>ML121537.1:472627-1111514 GCA_003788615.2 Terfezia boudieri ATCC MYA-4762 | reverse complement strand
ATAGTTTTTCTCCAATTCCATGTAATGTTTCGTCTTTAGCCTACTTGTACGTTGATTGACTCCATAATGGTGTAATCCATCAATGACTAAGTCGTTGTGATTGTTACATTCACACCCGGTTCAATCATCTCCACAAGGGTCCCCTCATGTCGAGATGATTGCACCATCTCCGTCAACTACGACAGAGATTCAGGATATGTCCTCAGGACAATGTCCGCTCGACATTGATGCTCTTATGAAACCTCATATCCATCTATTATCGTCTCTATTCATATTTGCGTCGATATTGAGCCCACATCATGCCTGAGCTATTCTCATTTCGATATACTCTGAATCTTGTGGCGAACCCAGAATAAGATAATTGATACATTTTCGCCACCGAATATATCTTCCCAACTAGACTATTTGGAAATAGTCTAGACCTGCTGTGAAGGATTTCGTCTCATCATCGCAACGTCGGACCATAATGGATTGACCCTTCAGGGAAGGGCTAATCCTGGAAGCGTCCGACTGTATGTAACTAATCCGTCGGACTTGAAGTTGCGTAACGTCAGTCCGACTATATGTCCTCGACTTTTGGATTATGTTGGTTATTGCTATGTACTTACTGTTTATATTCTTGATATACCTTATGATATCTTCTCTTATGTACATACTCCTACGTAGGTCTCCAGTGTGTGAAGGAATGAGGTTATGGGCAGGTAGGGCCTGTGTAATGGGCGTCGACATACCAACTAGTCCGGTATCGTCAATCGTCGGTATTAATCCATAACCCTATAAGGGTCAACACCCATCCAGAGAATGGACTCGGCATTGTAATGAGGGGCAAGTCTCCGTCGACAGGAGTCGACTTATGTTCAGAAAGGCTGGGACCTCTTCTGTTCATAATCATTATTGAGTCCATTGGTACCACTGTATCCATGACTGGTAGGGCTGGTTATGGGGATAGGGTAAGTTCCCACGGTGTTCTGGCCACACGGATGTGTATGTACGGTACCGGCAATTTTTGGTTTGGAGAGCGGTTTTTTGGGTGTCCCTTTTCCGCTGCTCATCCCCCATTTTCCATGGTACAGAAGTAGGTACTTTGTGACCTGCATTCAGGTTTGAATCTCCAGAGAAAGTAGAGCACCGAATAACCCCTTGAAGAGAGCCATGAGAGACTCGAAGAGACCCGTCAATAGGTTGAACAGTTTCCAGAGGGTACACAGAAGTTTGAGCCATATTGGAAGGGTTGCGTGGGATATGAACTGATAAGGAGATACGAACGCCCTCAGGTGCTAGCTAAGTTGAAGTTTCTATAGGCCAAGTAGAAGCAGGTATAGGACACCGAGCAGAGCAACAGACTTACCGAAATCCTCCCATTGCACTTGTTGTAACACGGTAGCCCACGGAACACCTTGAAGCTCGGACATACGTACACTTGGTTATCGAAGTTACTGGAACATCCCGGGATAGGTGAACGACCATTCCCTTACCAACAAGGGTCGAGCATAGACATCCAAGGCCGCCAGTTGATTATGGGTCAGCAGTTATCGTTTGGACGCACGGAAGAGCTCCACATACCGTGAAGAAAATACCAACTAAACGAACTCCCATAGCACTTAAACCAACACGTGTCGACATACCTGATGGAATAACTAGCCGGCTGTATGAAAACCCGACAATTAAAAGCTCGAATTTAGAAGTGATGTAGATAGTTTGGTTGGATGTACTAGACTGAGAATCCTAATGGACTGGAGAGACCCTTTATATATACATAAGACCCTATCACAGTATATGCTATGCTTAGAACTATAATAGCTATGGCATTGGCCTTTATGACCTGCTGGACTGTGCCAGTTTGTTTCATGACCCAACATGTCTGATGGCTAGTTGTTTGAATATTATTGTACTTTGATGATGGTAAGTTCACGAATGTTTCAGTACCTTTGTTTATATGCCGGAATGGCAGAAACTTTAGAGAACACGCTGGAGTTACTATGTACATTCATAAATTGGAATATTATCGGAGCAAGTATCAATGAGGATAGATTCTATACATATCAGATGCTTAATGTATATTAACAGCCTTATATAATAATAAACAAATAATTGTTAGAAACGTGTAGTTGAAACGAGACTAGCCTGCATAAAATAGGTACAACCTAAAAGAAGTCACAGAATCCTTGGCAAACACCCAGTCTAGGCAACCTCTCCTAATGGGTTTCTAAGTTGCCAAGCTTCGAGGGTCAAGACTGGGTTTCTAAACCAAACATGGCTAAGGTCAGCTAATAAACAAAGTAGTTTGTTTAAAACCTTGTTTTATTCGAAACGGATCTAGACAAATTCAATATGTATCAGACGCCTGGTGAGAGTTAACAACCTCTAATTAAAGTAGAATATGAAACTAAACCAGAAGTAGATAGGTAGCGTGATGTATGATGTATGATGTGCGCTTCTGTCCTCAACAGGCATAGATCGAAGCAAGCTGATAAGGACCCCTGACCGGTCAATTGGTGGCCTTCAGGCTCCAGCCCCTTGATGTCTCTCTAACGTGGTCAACGGTGGTGGCCTGAGAAATGTAGATAAAACTATGTCCGCACATATGGTAACACCAATTTACTCCTCATTGTCATCCACCCTCTGTGCTGTCAGAACAACTACTATATATACTAATTCTAACTCAAACAGACAAATACTGGACGCAAGCATAACCTCTGAGTCAAGAAGCATAACCTCAAGGTATGAGCTTTTCATACTTAGTTACTTGCCCAATATCATTGTTTGGCAGTTATCCAGCATAATCTTGGCATGTGCAATTCTAGGCTTAATGGGCTTGCCCAATTGACCTATTGCACTAGATAGATTTTGATCGTATTTTCTGCTCTTTGGGGACTGCACTTTTGGAAGCTACAGGTAGCTTCACGGCTGTGGTGGTTGAAAATAGTAAAACCTTCAGGGACAGAAAAAAGGCGCTAAAGTGGAAAACAATTAGACATTGTTATAAGCTTGCAGCTACATCAGCAAGAAAAAATTGGCGTTCGGACGCCAGACCAAAATCTAGTGCGTCCTATGCGTCCTGTGCGTCCGGACGCTCCCCGCACTCGCAACATAATCCAGACGCCACCAGCGCGCCCCTGAGGGCGCAAAAGCATCCCGACGCCATTAGGGTCCACACTGACGTCGGACGATCCAGCCAGCCATGGAGGGCGCAAAAGCATCCTGACGCCCTATTAGGTTGTAACCCAATCCTGACGCCACCAGACGCCATTGCTTTATATCTTCAGTCTTGGCAATCGGCCCTGGCCACATATGCATTCATACATTCGCGCCTTATGTATATATATGTGAGAAATCCATATATATTCGAGAAATCCATGCTTTCGCGCCTTATACATATGTATATATATGCGAGAAATCCATGCTTTCGAGGCTCATACATATATATTCGAGGAATCCATGATTTCGTGCCTTATACATACTATGCGAGAAATCTATGCTTTCGCGCCTTATATATATATTCGAGAAATCCATACTTTCGTGCCTTATATACAAGAAATCCATGCTTTCGCGCCAGAATTTGAGAAATCCATGCTTTCGCGCCTTATATGTGAGAAATCCATGCTTTCGTGCCAGAATTTGAGAAATCCATGCTTTCGTGGCTTATATGCGAGAAATCCATGCTTTCGCGCCTTATATGCGAGAAATCCATGCTTTCGTGCCAGAATTCGAGAAATCCATGCTTTTGCGGCTTATATGTATATTTTCCAGGGCTTCAGGCTTTCGAGGATCATGTGAGATTCAAGAATATCTAGAGGCCGCGAATGCATGAATTCATGCGTGGCCAAGGACAACCGCCAAGGCCGATGATATAGACTTTCCGAAGACAATGATATAGCAGATAACGAGAAAAGTGGCATGACCTGCTCCGCCCACTGCTGTAAGCACTGCCTAGGCTGGTAATAGTCTTATTGGGAAATCGTAGCACTGTGATATGTACGGAACGTATGAATTCGCGGCTTATATATATATTGTAGGGACTCATGTATCCACGCCTTATATATATGATGTAGGAACTCATGCATTCACGGCTTGTAGGAACTCATGTATCCGTGGCTTATATATATGATGTAGGAACTCAAGCATGCACGGTTGTAGGAATTCATGCATTCGCGGCTTATATATATGATGTAGGAACTCATGCATTCGCGGCTTGTAGGGACTCATGTATCTGTGGCTTATATATATGATGTAGGAACTCATGCATTCGCGGCTTGTAGGGACTCATGTATCCGCGGCTTATATATATGATGTAGGAACTCATGCATTCGCGGCTTGTAGGGACTCATGTATCCACGCCTTATATATATGATGTAGGAACTCATGTATTCACGGTTGTAGGAATTCATGCATATCTTGTGGCCGCGCATGCTTGAATTCCTACAATATATATAAGCTGCGAATGCATGAATTCCTACATCATATATATAAGCCGCGGATACATGAGTCCCTACAAGCCGCGAATGCATGAGTTCCTACATCATATATATAAGCCGCGGATACATGAGTTCCTACAATATATATATAAGCCGCGAATGCATGAGTTCCTACATCATATATATAAGCCGCGGATACATGAGTTCCTACAAGCCGCGAATGCATGAGTTCCTACATCATATATATAAGCCGCGGATACATGAGTTCCTACAAGCCGCGAATGCATGAGTTCCTACATCATATATATAAGGCGCGGATACATGAGTTCCTACAATATATATATAAGCCGCGAATTCATACGTTCCGCACATATCGCAGTGCTACGATTTCCCAATAAGACTATTACCAGCCTAGGTAGCGCTTGCAGCAGTGGGCGGAGCAGGTCATGCCACTTTTCTCGTTATCTGCTATATCATTGTCTTCGGAAAGTCTATATCGTCGGCCTTGGCAATTGGCCTTGGCAACTATGGTTTTCCTGTATATATACTTCCGTTCCCCGCGCCTTTTCCTAGGTATATCCAACCAGACTATATTCCAGCAAGTATTAGAACAAGTATTAGAGCGAATATTGGAGCAAGTATTAGAGCGAGTATTAGAGCGAGTATTAGAGCGAGTATTATAGCGAGTATTGGAGCAGGTATTGGAGCGAGTATTAGAGCGAGTATTGGAGCAGGTATTGGAGCGAGTATTAGAGCGAATATTGGAGCAAGTATTAGAGCGAGTATTAGAGCGAGTATTGGAGCAGGTATTGGAGCGAGTATTAGAGCGAGTATTGGAGTAGGTATTGGAGCGAGTTTTGGAGCGAAGCAGTATTAGCATATGCATATTCCATATATATATCTCTTTCTCTAGTCTGGTTCTTTTATGTATATAATTTCCGAATACAAGTCAGACTCTACTATGCGTATAATCAGGGTGCAATCGTGCGTATATTCAGAGGCGGCTATTCTAAGGCGGCTATTCTCTAGCTATGTGCTATGAACGGAAGGTATAGAACTGAGATTATCTGCAACGCATGTGCACCTTACAGAGACATCAGGGGCGTGGGCGCCATTTACCGTTGCATCCCAGGCGTCGGCGACAGTAACCGTTGCATCCGGCATGGCCGACATTAGCGTTGCGTCCCAGGCGTGCGCGCATGAGCAATGGCGTCCTTGAGAAGAACTCCCGGGAGTTCTTCTCAGGGACGCTAATCTGCGTCCTGTGCGTTACATGCGTCAGACGCATGGGACGCAAATATTTTTCTTGCTGATGTAATCCTTTTAGGCGATATCCACGTTGCTTTCCATACTACCCACGGCTGATTGCCACCTACACGCCAATAGAGGTGCCTGCTACCCCTAGTGAAGCAACAACTGAAGAGCTTGAGGAAGAGGAAGCATCTAGCAAGGAGGCAAAAAACAAGGAGAATGAGCCCGCTCATACCCCATTGCATGAGGTTCAGATTATTCCTTGGAGTAATATAACTTCAAAGAATATAAAAGCTAAACAGTAGAGACTCCACCAGTAGTGAAAGGCTCGGGATCGGAGACGGTAGGAAAGAAAGAGGGTAGAGCGGGAAAGACAGAGGGTAGAGCAAGAAAGACAGAGAGCGCAGATAAATGGAGAGCCTGAAAATGTCAGCTCAATGGAAGAGATTCTTTTCGGGCCTGGGTGTTCCAATATCTATGTTAGCCCAATAACTATAAATTTTAGGAAATAATAAATTTATTGCATGTTCTATATCAATCAACCTATGAATAGTATCAATCGACCGGTTAACGGTATCAATCGACCAGTCAATGGTATCAATCGGTTGGTCGATGGAGGTGATGAGGTCAATCGCTGTAGTATACAACTGGATGTTATGTTCACTTGGTAGATAAAAAAACTTACTAAGACAAAGCTTGTTATTGGAAACCGTTTAAACAATCCAGGTTGAACTCATACTGTAGTGCTGCCAACCAGACTACTCATACTGGTAGACTGACAGGCGCTACCAACAAAACCAGCGAGAAACCTTTAGACGTGTCTAGTCTCGTGCCCAGACATGTCAGCATAAACAGACGTGTCGGCATAAATGGACATGTCGGTATAAACGGACGTGTCAGCATAAACGGATGTGTAATAGCAATAAGCAACCTGAATTAGACTGAATTGAGCTAGCTTTCATTCATAGGAACACTTGTATCGTGTTCTTACCAGACCAACCAAACTTCCAACAAACAGACTCTTCACGTTTCCATTAACATGAATTCCTTCAGCCCATGTCCAACGATTGGTACATGCCCTTTTTGTAGCCAGCCTTTTAAAACGGCTGGTAGGCTCACGATTTATTTGGAAATAAGACACCCTAACGCACGACCGTCCTAACGAAAATGAGCAAATACAAATATACATGATAGTCATTTGGACGTAACATAGCCATCAATGGACATAGCACAACCTCATAGTAGTACATGCCCTTTTTGCAATCAGGCTTTCAAATCAGCTGGCGCCCTCACGAATCATTTGGAGAAACAACATCCCAAACTCCTACACTCCCGGAAATGAGCGAAGACCAGCATAAGTAATGAACAATGGGATGCAGAAGGGCAATCAATAGATGTAACACGATTAACTAATGACAACAACGTTGAGGATGACTTGAGCTACCTCTTCTCGGACCTTCCTAACTTTACACTCCAAAATCAGACCAAGTCGCCGGAAGAACAGCGAGAAGAAATTACATATGATCACACTGATAATTCAGATACAGAGGATCAACAGATCGATACAGTCAATCCCACAGCAGACGCTATGTGTTTTCCTGTGGACTGTGAAGCAGGCAAAGTTATTTCAGTATACCCCTCAATTGTACAAAGGCAACTAATGTACAATTTCTTTCAACTCTTCCAAAATGCCCTAGATTTCAAACTTGCAAGATTTCTATATGAAACCCATGTGCTAAAGGCTCAGATTGATATATTTTTCAAGGATGGCTTCCTTGGGCAAAATACGGACACAGAAAAGACTAGGATGGATGGTACTTCGAGGTTTTCATTCCGATCCGCTTCTACCTTATATTATAAAATTGACTAAATGATCACCGATCCACCCTGGAAGAATGGGTTCGTAGACTTCAACCTAGCCAAAAATACAGAGTTCTGGTACCGGGACATTTTGGGGTCATTAAAGTACTTGCTACGTCGAAAATCCTTTGCAGCACACATGAGCTGGACTCCGGTCAGGCACTTCGACATACAGCAGGAGAGGGTTTATACAGAGATGAATACTACATCATGGTGGTAGGATACACAGGTATGCAATTGCTCCATTAGTGACATCTGGGTACTACATTTGGCAGTAATTTGGTTGTTGACTTTAGATCATAGATGACATTCCCAGTGGGTGCTACGTTAGTTCCTGTACTCTTTGCATCCAATGCCACCCACCTGACAAATTTTTCTGGTGATGGCAAAGTGTGGCCTATATATATGAGTATTGGCAACATCAAGTCTATAGTTCGAAATAAACCTACATCTCATGCCTAGATACTGGTTGCCCTACTGCCTCATAGTCCCAAGCGAGTCAAAAAAATCCCAGGCTGGTCAGAGGAGAAACAAGAGCAAGAGGCAATTCAGGTTTTGCATGATCTACTTAAGTTTATCTTGCATCCCTTATCGGACACTGCACGGGATGGGCAGAAAATAAAGTGTGCTGATGAAGTAATCAGGAAATGTCATTTCTGAGTTGCTGGCTGGCTTACGGATCATATGGAAAATGCAATAATACATGAGATTTATGCTACCCGGTGTCCGATATGCGAATGTCCTCAGGACCAACTGGGCCAGTTTTAGGAATATCCTATGCATAACGCTGAAAAATATAGGGAATAAGTTGACAAATCGGACACTACAAGTCTTTATGACAAGGGAGTGAAAGCTGTCAAAAATGCACTATGGACTCTGCAAGGTGTGGTCCCACATGAAGTCATTCGATCGGATATCCTTCATACTATGCTGTTGAGGAACCTGCAACATTTGATGGAATGGATCAAAGGTTTTTTGGAGAGTCATAACAGACTCTCTGCGTTTGATAATATCTTGAGTTCGCTGCCTCCTTACCCTGGCAATTACGTTCCGCGAAAATCGTATAGGCTTTTGAGTCAACTCTCTGGCAAGGAAATGCGATCAATTCTAAGAGTCATCTTGGGGGTTTTCACGGCTTCTCTACGTCGCAAGATGGACACACCACATCTGACAGGTACCCAAGAGCGAGATTTCAAGAAAGCAATTACGTGTGTGTGGTACTTAACTGATTTTGCGCTCCTCTCTAGATATCGAAGTCATACCGACAGCACCATAGGATATATGCAGGAATATTTAGAATGCTTCCATGCCACGAAGGACGTTTTTTTATGATATCGAGCTAGCAAAGCTGCAAAAGCAAGAGCCAATGAGGTGTCCAAACAGCTAATGGAACAAATCCGAAGTCATGACCTCGAGGCGGGTGAAAGCATACACACAGCAGCGCAAAAGGCTTATCTTGTAGCAGATGATAGGGAGGAACGCGCATACTTAGTGAATTAGGTTCTGGTGGAGGATTCACATTTCAATTTTCCAAAGATCCATCTAATGATGCACTGGGCTGACCAAATCTCCCACTATGGTACCTTGCCCCAATTTTCCAGGGAGATCTGTAAGACTTCGCATAAGCAATTGAAGAACGCATACCATCGGAATAATCACGTTGATAGCATCCTGCAAGTGATCAAGGGTTATAGCCGATATCATAACTTCACCGTCAGGGAATTAGAAATGGCCGCATGGGCGGAGGAGAGTATGGCAATTCAGGGGAGGTTAAGAGATATGATACGTCCGAAGTGAAGAGGCTCCGAGCTAATTGTGGAAGGTCAAAAGAAAATTTTTATAATACTACAAGGCAAGCGTTGGGTTAAGATAATGAATAATCTTTTAGGTATGGCAGATGAGTTCTTGATCCCAGAGATTGGGAAGCATTTACATCAGTTCTTTGAAGACAATGTTTATGCAATGGCAGATTACTCACAATCGGACGCAGAGAGGATTTTGTTGAATGCAGAGGTGCAGGTGTACAATGCAGTTGAGATTCCAGTACCAGATCAGGATGTGGACAACAATAATAGTTATTAACTGCAGTATGTATATACAATAGATGAGAGAAGTTGGCGCGGAAAAGGGGAAAGGAACGATGCGGTTTGAGTACGTATTGAGTCCATGAGACTACGGCCAGCATCCGTTACGGATACTGTGAAGGGTTATAATGGTCGGGTAGTAGGGTTTTTGAATGCATTATTTATAGTACGGGGAACAAACAACGAGTGGTATAAATTGGCACATGTTACGCTGCTAGACTGGATAGGGAATCCGACACCAAACGGCCCAGAAGGGATGTCCTGCGTCCAGGAATTTAAACGTGGTGGAGGGCAGACAATTATATGGTTGTGTTCAATTGAGGGAGCTGCACATTTGATACCAGTAGAGCCAGAATGGAAGTGGATAGTAAATAATTGAGTAGATTACAATGTATAGAATGAGATGAATGATGGGTAAGTAGATATTTGTATATAGATTTCACTAGGAAATAAAGTGTATTAAATAGAAGACAACGAACATATGACTAGCTTTGCAATATTAGGGGCAGAGAGAAGGGAACAAAGTGGTGGTGTGTATTGGTAACGAGGCTCCAGTTTTTGTGAGGAAATTTGACATGGATTGGGAGAAAGCGGACGTGACAGGGTTGCTAACACTAAAAAGTGAAATGAAAACCAATTTGTATTAGCAAAGCAGGTAAAGAACAGCGGACAAAATAGCATTGCAATGTCAGGTGAGGTGTTACAACGTACAAAACTTTTTGCTGATGACTACGCACCTCCGTTCCAGACCCCACAGTTTCAAGAACGTTGGGACAACTCCCGTCAGCAGATAGGAGTCGGATCCTTATCCTCTTCCTCTTCAGAACCTATTATCTGTTAGGTAGCACCCTCTGTCCTCCCAGGACCATCGAATAAAGGCAAGCAACCCACTGCTCACTACCGAACACCTATTGACCCAGGCTATGTTGCCATGAAGGCACAAATTCAACAGTTGAAGGGAGAAAAGCAAGCAGCACTGGCCAAAGTGCAGCACCTCCAACAAACCCAGAGGACACATATGGAGTTTATCCAAAAAACTGCTGCAGATGTTTAGAATACAGCAAATGCTGCAGCTAACAGCCAGGCGCAACTATCGAACGATACTCAAATTGCCTTACAACAAATCCAGAACCTTATTCTATCGGGGCAACAGCATAATGTTCGACATTTTGAATGTATCGACTATAATCTTAGCTACCTCAAGGACCAAGGGGAATGGTATCAACACCAATCAGATACACGATTTAGAGGGATTAAGGAGAGATTAATAGCAGTAGAGCTACATCATCAGGCTCCCCAACTGAGACACCCTCCGATTAATACAGTACAAAGACTCGAGCAAGCAGTAGGTGGAATGATACTACCACCACCACCGCCAGTACCACGACTGAGACCACGAGATTCTACTCCACCCCCACCATGTCCAGCAGGGTTAGGAATTTTTGAAGACAGACAGGTAGCAGGAAAAGCACCACCTCCGAATAAATTCAAGGGAAACAGAGAACACCTGGAAGGCTGGACACTTCAGATGGATAACTACTTCCTTATCACTCTCACTTGGAATGAAGATCAGAAGCTCACATATGTTGGGTTATGTTTAGAAGGGAAGACACTAGACTGGTGGAAGGCTAATTAGGTTAAGTATCTTACTTGGGCACAGGTTAAGAAGGCTATGGCATTATATTATGGAGATCACTACCAATCGGACCGAGTATATCATGAGTTGGTAGGACTGAAGAAGACAGGATCAGTTCTTGACTACCTAACAGAGGTAGACTGCCTAAATAATTATGCTAAGCTGTCCGAGATGCAGGTCATTAATATTATCATCTCTAACCTCCCCCATAATCTCCGAGTTTCTATAGCATACTATGAAAACCTCCGCACATATCCTGATCAGTGGAGACAGAAACTCATTGAGATGGATATTATTAACACCGAATTCCAAAGCTGCAACCGCAATGGCCCTCCCCCCCAGCCAGCATTAAAAAAGTATACATTCGAGGAACGGATAATACCTAGGGGTAGTGAACCTTCTACTACCAAACCTAATATAGAAGAAGTCCATATACCATATACCGCAAGAGAAGCAAGGATACGGGAAGGGAGATGTCTATCTTGTGGACATAAGGGCCATAAAGCAGCTGATTGTACTTGGGGAAGATCAGCTATTGAACCCCTCTTCTATAAACCTCTCCATAATGGCAATAAGGAGCTACTCAACAAGAAAGCTCGAACTGACAAAGGTCATCTCAAAATCACAGAACTGGGTTCTGAGAAAGAGTCAGGAAACGAGTAAGGAGTTCATCACCTACCGTCGGATGCACTCCTAGGCACTCTCCTCTTTTGACAGTTCGGATTATGATTGCGGGGGAAGAAGTGGAAGCTGTAATAGACTGTGGAGCTAGTGCTCCAGTTGTGGAGAAAAGGATTGCCATTAAGGCGGGTATTTGGAAAAGAGCTCGGGAAGTTAAGGTTAAGCAGGGTGATGGATCTCGGATTTCTGGAGGGAAATATGTGGTTAATGCTAGGTTTGATATATTGGATTCCTCTTCTCGATTTTTAGGTAAGTTCAAGATGGATGCCGAAGTTTTGGATATTGGGAAGAAGGATATTATCTTGGGATTATCTTGGTTAGAGGAAAATGGGTTTTCAGTGGATACTCAGGACAGGTGCCTGAGGCAGGTCTCTACAGATTTGGTCATTCCATGTTCTGTTAGATGGATTCCTTCTATTAAGATTTTGGATTTGGATCTCGAGCTATTGGAAGATAGTGAGATCATGCTTATTATTGACGCCAGCAAACGATACTCTCGTTACGCACAGGTATTCTCCACAGAACAGGCAGCTAGACTCCCTGAACATAAGACCTAGGACCACCATATCCCCCTCTAAGACCCAAGTGTAAAGATCTCTACCAGGGCTATCTACAAGACCACATGGGAGGAAGATGAAGCCCTACAAGCCCACCTCCAAGAAGCTTTACTCTCTGGTAAAGCAAGACGCTCCCACTCTGCCACCGGTGCACTAATCCTATTTGTACACCAGAAGGATGGATCTCTCAGGATCTGTGTCGATTACCGAGCCCTCAATCAACTTACCATCCTAAACAAATACCTCCTCTCTCTTATCAGTAAACTATTAGATAAGACAAAAGGAGGCAAGTGGTTCACGAAATTGGACCTCAAGAATGGGTATAATCTCATTAGGATTGCATCAGGAGATGAGTAGAAGATAGCGTTCAGGACAAAGAAGGGACTATTCGAGTATACCATCATGCCATTCGAGTTGACTAATGCACCTGCTACCTTTCAAGAGATGATAGATACGATCTTCAAGGATATGGAAGGATGTATCTGGTACTTGAACAACATCCTCATCTTCGGAGGAGAGACTAAAGAAGAACATCAGCAGCTGGTCGAAAGAGTCCTCCAGCAATGCATCCAACATGAGTTGGTAGTCAACCTCAAGAAGTCCGAATTTCATGTTCAGGAGACTTTATTCCTTGGTCATATCGTCAATGGTCAACAAGTCTGAATGGATCTCTCCAAGCTCGAAACCATATCCCAATAGCCTATTCCCACCAAGAAGAAGGAGGTACAAGCATTCCTAAGCTTTGCTAATTATTACCATCGATTTATTGCCAACTACAGTACTAAGACATGTCTCCTAATCGACTTGACAAAAGATGTTCCCTTTAGTTGGGGATATGAGCAACAGTAAGCTTTTGATGACCTCTGAGAACTATTCCTCACAGCCCCCATCCTCACACAGTTTGACAGACAACTCGAGACAATCATGGAGACTGATGCTAGTAATCAAGCTATTGCTGGTATCCTCTCACAATACTATATTGTCAATGGAGGAAAGCAGCTTCACCCCGTCGAGTACTATGCAAAAACCCTCTCTGCAGCGCAACGCAACTGGCCTATCTATGATAAAGAGTTATTTGCAATTATAGATTGCTTCAGGAAATAGTGAGATTGGTTAGTAGGTGTTCAGGTGAACGTCTACACAGACTATCAAGAGTTGCAGTACTTCAATACAAAGCAGAAGCTTAACTCCCATCAAGCTACCTGGTACCTCCGCATGTCGGAGTTCATCTATACAATTCACTATAGACCTGGATCAAAGATGGGAAAGCCAGATGGCCTGTCTAGACATTCAGGGGAAGAGAAGTCTAGTATAGATGCCAGATTTTTCGAAGATGGACAGCTGAGGGTACTAGGGGAAGAGGATGAAGAGGATGCAGAAGATGTTGAGGTAGAAGGGATGGATATTGCGGTGTGAGAGAAATAAAAGTTTATCGGGTATCAGAGTAACAGTAGGGAAGAGTTTTTAAGTTTATGATTTCTTTGTTTTATCGCGAGGATATAGGGAGTGTGTGGTCGGGTAGTCTTAGAAAATACAACCAACTTACGCACGATATTCTTCCTCTTCTTCGAGCGCGGAAGCTCAAGCTTTTACTCGTTTGACAGCTAGCACTAACCGCCGCTGTCACCAGTTCGCAATCGTAATAGCCCTTAATGACCTCGACACTCGCGTAAGTTACCTTACGCAAGTGTCAAATACGTCGGTCCTCGGAATTACTCAAGAAAAGCCTATTCTGCCCATTACTAGAACGTTCCACCAGTTCCAAAGATTCTCCGGACACTCTGAGGTCGTTATAGTTATACTTAGCTATTTACGGCTTCTTCATATTGGTTCCTTCGACTGGAGATCTGTGGCAGTAGATACCTTCTAATATCCGCAGATTTGGGTATTCACTTGTTCACACTAAAAAGAAAAAGATAAGCGAACATATTCGACACAGCAGTAGAGGATCAGAATACCCCCTTTCAGCCATGATATTTACCGCAACCCTTACTTTGGAGTCAATAGAGGCTGACATTGCCCTTGTGGTTTATTCTTTTATTATGTTCTTGTTTGCTTCGCTAATTTCCGTTCTTTGTTATTTGTTGAGTACAAAGGTTAGTACGCAAGAACAAAGCAATGGCGCTATAGGAATAATAGCCTTACTATTCAATTATCTTTGTAGTATCATTGTTCAGGGAAGTGGGAAAACGGGTATAAAACTAGGAATCAAATCAACCAAAAAGAAAAAAAGAACGGAATCAACAAAAAGGGTATTCAAGCAAGAACACTTACTGAACACGCCTTTGCTTGGATCAAGTCCCCCAAGACAAGCCTTTAAGTCAAACTTCGGCAACAAACGCAGACTTCGACATCAAGTAATCTTTCCCTCCTATCACACTCTCTCTTCTAACCAAGATCATACCATAATGGAGTCTAGCTCGCACAACCAATCGGGTCTTCAGATCTAGAATGTTTCTCGGCATTCGCTATTCTCAACAGCATTTTCCCTTTTTCCCCTTCCGCATCAGTTGGGATTCCCGTACTTTAATGGGAAAGATGTTACTGACTTCTTAGTGCAATAGGAAGGTTTGACTATGGATTGGACTAATGGATAGAGAATCAAAAAAGTCCCCTTATACTGCGAAAAGATGATTAGCAAGTATATCAAGACTCTAGACTCGTATGTCGCAGGGGAAAGCTGGGACGACTTTGTGGTTGCCCTAAAAATCGAATTCAAGGACGAAGATAATGAGCAGATACGGAATACAGAAACTTACCTGCAAAGCCTTGTTCAAAGTATGAGGAAGGAGAAGGAACATTCGGTGTCAGCTTATAGGGCATTCATATTCAAATTCGCAGAAAGATCAAGCCTGCTCATCTCTAGGCTAGTGATTAATGAACATACTAGGGTATTTATGTTTCTCTAAGCTTTTTCTGACAGGAATCACAGGATTGGAGACAAACTCTGCAAAAGGTGCAGTATTGATATTGAAGACACCAACTCGATGGTTAATATTTGGCAGAGTCTTAAGAGGGAGGCTCTCAATATTTGTACGAAGGATGACTCTCAGATGAGTAAGCTCTGGAAAGCAAAGAAACAGATAGAAACTACCCCCTCTGGTAAGAGTTTTCCAAAACCAAGAGAAGAGCTGCAGGAAAAACCTAAGAACGAAAATATGCCGAGTATACTAAAAAACCATGAGAACCTGGAGCCCTTGGATGACATGACTAAAATGATGAAGAACTTACAATTGAGCAACATGGAAGTGCAGAAAAGAATGGAGACTGATATAGCCTTCCTAAAAGATGTTTTTACTAAAACTCCTCCGCAACAGCAACCCCTGCTACTATACTATTTACCTAGACAATATGGCAACAGAGATTACCCTCCCAATCAAAGCAATTCATCAGCAAATAGGATTTGTAGATGCTACTGGGATAGGCAAATACACCGAAAGGAAGAATATCAAGATCTAAAGCGGGCAATCGAATGAGGGGACATATACCAAAGGGATAGATTCATATACCTAGGTCAATAAGGAGTGGGAGATAAAGTTCTTATTCCAGTTCCACAAGAAGTTGATGGGAGAATTAAGTGACAAAAGGATTGGGTACAAGAGCGGTTGAGAATGAAGGAAAGTGAAATGCCGAAAGTACAGTGCGTGTTCTTAGAGGATCAACAAAGTATTGACTGTAATATTCTTGAAGAACCTATGGAAGAGATCAACGGGGAGCCAGTAATATACCGAGCTACGAATGAGGGCTACGCAGAAGAAAAGAGAGTCAGAGACGAGAAAGATGATGGGGGAAATGAAAGGACAAAGCACCCTTTTAATCCAAAGATACCTCCCAGGATTCTAAGATGTGGAGAAGGTACTGGCAAGCCTGGAATACAGAAAGAGAAGCAACCTCGACAAGCTCAGGATAAGTTATGGAATACACTCAGGGAAACAGTGGATATTAATGATTTGAGCAAGAGAATACTAGATGCCCCTGTCCCAGGCGTGACAGTCAGGGAGTTGCTATCAATCTCACCTGAGATGCTACAGCAATAGTTCGGAATCAAGAAAGTTCCTCCTATTAAGGAAAGAGAGCCGGAAGAGCCGGATGCTATGGCTTTTACCGTAGGGTGGAAAGAAGCTCTAAGGAGGTTGTACACATGTGCTTCCCCCAAATGTAAAGGGAGGATTGAAGGCGCGAAATATGAAATATTAATTGACTCTGGTATGGAGCTTTGCTTGATAAGCAGAGATGTGTTCGAAGAATTAGAGTTGCCGATTGATTTAGCAGTAGATTAGTCAGTCGGTGCGGCGAACAACCAAAAGACCAGAGCCCATGGAGTATGCCACCATGTGGGGATAACTATTGGTGGGACAACTGCAAAGTGCAGATTCTTTGTAATAGATAATTTGTCTCAAGATATAATTTTAGGAAGGCCTTGGGAGCGGATGGTAAGAGCTAAGCATGACAATAGAGATGATGGGAGTTGTTATACTACTATTCATGATGAACGAGAGAATGCTGTAACATTTTGTTCTGTCCCTTCCCATCATGAAAGGAACAGAAGTGAAGCCCGGTGGATGAAAGCTTGCTTGAAGGTGAACGGAAGAATCTCGGGAAAAGACTAAGGTCAGAAGTACACCCAGGGTCTTCTGACTTCAGTGAAAGGAATCTGGGAAGTAGGGATTGGGAGGAGGTACATGTGGACGAAAACGAGGATGTGTTTACCCTAAAAGTGGAAGAAGGAAAAGTGCCGAAGGTCGTGGAAGGAAATGACACTTGCGTAAGGCAACTTACGCGAGTATCTAAATTAAAAAAGGAGTTGGAGTGTCGGATATTATATAAGAGAAAGAAGGACAAAGTTTGCCCGGCAAATATACCCCATGAGAATAGACTCAAGCCTGAGGGAAGAGAAGATTGGAAACAACAACTAGTTGGGAATCCAGCGGGCTCAGCCAAGTACCCATGGATTATATCAAAGTTTTCCGATATCATGAGAGGATAAAGACTGACTCAAGAACGGATCAGTAGCTTAAAGATCGGAACCTCGATTACGGCCGAAGAAAAAGATATTCTCATGGAGGTTCTTTTTAACAGAGAAGCAGGCATCGCTTTCGACTTCACGGAAAAAGAAGTGTTCAAGCCTGAGGTTGAGCCAGCCTATATAATTCCTACCATAGGCCACGTGCCATGGCAAGTTGCCAATTTCAGAGTTCCTAAAGCATTGGAAGGGGAAGTAATAGATATAGTCAAGAAAAAGTTAGAATACAGAGTACTAGAGAGATGTTGTGGCCTATACCACAACCCATGGTTTTTGGTACTAAAGAAAAACAAAGGATATTGGCTCATTAATGCTGCTCAGAGATTGAACGTGGTAACCATCAAAGATGCGAGTCTGCTGCCGAGCGCTGAAGAGTACAGTGAAGACTTCGCTGGATTTCCCTTACTATCACTGCTGGATCTATTCTCTGGATATGACCAATGCGAACTAAACGAGGTCAGCAGGGATATGACAGTATTCCAGACACTGCTTGGATTGCTATGAATAACCACTTTGCCTCAAGGATATACTAATGGCGTCCAGGTATTTGACAGGATTATGAAAAAGATCTTGAAGGACCAGATAGCGGCTAAACGAGGGAAACCATTCATCGATAACGTAGGGGTGAGACCTCAGACAAGGAGTTTGTTTCTAGACTCGAGTGGAAAACCGAGTGAGGTAGCTCCTGGAGTTAGATGGTTTGTTTTGGAGGCTATAATATCTATTGATAGGGTATTAGCAGATATTGAAAGGGCAGGTAGAACGATTTCAGGTGCAAAAAGCGAGTTCTTGATGGAAAAATTGAAGGTTATAGTATATGTGTGTGGGAAAGAAGGCAGGACTCCAGAAGAATCAAAAACAAGGAAAATCACGAACTGGCCTCCTTGCATTAATCTTACGGATGTGCGGGCTTTTCTGGGGTTGTGTGTTTATTATCGAATCTGGATCAAGGATTTTTCTACAATCGCAGAGCCCTTATTTCACTTAGGCAAGAAGGATGTCGATTTTGAATAGACAAAAGAGCAACAAGGAGTGATGGACATGCTAAAGGAGGCCTTGATCAGAGCTCCTGCTTTAAAGGCATTGGATTATGACTCAAAAGGAAGGATTGTTTTGTCAGTAGACTCTTCGCTAGCAGGTTGGGGAGTGATCTTACAGCAGGAGGAATCAGGCGTAAATAGAAGGCATCCAGCTAGATATGAGTCAGGGATATGGATAGATGCAGAGAGGAAATACAACGCCGGGCAACTAGAATGTCGAGGGCTGCTTAAAGTACTAAAAAAGTTCAGAATGTATCTGTATAGAGTTCAATTCCTAGTGGAAATAGATGCAAAGACTCTAGTGCATCAACTCAATCAACCCGCTTCAGACCTTCCTAGATCAGTGGTAAATAGGTGGTTAGCCTGGATTCGCCTGTTCATATTTGATATTAAGCATGTTGAGGGTAAGAAGCATGGAGGGCCGGACAGACTGTCTCGGAGAAGGAAATTAGTTTATGACTCTGATGATTCTAATGGAGAGGATCTAGAAGCACAAATGGATAGGGACTTAGCAGTTAATGAGGTTGAAGAAGAGCCCGATGAAGACATTGAGGAGGAGGAAATGCCAGAGGATTTAAAAAGGATCAAGGAATTCTTGAGCAGTTTGGAGCACCTAGAACAAATGACAGATAAGCAGTTCGAGTCATTTAGACTCTATGCGTTGAAGTTCATGGTTCAGGAGGGATTTCTTTTCAGAACAGGGTGAGGAAATATGCCACCAAAGAGAGTAATTTGGAGAAGAAAGGAACAGAAAGAGATAATGCAAGAATTGCACGAGAAGAGTGGGCACCGAGGAAAAAGGAGAACTTATAGTAAGATAAGCCTAAGGTACTGGTGGAAAGGACTCTATCGAGATGTAGAAAGATAGACGAAGACATGTGAGGAGTGTCAGAAGAGGTCTTCCATACGAGTATCCGAGGAGCTGCACCCTACGCTAGAAAACTCACTCTGGTTAAGAGTTGGGTTAGATGTGATACATATGCCTACAAATGAGGGAATGACGAGGATAGTGGCAATGCACGACTACCTGTCAGGGTGGGTCGAAGCTAAAGCCCTTAGAAAGGCTGACTCTAAAAGCATTGCAGCATTCATTCATGAATGGATTGTTAGATTTGGCGTTCCTGGGAGGATCATCCACGATAATGGACCAGAAAACAAGAAACTTACTGAGTTATTGATTGAGTGGTATAGGATCAAGAACGTATGCATTGCCTCTTACCATCCACAGTCAAATGGGGTCGTTGAGCATGGACATCCGCAGATTGTAGATGGGTTAGCAAAACTGGGAGGAAAATAGGTTGGGAACTTACCATTCATCTTATGGGCGAATAGGATTACGATGAGAGCATCAACAGGATTCACTCCATATAGATTGGTATTCAGACAGGACTGTGTCCTTCCCATAGAGCTTACCGCAATAAGTTGGGCCACTATTAGTTGGGACAAGGTAAGAACGAGGGAAGATTTGCTGGCGGCAAGAGTGAGGCAGCTAGAAAGATGAGAGAAAGACTTGGAAAGAGCGGAAAAGAATATCCGTGAAAGTCGAGAAAGGAACAAGAGGTTCTTCGATGCAAAATGCTGGGAAAGGCGAGAAGGTTTAGAAGTCGGGGACATGGTGCTCCTATACAACAGTGTACTGGACAAACAGTAGTCACAAAAGCTGAGAAATAGGTGGAATGGCCCATACAAGGTAAGAGATACCTGAGAAGACCGAGGGATGTACTTGCTAGAGGAGCTCGATGGTACAATAATGAATGGGATATATGCGGGAGACCGACTGAAGAGGTTCTTTGTTAGACGAGGAGTGAAAATGAGGAGATTGAGGAAGAGGAGGAAGCAGTGGAAAATGAGGAGATTGAGGAAGAGGAGGAAGCAGTGGAAAATGAGGAGATTGAGGAGGGTGAAGACGAAGAGGAAGAGTACAAGATAGTAGAGGAAGAGGATTAGGAACATCCTAAGAACCACACGCTAGGGGAGCGGGTATAAGGAAATAAGGGGAAGGTTAGGAAGAGAGGTCGACGGATTTGACACTCACGTAAGGCAACTTATACAAGTGTCAAGAATAGAATAGGAATAGAGGTCGACAGATTTGACACTCACGTAAGGCAACTTATGCAAGTGTCAAAGTAGGAGGAGAGGTCGAGGATATAGGGAATATTTTTGAAGAGACTAAAAATAGTTTCGAAAGGGGGGTGGGGGTAGTACTATATACAAATTTTGGTCGGATGAAAAGAAAGTGTAGGATTTTCTTAAAAACAAAGGGAATGTTATCGACCGATAGGAAAAAGATTCGATGGAAGTACAGAATAGAAAAAAACATGCCAAAAGAGGAAATGAAGATCAGGGTAACTCAGGGAGCAGAATCCGGGTATTTGCAGAGAAAGCTTTAGAAGCAAACGGGAGGTTGCAAGCTTGGGAAGAATTAACCAGAGCTTCTAGAACAAAAAAGAAGCCAGAAAGAACCATTTGGAAAATGCCAAGGTGACAGAAAAATTTTTTGGCCTTCCTCAGTATAAATACTCACCCACACCTTCGTCTTCCTTACAACCTCCAGATCTTGACCTCCATCACAGGTTAACAAAAAACAAAACCTCCTCCGCTTAACAATAAAAAGTAAACCTTACAGCTAATAAAGCTACCTTCTCCACTTAAGAATAAAGTATCCTCCTCGCTACCATCTACCATGTCTGGAGATGAGAACCGAATCGTCAGCATTGCTGACCGAGTTATCAGCAAGAGCCAAGACTTGCGAAAAAGATGCAGAGACGAGATGGAAAAGTTAGAGGGTTGGGATAAGTGGGAATTCGTGAAGGAAATCGCTCGCATCACCCAGGAGCAGTCGGAGAAAGTTGCCTTCACTGCTCAAGTGCTGAAAGAAATAGTGGAAGGGTGGTCAGATGGAGACTTCACAGAAATGGAGGCCACCCGAGAAGATATCGAAGCTGAGTTCCACTTCTCAAAGACAATCCTACCACTGTCGGTAATCCATACTGACTCCGAACGAAGAAAATCAAACGCGCAGGATAGGTTGGAGCAAGCGTGGAGGGACGAATGGGAAGAAAACATGGGCGAGTTGATGCCCCCTTGGCCCACCGAAGAATTCCTCTGAGAGCTAGCTCACTTTGCGGAGAGGAATACAGACTGGGACGATGCGGAGGCGAAGATGACAATACGGGTGGCTGAGCGGTGAGCCGCAAAGCGAACTAAGAAGTACAAATGGGTGATGTTGTGAGACATCATGGAACAACCGAACGTGGGGCAAAGGCAGCTTCGAGGAAGCCGAGGCTCCGCAAGGCCAGAAGCAGAAGGCAGCTCTACTGCCGCCCAACAGGAAGGGGCAACCCAACCTGTAGAAACTAACACAGCCTCTTCTCCTGCCATAGCCCTCCCTCCTATGCAAGCCGAAACACCACGAACACAAGCTGCCATAGAAATAGTGCAAGCATTGCGAGTAGAATCTCAATCTACCTTACCAAATGAAGATGAAAATGACCAAGCCGTGGTCGAGGGAGAAGTGATTGCCGGGGAGAGTACTCCAGTGGAAGTACCGAAGGAGAAGACAAGGAAGAGAAGGAGAATGGACTCAGGGGTAGAGAGCGAAAGGTGGCAGTTTAAGCTAGACATTCCAGTGATAAACCTGGACATGGATGAGGGAGTAGATAAGTTAAAAAGGAAGGCTGAGAGAGATGAGGAAAAGAATGATGTGTTGGTGGTGGAGGGGGCAATTAAGTCGTTAATGGCAGGGGAAGGAAGGGTGGATAAGGATGTTTTGGTACGGAGGTTGAAGAAATTGTTGGAAGCGAGCAAGGCAGAGATGGTTGAGGATATAGATTGAGGGGACAACTTTGGGGATTTCTTTTATTGGTAGACATAGGGGTTAGATAAGCGCTGAGATAAATATTGTTGCTGTTGTTGTTTTCTTGCTTTTGAAGGATTGTCGAGAGGTTAAGATGGATGTTTGGGTCGCAAGGGGACTGCTTGAGTTCTGAAAGGGGGGTGGGATATGAGAGAAATAAAAGTTTATCGGGTATCAGGGTAATAGTGGGGAAGGGTTTTTGAGTTTATGATTTCTTTGTTTCATCATGAGGATATAGGGAATGTGTGGTCGGGTAGTCTTAGAAAATACAACCAACTTATGCATGATATTCTTCCTCTTCTTCGAGCGTGGGAGCTCAAGCTTTTACTCATTTGATGGCCAGCACGAATCGCCGCTGTTACCAGTTCGCAATCATAATAGCCCTTAATGACCTCGACACTCACGTAAGTTACCTTATGCAAGTGTCAAATACGTCCGTCCTCGGAATTACTTAAGAAAAGCCTATTCTGCCCGTTGCTAGAACGTTCCGCCAGTTCCAAAGATTCTCCAGACACTCTGAGGTCGTTATAGTTATACCTAGCTATTTACAGCTTCTTCATAGCGGGATGGGAAAAGAAGGATGGATTATGGGTTGTACCTCCGGAGTGCCGGTTAGAAGTGCTGAAGCAGCACCATGATAGTCAAGTGGCAGGATATTGGGGAAGACATTGTATTCAAAAGCTAGTATCAAGGAACTTTATATGGGATAAATGGCAGGAAGATATTGCGAAGTATGTGGCAGGATGTACTAAGTGTCAAAAGGCAAAAGCAGACAGGTATAGCAGGCAAACAAAGTTAGTCCCAATGCCAATAGGTGAACACCCTTTTGAGGAAATAGCAATGGACTTCGTTAATAAATTACTAGAGTTAGAAGGCTTTAATGTAATACTAGTTGTCATAGACCGGTTTACGAAAGTACAGCACTATATTCTAGCCAAAACCACTTGGACAGAATCCGATGTTGCAGATATCTATATCAGTGAGATATGGAGACTCTATGCTCTTCCGCAACATATTACCTCTGACCATAGTCCTCAGTTTGCCTCTCGATTTCTCAAAGAGCTAAACCAAAAGCTCAACATCACCTTCTGCCTCTCAACTGCCTACCACCCTCAGACCGATGGACTGGCTGAACAAGCAGTCCAGACACTCAAGCAGTACCTCCGCATCTACTGTCACGATAGGCAAGCCTGCTGGAAACAATGGCTACCCTTAGCCGAGTTTACGTATAACACTGCTGCCCATTCTACTCATAAATACTCTCCGTACCAAAGTCTCTATGACTTTGACCCATGTACTATTCACCTCTCCAATGACTACGAATTCTGCTCCCCCGCCACGGAAGAATGGCTAGACCGAATAACTCAAGTGCACAACCAGATTCACGATACCCTGAAGCAAATTAACCACAAACGTAGTGCTATTCACCTCGAGAAGGCACGCAAGTTTGCTATCAATGACTGGGTACTGGTTGACTGCCAGAACTTGCAGATACGAGCTGGAAATAACCATTCGTTAACCAATAAGTAGATAGGGCCCTACAAGGTCATTGAAGCTATTGGTTCACATGCATATAGGCTCGAAGTCCTATAAGGCATACAATAGTATAATGTCGTTCATGTCAGTCTCCTTAAGCCATTCAGATGACGAGACGAGCCATAAAATATGGATAAAGATGAACTGGATGTCTTTGAAGTTAAATCCATAGTGGACTCACATAGAAATAGAGGAGTGGTCAAATATAGAGTGCATTGGATAGGGTACACTGAGTATAAGGACACATGGGAAATCTTTGACAAGTTGAATAACTGTCCAGAGGAGCTCAGGAAGTATCGAGAAAGGTTTCCTAATAAGCCACAAGATGAAAGAGATATCTGAATGTTCAGACTTGTGTTAAGTTGTTTCTATAGATGAAGACATGGTACCTTTTACCCTCCTACTCATTGCCTTTTCCCTGTGGGTTTTTTGGCGAGAGGTTTGGTTTTTAACGGCCATGGCATGTATGTGTAGGCTCACTGGTCTTGTGGTGCCCTTAAATGGAATACAGGTATTGGTTGGGATAGTCAGTACCTAAGCTACTGGGGTTACCTGAGTTGTTACTAATACTTGTCTTCTCTAGAGTCAGAAGGACTTGTATTCAGCTGAGGACAGCTGCCTCAAAACGGGGAGTAATGTTATAGCTCAGGTAAGAGACCTACTCTAGTTAGGGAATATCCCAATACCTAGTTATGGCTGTGAACTGATATGGCCTGATCAACCATACAGATGTGAGTAATATGTCTAGGAATTGGATGGGTATTGGAGTAAGAAAGTGTGGGACCTCTGAATGCGTTCTCATATATGTATTCTCTTCTATAGTATTCCATATGGTTCTTATGTATGTCATTCATATATCATTATTGGTTGGATTAGGTTTTCAGCTCCTGTATATCAGCCTGACTACAATGCATTAAAGTTCAGGCTGCCTAATTAATGTATGTCAGCCTGCGTAGGTTCCAATTGGGAAGGGACTTCCCAGTTAGGCAATACCAGGCTGCAACACTGCTACTCTACTTTAGGAAGTGTTATCCAGATCTGATAAGGGTTTAACAGATCAACGCTTCTATATAAGCCACCACTTTTACATAGTTAATAGAATAAGACCCAAGCGGTATTCTAAGTCTCATATAGCTTTACTCTCATCGAGTCCGTACTACACCCGAGTTATAACTGCATTTATACTTACCTCCGCTATTATCTACCAATACTCCAAAGTATTCTCGTAGTTACAGCTCGCCTATAACACTCTTCTACTCCCACTCCTGTCTGTTGACTTTGCTAGCATGCGTTTATCCTCTACATTCTCTTGCATTCACCTGACCTATTCTCCTCTTTATACCATTGTCGCTCCCATATCTCACCATCCCAACTCGATATGCTCATAATCCGCTCTCTGAAGTTACTCCTCCTATTCTACGTCTTCCTGGCTTTGACCTTCTCCCTATTGTCTTTCTAGTGTTTTCAATCTGACACATTGCGTTTCTAAGTTCTCTTTCCAACAATTCTCCTTCTCACATTTTTAATACGATATATCATGTTTCTAAGTTCCCCTTCCTAATAATTGCTCTTCTGATATTTGTTATTCAATTTATCTTCTTCCTAAATCGATCACTCATTCTTTTCTATTTGCACAACCAAAAAACACATTCCGACCCTCATTGCCATACCTATAAATGAGTACCAAATGAAATCCAATGCAATGCATCCTCCCCTCTCTTACACGATTATACTCAGATTCCAGTCCCAAATGACACAATTAATAAAAAACATAGTGAGAGAAACAAGCAGAGACAGAGAGAAATATATGGAGAGAAACATGGAGAGTAACTAGTAAGCGATAAGAAAGAGAACCACAAGTGAGCGACAAGAAAGAGAACCACAAGCGAGCGACAATAAACCACACAGAAAAAAAAAACCAATAACTATACGGAGATAGAACAAACTGGGAACTAATCTTCCTCCCCCTACTATATTCGTTTCCAGTCCCTATCCGACATCTTCAGTTACTCCGTATCCTGTCCGTCGAAATTAATATCCAAATCCCTGCTCACCTGACAAAGATAATAGGGAATTTCTCTAGAGAAATCTAGAAAGGTTGAACCAGGAAAGGGTTTAAGCAGAAAGGTTGAACCTAGACCAACAGCTGCAAAGGGCTATTGCAGCTGACCAAGTAGCAGATGTAGAAGAGTTGAACAGGGTAGTTCAAACTGCTGCTACTACCACTAGGGCTCAAGCACAAGCCTAGCAACAGTAAGAAGTTGAGGAAAGAGGAAGGACAGTAACCAGATCATTAAGATTCCAAGTTGTTATTGACAAAACAATTAGTAATAATAATCCTTCTCCTCCACCAACTTCTACAGAGGAACCATTAGGGTCCCAGGATTAGTACCTGGTGACTAGCCTCTCTAGTCTCTCTGAGTATAAACCTAAGGATTGGGAGACCACCACAGAACCTATGACTACTGAGCAAATGTAGTAGTCCTTAAGAAGGACTGACAGAAATGTAGTAGCCTTGGGTAATCTTCAGGAATGGGATCCTACTCTAGAAGAAACTTTGAAGAGAAGGGCTGCATCACCAAAATGCAAGGAAGAAAGTGACTCTAAGAGGAACCTTTTTGATCCACCACCACCTCGATCCTCTCCTACATTAAGTGTCAGTACCCTTCCTGAGTTGTTTCCAGATAATCAGGAAGCCCCATTGGTTGACCCTGCTCCTCAAGGAGAGTTCAGTACTATTAAGGTATATACAAAATGCAAAAAATCAGGTCATTGGAGTGAGATATATCCTAATCTAGATAAGGGAAAACAGAAGGCAGAAAATACTCCAAAATGTAGCTACTGCAAAGGTTACCACTCAGCAAGAGGAATTACTAAATGTAATGAAAGAGTAAATGACCTGAAGGCTCTTGCTAGACTCAATTATAATGCAGATGTAGTGAAGAGAATAATTGGGTTAAGAGACAAGGAAGGAAGAATTTTGGATCCAGATTTGACTGTAGCAGAGTGGCTAGAAGATCATGAATTAACCTGGTACTACATACAAGAAATAGAAAAAGATACCCTTTATGGAGACCTATACTTGAGGCTGAGAAAGGGAGAGAAAGTTCCTACTGCCAAGGTTGTAAAAGGATTTATGTACCTGCTCAAAAAGACTATATAGAAAATGGTAATTCCAAAAGGACTTCAGCTAAAAGGTATGTTAGCAAAAGAATTCCTGATAAAGTAGGCCTATATAGTGTGCGCCACGGAGCGAGTCGGTCCGAGTTTCTCACCCTGACAACTCGTTTATCTATGGACTCGCCTCGGTCTCTACCAACTGCAACTCGCCTCGGACCACTTTGCCAATTAATCGGTGATCTACAGATTACTCGCCAAGATTCAAGACTAACCTCCTTCATACTCGGGCATCTGCTAAGGCCCGACCCAGGCGCGGTATGTGCCATGACCTCATGCCGACTTAGGTATACCTGATGTATTAGGCACTCGAACTCACCCATTCTAATGACCTTAGAGCTCTAACATTTGTTACTCAGTCAGCAAGAGATGCGCCTTTTACTTTCCCTTTACTTGAGGCCGGCTACGTTGAATGAAGTGAACCCATGATTCAGGACGCATGCACAAATAAGTATACCAAATATCTATAGTATTTCTAGATGTGTATATACATGAAAGCAAACGCAATTGGACACAGTAATATTATGAACCAGACCTGTCCCCAACTCCTAATGTCCCTAGTGAACTGCAGGCTATGGTGCCTAGCCCCTACATAGGTTCTGTGAACGACAATACTAAGAGCTTAGACTAGCCTGAGCCGGAGACATGTCATGGTAGATGGCAGAGGCATGCAGTATTGACGCCGGAGGCAGGGCAGGCTGGATGGCGAAGGCAGGGCAGCCTGGACGGCGAAGGCAGGGTTGGCTAGACGGCGAAGGCAGGGCAGGCTGGACGGCAAAGGCAGGATTAGCTGGACGGCGAAGGCAGGGCAGGCTGGATGGCGAAGGTAGGGCAGGCTGGATGGCGAAGGCAGGGCAGGCTGGATGGTGAAAGCAGGGCAGGCTGGACGGTGAAGGCAGGGCAGGCTGGACAGCGAAGGCAGGGCAGGCTGGACAGCGAAGGCAGGGCAGGCTGGATGGCGAAGGCACGGCAGGCTGGATGGCGAAGGCATGGCAGGCTGGACAGCGAAGGCAGGGCAGGCTGGACGGCGAAGGCAGGGTAGGCTGGACGGCGAAGGCAGGGCAGGCTGGACGGCGAAGGCAGGGCAGGCTGGATGGCGAAGGCAGGGCAGGCTCCTGAGGCTGGACAGCCGAGGCATGTCATGCTAGACACTGGAGGCATGCCATGCTAGACGGCGGAGGCATGGGACTGTCACGACGGTGGAGGCATGGCTCTCTCTTAATGCCGGAGGCATAGCACTTTCTCAATCGACGCCGGAGGCATGGTCCTGTCTCAATGCCGGAAGCATGGCACTGTCTCGACGCCAGAAGCATGGCACTGTCTAGAAGCTGGAGGCATGGCACTGTGGACGGTCTTAATGAATTAGCTGCAATCCGTGAATAAGGGAATCTCAATATCTCACCTCTATCAATTGAACTTGATCTTATCAACTGTTATATGGTGAGATTGCTCTGCATGCGTGCACATATCGAAGGCATGGCGCAGTCAAAAGGGGATGTATGTGTGCACATATTGGAGACCTGGCGTGGTCAATATTGGAGGTATGGCAGTGTCGCGGATAAGAACCCTGTGAGATAGGTTAGCTATGTGTACACATATCTTAGTCCTGGCAATACTCTCACCTCTATCAACTGAACATGCTCATATCAACTGTTCAGTGGTAAGATTCCTCTATTATTCATATACATATTGGAGGCCTGCCGTGGTCAATATTGGAGGCCTGCCGCGGTCAATATTGTAGGTATGGCAATGTCGCAGCTAAGAACCCTGTGAAATAGATTAGCTATGTGTATACATATCTTAGGTCTGACAATGCTCTCACCTCTATCAACTGAACTTGCTTATATCACCTATTCGGTGGTGAGATTCCTCTACTATTCGTGCACATATTGGAGACCTGCCGCAGTCAATATTGGAGGCCTGCCGCGGTCAATATGGGAGGCCTGCCGCAGTTAATATTAGAGGTATGGCAGTGTTGTGGCTAAGAACCCTGTGAGATAGGTTAGCTATGTGTACACATATCTTAGGTCTGGCAATGCTCTCACCTCTATAAACTGAACTTCCTCAATCAACTGTTCGGTAGTGGATTCCTCTGCTATTCATACACATATTGGAGGCCTGGTGCGGTCAATATTGGAGGTATGGCAGTGTCACGGTGAAGAATCCTTTAACTGTACACATAAAGGGGGCCTGACAATGCTCTCACCCAGATCGCATACAATTCACTGACTTGTGTTATGGAATAAAATCTAGATGCGTGGGAAGGAGAGCTCACTGGCATCATGCCAGTGGTATAGACTAGTAATGTGGCGTACCAGGCTAGTCTGGCTTGGTAGCAGGCACGAGTTTAGGGAGGCGCTAGTCCATGTAACCAGGTATGATTAACCCTGCTTGGCAACCGGCTCGGATATACCAGCTTAGACCGGCAATAAACCTGCTAGTATGCATGCGCAGCTACTGTTGCACTAGGCCTGTGCAGACAACAGTCCAATTCGGCTGTACATATACCTGCGTCTTTGCGAGTTGAGAGGTTGTTCTGTCTCGACCATGATGTATGTCTTTACTTCATATATGTCTTTACTTGGCCGCCCTGATATATATATGAAATTCATGCCTTCGTGACTTATATGTATTCTAGGAATTCATGCCTTCGTAGCCTATGTATATTGTAGGAATTCATGCATTTGCGGCTAATATATATTGTAGGAATTCATGCCTTCACGGCTTATATATATATATAAGGAATTCATGTATTTGCGGCTTATATATATATAAGGAATTCATGCTTTCGCGGCCTATATATATTGTAGGAATTCATGCCTTCACGGCCTATATATATTGTAGGAATTCATGTATTTGCGGCTTATATATATATAAGGTATTCATGCATTTGCGGCTTATATATTTGCATGGAATTCATATATTCATGGCTTATATTTTCTAGCTTGAATATATATAAGCTGCAAATGCATGAATACCTTATATATATATTAGCCGCTAATACATGAATTCCTACAATATACATAGGCGGCGAAGGCATGAATTCCTAGAATACATATAAGTCACGAAGGCATAAATTTCACATATATATCAGGGTGGCCAAGTAAAGACATATATGGAGTAAAGACATACATCATGGTCGAGACAGAACAACCTCTCGACCCGCAAAGACACAGGCATGTGTACAGCTGAATTGGACTGTTGCCTGCACAGGCCTAGTGCAACAGTAGCTGCGCATGCATACTAGCAGGTTTATTGCCGGTCTAAGCTGGTATATCTGAGCCAGTTGCCAAGCGGGGTTAATCATACCTGATTATATGGACTAGCGCCTCCCTAAACTCGTGCCTGCTACCAAGCCAGACTAGCCTGGCACGCCACATTACTAGTCTATACCACTGGCACAATGCCAGTGAGCTCTCCTTCCCATGCATCTAGATTTTATTCTACAACACAAGTCAGTGAATTGTGTACGATCTAGGTGAGAGCATCGCCAGGCCCTCTTTATGTGTACAGTTAAAGGATTCTTCACCGCGACACTGCCATACCTCCAATATTGACCATGCCAGGCCTCCAATATGTGTACGAATAGCAGAGGAATCCACCACCGAACAGTTGATTGAGGAAGTTCAGTTTATAGAGGTGAAAGCATTGCCAGACCTAAGATATGTGTACACATAGCTAACCTATCTCACAGGGTTCTTAGCCACTACACTGCCATACCTCCAATATTGACCACGGCAGGCCTCCTATATTGACTGCGGCAGGCCTGCAATATTGACCGTGGCAGGCCTCCAATATGTGCATGAATAGCAGAGGAATCTCACCACCGAATAGGTGATATAAGCAAGTTTAGTTGATAGAGGTGAGAGCATTGCCAGACCTAAGATATGTGTACACATAGCTAACCTATCTTACAGGGTTCTTAGCCGCGACACTGCCATACCTACAATATTGACCGTGGCAGGCCTCTAATATTGACCGCAGTAGACCTCCAATATGTACACGAATAATAAAGGAATCTCACCACTGAACAGTTGATATAAGTATGTTCAGTTGATAGAGGTGAGAGCATTGCCAAGACTAAGATATGTGTATACATAACTAACCTATCTCACAGGGTTCTTATCCGCGACACTGCCATACCTCCAATATTGACGGTGCCAGGTCTCCGATATGTGCACGCATACATCCCCTTTTGACCGCGCCATACCTTCGATATGTGCACGCATGCAGAGCAATCTCACCACCTAACAGTTGATAAGATCAAGTTCAATTGATAGAGGTGAGATATTGAGATTCCCTTATTCACGGATTGCAGCTAATTCATTAAGACCATCCACAGTCCCATGCCTCCAGCTTCTAGACAGTGCCATGCTTTCGGCGTCGAGACAGTGCCATACTTCCGGCGTTAAGACAGGGCCATGCCTCCGGCATCGATTGAGAAAGTGCTATGCCTCCGGCATTGAGAGAGAGCCATACCTCCGCTGTTGAGACAGTCCCATACCTCCGCCGTCGAGACAGTCCCATGCCTCCGCTATCTAGGATGGCATGCCTCCGCCGTCTAACATAACATGCCTCAGCTGTCCAGCCTCAGGAGCCTGCCCTGCCTTCGCCGTCCAGCCAACCCTGCCTTCGCCATCCAGCCTGCCCTGCCTTCGCCGTCCAGCCAACCCTGCCTTTGCCGTCCAGCCTGCCCTGCCTTCGCCGTCCAGCCGACCCTGCCTTTGCCGTCCAGCCTACTCTGCCTCCAGCATCAACAGTTCATGCCTCTACCATCCACTATGACATGTCTCCGCCTCAGGCTAGTCTAAGCTCTTAGTATTGTCATTCGCAGAACCTACGTAGGGGCTAGGCACCATGGCCTGCAGTTCACTAGGGACATTGGGAGTTAGGGACAGGTCCGGTTCATGATATTACTGTGTCCAATTGCATTTGCTTTCATGTATATACACATCTAGAAATACTATAGACATTTGCTATACTTATTTGCACATGCGTCCTGAATCATTAGTTCACTTCATTCAAAGTAGCTGGCCCCAGGTGTAGGGAAGGTAAAGACACATCTCTTGCTGACTGAGTAACAAATGTTAGAGCTCCAAGGTCATAAGAACGGGCAAGTTCAAGTCACCCAACGTATCAGGTATGCCTAAGTCGGCGCGAGGCCGTGGCGCATGCTGCGCCTGGAGTGTATCCGTAGAAGAAACCTAACAATAAATGGGTTAGCCTTGAGCCTTGGCGAGTAATCTGTAGATCACCCATTAATCGTGAGTTGAGTTAAGGTTTGCAAAAGCCGACTCAGCGAGTTGGCAGTAACACGAAAACTCGTTCACCGAGGCGAGTCTTGGCGAGTGAGGCGAGTTTTACTCGCCCTGTGGCGTACACTAGGCCTATGCTAATACTAGACATGGAGGCTTGTCAAAAACCTTTGAAGAGCTGAATAGTAACTATGTCTGGCAGAATTCCTACAATGAGACATACCAATATATCCAAAGCTGTGAGATCTGTCAAATCACCAAAGGATCTATACAGAAACCTATGGGTCTCCTAACACTACTTAATATACCATTTAGACCCTAGGGAAGTATTGCTATGGATTTTCTTAGTATAGAACCTGTTATAATACCCTATACAAGCATTATTTATAGTTATAAAACCAATGAAAAACTCTCTCCATACATGTTAATATTTCATAAGCTATTAGTCATTTCTAATAGGCATTCTGATTTCACTTATCTTATACCTGTTGTAGAGAATATTAATACACAAGGAGTTATTGATATCTTTGAAAGATTTATTAAGCCTAGTATAGGATTTCCTTATGAAATTATTTCTGAACAAGATCCCCTATTTATGTCATCAGAATTTTAAGAATAGCTTGGTAAGAATAGAATTTTATATCAAGCATCTTCTACTTATCATCCTCAGACAGATGGAACAAATAAGAGGAAGAACAGAACTATTATTCCTATGTATGCTGCTAAGAAGTTAGAAGGACTTAATTGGGTTGAAGCAATACCTTCTGTTCAAATAGAGGTAGTAAATATAAGAGTTAGATCTTCTAGGAAGAAGTCACCTTTCCAGATTAGGATGGGCTACCAACCCAAACTATCAGCATCTCCTCTCCCTTACCCTATTCAAGTATATTCAGACCCTACCACCAGATTCTATAAAGCTGCTAAAAATCTCACCAAAGTCAAAGAAAGCCAAATTCAGCAAGCTAACAAAAACAGACAAGCATCTCCTAGTTATAGAGCTGGTAACCAAGTGATGCTATCTACCAAGAATCTCCCTACTAGGTACCATACATCCAAGCTATCCCCAAAATAGATTGGACCCTTCTATATTATCCACTATTACCTATAGAGCTAGACAGCTAAACTGGACTTTACTGACTTTCCTGACCTGAATAATATTGACAACAAATTCTATACTTCATTACTTAAGCATTTCTTCCAGAATCCTATTCAACTGTTCCCTAGCAGAGATCAACCTCAACTAGTAGAACCAGTTAAGGAAGATAGGTATGAAGTAGAAAGAGTATTGGAATTTAGGTTAGCACCTAAAACAGGAAAGTTGTAGTATTTGGTAAAGTGGGAAGGGTGGCCAAACAAGTACAATGAGTGGGTACCAGAAGAAGCAGTAGATTTAGGGTTGAAAAGAGACTTTTAGTTGAATGGGAATAAGGGAGCTACCTTCAAGAAAAGAAAAGTCACTAATTATAAAGCTGGGAATTATAAGACCAGGCAAGAGACCCTTGATATAATTAATAATGAAAGGAAGAAAGTACTAGCTGCCTCAGTTTCTACTAATGCCCTAAAAGTTAGTGAGCAAGAAGAGGAAAACTTCCAGAAGTTCTTCAAGACAATAATTGATGGGCTGGATGTTGGGACAGTTAGGAAAGTTTATGAACCTCCTCCCTCTTCTGAGATACAACTCCCTAAAGAATATATACCTCTTTACTATTATAATGATTTAGTTCTTATATATAATCATGTATTAGATGAGGATAAGACATTTTTAGGAAGTATGGGAACACCTTTCAAGCTTTACTAATCATGTATATGAATCCTCTATCCCTGTTTTCATTCCCCTAAAGAATGAGAGGGATAGACTCAAGGAAGTAGAAATAGATACAATTAATATAAGAGTTCCACTAGTTAATCTATTAGTACCTTTGGCACTCCATAACTTCTATCTTATACTATATATTATACATAGGATTATAACCTATATAATTGCCACTGTTCTATATATATTTCTACCAGTAGTAATTACTGTTTGCCTTATAATCTACTGTGTTAATTAGAGATAACTAGATTAGGATCTTATCTTATCTAATCAGATCAGATCTTATCAGATTATCCTAATCCCCCTACAATACATTACAACTATATAGGGAATAGCGCGTTCCCACAACTTTTCAGTTTGCGAGGACTTCCAAAAATTACCAGGGCAGCTGAAGAACTTCTATAGGCCTATAAATCTGGATTTAGAAACTTCATATTAAGCTTAAACTATATCCAAAAAGCCGCCCGTAAATTCACAAGATGAGTGTGATTATACAGAGGGCACTTTTGGTGTGTTTTGGGGTTTTACCAACACTTATGTCCACTTACTGTACCATTGTGGGCAAAAGTCTTGGTGAAACATAATTTTGAGCCGCTTGGCGGCAAGCCTTGCCACAATACCTCGATACCTTCAATTTTCATGAATAACACAACAACCAGATGTCGCTAAGTTCTGAAATGGAATATGAGATAAGTACAGGTAGTAAAGAAGTAACATCCAAGATGTCAGGACAATTAAAGGAAAATTGCAAATGAGGTGAAAGTTAGAGGTGTGGCTAGTAGCGAGTGTACCAGCCCTTAGCCGCAATCACAGCTGCCACGCGGTCAGGCATGCTCTTCCAGAACGACTCAAATACAGACTCCGGAATTGCCTCCCAAGCCTCAGGCAAGACCTCAGCAAGCCTAGCACGTACTGCATCTGGTCCTCCAGGGGTATTGGAGATGTCAGGGTACTTTTTATGCAGGTACCTTTTCAGGTGAACCGACAGGCCATTGTCGACAACTTCACGGCCACCCATGCCATCGGTGTGCAACAAGGCGCAGACCTTCGAGATACCCAACGACAATTGAGAGCAGCTAACGACGAAATCACGCTCCTCCGGGAGGATGCGGCCGAGGGCAGGGTCACCATCCGAAACTTGACTGCCGCCCATGCCCAAGCCCCAGCAGACACCTCCCAAAAAACCCAAGACTTGCCAGCCCCTCCAAAGTTTAACAGAGATAAAGGCATGGAAGAACTCCGTGCACCTCAAACTCAACGGGGATGCCGCCAAGTTCCCCACTACCCAGCACCAGCTCAGCTATCAAATCGGCAAATACTATGATGGGTCATACCAAGTATATCCACCAGTAGTCTCGAACCCGACCGCTCCTAGGGAGGATCCACCAGTATTAGTGGACTACTTCCAAATTCAAAGTAATTTCGAACCCGATGACTGAGCTCGAAGATTCTGAACCTTGACGTTGTGCAGTATACCAAGCAATGCTAGTAAGAGTTCCCGATGTTCCTGAGCTCGATTTTCTCTATCTCGTTGAAGTTCCGCAACTCATTATTCCTCTTCTGCCGCTTTTTTTTGCCTTCTCTTTTCCAACTGAGTCCAACTTAGCTTGACCACTCATTGCATCATCTCTTATTTTTTTCTCAACATCTTACATTGATTTTGGGATCAGGGCTTGTTGCTCTGACCGAATCTAGAGTTCATCCATATCTCGAGTATAATTCGAGATGAAAGTTCAGACTAATTGCGCATCTTGGTTTGAAGTGTACGCCGACGAGTATCAAGATGCTGACACACTTCCACATATCCATCGAAGGTATCAGGCTTAGGATGAACAGCAAGAAGACCTTGCTGTTGGTTCGATAGCCCCCTCTTAAGAGCCGCAAGCTTTATGGCATTATCCAACTCGTCTCAGCTGCATATCGTTGAAACTCCGCGAAGTACGAGGTAAATTCTCGGAATCCTTGGGTCATTGTCTGGAGCTTATATTCAGCATTGGCGACACGATTAGGGTCACCAAATGCGTTCTCAAGGATGGTGATAAGGGCTGCTAAATTAGCTAGATTAACTGTGTCATTCTCGACATATGTAGTAACTTGGTTAAGAGCATCGTCTTAAAGGGAGTTCATAGCAAAGTGGAGCTTGGCTTGCTCATCAGTATAAGTGGCAGCCTTGAGTCGTAGCTGAGTGAGGAATGGGCGTAGCTTATTACGGTCTTTGCCTGAGAACTTCTCTGGGTTCGGTTTCTTTTCTGTTCGAGTTACTGCACTGGGTTGGAGTCGTGCAAGAGTAGCATTAATAGTTCTCATGTCATTGAGCTGAGTTCAAAGATCGTTGATGACTGTTTCCTGCGTGGCTACTTCATCCTGCAGCTCTTGGTTGGTCGTAGTTAGGGTGTTATTTTCCTGTTGTTGTACTGTGAGCTGATTGGTAAGATTAGTTACTTGGGTCCGAAGTATAACCACATCTCTTCTTCGATGAGGCAGACCTAAGAGTTGGTCCAATAGCGTAATTGTTTCATTGAGAATAGCAGTATTTTAGGATTAGCTGGGTCCACTTCTACCCTCAACCGTGAGAGCAATAAGGTGATCATAGCAGGGATTTCAACAACTGGTTGTGACATTATTCGTAGTAACTATGGGTCTGTAGTGTAGCTGATGCAACGTGATGTAACGGTGAGGGTCGTAGGCTGTGGCTATGACTATGGACGTGACTCTAGGGAGCGCACGTAATGTGGGCTAAGACTATAGCTAAGGACGTAGGCTACTTCTTCATCGGTCCCAGTTTTCTGAAGGGATAGTGAGTTTTCGGCCTATTTATATATATAGATATTAGTATAAATAGTACCTCCGAAAAACGAGTTCTGTACCTTATGTGCTTTGATTAAAGCTCCACATCGATGCCAGCGCATCCTGATATAGCCTCCCATGATCTTGAAGTCTGACCCCTCGCACTTCCAAAGGGATCTTCTGCAAGTACCTGCTTTGCTAGCAGCCGGTCTTGCCATGGTTGCTATTTGATCTTTTTTTGTTTCCTGCGGTCAAGCACTTCCTCCACCTTTTCCTCCACCTTTTCCTCGACTACTGCCACCACTGTATTTTAAACCTCTTCTTCGTCAACCTCTTCTTCGTCAACCTCTTCTTCGTCAACTTCTTCTTCGACCCCATACCTCACGAAGAATCTTTTTACCCGATCTCCCCGCATAAACCCCCTTCATCTCCGTCCCATCTAGTTCTTCAAGCAGATAAGTTCCCCTATTTTGTCGAACGTCTCTGATCCTGTATGGACCATTCCACTTATTCCTTAACTTCTTGTGACCACTGCTTGTCCAACGTGCTATTGTATAAGAGTACCATGTCCCCAATCTCCAATCCCTCGCGCCTTTCCCGACGTTTTATATCAAAAAACCTCTTATTCTTTCCACGGCTTTCGCGAACGTTCTCCTTTGCTTTCTCCAAATCGTCGTCCCTTCTTTCCAACTGCCTAGCCCTTGCTGCTAACAAATCCTCCCTAGACCTTACCCTATTCCAGCTAACAGTAGCCCAACTCACTGCTGTTAGCTCCACCGGAAGTACACAATCTTGTCCGAATACGAGTCTGTAAGGTGTGAACGCCGTTGATGCTCTAGTAGTAATCCTGTCTGCCCAAACAGTGAACAGTAGGTTTCCAACCCATTTTGCTCCTAGCTTTGCCAATCCATCCACAATTTGCTGATGTCGTGGATGATAGGATGCAATACAAACATTCTTAATACTATACCGATCAATCAGCAACTCGGTGATTTTCTTGTTCTCAGGTCCATTGTCGTGAATTATTCTTTCCCGAAACACCAAACCTAACAATCCACTCATGAACGAAAGACGCATCACTCCTAGGATTAGCCCTTCTTAGAGCCTTCGCCTCTACCCATCCAGACAAATAGTCCCTCATTGCTACTATTCTTGTCATCCCTTCATTCGTCGGCATGTGGATTACATCCAATCCAACCCTTAACTAGAGCGCATATCCACGGTAGGATGTAGCTCCTCTGTATCCCTTATTAGTGATCTCTTTTGGCACTCTTCGCAATTGCTCGTCTTTCTCCCATACTACTCTCTTGGGTGGCATATTCCGGACTCTTCTGCCACTGCGGAACCTCCTACTTCTAGCTCTTCAGACATTTTGGCTTTTCACTAGCCTACAGCAACAAATAAAGGGTATCTTAACGATGAAGCAGGTAGCTTAAATTGGTCAGGCGAGGTTATGGTTGAGAATACTGCCGTCAAAGTTGTAAATGAGGAAATCGTTGATTCTTGAGCTGCGCTGGAGCATCTGTTGAGCCACAGCTGTTGCGTTGACCAGGGTGTTCGAGGGGTGTGACTGGGGTCCCAATTGCTTTAGATGAGAGTGCGAAAGGTCTCTGTTACATTGAATATTGGATATGGGATTCTAGAGTTCTCATAGAGTCTCATTGATAGATGCTTCATTTTTTTCCGGCCTTGATTCCCAACCGGTTTTAACCAAAAAGGCCTTTGTCCTCGCCCAAGCTGTCTTCATATTAACAGCCTTCTCTCGAATCCGCTTGATAGTCATATCATCTTAATCTTTGAATATCTCCACTTTCACATCCTTATGCCATGCAGATTGCTTCCCCCGTAACTTCTCTTCACTATCCTCCATCCAAGCAACAAGCCTTTCTACATCTAATTTATCTCATGCTTTGTTTGCTTTTGAAACCTCTGTCGCCGACGCCAACGTCTTACCGATCGGTGTACTTGGTCGCTTGGATGGTGGTGTACTTGGCTGTTCAGATGGGGATGAAAACGAAAACAAGTTTTCCATTACAAAAATTCTTCCCAAGTAACCATCATATAGTGACTGTTACCTTGCGACAAACACCAATCACCCACGTCTATGGGAGTTTGTATTCCCTTACAAATTCTTCCCTCAAAAAGTCCGCCGTCAATCAACATTTCCAACTGGTCTTCCGCTTTATCATTCAACACTGCAGCGCTGGATTGAGCTGGTTGGCCAGATGGAGGTGGGAACTCAGCACTGAATTGAGAGGACATCGCGAAGTCGTTGATTGCCTTGGGTGATTGCGCTTTGTGAGCTTGATTCGTCTTCGTTGATTTCGTTATTCGGTTCAATGTGCTCAAATTGTCCTATATCCGATGTCATGTGTGAAGTGCACATGTGTCAAATTTCCAGATGTATGAATTGGTTAACATTTGCTGGAGCTATGTATATCCATATTTTGAGATAGATCAGATGTTGTTTGCGCCTTTACTTTTTCATTTATTTTTTTCATATACCCACAATCGACCTAAGGTCATGATGGGGCTTGGTCACGCTTTAACTTTCGGCAGTCCTGCCAGACATGGCCCACAGAGTCTCCTCCATGCTTCTTGCAGTACGTTCAGAATTTGGTATCGGCAACCAGACTAGGTTTCGGCTTCCCTTGCAGGTTGCTTGCGCTCCCTTCTAGGTTTATGAGATGTAAGAGCCGTTTTATTTGGATTAGCCGGATTAGTCGGATATCTTCCAAAGATGTATTGGAAGCAAGTCCCAACATACGATGTCTGACCTCTGCATAGGTAAACTTGTCTACCGGGTTTGGATAAAGCTGGATAAAGCGGGTTTTTGCTTTTTTTTTTGTAGGTTGAATCGATTGGTGAATTAGATGAAGCTTGCACATAACCTGTAAGAATAATGGCAGGGTTATCCGTGGCAACTTCGTACGGCGGATGAACAGACGTATGACCAATCAAGGATCACTTCATCTACATAATGAAGAGGAATATGTACGGACGTGCGAATGTCTGTGTGGTGAATTAACTCGCTGGAAGCTCCACATTATATACGGACCGAGTGAAGGCATAAGTGACGAATGTGATGCACTCGCTCGTTAAAACTTGCTTTCCTTTAACATTTCCCACCTTCCTATTTGGGATAAAGGGATTGGCAGCATATGCACATCATTCCTGCATCAGGGTCCTTTGGCTTCTACACCGAACCAGACTACTTCTACCGGTACCTGCTTAACTCTATATATCTCTAGATATGCCCCCCGAGCTATCATTCTTCAGCCATTCCTTCGCTCAATCCTTCTCCACCAGATTATCCTTCTCCTTACATTATTATGTAAGGCGGTTGATCTTGCGTTCTCTTGGAGGAGCAATTGCTGTTATTCAACAGCAACATGCGGACTCGGCTTTGCACCTCGGCTCATGAATAGGCGCGAGGCTAAATCAAGCCAAGTCTGTAGTCATGTGACATCTAAAGTCTTATATGTTATATTTTTTTGTGTATATGTGTACGGAGTTTGTGTATTGTATGTGTATTGTATTTGTTTAGCCCTGCGTTGGTTTTGGTTTGTTTATGGTTGGGACAAGACATGTTGGCTGTGAGTTGTTGTATATGCATGGGATGGGCGTGAGCGTGAATTGAAAGAATCAGCGTGGTTATTTGCTATGATACATTTACTTTTGATACCAATATCCTGAAATGTCGGATTTTATCGAAACATGATACAAGGGTTTGGGATCGGACGTTCACCTGGGCTGGTTGGCACAACATCCTCCCTTGCGTTCACCAATGGTCTGGAAGATCAAAGTCTGGAATATAGCTTTTGACTTTACTTTCCATCAAGCTGCGGATGCAACATGTCCATTGAAAGGTCACTTTCAAAGCCAATCACAGCTAAACGCCCAAACACCGGCAACAAAAGGCCAAACGGTGAATCCAAGAGGAAAACTGCCAACAGAGCATAATTGAAAGACCGCAAAACAAAACAAAACAAAACAAAAAAGACAAAGCAGAAGACGAGCATAAGTCTCAAGCATCCTTCTTCTGCTTCACTTGCTCAGTCTTTCCCTCCCCCGCATCCAATCCCTTCTTGAAGGCCGCCAACCGCGCCAACTCATATCCCGCTCCCATGCACAGGTCACACTCTTTCACCGGTTTGCGCTTGGTGCAATCCCGCCTTGCACTCCAACCCAAGCTTCGTATACGGGTCGACCTCATTAGGCCCCCCCCCCAGCCGTGTAAGAATATCCAGCACTACATCGCAGTGCGGATGTCTCTCATTTTTGAACCCGTCTCTGTTGAGGAACCCCGGAGCATGGCTAATCCCAAGTCGACATTCATGCACGTACAGCTCCAGTTTGTTTTGCTTTGGAATTTTAGCAGCGAGTTGTTTGGGACAGAAGGAGTGCCTGTACCGATCGGCATGCTTTGCCATTGCTAAACCGGTGTCGAGCCACACTTGCTCAATCTCTTCACCCCAGCCTGCGGGACCACACGAGCAAGGAAGGGATTTCTTCTCCGAATACTGGTTGAAGTCAACCCATAGGGTGTAGTCGCCCAAAGGCGTGCTCTGGTGGAACCTCATTGACGCAGACCGGCAACTAGAATGCTCCAGGTGTTGACGCATCAAGGAAGTTCTGGGGGGATCATCTCATCGCTCATAAACTTTGCATGGGCATAATCTTTCCTGGGGGCACCCTTGGACAGTATATACGTCTTGTAACTGGATATAATAATATCCTTGGGTGAGACTAAGAAAGGCCAATCTCCCATTGAATCAATGCCGAATGGCTCTTCGCATTGATGACGCCACCAGAATCCTCGACCTGCCCACTTGCTCATGGAGCATACACGACCGTCAATACAGGCTTTGAGGTTTTGTGGACCACGGGAGTCGTTCTCGCAAGTGAAGGCGTTCAATGTCTTTGAAATGCAGTGGATGAATACACCTTGTGACTTTAGAGCTCCAGAGAGAATACGGAATATGAGAGCACCTGTGAGGCGTTTCCCGATATTGGGGCCAGACCACTGATGGAGCATCTGGGCGCTGACGGAAAGGAAGGAGCAGGACTCGAGGATCTTTTGGAGCATGGTGGTACCATCGCTTTCCACCAACCTGCCCTACAATACTCTCTGCGCTCTTGCCTCGGCTTTCACTAACCAACTGGCTCACTACAAGACCCAGTTCCGCAACGTTGTGTACTTGCGCCTTTTCGTAGCCTTCCCAGGACCAGAACTCCATTGCTGGAATTCCGATAATAGGTATGCTGTTACCAATGGCATTGTATCTAACTTTCAGCTAATTTCCAGCAGCATTTGCCTCGACGATCTTCTCTTTGAGTTCCTTCTTATGGTTGTTCAGCAGCAAGTTCGCCTCGTCCGCTGCAATTCTCGTGAGGGTTGTCTCACCCCTTTCCAACGCATCGAGCTTGCGCTAAAATATTTTCCGCGTGGTGGAAGGGAACTAGAGGAATAAAATTGAAGATCATGAAGATCATGAAGGAGCTCATTAAGCCAATCGTCAACTTGAATACACGGTCAAACGGTGTCTCGTTTGTCCAGAAAATTTGAGAGACATGGCATCGCTCCATTGTCCAACATTCACTTGCGCAGCCAGCATTGCTCGATCCGCAATCTCCATCACCTCAAGATAGTGCCTCACCGCGGTTAGGATGAAATATACCGCGCGGGCTTCGGCAGGGTCTTGAATTGAACAAGACTGACCACCTCGTGGCAGCTAACCATGCAAGCGTGGCTCTGACCCATGGAGCAGTGATACTCCCGTCTCCCGAGGTAATGCTGAGCCAGAGACCCAATGAGACCGCGAGCAGCATAGTCTTTGTTGCCTGTATTCTCCAAGAAATTTTTGAGCAACGTGGACGCCTTTGAGTCTCCAGTTTGCTACTGTGAGATCGAACTTTGGTGTCTTGCATACGGTGGCGGCAGTTGTGGAAAACTTTTTTGACTCTTTGGGAAGTCTGACAGCCCTCATCACCCCGGTTGTGGCATTGGCAAGAGGTGCATGTTCAATGAATACACCGTCCATGGGGTTTGACCAGCCATTCCCAGCATCATTGTTCGCTGCCAAAACGGCCAGTGGCCACGCCAGGTACAAGACCCAAGTAAGGCGGGCCACGGAGAGTGCAATGTTGAGCATTGCTGATAGAAGGGGCTCTGCTCTGTTGCAGCGCTGGAATTATCAGATTGGCCTTGTTCGAGTGTTATGGACGGGATATCTTACCAGTATATATATAATAGCTGGGACCAACCAACCCACCTGCTTTGAATCACCCATATAAGCAGCACTTAAAGACTCTACAACTGGGAGGCATTGCTATCACGAGCGTGCTACTAAAGTATTCACTATTTTGGAGGACTTTTTTTGGAATCGTTGAGAAGATGCGAGGGGAGAAGGCGCTGCGAAATGCAAAATGTAGACCTAGAAATGTTTAAACCAAAAAGAGAGCACCCCCCTCAATTGGGTGGGAGAGGGAACCTTTGGACTTAGCGACAAACTTGTGATTGTGAGTGATTGTTTCTTGTGGTTACCCTCAACTCGAATACCAACACGCATAGCCCGACTACCCAGCGACTCAATGAGCTTTCGAGCTATGTATGTATTGACAGGATAGTTATAGTATCCATCTATATGATTTCGATAGAAAAAAAACGTTAATGTTAATCCCCGAGTCGCTTTTGAGTTTTCCATCCCATTTTTGTGAGATGCCTTGCCCGCAACGGATTCCCCCCTACCGAGGGGCTAGTGCAAGCCAGACTAATTCCCCCCCCATGCCGGCCTAACCAAGCCTATATGTATAATCATGGTATCAGCAGTTAGTTGGTTGCTGAGTATCCCCGTGGCCATCCGAAAATCATACTGTGTTTACCAGTACCAAAGTATACAGCCTTGTTTTAATTTCTTGGCAGCCCCACCTCCTCCCCAATATCTTTCACCAATCAACCTCAAAAATGGCTTCCCCCCTCGCCCCGTACAAGCACTCCTTTCTGCACACATGCCTTACCTCGTCAATCCTCTGCTTCGGCGCCTTCACGCTCAAATCCGGGCGCACTTCACCGTACTTCTTTAACGCAGGGGCCTTCCACACTTCGTCGCTACTGTCCTCCCTCGCCACCGCCTACGCTCAAGCCATCCTCACCAACCTCCTCCCCACCGCCGCCGATCCCCTCCCATTCGACGTCATCTTTGGGCCCGCATACAAGGGCATCCCCCTCGCAGCCATTGCTGCCCTCAAGCTCGGCGAGCTCGACCCCCGCGCGGCGGGGATAGGGTACTGCTTCAACAGGAAGGAAGCAAAGGACCATGGCGAAGGGGGGTTGATTGTGGGGATGGATCTAAAAGGCAAGAGAGTGCTGATTGTAGACGATGTGATCACTGCTGGGACAGCGATACGAGAAAGTGTAGCCCTCATAAGAAAGCTTGGGGGCGTGGTGGTGGGGATCGTGGTGGCGCTGGATAGGATGGAGACCGTAGTTGGCGGGGAAGAGAAGGGCAAGAGTGCGATTGCGGAGGTGAAAGGGGAGGTGGGATGTGGTGTCTGGAGTATCTTGAGTTTGGAGGATTTGGTGGAGGGCGAGGACGGGGATGGGTTGGTGGGGGAGGAGCAGAGGAGGAGGATGAGGGAGTATAGGGAAAGGTATGGTGCGAGGGAGGTGTGAGGAGTTGGGTTGCTGCTGTTGGGGAATGCATAAGGTGTTGGTATTTGCTCGGGGGCGGCTAGGTGGAGAGATGAGAGATCTTTAGCCTACTGGGACACCCATACGGGTATATCTGAGAGTTTTTCTTCAAAAGAATTCTTGTGAGGGGGAATCGGCGTTCTAGATGCTTGCATTTACATATTGAGCTTTTGGCCAAAAAAGAATTAGAGAGAGAGAATTATATATACCAATAAAAGTCCGATTGATACTGTATAAGCATTCATAGCTTGACCTCATGATCAGTATACATGTACTTATGTATATATATGTTCCTGTTAAAACACACCACGCATATGGCACGTACATGCTATCTATCAGTCTGTTCTGTCATCTAAAAATACAAACATTTTATTTCTATTTACCTTCCTTTTCGTAATGCTTACCTCCCCCAAAAAAAGAACACAAAGGCAATAATTGTATACTACAGCATAATTTAGAAGTATTCGTAGCGTAAGAATGTCCCGTTGAGGTGAAGCCAGAATTTCAACTACAAGCCAGACTATATGTTGATGTTTGCTAGATCGGCATGTCCTGGCTCGCAGCCGGGACTGAATTTTCAGCTTCCATGTGTACTAGCTTCAAAAATAACCCAATCATTCGGTATTATTATTGTCAACCAAAATTGCGGAACCGTTCAGCTGAATAACCACACTATACATTGTTACTACTTTAAGAGGTATTTAGCAATGTTCCGGCCCAGTCATCAATGTAGACTTTTGATCAGTAGCCCGGTCCAGTCGGTTGCACTAATTGGACTAGACTGGGCCAGGGACGCTGGACCGGGCGGGTGAAGCTAGACAAGGTTAATGAAGGTTAAGTGGGCCTGAGAAATGAGAAGTGCGAACAACGCGAGGTAGTCGGGCAAACAATTAGGTGAAAAAAAGACAAGTATGGAAGGAAGCAAAGATATAAAGCCTGACAAGTTTCCCAGTAGTGAGGAAGTTCAATCCTGTTCTCGATCCCAAACTCCCTTTACCTGACGGACATTCTCAATCCCAAACTCCCTTTGCCTGACGGACATTCTTAGTCCCAAACTCCCTTTGCCTGACTGACATTCTCGGTCTCAAACTTCCTTTACCGGACAGATATTCTCGGTCTCAACGTATAAGCAACTCAAGTAGAAATTTCGTAAGTATTTCTCAATAGAAACTAGTCATGGGGTACTAAAACATCATTATGGTGCACGCCATCTTGAAAAAGTTCCTATTGGTGTTCTACCTACAATTGCAGCCAATCCAGCTATTATTACTTTGCGTACTGCAGCTAAAGCTACATCTCGCAACCCAACAGGATCTACCCGAGCACATTGCAACTGCAAAACTGCCTGCACTACTAAGCGCTGTGGTTGTATTAAGGCAAGTCGTACTTGTACCATTCACTGCCATCCTCGAGGTAGATACTGGTAGTGGAATCTGCTGCAATAAATCAAGCGGAGTGGATGGAGGTGGAAATGAGGCAGCGACAATAGCAGAACATCTAGTTGATAGCGAGGTGGAATAGATATAGTTCATCATTTATTTATATCTTTTTTCATGTATTTTAGTTTTTTTTTTTCATAGTGTATAGAATTGAATAGACCGGACCCGCTCGACTGGGCGGGCCAGTCAATTGGTAGGGCCACTCATCAAGGGACCAGTCCAATCGCGAATAGACCGGGCTACTGACGAAAAACACATCATTGATGACTGGGCCGGAACAGCAATATAAAGCCACTTTTTACTACACTGAGCCTCACTTCCTTCTCGCAATCATTACTACGTCAATTTGCATTTTTCGCATGGCTGGGTGTGTAGGTATCTTCAGAGCTGGACTCCCCATACCAATTCTATTAGCCACTCCACTAACAACAGCACGCTGACAGACTGTCAATTGTGGTGGCCTGAATTAGTGATGCTCACTTCTTTGATTCTTAAAATTGAATGCTACAGTATTCAATCAATATAGGTACTGTATGTAGCTCTAAATAAGAATCACTATATCCTATGGGTTTATATGCATGCATCTGCCAGTTGATGATATAATGAAGAGCTCGCAATCAACAAATTGGAATGATTCTACAGAGAATATCATACTATAACTTCTAGCTCTCAAGTTGCCATCCCTTGGGTCATTTTGGTCGCGGCGTGGGCGGATGAGACCGAGTAGGTCACCACTGGCGGGGAGGCGATAACTTTGTAAGACTTACGAGGGCCCGGAGGGATCAAGCGATTGAGGTGAGAGGTTTCGTATTCGATCGCTACCTACTGTAATAACTGACTGATACTGCTCTATTTCCCTTTTGATATATGTACCAAATATTATATACCCAATTCCCGTGAGTACATGACATCCTTTCAGACGTCTGTGGTGAGTTGATCTTACGGGTCGGGATATGCGAGAGTACTTCCTACAAACCTAACTCTGCTGATATCTCAGTCCCTGGCACCTTAGCCCCTTCCTCCGAGACACAACCCGCGGCGTCATCCTCAGCCCCATCCTGAGCTCTCGCTTCAGTAGCCGCTTTGGTTGAGAGCCTCTTTTCAGGACGTTTCTTAAGTTTCTTAGCAGCAGCGTTATGGGCCGTAGCATCGATGCCGCCGAGATGGGGGAGTATCATGGACAAGGGGTGCTGTGGGTTTCAGGCGCAACAGATTGTGCAGCAGAGGAAGTGGTATTTTTCTAAATTTTTTCAAAGACTCACTCAGCACTCATATGGGGCCCAGTAAGGGAACCATGATGAGCGAATCGCCTCGACTGGATTCAATGCAACCATCCTCCACTTGGAACCAATCTCAGTAATGACTACTATCTCTCGGAACTGTGGAGGTTGGTGCCCCTAGTTGTTTTGCCCCTTGCGAGCAGTGTTGATTTGACACGATGCCCGCCCGGTAAAGGCCTCATGGGTTCATTAGCGATATTGGTTATGAAAGGAGTAGACATAGGAAATGATTGGGGGTCGGATGTGAGGGTAACGTAACCGTAGTCGACCAGGTAGCCAGACACAGGACTTCTAGGAATTTGAACTGGATTTTATTTCAGTGAAGAGATTAGAGGGATTTTACCACCTTGTACGCGCTAGCATTAGTAGTACCAAATTACCCATGAATCTGACCAGGACCCGACATAGCATAAGAAAAGTGGTTTTCACAACCCGGTATACAGAATAACATTTTAGTCATCACGACAACTCAACATCATGGAATTCGAAAATGAGCTGGTAGTTCTGCTTGGGCTGGGAGGGGGTGCTGTTGCTGCATTCTATTTGCAGCAGCGCCTGAAGAGGGACCGGCCTGAGTAGCGTTCTCTTGTTGGGTGGGTTGCTCGAGGCTCGATTGCGCCCTCTCAGGTGTTTGCGACCATTCAAATGCAGAGGATTGAGATGCCGATATTATGCATCTTGGGGTGCATATATCTGATCGTGATTGCAATATGTAGTGGATGAAAGAAATTTTGGTACTGGGATAATGCACTTTACCATTTAAGACATTTGTTATTGCTTCTAGTAGTAAACAAAACGATAGTACCTACGGAGGCTCACACCAAAAGTCTTTTCCCCTTTCCTTTTTGGGAACCCTGCATATGCAAGACTATGCACGGCATGCAGCAACAGCACCCCCTCCCAGCCCAAGCAGAACTACCAGCTCATTTTCGAATTCCATGATGTTGAGTTGTCGTGCAACTTGGCATTATTCAGCTCCAAAACGGGTGGCAATGGCAATTAGTGATGGGTTTTACCTTTACTATTGCCTTAATCTGCTGTTGCCTGTGCTGCCCTGAGTATAGCCAGACTACCTTGAATATACAGTACCTAAATGGCTTATGACGTCCATAATGCGGCTGGCAGAGTGTAACCAAGGCTGCTGCATTGGTGATGCATACGCCAAGCACATCCGCTCAGGCTTGGCATCAATGAAGCAGCCTTGGCATACGCTGCATAGTAGGAGGCGAGCCTAGAGGCGAGGAACAAGTAAAGGTAAAATGAATCGTTACATGGCTGGTATATGATGCATTGTCATTAGAACCCATTTTAATGCCAAGTTGCATACAATGCATAGGCTTGCATATGCAAGATTCCCAAAAAGGAAAGGGGAAAAGACTTTTGGTGTGAGCCTCCGTATGTTGGTCTATCAGGCTACATATTCGACATATCTCCAGATCCCTGTTGACATAATGCACGAACCCTGTATGTGGCGACATTTAGTCGCGTTGCTGTAGATACAAGGTAATTGACAGGGTGGTAAAATCCCTCTATTAAAAATAAAAAATATGGCTATAAGTTTGAAATATTGAGGGAAAGCTAAGAAAATTACTTTTGCCTTTTATTTTACTTCCGCCTTGGTATCTAGGAGGAATTGCGACATAGGTCAAGAACTCTTTGGTGTGACATCACCTAGGTCCACGCTAGCGAACAACCCTACCGCCAAGGGACGCTACCACGGTATGCAACCATATGCGGTATGCAACCATGCCTTGGCATACCTAGCCTTGGCATATCCGTTTGTTGTATGTTTGTATATGTAGGCGAGGTTAGCATAGGTAGTTTGAGACGACGAACAACCTTCACATCACAACCAGTTCCTTTTTTTCTATCTTACCTGCAGGACGGAACCCGAATCAACTCAGTAAGCAATGTCGTCAAACATGCTTCGTCTGTTTAGACAACCGGCGGTCCGCCTGGCTATACACCGTATTCCACGACGTATTCAGTTTAGGGGATTTATCAACGGGTCGGAAAATGCAGAGGGCTTATTCATACTGGGGGGGAAGCAAGAGGAAGAAGCCAGACAAAAGTGGGCTCCGAATAACTATGATCGTATGGTAAGTCACTCTACATGTAATGGGTTACTGGCTCAACTAACGGTCGGATAGTGGGATCATGTCGATAAGCTGGATGACCGTGTCGCTGGCTTGAGGAAGGCATGTATCATATTCAATAGTAGATGAAGCTTGACTAACGATGGTAGGACTTGGGAGATTTCAAAGGCGATATCAACAAAAGTCTTGGAGAGCTTGCTACGAGGATGGAAGCAGGATTTGGGAGAATGGAAGCTGATATAAAGCCACTTGTTTGGCAAGTCCGTATCCTACTTGGAGGGGCGTCGCTGGTATGTATAATATATTACTCGTGAACTACCAGTTATTTCAATGCTGATACATTAGGTTATGGTGTTTCTCGTGAAAACTTATCTCGATGAGCACAACATTTTCAACAAAAAGCTGGCGGATGCAATGCCTCAACCTGTTTCTGGGCCAGCCGTTTGTGCGAGGTGCCCAGGTTAGATAGAACAAGGTGATTATGAGCGAGACTACGTGAAGCAGAAGTGTATCGTGGGAATGAGCAGTAGCACGAGGATATTCCGAAGTGAGTTGATTATCTTGATATAAGGGGAAAGCGAGAGCTTTAAATACATGAATGTAGGCAGAGAACGAGCTTGACACCTGAGATACATAAGTGCAGAACACATAAGTGTGAATATCTCGTAAGATGAGCACCTTAGTGGAATAACAGGGATAATTGCGAGCAAACTGCGAAAACAATGTACATGCTAGTATAACCAAAAACAACTAACGTATATGGGGTGAATGGGCATTATTCTGACACTCTCTCTTGAACAGTGCACCCCATGAGGTCAGTGAGATGTGTTTGGGGTTCAGGTTTCAGTCCTTTGGTCATGATATCAGCGAGGTTATCGCTTGATGGTACGTATGTGAGTGTGAAGTCATTATAATGAAGGCGCTCGCAGGTGTAGTGGTAATGAACATCGATGTGCTTCGTCTTGGAGTGGTGAACTGGATTATCTGCAATTTTCATTTCAGATTACCAGACTAGCTGTAGTTACGTGTGTGGCATCGCTGCATGAAGATAGGTATCGCTGCAAGCGAATGAGATGAGTGACACACGTACTTTTCAACAACATCACCTGACCTCACCTAAGGTCCACGCTAGCGAACAACCCTACCGCCAAGGGACGCTACTAAGTGCATATGCAAGGACCTCCACCAGTTCCTTTTTTTCTATCTTACCTGCACGAAGGAACCCGAATCAACTCAGTAAGCAATGTCGTCAAACATGCTTCGTCTGTTTAGACAACCGGCGGTCCGCCTGGCTATACACCGTATTCCACGACGTATTCAGTTTAGGGGATTTATCAACGGGTCGGAAAATGAAGAGGGCTTATTCATACCAGGGGGGAAGCAAGAGGAAGAAGCCAGACAAAATGGGCTCCGAATAACTATGATCGTATGGTAAGTCACTCTACATGTAATGGGTTACTGGCTCAACTAACGGTCGGATAGTGGGATCATGTCGATAAGCTGGATGACCGTGTCGCTGGCTTGACGAAGGCATGTATCATATTCAATAGTAGATGAAGCTTGACTAACGATGGTAGGACTTGGGAGATTTCAAAGGCGATATCAACAAAAGTCTTGGAGAGCTTGCTACGAGGATGGAAGCAGGATTTGGGAGAATGGAAACGAGCATGGAAAAGCTTAAAGGTGATATAAAGCCACTTGTTTGGCAAGTCCGTATCCTACTTGGAGGGGCGTCGCTGGTATGTATAATATATTACTCGTGAACTACCAGTTATTTCAATGCTGATATCCATTAGGTTATGGTGTTTCTCGTGAAAACTTATCTCGATGTTTTCAACAAAAAGCTGGCGGATGCAATGCCTCAACCTGTTTCTGGGCCAGCCGTTGTCGCCCATAAGATCGATCCAAAAAAATAGGTTCTGTCGATCTATAGATGGCTTAGGGAGGGTGCTTGGTGGTTTTTCAATACCAAAAGTGCCCTTCGTAGACACCTGCATAATCACACTCATCTTGTGAATTTACGGGCGGCTTTTTGGATATAGTTTAAGCTTAATATGAAGTTTCTAATCCGGGTTTATAGGCCTATAGAAGTTCTTCAGCTGCCCTGGTGATTTTTGGAAGTCCTCGCAATGAAAAGTTGTGGGAACGCGCTATTCCCCATACAGTTTAGTGCAATTTCCACGATTTTGGAATTGGCTTCAGTTCTACACACTGCTGTGCCTGTTCAAGACGTTTAGCCAGGCTGTAAAAATCAGAGGAAAAACCGTGTGCTTTTCTCTTAAATCTACAATTTTTTTTATGTAATAAGTTTCCGGGCTCAGTTTTTAACATTTTTAACACGATAACCACTTTTGGTGTGTTTTGGTGTTTTACCAAGACTTATGTCCACTTACTGTAGATCAAGGTATTTGCTGGTTTGTATTACAAAAGGTGCTTAAAACGGTACGGCATTACTGTAGATAATCAATTCTGTTACTAGTAGGTAACGGTACGGCTTACGAAAGCAAAAAGCTTCAGGAATTTCAGTACGGATACTACTAGGTAGGTAGGAGGTGACTTAGGAAGTAGGTAGGTACTTAGTGGGAGTTTGCAGCCAATTAATTGCACGAATGCGGAATATACAGAGAGTGTAGGTACCCTGCCTGTACCCTGTACTCTGTAGGTACTCTCTTGTACTGTACTTTACATGCGTATTCCTCCCAGCTGCCCCTGCCCTAGAAATCCGTGACTCGCCCGTTATAACTCCAGTCTCCCTTCCATCGCAGCGGATCATTCTTTGGCCCACCAACCTCGCCGGTCTTTGGATTCACATCCCCCTCAAATTCCGGTGGCGCTCCTCGCCTGATGTTTGGGTGCAGCATCTCCCCCGGGGCTGTGCCGAGCTCGGGTATAGTCCCATTCTCGGAAGTTGGAGCTGAGGTTGGTGAAGCAGGCTGGGAAAAGGCACCGTGACTGAGTTTCTGGAGACGCTCGAACTCGGCTTGCTGTTGTGCAGGCAGGCGAGGCGGAGATGGCCCTGGGGAAAAGTGGGTTCCAATGGGCGAGCCGGAGCCGGAGCGGAGGATGCTGCTTGTCGAGAGTAGTCGAGTGCGGGCTGCTGTTGCTGTGCCAAGGAGGCGAGCGGCCGCCGGAGTTTTTCGACATGGGGCCAACATCATTCCGTGTTTGTTTGTCTGTCTGTCTGTCTGTCTGTCTCTGTCTGTCTGTCTGCCTCTCTCTCTGTCTGTCTGTCTGTCTTTCCGTTTGTTTTGTTTGTTTGCAGAGAGCAGAGTTCAGCCCCGGCGAGGCTTGGCTCCCCCTGGGCATTGCTGACAGATGCAACAACCTGGTTACCTACACTTCTTGCAGTTAGCCCTCCCGATAGCAGGCAGGTAACTCAGAAGATGACTCTTTTACATGCAGCCCCCCCCCCTTCCACATTTCATTTCATCTGTACCTTATGATACCAACTGTTAGCCATCCCTTCGACCTGGCTGGCGATCTTTGCAGAAATAGGTCCGTCGTTTAGGTCCCAAGCCCATAAATTGGATTTCGGCTCCTTTGGCTGTAGCGGCAGCGCACACATAAAAACGGGCTGTCTCGGTTGGATAGTTCGCCCAATCCCCGGCAGTGAAACGTCTCCAAAATAAATTACTCTACCACGGGCTGCACACATGTCTACACCATCAACAGCAGCCCCGGCCGGGCCTACACAGAAACCCGTCACGCCAAAGGCCCCTAAACCACAGAAGCCGAAGGAGGATAAGCCTCAGAAAGGAAAAGAAGATAAGCCTCAGAAAGGAAAAGAGGAAAAGGTACAAAGGAAAGACGATGCTGGGCCGCAAGCTGGAGCCCTCGCCACAGGAGGGGAGGCAAAACTCACCCCCAAGCAGTTGAAGGAGCTGAAGAAGGCGGACAAGCAAGCTCGCCGTGCTGCAGATAAAGCTACTGCTGGAGTAGCCCCTGGTGGGAAGCCAGAGGTAGGTGCTGGTGGGGACAAGAGGGGAAAACCTCAACAGGGTCCTAAAGGCCCCTCCACCGAGAAGAAGGGAGGGAAGGCGGATAAGGCAGTGAAGGGAAGTGGTGCTACTGTTGCTGCGCATGCGGGTCAAGCAGTAACCCAGAGAGCACCTAAGAAAGAGATCCCATTGTTCAGGCATTTGGAGAGCCCGGGGCAGGGGGTGAATCTAGCGGGGTCACATAAGGATGTCCATCCTGCTATTTTGGCGTTAGGGCTGCAGATGGCTTCATATGATATTTGTGGATCTAGCGCACGATGTGTGGCTACGTTGCTTGCTTTTAAGAGGGTAATTGATGCACACCCTGTTGAGGGTAACATACTCTGACAATTACCTCCGTAGGTCATTGAGGACTACACGACACCGGCACACACTACCCTCACTCGCAACCTTTCCTCCCACCATCTCTCCCCTCAAATTGAGCACCTTCGGTCCGCTCGTCCCATGTCTGTATCCATGCGGAATGCCATCCGTTGGCTCAAACTCGAAATCTCCACCATCAATATCGATATCCCTGAACATACTGCAAAGAAGCTCCTGCTCGATAAAATTGACAGCTACATTCGTGAGAAGATCACTATTGCAGACCACGCCATCGTTGCTACCGCGGTGGAGAAGATTGTGGATGGGGACGTCATTGTTACATTTGCAAAGAGCAACATTGTGCAGATGGTGCTTGCTGAAGCGCATCGGAAGAAAATCAAGTTTCGGGTTGTGGTAGTGGATTCCCGACCGTTGATGGAGGGTGCGCAGTTGTGTCAAGCCTTATCAGAGTTTGGTATTGACTGCACGTACACCTTGATACATGCTTTGAGCTATGCGATACGGGATGCGACGAAGGTTTATCTAGGCGCGCATGCAATGCTGTCAAATGGGCGTTTGTATTCGAGAGTTGGTACTGCAGCAGTAGCAATGTACGCGAAGGAGTTTGAGGTTCCGGTTATAGTATGTTGTGAGAGCATCAAATTCACGGATAGGGTTGGGTTGGATAGTATAGTTACGAATGAGCTTGGTAGGCTATCAACCTCACCCTGCCTCTTGGACGTGCAGTTTGCTAACCTATGGATTGCAAACCCTTGTAGCATTACCCGATGATCTCACGAACCTTTCTATTACCCGATACCACCCCATAGTTGGAAAGCTGAGCAAGTGGAGAGATATTCCAAACTTGAACATTCTGAACATAATGTACGATGTTACACCGGCGGAAAATATTACCTTGGTCATTACAGAGTACGGGAGCTTGCCTCCCAGTTCAGTACCAGTGGTGCATCGTTTAAGTACGAACCAATAGTAGCAAATAAATTTGTTGTTAAGGCTCAGCAGGGGGGCGCCTTATTGTTAATCTCGTGACTAGGGTGGGGTTTCGGGGAAAGGCTGAGGATGATTGATGTTGAAAAGATGGGAAGGAGAAAAATGCGTTTTTTTTTTTTTGTTTTTTTTTTTGCGCAGGGGAGTTCGTTTGCTTTTGTTTCATGCTGCGCGGTTGTTCCTGTTACTCTTTGCTGGTACATGCGGTTTTCTATGATTGTAGGTATATGGAATATGGATGAATTGACCCCTGGGAGCTGGATGTTATCTGTAGAATAGTAATGAGATCCATGGAGAGTCAAGGCGATCAAGCTACCCGTCTGGAGTTGATTCGCAGCCCACCTTCATATTCGTCTGGATCCTTCACATGTGCAGGGTCAGCCTGCGAGCTTATCCATGTGCCTTCATTACGGAACTCATCAAAAGATAACTTAGCCTTATACTGAGAGACAAGGCGGCAGGGTCTTGATAGCATGCATGTCTAATATTCCCCCTTTATACGTATACGTCTCCGGAGGCTGTAGCTGCATCAGCTGCCTGTTGGACGATTACTGCTCTAACCAGGCGTTACACATATACATGCATCGAAATGAGATCGACGCAGTGGAGACTACACCGGGGATTCAAGGAATATGAACCTAGCCCACATTCGAACTCGGTGGTCAGATCTAGAAGATTATGCCGCCCCGACTCGTGAGCCCACTCGCGGCGGGATCGACGTGGGCAGCCCGAAGGAGGGTGTTTGTGGCCAAGTTAAGCTGTATCTCGCATATGCATATGCATATGCAAATGCACGAGGTTCATCTATCTCTACTGTACTCCGTATATGTACAATATGTATCCTTTCGTTGGGATATTGAGGCTGTGGAGGTGGTGAGGCGTTATTGCCGGTCCCCCACGCCAAGAGGGAGAGCTTCGAGGTTCCCATCACAAAGAAATGTGTGCCCACCGCACCCTCTCCCTTCATCCCCCCCCCCCCTTCTTCCCAAAAGTTATATCGTTGCTACCCCACCATCAATATATTCCCCCCACAACGCTCCCAGATTCCTTCCATCCGATTGACAAGAGAAGTTCTGCGGTTCTGGGGCACTCAGGTTCATCCGTTCTCCCTTCTGAGCAAACTCTACAGGTTATCTACAGCAGTTAAGCTGCCGTAACGACATTCATTCCCTGCTACATAGCTATCTGAATCCCAACATGCCCCGCTCTCAAAGCCCTCCGGTGGACCTCCCCACACTCCTCCCTGATATCCACCCCATTCCCCAGGATGACGGTCCCCGTCCCCTCGCCCAAATCGCCTACACTGACACCTACACCGAGGCCATGAGCTACCTCCGCGCGCTAATGGCTGCCAACGAGCTCTCTGAGCGCACGCTGAAAGTCACCGAATATATCATCGCCATCAACCCAGCTCACTACACCTGTTGGGGGTTCCGTCTCCGTGCACTGTTCCAAGTGGCTAAAACCCAGCCTCTCCCCGATGCTCAGGCAGAGTCGAGGGAGCCGGCTGTGAAGCAGGAGCAGTTGGCAGTGGGGTCTGAGTTGTTGTGGTTGAAGGGAGAGATTAAGTATTTAGATAAAGTCGCGTTGCAGCATGAGAAGAATTATCAAATTTGGCATCATCGGCAGATGGTTATGGATAGGATCGGGGAGCTGTTGGGGGAGAGGGGCAAGGAGGAGGAGAACCCGAGGGTTAAGGAGGTGGTCAAGTGTGAGCAGGCGTTTACGGGGAGAATGTTTGATTTGGATAGTAAGAACTATCATGTTTGGAGTTATAGGTGGGTTGAAAGTACTTTCTCTAAACTTGTCTGGGAAGTTATTGGAATCATTGAGACGGCTATTTATGTGTGTTTCTGATGTTGTGCAGACAATGGCTCGTCCGCCGCTTTAACCTCTTCAAAGACCCGGCTGAGCTCACATATGTCGAGACCCTCCTCTGGAAGGACGTACGCAACAATTCCGCCTGGAACCATCGCTTCTTCATTGTCTTCGGTTCCGCTACTCGTCCCAGTGAGGATGTCATCACACGGGAGGTTGAGTACGTTCCCCTCCACATCTCTCTTCCAAACCTACAAACTAACCCCAGAAACAGTTACACTCAATCAGCAATATACATCGCCCCGCAGAACCCCTCTCCATGGAATTACCTCCGCGGGATTTTTGCCCAAACGGGAACTCCCCTCTCCACGCTCCTTACTTTTTGCCTGACATTTGCGCCGATATCTAAGCCACCTGCAACTACCAGTCCAGGGGAAAGCCCCATCATTGCAGGGGTGGGGGAGATTACGAGTAGCCATGCATTGGATCTTCTAGCCGAGATTTACGCAGAAAAGGCAAAATTGGAAGGAAGGGGAGGCGCCGCGGGGGGGGAGGCGAAGGAGGAGAGCAAGTTACAGGCGGTGAAGGCGTTGGAGTTGCTGGCGGAACGGTATGATCCCATTAGAGCGAATTATTGGGATTGGAGGAAGAGAGAGGTGTTGGCTGTGTAAGTGGGAAATGAGAATGCGAGGAGCGTAAGTGAGATGGTGTGAGATGGTGTGAGATGGTGTGAGATGGGATTGTATGTTCGGATGGGGCAGGGTGAGACGCACGGTGAGGTGAGGTACAGAAATGCAAGCCTGGATGCATTGGGTCGGATTGGCGTTCGTTCTTTTTGCCCCGTTTTAGGGACTATGTTTTTCTTTTTTCGATATAGGCGTTCTTTTGTGAGTTGCAACTACGGTTGTAAAAAAAGGAAATATATGCGATAATTAAAATCATGTGATGTACTTGTGATAATTAAAGTTCTCGTCCTTTGAAAGAGTTGATTTTAAATACCTTTGGAAGAAGCGTATCCTCAGAGCCAGAGTACCATTTTGCTGTTGATGCCACACTTTTCTGTCATTTGTGTTACGCCAGGTGCGGCAGAATTACCCCTGGTACAATCTCCCAGGTACAACTTGCAAATGTAAGTAAGATGCAGGTGTGTCCTGAGCTGATCTTTATTGTACATACCCTTCACTTCCTGGCCTCTTCTCTAAGGAAAGAATATATATTCATCTTAACCTACCTATGCATTATAACATACTTTACTAGGGCGATATTAATAAATGATGTTTCCCTTTTGTCACACCAAATATTTTTTGGGGAACTGGATGCATAGGGTTGGGTGTGGGAAGGCGCATTATTGCAGTTGGGGGGGGAGGTTATTGGTTATCATGCAGGGGGTGGGGGGGGGGCAACCGCTTTTTTTTATTTTTATTGTTATGTGGGATGGATGGTGATGTGGGTGATGTGGGTGATGTGGGTGATGTGGGTGATGTGGGTGATGTGGGTGATGTGGGTGATGTGGGTGATGTGGGTGATGTGGGTGATGTGGGATGTTAGAGTTATGTTATATTGGAATCTCGTGGGGGAATTTGATGTTCGATGGGAATTTGATAGGAAGGGACCGATGCACTGAGGGTAATTACATAAATATTGGAATGGGTTTGGATGCTAAGTAGATGGCGGCATGCCAAGATCATCGAGTTGTAAACATCAACTTTCCAACATTACAATCTACAATTAATACACTGCAAAGCCCCACTACTTCATCACTTCCCACAACCAAATGGCCACCCCCTCCACCACCAACACCAACACCAACACCAACACCAACACCAACACCAACACCCGGCCCCGGCCCCGTCCCCCTTCCCGGCCCACCACCCCCCTCCGGCGCTCATCCCGTGACTCCCTCCGCCGAGACTCCGCAGCAACCAACCTCACCACGCACCCCTTCCCCCTCGACCATTTAACTCCGCAATTCACCGAGTTCTCCGACGCCCTCACCGACCTCGAGGAAAACTTCATGGACCTACAGCTCATGCAGGAGAGCATGAGCCGGTTCTGCGAGAGCTTCAGTGCGTTTTTGTACGGGCTCGAGGTTAATGCGTTTTGTGTTGATTTCACGGAGGTAAGAAGAATTAGTTACCAAATTATGCGTGTGTTTTGGAGGTGGTGGAGGTGGCAGAGGTGGGGGGTAATGGCGGAAGGGGGGAAGGGGGTAAGGGGTAGGAGTGGTTGACGTGTGGGTTACTTTTTTTTATATTTAGGCACCGGTTCCAGAGAGTTTTGCAAGGGCGGAGAGGACTGAGGCGGAGCAGCAGCAGCAGCAGCTCCAGGAGGAGGACGCCGCTGCCCAGAGGAATAATAGGTGGAGAAGTGATTTTGAGGCAGAAATGACGTTTCTGACGAATGAGACGTCGTTTGTGAATGATCCCAGAGGAACTACAACACAAATACCAAGAAGAGGTGTGGAGAGGAGGGGGATTCCGAGGGCAGGGAGAGCGGTGAGGGGGGGTGGGAGGGCGAGGGGCAGGGCCTGAATTTTATTTGGGAGTGAGATGGGGACATTTATGGTACTTTGGGTTAGGAGGGAGGGGTTTCTGTCTGGTTGGATAGATAGAACATGGCTTTGGCTTCTCCTGTGGGCGTGAGGCGTATTTGCGTGCTTTTCATGATCATGGTCGTTTTGAAATTGACATGTTATGGTATATTGATGATCCCCTCAACACTCCAAACGCCGACTAGTTGGGATGTAGTGCCCAGCTTGTTCTTTCTCCTGAACATTCCACCGTACCTCAGTCGAGTCAGCTCGTTGGGGGGGGGGCGGAAGAAGATCAGGTTGTGTCGTTTTGTCAAAGTATTATTTTTGGGATTTTTTGTATGACCTTGTAGGGCCGCTGTATTTTCTTCCGGTCCCTCAATTCCTTGTGGCCCAGTTTTTTCCTCTACTGTCATGAAAAAGTGTTGTCGATAGTTGGAAAATTGGCCACGTCGCGCCGAAGGTTCTCGCGCCCCCGGGGGCTAATCGTTCATATAGTTAATTTCGAAAGGCGGTAATGGAGTTGGCGGGTTGGTGTTGGTGTAGAGTTGTGCGCGAATTCGATTGTTGGGAGGAGGAAGTTTCCACACACACAAAATCCGGTGCCCACTCCGGAAATTCCATTATTATTGATGCGATTTTTTTTTTTTTCCCCTTGGCCAACTCGACTTTTCATCTTCTCCACCCCAAAAATCCGTGTTACTACCGACAGTTGGTTGAATATAGGGTTTTTTTACAGCTGATTTTACTTCATAGATAAGATAATAGATTGATTTACCGTAGCCGCTTTTTCCCGAGAAGAGAAGGAAGTTAGTTGTTTGATGCTCTGTGACCGCGAGGGCGTGGGGGGAGGGGGGGAGGGGGGGGTCAAATCTGTTACCCTCACTTCACAACGAAAATTCAACTCACCCAATGAATATGACCCAATAAACCAACCCCCCTCCCTTAATACTGATGTATTCCAGAGCTCAATTGGATAGAGTATATCCACATTTGATATAAAAACTCCAAATATACAGGAAATGATTTCATTACTTTTTGACATGGTAAAACAAATATATATAATCTGTTTGTTGGTGACTTTTGATTCTTTGATCATCGATACTCTCCTGTATTTTATTCAAATCAATCAATATACTAAATCCTATCGAATACCTACCATGAGGTAATAAGTTCCCTCTCCACCCCCCCCCGCCCCCCCCCCCCAAAAAAAAAAAAAAAACTAAGACTGCCAGCCGACAAAGTCCAAGGGGCTATCTTAGCCATTTCATACTTGGTACACACTTTAAGGGCGAAGACTAATGTCCTAAAGAACTACATATACATCTTATTGGGCTCATATGTAATGTATGCCCCTCCATTAGCTCATGATAGTTGATACATATTTGGCTAATACTGTACTTCGCCAACATCTCATACAGTGACCTCTCTAGCCCTGAGAAATATCATCAATTTTATTTTATTTTTTATTTTTTTATTTTTTTATTTTTATATAAACAATTCGTTCTCGCTCAGTAGGCAACGATCAGGTTTACAATATCAAACCAAGAAACGCTTCAACGTTAATTGTAGAGTTTTAATACATGATTTGGATTAGGCTTTGACAACTTCTAGCTTAGCTTTTTATCCTCCTTAGAACGCCGACACAAGAAAATCGGGACAAATTGCTGTCATCCAGGAATCAAATTTGATCAGGGGGTTATGAAGCCGATAAGCAGAAACAAGATAACAAACGCAAAAAAAAAGGTTACTGTTGCCACCAGGGGAAAACCCGTCCGCTTCTCATTCCCCCTGAATAGAATACAGCGACTCCACTCGCATCCCGTCTCTCCCTATGTAGATGCTAGCCACTCCTCAATCCGCTCCTCCTTCTCCCGGTTAATCCTCTCATCCTCCTCCGCCACCCATCGCATTGTGGCCTCATCCGCTGTGCCGATCATCCTGACTAGTTCGAGCATCGACCCCACCCCGGGGGCATCCTCCTCCTCCTCTAGCGCCCCCACCTCTATCTCCTCGTCCTCCGACAAATAATGTACTACTACTCCCTGGACCCCAGCAAATAGCTCTTCATACACCCCGCTGGGGTGAGTGTAATACTCTGGAATATGAAGCATATTTACTGTCAGGTTATTGTTGGGGTTGCTGTTCATGGAGAGAACTTGTAGGTGAGTATCCCAGGCTTGCAGTCGCTGAATGTCTGACATCGTGAATGATACGTCGGGATCAAAACTCTTCCATACCGTTGCCCATTGGAGATGCACGACATGCACCTCAGTGAATATCCAACTCGGTATTCGATTGAGATACCTACTTCCATCTGCGTACACCGGTCTAACGGGCTCCCCAAACCCTTCCGGTATAGTATGGGTATGTTGATCATCATTGCCACCGATAAATGGCATTGGAATATGTTTCCTCCTTCTCTCCACTTCTTGCTGGGCCACCCAGGTCTCGGAATCGATGCCCTCGAACCGCGCACCGGTATATGCGGGGATAGGGAAGACAGTTACCACCATACGGCGGAGGCGAACATCATTATATACAGAGAGCACGACTGCGGAGTGGTAGTTATTCGGTGTAGCACCGGTTGGGGCGTGGGAGGAGACATGGGAACTGCCAGGGCCTGAAAGGGGCTGGTCGAGGCGGACTTTGACTAGTTGGCTAAACCGTGGCCAGACATTGTCTTGCTGATACCTATGGGTGATCAAGGTGGACTTTGCAGTGGCCGGGGTAGGAGGAGGTAGTGGAGCCCCGATAGTGTAGGGTTATTCGGGGTTGTGTGGTTACCCGGGGTTGTGTGGTTATTTGGAGTTGTGTGGTTATTCGGAGTTGTGGATATCCCTTGGAGCGTAATCGCTGGTGTAGGAGAGGGTGACATGTTTGGTTGGATGGCGAGTGGGATATGGGCATTGGTACTGGAGGCGATCAGATGGAATTCGAAAGTGAAGTTGTTGGAGCATCTTTCGTACGGCCTCAGGACCAACCAAACACCACCAACACAACCGACAGTTCAATAGGGGGTTCTGCTATCTTGCTCGGTAGCGGTTCTAACCTAGCCAAGTGTTAAGCATACCAGTCAGAAAGCACGGGTGTGGGAGGGGAGGGAGATACCTGAGTATTTGAGGACAGCTCCCGTGGATTATGTCAGGACCAACCAAACCCCGTCAACACAACCAATAGTTCGGTAGGGGGGTTCGTTATTGGGGGTATAGCTTGGCTGTGATTTTTACTTAGTAAAGTGAAGTATACCGAGAGGTGTAGACATCTGAGTACTGAACAGTTGTGGATATTCTGGTGATGATTTGAGGCACGAGCCGAGTTACGTAAGGAGTGCGTTTGGATGTGTAGGAGTCATGCAACCTAGTCTTATGCCTATGCAACCAGAGTTATGCAAGCATAAAAAGTGATGCGATGCGAACGACTAGAGTCTTGGCATGAGACTAGTCAGCGCATGCTGCAAGGGGACTAGTCTGGTTGCTAGGGAACGTTGGATTCAAAGATAGAGGCTATCTAAGCGCTCCCCTCCAGTGTATACCAGTAGTTCGAAGCATGTAAGAAACCTCTCGATTATAAGAAACCTTTTGATATAAGTAATTAGGCCCAGCAGAATTTATGCAGGAAAATATACTTCGTTATAAGAAGCTTCATATTATAAGAAACTTTCTCCTGCTAATAATCCCGAGAGAGTTGCTCCATAACTTGTAGCAGCCCTGGACATTTTTTGAGGTAAGAAGAAGGGAAAATATTTGTATTCTGAGTAATTTGTAGTCTCGAACCCGACCGCTCCTAGGGAGGTAGTCTGGTTACTAGGGATAGGGAGGTAGTAATTTGTATATCTAAATAGCTCGAGAAACCCGCTAGTTGACAGGCACTTGAATATCTGATTATATAAGCAACTCCATAGTTGGCGTAGCTGAAACCCCCTAGTAGGGTCTTGGCATGAGACTACCCCCTAGTTGGCAGACATTTCTAAACAGGTAATTATATGACAACCCTAGTCTGGTTGGTGACAACCCTACTGATTGGCCAACCATATGAGAAACTCGTAGTCTGGTTGGCAAACGGGGGGTTGTGCCAACCAGACTAAGAAACTCGCTAGTTGGCAGACATGCCTACGCTCATTGTTACAGGGTTGAAAAGCTGCCATCGTCACTGGTAATCTAGAAATCGTCGTTAAGCCTGCAGTTTTAAACACAGTACGTTCGTTTTGCCTGTAGCATCCTCACTCGCGATTACACTCTACTATCTTACTGTTAAATACGGTTATTGTCTTATACTACTTAACTAGCGCTATGTAACAGGATACACCCTCAGCCGTTATCCTCGTCCACCGCATCTTCTCTCCAGAATCGGACTCAGGCTCGTAACTCATCGTCAGAATCCGAAACCTGAATGCCAACAGTATAGCCCTCCAATCCTTCTGCTATTGATAAGTAATAAGGATACTGGCGTTCTGAAAGCAGGAAATTTTGCTGTATTCCTGTTCGAGTATCATTCCATAACTGTGATCGAAGCACTTCCACGTTTGGCGATTACTGCCTTAAACTATTATTTTGACTAAAGCCTTGGCTCGTTCGCACAATTTCTGTGACTATCGAAACGTTCGCCAAAATATAAATAGCAGAAGTGCTCTAGATAGTTGCATCTTTGAACTTGGTTTTGCCGAGATTACCGATGGCCCTTGGAATATTCCAGATGTACGGAGTACCGTCCGTGGGCAAATGAAACAATCTTGAGCCGCTTGGCAAGCCAATAACACAACTAGATGTTGCTAAGGTCCGAAATGGAATAGTGTTAAACTAAAATCCAAAGATCCCAGTTAAAGGAAAATTGGAAACGAAGTGAAAGCCCTTAGCTGCATAACAGCTCAACGACTCAAGTACAGATTCTAGAATTCCACAGGTGAACCCAAACAATAGGGTTGAGGTCTGGATTGTAGGGAGGGTGTTTGTTAGTCTGGTTGGCACAAGGTGTTTGTCAACGTCAATGCCATGTCGCTTGAGGAGAAGAGTGATAATCTTTACAGTATGCACTGAAGCATTGTCTTGTTGGAATATTTGGCATTGCCAATGGTGCGGTCAATGACCGGGGCGGCGAGAGACAAGTGAGTTGACAGAACGAATAACCAGGGGAACAAATATGTCCCGCGGGTCTTCCCCAAAAAACAACCCCAGACCATAAGAGATGTTCCTTGCCCCTCCTAACTGGTGGAAATACCCAAATATCTGCCGTGCATGTGCCGACTTCTCTACTGAGCGTTCATCACTCCCAATCGAACGAAAATCGTCCAATCCTTTCTCTCTCAAGTCCTGCCGCATCAGGCTACAGGTAACTTTGGGCGTTTCTTAGCTAGCCACTTTCGCAGGCCATTCGCTCGGATCTGTAACGGTCTAGGGTATCTAGCGAAACATGGGGGCAACAATCCTGTCGAATTTGCTCCCTAGTACATGTTTTATTCTTCTCTACACATCGAAGTATAGCCCTCCGTAAACCAGACTAAGCCCTCCGGTCCCATCTGCAGAGCTTCTTGGCCCGAGGAGCATGCTCTCTGTCCGGAATTTATACAACTCCTCTGATACTGGGTGTATATATATATATAAAATATGCACTCCCATAATTGGCGCTAATATTCATGTACGGAATTACATGCTACAACCGTGGGCAGGATCAGTTCAGTCGAGGACTGCGTTCAAGTAATATCAATGGGAGACGATATTAGCGCAAAAGCTGGTTAGGGAGGAGCCCCCAATTTATCACGCAGGAAGCAAACAAGTGTTAGTCCGGTTACTTGAAACAAATCCTTGCATACTTTAATTATTGATCAAAGCGAGCGAACCGTTTGGAAACAAAACTAATGGGTCTGTCCGGGAATTTGAGACCCAATGTCTGTAATTATGTTGATTCCAGTGGCCAATTCAAATTCGGCCAGTCGATTAAGCTCGCGAACAGCTCACGGGGTTCTGCACAGCGGGTAATACCCTCGCTTGTGCCACGTGCCGGCGGGTGATAATTGGCGAACGTTACTTTCCAAACTCTACGACTTTTCTTGATACATGCGAATGTATAGGAATGGTGGTGTATATAAGACAGATAAAACCCTGTATATAGATCCATAGATCGAAAACGAGCAGAAAGGCACATATATGTAGCTACAATAGTAGATATACGAAACCCTCAAAACCCTCCTACCGATGGTAGCCACAGAAATTGTGTGAGCGGGCCAGAACTCATCATTCAGTATGATAGCACCGGCTGTGGAGGAAAAGGACCCTGACGTTTCTCTGAAATCAAACCGTTGCCGATGCATAGCCGGAGCTTTTTTTCTTTCAGTGAATACTACCATTTTGGAGAAATGTCGAGAGCGGGTTAGAGCACTACGGTGAGAAACTCACCATCGCAAAAAAAATGTGGAATAGTTGCGGCTTCTTGGTCCTTCTGGCTTCGTCCTCGCCCCGTAGGTGCTAGAGGATCACAAGATTAACATTCGTGACACCACCAAGTAGGGACATTGTTAACTGCTGGGTATACTTCGGTTGTTTGGCGGTTGGCGGTTGGCGGATGGCGGACGACCAAGGGGTGGGATCAACTGCCGTCTCGAGGCGAGACTCGCTAAGTACTCTTCTTACATGCTTAAGATATGCCGGAGGAAAGTTACTTCGAACGTCTCGAATGAAAGTGAGAACCTTCACTCATTTAGGGAAAGGAGGAACACGAAAGTGGGGGAATAGGACCTGTTGGTTGCTACCTATTAGCTAATGCTACCGGTATGTACTACAGTGGCAGCGGTAGCGGTTTGCAGGGAAAAGAAGGGAAATCATACAGCTCAGCAGACGCTTCTAAATCGATCTTAACCCCTCACAGGAGCAGTAATGCCCCGCTCTAACTATACCATCGGGCTACCCCTCCGTTTAAGGAGGGGCTGGTGCAAGCCAGACTACCCTCCGTTCTGAAATAACCAAATCTCCTCTCCAATCAGCCATCGATGAGTAATTTAACAACGACGTCTTGTATGTAGTACGATGCCCTGTGCTAGCCAGACCACTGGTAACTTTCTCCCCCTGTTTCCGTATAAACTCTACCGGAATGAAGCCGCTGTAGCAGTTCTGCTTATACTCACCCCACAATGGCCTTTTAGTGGCTACAATTGCCTTCATGTGGTTGTCTCAGGGGTAACTTCAACAGCCAGAGCAGAAAGGAGCAAGCCGCAAACTGGAGCAGACCTAGAGTACACCATGGCGGGTAGGAGGCTGGTGGAGCAGAACCAAGCGTATGCCGCCTGAAGCCAAAAACCCTTCATGTTGTTAGAGTAGGTTTCAGAGTAATCTGGAGGTACGGTAGCTGCTGGAAAACAAACCCCCCCCCCCAAAAAAAAAAATAACAGTGCCTCATCAGGAGCTGTTAGGTTCCTCAATTACCTAGCTTTAGAGCTCTCGCCCCGTCATTAACATGCCCCCCCTTCCCCCAACTTGGACTTGCTTGTTCTGCCCTTTCTCCCTCCACCGCACGCCAGGTTCCAGTGCTTAGAGTAAGCATGAGCAGGGAGCTTTGCAGCAAGATCATCAAACACGAATCGATAGAGCTGCTGGTACCTTACACGTCACTTGCAGGGTCAGCTCGTTCGCCCTACTGCTTCAGTACCCCATGATCAATTCTGCAGATGGAGAAATTCACATGTGAAGCTGTTTATTGGCTCACACGACCTTCCTCTGTACATCGTAGTTCAAAGCTTGGGTATGTCGTGCCTGTGGTGTCCGGCTCTGTCGACGCCCTGCATCATGTGCCTGCCCGCCAGGCTGTCTCAGATAATGCGATGAATGAGATATTTTGATGTGATGTGATGGTGGTGTCGGAGTCGGTACATGGGTACATATACAGCATAGTACTCTCCATACCTGTCCTGGTGCATCTATGGTAGCTGCATACTGCTCAGCGCTCAGTGTTCAGAGCTTAATTACGTCGGTAGTCAAGCGAAAAGCATACCGACGCCCGTCGAGTCCGAATTTTCATCTCGATCCCCCCCATCTTCTCCGCTGTTTGTGCTAGGTATACATAATTTGTACTGGGATGGAGCTTTTGCCTGCTACACAGCTATTTAATGCCATTCCCCGCAACATTTCCACCGCCCTAAGCACTCTTGGTCAGGTACGCAAGCCACTGGGCCAGGCCTGCTTAGTTCCCATTATATTATAATATTAATACCAGGCTGTGGGGCGCATTTCGAAGCTCGCTTCTTACTGGAGCTTCGTGTACCTTTCCTGTCAGTTTGTTGGGACTCTTGGGTCATCTCAGACATCCGGATCTCGAACACCTTCAGACCCTCACGTCAACCTGCATCTCGCGAATCCTGTTAATTTTAGTTTTTGGATATATTGCAGCAGCATTAATTTTTCCCAGGGCCCTTCTTGTCCCGAAGGGTTACTGCCGGCAGCTTCACATTAAACAAATACAGCACCGTTACTGTTTGTTTACGTCGGGTCGCGGCTTTCCAGGTTAGCAGGTGAAACGGCCTTTGTGGAACCACAACAAATTTCTGACATTTTATTGAAAAGTACGAAACCTATAGTACAGTATCGGTGAGGGCGCCGGAAAAAAGAAGAAAAAAAGGGCCGCACGCAGCTGGAATGTGGTTACTTCCATTCTCTAATCACGGCGCGTCTCCCATTACAACAACGGAGTCTGAGTCCCCGGAGCCGACACAATCATCAAGCTCCGTCAGTACCGAACTTCAGCCGAGAAACCCACAACCACACCACCTCGCAGCAATCCCTTCGGGTACAACGCTTCTCCCTGCTCCAATAGCATCGCTCGTCTCTAAATTCTCGAAGTCCACGACTTTTTCTATCCGCCTTTCTTCTCTCATTGGTCAGCTCATTCTCGATTCAGCTCGCACGACTACTCTAAGTTCTTTGGAGTTTGCACGAGCTGGGATTGAAGGGGTACTTCTGAGGGCTTATCAAGATGTGGAAGCTAGACGGATTCCACAGAGAGGAGGTAGTCACGTTGACCATGGCTGGACTGAGTCGATGCTTAACAAACTCCATGCAACAATAACCTTCTCACAGCTCCTGATATCCACCGGCTTTGAAGCATCTGCGACTGGCCTGAATGCAATGAAAGAGTTGAGCCAGGGCTGGATCTATGTCATTGATTCTGTGTTTGGGGAGACGGAGAGCAGTAGAGCTATCAATGCTATACTGTCCCTAATTATTCAAGAATTCGGCACAACTGAGGACAAAAAGGGGGAAGGGACTCCTGTTGGAGTTTTGGACTTGTTAGCTGGGCTGGCCTGCTTTGCAATACTACAGAAGCGAGGGAGGCGAAGGCGGGCCAAGGAAATTAGGACCGAGATCATCTGGGATGTCGTCGTTGGTGATTTGGGGTCTAGTGTTATTAGAAGCAGAGATAAAAATCTGGATAAATCCTTGCTGAGGAACAGGAAGCCAAGCTTAATGAAGTTAAGGAGCAGTGCACCACCTGTTATGAACCACAATGGTCTTTTGGCCGAAGACGCAGCCTGGAGCATGGTCAGAGGGGATGATGATGATGATGATGGTGATGATGATAACATGTCTATCTGCTCAGACGAGTCTGATTATTCCTATACATCTGATAGAAGCGACCCTGCGGTGTTGTCGAAAGATGAGCTGACTGCGTGGTTGCAAAGGCTGCCCCCGTGAGTCACCCACTGCCAACGCCCTTTCTGTAAGTGTACTAATTCCCTTGCTTCAATTAGAGCAGCTCAAGCATCCATCACCTCAACCACTACCACAACCAACCGAACTACTATTGAGGTCACCGGACTAAACAGCGATAACAGAAGCCGTCCTATGGATCTTGACTTCATACCCCCCAAGGATGCAATAATCCTGGCGGAGGAGAGTCACCATGGGTTCGGAGGAGAAGCTGGAGGGGTCAAGAAGTACCGAATTGTCTACGAGACAGTGCATAAGAAAGTTCGGGGACAAAATGTCCTTCAGGACGGGGAAGGGGGGATGGTCATCCTGGAAGACACGAATGTCCCTGAAGCGGACTTTGGGGACGATATAACAGATTTAATGATGTTGGATTGTAAATCCTCAAACGATAAGCATCGAGGAAGTAGTGGGAAGCATGCGCTTGAGGATAGTGGCAAGAAATCGGAAAGGGAGAAGAAAAGAGACAGAAAGTATAAGTATGAAGAGAAAAAGGACATGGAAACTGTGAGGAGTAGGGAGCACAAGGGTAGGGAAGGGGCAAGGAGGGACGAGAAGGAAAGGGGCAGAGATAGGAAATCAAGGGAGAAGAAGGATAAGAAGTCCAAGGACAAGGAAAGGAACGATAAGGGTGGCCTTCGGAAGGCTTTTGCTTCTGTGATTCATTCTCCTAACCAAGCCCCCTTGCTAACACCCCCATCACCGAGCTCGAAGTGGAGGGCGCCTCAAACGGATTATTTCTCCTTTTTACCAGATTCTCATCAAGCCCATCACGGTAGTTCGTTTACGACTGCCCTGAAAAGGAGTAGTTCAGTCACAAGAACGAGTACTAGCAGTATCCATCCGGCCACTGATTCGCGGCGAGGATCCTTTATCACAACCCGTCAGGAGTCCATGCAGGCACAAACCCCTTCAGGAACACAATTACGGAGACGCTCTTCTCGCGAGATTCTGCCGGTGAGCAATGCGCTAACTGAATCTGTTTTGATATCCACCCCACCTACCTCTCCTCATTCACGGCGGAATTGCAATACTTCGTATGCTGCTCCGTCAATACATACCCTGCGGACTACCCACTCTCAAACGTCTCTCTCGCTGGAGTTCACTGCTAGAGGGTCATCTGCTCTAGATGACATGATGGGCAGGTCTTTCTACCCCCACGACCACCTTTGCCGCAACATGTTTAAATTCATGCGATTCTCGTCTGCATCTTACGGGTCCAACTTCATGAGGTTTCTTGGAATTGGCGCTGCCGTATCAGCTTCTTCTGCACTTGCTCCAGCTCGAGCTGTAGAGCACCATGCAGAACACCATGCCTTCTCCTTCCATACTTCGGTACCGGTGGATACTATATTACTTTCTAGCTTTACTGATCCTGGAGGAGGATACGATATGCATGGTGATGTTAATACTGGCGTCCCACTCGTGCACTATATCTGTGTTGATCATAAAGCTAAAGCGGTCGTGCTCACGTGCAGAGGTACTCTGGGACTCGACGACGTGGTAACGGATTTGACTTGTGAGTACGGCGATATGGAAGTTCGTGGGAAGACGTACCGGGTTCACAAGGGGATGTTGAATTCCGCCTTGCTGTTACTGAAAACACGCCGCGCAAAAGTTCTAATGACGTTACGGGATGCTTTGCACGCGCATGAAGGGTATGGATTAGTTCTATGCGGGCATAGTCTTGGTGGGGGTGTTGCCTCAATATTATCCATCCTACTATCGACACCGACGACTCGGGGTGGGTTTGTCACGACGAATACGACGTTTCAGGATGTCCATCTTCCTGAGGGAAGGCCGGTCCATTGCTACGCATATGGCTCCCCGGCATGCGTTTGTTCGAAACTCCGGATAGAAACCAGAGGGTTGATTACGAGTGTGGTTCATGGGCGGGATATTGTTCCCAGTCTGAGCTTTGGCATGATTCGGGACTTTCATAGCGTTGCGCTAGCATTTAAGGAAGACAGGCAGGGGATAAGGAAGGAGATTGGGAAGACGGTGTTGGGGAATCTGACGAAGAAAGCGACCGGGTTTGGGTCGCCGGCAACGGAGGGAATTGGTATATCAGCGGGAGGGGAGAATAAGTATGAAGGTGGTGCAGATCCGAGAGTGTGGGCGAGTGGGGATGTGATTTTTGAAAATCGCGACGATGATTACCTTTATTCGATCCTCAAGACGCTCCGCGCGGGGATGGATAGTGAGAAGCTGGTGCCGCCGGGAGAAGTCTATGTGCTGGAAACGCAGACGGTGTTTCAGCGAGGGAGGGATGGCGGCGTGGATATTAAACCGGCGACGAGGGTTACTACACGTGTGGTGAAGGATGTGGAGAAGAGGTTTGGGGAGTTGGGGTTTGGCAGGGGGATGTTTTCTGATCACAGTCCGCGGAATTATGAGGGGACATTGGAGTTGCTGTTGAGGGGGGTTTGTGATGATGACGTTTGTAATGGGGACGCTTGTGACGAGGACGATATGGATATGTGAAGGGCCGGGACATGGTTTGCTTGATTGGTTAAGTGTCATTCATTGAAAGCGACAGCGGGTACGCGGGGCGTTTGTGTTGCTAATGTGTTGATTCACCAGTGCTTGTAGTTTTGGTCTGGGTTGATTTTTTTTAGCGGAGGTGCATATTATTGTTTGAGTAACTGGGTCGATGGGTTCTGAGTGATCTCGTGCATTGAGAATTATACTAAGAAGGAGTTTGTTTCTTTACTACTTACTAGTCATGGCTACGGGGGTTTGGAGTTTCGTTGGTTAGGTAAGATAACTCAGTGGGCGATGGGGCGGCATTCTGTACATTGTACACATACATATACATAGAACGAATGGGTACTTAGGTTGTACAGTTGGTTCTGGAAATGCACTTGAGGGGTTTGCATTGGTTCTATCGTTTTTTTTTTCATTCGAGGAATTGGGATGGAGTGTGAATTACGTTTTGTTTGTTGCATGGAGCAGATATTATCATATTACTTTTGTCAGGTATCATCTTGTGAGTGGTGTAATTGGTGGATCTACATGATATATGTGTCGGGTAGTCTAATTCGGAGTATTTAAATTTGGAAGGCATTAATTTGCGTCCCTCTGGCATGTGTTGATAGGGGCTCATTATTCTCTGCATGATCATCATGATAGTTCAGGGTAAGTCGGTTAACACCCAGAGGGACAACAGTCTGATGATGCATGTCAAAGAAGTTTCCATATTTGTTTCTTGGAGTTCTGCATACTTGACGGTTTAGTGATCGTCTTTGCAGCTGGGCGTTGTGGCTCCAAAGAGGTATCATGTACAGTATGCATGCACGTGGACGCTGCATAATTGTGTCACTTCGACTCATCTACCTTTGACTTTTCGCATACTGAGGCTCCTCCTCCCAACGTCACCTTGCCCTGAAGTGCGGCATCCCTCAATTCAACCATACAAACCCCTCACTTCCCCCCCCCAACAACAACAAAGCCGCGGCCATAAATCCCCAACCCCCACGCCCACTGCCATGTCCCTCCCACCAGGCCTCCAATCCTGGGCCCTCCCCCAAATCGAGTCCCTCCTCCCCCTCGATTCAGAGTCCCTCACGCAAATCATCCGCGCAGCAGCTACCTCCGAAGGAGGAGCCTCAGGCGCAGGGAGGTATCTCAAGGTATTTAAATTTCTCCCTCCCCAAAAGAGAGAAAAACAATAATCCGGGTACAAGATACGATGCTCATTTGCTGCATAAGCTATAGGATCTCCTCGACGAATCCCCCGATGCATTAGCCTTCATCGCAGAATTCACCTCTCGAATAGCAAAATCTAGTGCGGGAGGAAGAGGAGGAGGAGGGAGAGGAGAGAGCGGGTTGAATACACCCAATAGCAGATCAAGACCGTTAACCCCCGTGGCAGTGGAGTTGCCACAATGGTCCGTTTCCGATTCAGCTCCCGTGTCGAAGCGGGTGATGCAGGTCGGAGGGGGGAGGGGGGGGAGGAAGGGCGATTTGGGGTATAAGAAGGAGCTGAGGAGGCCGGAGGAGGTGGCGGAGAGTGAGGGGTTGAAGGCTTATAGGAAGAAGGAGGGTGAGGAGAACTACTATACGGGTGCAGGTGGGGGGAGGAAGAGTGATAGCGGGGAGGGGAAGGGACGGGCTACGGCGGCTACACCGCCTCCGGGGGGTAAGCAGGTGTCAACAAATACTACTACTACCACGACGACTGCTGCGGGACAACAGAAGCAGCCAAAGGCACAGGGGACGTTAATCTCGGATCTTCTCGCTCCCAAAGTATCAAAACCTACAGCAAAAAGCAACACCACAACCACCACAACCACACCCTCCGGCAGCAACAACAACAGTAACAACAACAGCAACAAAAGTAAATACAATAGCAACAAAATCCACATCCCCGCAACCAGCTCCAACCTGCGCGCCCCGCAACCAAACATCCTCTCGGACCTTGAAGCAGCTCTCCGCGCCCTAGAAGTAACCACAAACCCGACCCTCACCAACACGCAAAAGCGCACAATATGCAACTGCCAAGCCACCCGGCACGACCTCCTCCTCGCCGCACCAAACTGCCTCTCCTGCGGAAAGATCATCTGCATCAGAGAAGGCCCCGGGCCATGCACATTCTGCGGGGCGCCTCTCCTCAGCAGCTCCGAAACGCAAGACATGATTTCCTTCCTGAAGGAGGAGCGGGGCCGGGAGAAAATGGCCATGGACAAGCGCGCACATAAAAAAGCCGAAGTCGCAAGGACCCCAAAAGCGTACTCACAGCCCTCGGGTGGCGCGCTACCACCACAGCTTGGACTAGGGTATGGCACACCCACGGGGCAGGGCGGTGAGGACGAAGACGCTGCCGCACTAAAGCGCGCAAAAGAGCATCGTGATAAGCTACTTACATTCCAAGCGACCAACGCACAGAGAACGAAAATCATCGACGAGGCTGCAGATTTTGATACTGGCGCGATTGCTAGCGTGGGGTATTCTGGGCTGAATATGTGGGCTACACCAGAGGAGAGGGCGTTGCAGTTGAAGAAGCAGCAGAGGAGAATGAGGGAGGTGCAGTGGGCAGCGAAGGAGTCGTGGGAGAAGAGGAGGGTCGTGGTTAGTATTGATATTAGTGGGAAGGGGGGCAAGGGGAAAGGGGCGGTGGTTACAAGGAGGGAGATGAAAGAGGTGGAGATGGATGAGGTGAGTGAGGGTGAGGAGGGGGGAGGGTTGGTAGATCTTAGAGCATTAGGTGGAAGTGGAGGTGTAGGTGAGGGAGAGGGGCAGGCTGGGGACGGTAAGGGGGTGAGTGGGAGTTATGCGAGAAATCCGTTGTTGAAGGGATTGGTGAGGCCGGTATTTACCCCTGCGCTGAATAACTCGACACCTACATATACCAAGGGGAAAGAAAAGTCGAAAGCACCACAGGTTAAAGATGATTACATATATACACAGCAAGAGGATGACCCCGAGTTCGATTATGATGGGCTTCCGGAGGTGGTGAAGAAACGGATGAGGGATGTTAGGATGGGCACTGCCTTGGGAGGGACTGGTGGCGGTGGATGGAAGAGGGTGTTGCAGGATGAGCAGGATGTGAAGGATAATGAGAAGTGGATATTAGATGGAGGGAGGGGGGGAGGGGGCGTGGAGGTGAGTGTTGGTGAGTATTGGGAGGAGCCGGGGTGTGGATGAGAGAGGGTTTGATACCTGTGCAGATGAATTGATGTTGATATAGTTGGGATGGATGCTTGAAATATTTCTAGATACTAAGTTTGTTGGGGCTTGCTGTTTTGTAACTGCGGTTTTGATAGTGGTGTTGCAAAACGTAGCATAGCATGACTGGTTTTATATGATTCTTATAGTTGACAGAAATCGGTACTACCTGACCAACCAGACTACCTACCTGATGCCACTACTAAGGCCTAATCGAGACTAGTAAATTGCAAGCCAAGCTTGATTTTTATATGGGGGACTGAACCCCACCCCATAAGGTAATAATTGCTAAGGGAATCATAGTGGCGGATTCCCGCCATTTTGACCAAAGCCGGCACGACATCCATCGTGCACCCAATAAAATAGGTTTTTTTCTCTCCCGCGCCACACTTATTTCAACTTTTAAAAAGTAAAACTTGGAAATATTACATAAATCCTTAATAATCACTACCTCCGCCAGACGATGATGTGTAGCAGTAGGGTCTTGGCATGAGACTACCGCAGGTGCGTGTTTGTAGACTAGGTAGCTTAGGGGTTGTCACCAATTAAGCAACTGCTAGTCTGGTTGGCACAACACCCTCCTGTGAAGCAACTGCTTAAACACCCTTGTTGCTTAACCTAGGTGTTTTAACCAAATAGAATTGCTGATACCCTTTGCGACAACCATTTGCATTTTATTAACCGCTGACTCATGAGGCAATTCAACACGGCCATTCCAGCATTGCGTACCTAGCATTCTACATACCTATTCCGCATACCTATTCCGCATACCTCAATCGAAGCCAGCATGCCCCGTTCAAGCAAGAAGTCTATGATAAGAGCGGAATTGGAGGACGCGATGGAGGACGTCTGCACAATTGTGGCACTAGAGGGGGGAATCAGATGAAGAAGAGGATTTGGAGGATTCGGAAGATTCAGAAGATAAGAGATCAGACTGGAGAATGACTAAGGACTTGGTGGAGCTGGTGAAACCATTGTGGAGTGAGCATGGAATTGGCTCTAAAGATTCTAGTGAAGGTGGAAGGGGATGTCGTGGATATCCAATTCTTGATTGTCATATCATCTTCATCTTTAAATAACTCCTCTTTGACATCCTTATGCCATGCAGACTGCTTCCCCCGTAGCTTCTCTTGATTATCCTCTATCCAAGCAACAAGCCATTCTATGTACGTCTGATTTATCCCATGCCTTGTTTGCTTTGAACCCTCTGTAGCCGATACCGTCGTCTTACCGATCAGTGTACTTGGTCGCTTGGATGGGGGGGGGATTCTTGACTCTTCGGATGGGGATAGTGGGCTGGATTTGGCGGCACTGAATTGGGAGAACATCGCGAAGTCGTTTTTGTTAGCCTTCGATAAGTTCATTGAGTTGGTAAACCAGACTAGAGTTGGTAGAGTTCATTGCCTTAGGCCTCATGACTCAGCAACCGAGAGTGGCTTAAAGTTGCTTAACCATGATCATGAGACTATGGAGGGTGTTGTGCCAACCAGACTAGACTAAACCATGATCTGATTGCTCATTGGCTGGTTGTTCTTGTCGCTTAGTCTGGTTCCCCACGCTAAGGTTAAGCAACAAGGTGTTTAAGCAGTTTTTTAAATTGGTGACAACCTCTAGTATGGATTAAAGGATCTGATAACATCCCATTTTTTTTATTTTTGTAGAGCTGGCTTATCTGATTCTAGATCTAGTCTGTGAGATGAAAATCGTTGAAGCCAGATCCCCCAGAACAGGGCCCTTTTTTTTTTCCTTTCATAATATTTCTGATAATCTGGAAAGGTATCTAGTCTAGATCTCGTAATGTTTTATCTGATCTTTACAAAACCGTAAATGTTTTAGGGGCTGGTCTTAGATCTGATAACCGCTCCCGCAGTAGGGTTATCTGATTCTAGATCTAGTTTGGTAATCAGCAGCGGGATCACACATCTCTAGATTACTTACATACTTCTGTACTTACATCTAGTCTGGTCAGTTTTTAGCGCAAGCCTGCACTAGCCAAAATAACTGAAATAAATTTACCAGCTTATCTAATTAAATTTCCTGTAAGTGAAATGACATAGGTATCATCACAACCTACAAGCATTCCTCGAAAGCTCAAGCTCAAGCTCTAAATCAAATTGAAACTGAAGCTGAAAATACCGTATTTGTCTATATATTAGCAGAAGAGGGTAATGAAGATCTCAAGGACTTATTAACCATGCGAGAGGTTATTGCCTCTAACCGGTACTCATTCCCCCGCAAATATAGGTGCAGGTCGGCATGATATTGATCTCCTTGAGGCCTATATATAAGACTAACCTAATACTGCATTTCTTTCTTTCTTTATTCCACATGCCATCGAGCCTCTTTCTGGCAGATTGTTGAAATATTAACACTTGCTGGTGAAGAACGTTATTGGGTACAAAGCAAGACAGGACGACCTCCGAGACCTATATATCAACAAGCTGCAGTGGCTCTCTATGATTTTTTTGGAGGATATGGAGATACTGGAGAAAGAACTCGAATTGCACTTAATATTGGTAAAGGCACAGTATGGGCATATATACCTGGCGAACAATCAACTTGCTAGCTACACTAGTACCTGATTATGTTCGATGGCCTCAGCATCCTTCATAGGGTATCCTCTCGATGTATTGGCTTTCTTGATGGCTGAAATTTGATTCATATTATATACAGGACGTTGGATGAAGAGAAAAGGAAAAGAAGCAAGCAAGGAGACTATTTATATATACAAGGCCCTAGCGCACCAGGTGGTGGCCGCCAGAGGTGTGCCCAGCTTTGGCATGCCAACATGTCAACAATCTCCGAACCGAGAGTCGTGCCAGTTTGGCACAAATACATATAAACCGGTTGTGACACTATCCCCTCTTCAGCATGGATCTCTGGCGAAAGGCGCCTCGTAGAGGGTCTGATCGAGACTAGAAAGGCTTACAATGAGGCGGGTCAGGAAAGACAATAAACAGAAGAAATGAGATAACCCCGAAACTATGTATCAATGAAAGTTGAAAGAACAAAAATTTGAAACCAAATTGAATAGGATATGCTTAAACCAAAATATCTATTTCTCCACCTAGGGCATCTCTCAAGTTTACCTCCTGTCACTGCAGGCCAGAACATAGCCCCACTGTGTAATCAAACCACCCACCCACCCCAAACTCCCCTCACCGAATTACTCATCACCACCCACTCCCCCCTCCTCACCTCCACCTTAATTCCACCTTCCTTCCTCCAACAACCACTTCCCGACCGTCGCCTCGCATCCACCCTCCTCCTTCCTCCAGAAATACAGCGTCGTAAACGTCCCCTCTATCACGTTCCCATCCGGGTTATATATCACCACTTCGTTATTTGCCCCCGCGGATCCTAGCGGCGGGAGGGCGCACCGCAAGTCGTAGTGCCGACGGGCAGTGGTTTGGTAGGAGGTAAGAGAGGTAGGGAGAGTGGTGAGAGTGTCGATATGGAGGGTCCAGGAAGAGGTGGGAATAGATGGGGGCTCTTCTGAGTCGGGGAGGCAAGAGAGGGATTCGGGGAAGAGTGTGAGAAGGGGCACGGAGGAAGTGAAGACAGCAGTTATGGTGAATTTGGGGGAGGTTGAGGAGCGGGCCGGGAATCTTACTCGGACCTAGAAGTGGTGTGAATACGGGTTCAAGTGTTTGTTATCTGTGGGATTCCGACTTACCCTCAACGGGCCCTCAACATCCACGCCACTACTCCTTATACCCCCCACTATATCCCTCTAAGAATGGAAACTCCACCACTGGAGTTGCGTGGTCATTGAGGTGTTGAATATGCTATGTAAGGTTGCCAAGATTTGCAACTTGGGGCGAGGGTATTTAGGCGACAGTATCCAACGTCCCGCCCGAGGGCGATCGCGGGTGTGGCGCTCCGCTGTACTACTGTACATCCCGCAAATAGAAACAGAAATAAAAAACTAAGTAATGTTACATATATAAGATCTGCTCCTAAGCAACATTAAACCTTTCTGACCAACACAACCAAATACCGCGACGCAGCAGAATAAACAGGAAGTGCCAAGCAAGCTACAGTATCGTGCCAATTTGGAAACGCAGGATAAAATTCTTCTGAACTGACATGACTGACCACATGAAAAAAAAATTTCCAGATTCTAGCTGCTTAATATACATAAGATACCTACTCCGTTGATTTTTTAATCATGGATACTGTTGTATAATATCATGGGTTTAATCGATATTTTGAGTTAGAAGTTCTATTTTTGGGGCCTGCATGCAATATACTGTAAACAAACTCTAAGGATCTATTTCTATTGTATATAATGCCAGCTTCACGGTGGTATATTCTAGTAAATGAATTCATGCAACACAATTTGCATGCACGTTTTGGGGTTGACGCCAATATATCGTTTGGCATAAACTGCACGGGTTCTCCCTGGTGATAAATCCCCTAAAATTTGGCTGAACTCCCCCGCTCATTGGCGTAGCTCAGATATGAATTCCAGCCTATAGCACGACTGTCAGGCACGGGATCTAAAAAATCCGGGGAACCATGTAACCCACCCAAACTGATGAGGTTCACGACCAAAAGCCTATGGTTGAGAGGCACAAGCTTAAAGTTCACAAGCTGTACTGCCGGCCAGACCATCCAATTGGTCAACAAGGTTGAAGAATAGCTGCTTTTCAGCTTCTCTGTCACGGAGCCTCCCTGATCGCGGAGAATCAGCATCTCATATGTATACCATGTCGGTGAAGTCTGATTTACCTCCAATAATGATAATCCGGAGAAGAAGAAGACCATGTTGACTGGTGTAAAAATCAATTGATCTGCCGCCACTCTACTGACTATCTCCATGCTCGGCCGTCCTGGAAATCGAATAGACCTTTCCAATAGGCGGTACCACTGTACAACCATAGGCCCAAATATGACTAAGGGGATGCACAGATTAGCATCTGTTGCTCTCCCAGATCTTGCATCAGGATCGGAACATACAACCACCATAAGCGCCCATACGCGCTGTCCTCAAGACATCATAGTTCTGGAAACCTCTTCTCTCGACAACCTGCTGGGAAATACAATCACCCGCTGCAAACAAAATCTAGGATATGGACGTAAGTTCAGCCACCCGATGTCATGCATAAAGACAAACAAATTCTCCGGTGGGACTACTTGGCAAAGTCCAACTTCAAACATGTAAACCTAGGAAAGCTTCGTGACCCACCCCAGTAGTAACAGACTGTGTTAATAATGGACTCCTTGCAAGCCTTGTTTGGTACCTGGATACTCCTGTCAGAAGTTCTGCACGCTCGATATACTAAGTGCGCTAGAAAACGTATGGGTATGATCTTATCATCTGAGCGGAAAAGGCGTGGGGGGATGTGGGCACTAGGGGCATAGATAAACACACCATCTAATAAACATTCTATAGAGCGGGTATGTTGACGAATGCTCTGTTCTTGCTAAAGCTTGTGCAGTACGATACTCAGTATTGGGGCAACCAGACTAGTATTGGGGATAATCTGAACGTTTAAACCATTAGCACATGACTATGCAACGTACAACAAACTTCAATATGCGTTGGGTATCTCTTATAAACCAGCTACCCCTCTTTATACCCCGCTCACTCACTCTCTCGAAGAGGTTTATAGTTAAGATGAGAACTCGATATGTGATACCCAATCAGACTAGGTGATACCTTACCGGCAAGAATCAAGAATCCCTGGCGAATAAAGATGTTCCAGAGATGCGAAAGGAAGGAGCGCATCTCTGGAACAAGTCATATCACCAACTAGACTAGGTAGAAAAAAATTGCGACTCACAGTGATAAGTAAGCGCAGGGTTGATACAACAACAATTATAAGGATTTGAAAAATTAGTCGGCTTTTTGGCTCTTAACTAGACGTGGTACAGCCCGAGTCACATAACCCGTGACGCAATAAGTACAGGCGGGATAGTCTACTTTCTCTGCCACATTATACTTGCACATTCTGAGAATTCTACCTAGATATCAGATCAAAAACACACCACTTGTAAAAATTGCGAATGAACCGACAAATACTGAGAGGCATCTACGGCCATATGATTCATGCCACGAGGGCCGAAAAATGAGACCGAGCCTGACCGAGCCTGCCCCCGAGTACAAGACAAAGCAGTTGCAATTGAAAGTCGAGCCAGTCCTCCAGGCCCGGAGAGTCGTCCAACCAGAGGAGGGTGGGTTCACGAATTACAGTTCCCGACCCGAAGTTCTTGTCGGATCCCAAGTCCGATGTTGTTCATCCAATTGTCTGGTCTAGGCCTAGTCCTGCTCTGGTTCCATGGTTCCATGAATACTCGCCTAATTTATACCCATCTGGCATGCACAGCCTGATCTTTTGATATCAAATTGCGGGGTTGGCTGTCCGTTGTAGAAAGGAATTATGATCCGCATAACCATCTCCACCTGTGCCAGGGTAGGTATAATATGCTTGGCGGTGGCGGCACATCTGCTGCAGGTACAGCAAGCGTAGGTAGGTGTCAAGCATCATGCAGCGCAGGCACGTTTCTCAGATCCCAACATCTCAAAGGGTAAAACCCCATTGCCCAGTTTATTCACACGTAGCAAAATGAAGGTAGGAAATAGTCTGCAATGAATCATCAAGATCATCATCATTTGGAGCGTATGTACCAGAAATGCGTTCTACAGTCTAACCTTGCTATACTGGACGACCAAAATCTGGCCTTTTCTGTCCGTTCTGGTATGAAATAATACAAGGATACGTAGCACAAGACAAAAGTTGCTAAAGAAGGCAAATCATTTTCAACTTCCGTGTGTTTGAACATTAAGCTCAAGATTCATCAGCCAAAATTTTGCGTGCAGGAAGGGAAAAGCGTCGAGCTCTCACCATATTAGAGAAGCACCAGATCTGTAAAAAGCGACATGATCCCAAGCATCCGAAGGAGAGAGGTATGAAGAACGGTAGATAAATGTTGGTAAAGATACTTATAAGGCAGGGTCGAGCTACACTACCCCTTTATGTGATAAGAAATAGTTTGTAATCACAGACAAGTTGGCCCATAGTCTTATATCAGCCGTGAATCCCAGCTGCAGTTCCAAACAGGTCCCCTGAATTAAAATGACTGCAGAAGTAAGGTGATGGTCATAGCCCCCACTGGGAACCTCCATCCCCAGCCAGCATACGCTGGGGTCCCCATGTACCTGTGCGTGCATCGCCAACCCTCCCTAAAACAAGATGCATTCTATGTCACAGGCACAAAAATCACGAGAACATGATTCAATTCTTCCTCGTTCCCTAGTTCCGTGCTTAATACTCCATAGGACAGCTTAATATAAATTGCTGCGTGATGTGCTCGATACCATAACGCATCAAGAGTGGGGGTTGCAGAAACTCACCACAGGGGAATTATTTCGGCACGAATAGCTAGCTACGCTACTTTAGCTATAGTGACTCAATCCACGGGCAGATAAATGGCTCGATATCGATCATAAATGATACAGACATGTTCGAAATATAAACAGGAGCGTCTTATGGTAACTTAGACTGCAATATGAGATAACCCCCTTTATTGACATATTCCCCACCTGCTCTATATTTGCACCTGGCTGATTGTCCCGCAATCGGAACAAAGATAGTCATGTTGGTACTCTTGCGACCACTGACTTTAACAAAAATTGGGGTAAATGGGTATACCAGTAGATTAAATTCGAGTGTACGCCAAAAAGTGAACCATGACGTATAAATATAGTCATGGACAATGAGCTCGAGCCTGCCCTACCGTATATCCTGCTAGATTGACCTCGGAGGCAGGCGTGCGGCTCATGGTTGCCCACGACCATGGGACCCCCGGCTGCACGGTACTGTAGGTACTGGGTATGTACCGGTACACTACTGCAATGCACAGGCATCTGACTGTGACTCCAAGTTCATGGTGGATCGGACCGAGATAATATTTTTCTGAAGCCGCGACACCCAGCCAGGAAATTCAATGTCTTAGATTAGGAAATGCATGCGTTTGTCCCAAAAAGACACAGAGTTGTATGAAACCCATTCTAGACACGCACGGCCTGTTTCGTTCATCCTCACCGGTTAGGCTTTATACTAGTTACGTTAGCGTGCGGTTTTCTCCTTGTGATAACGTCATGGCTGGGCAGAATTGTGGGGAATGAAAGTCAATGCAAAATGACAAAAACACTCTAAATGGCAAAAACTATCACTAAAGTATTGCGTTTATTTTAGCTCGCATGCTATCCTTTGTTATTCGCCCAGGAGCTTGGTAAGCGCTTAGAGCTAAGTCAAGTCCTCGATTTGTGACTATGCAATGCAAATATGAGCAAATTGAAATATGTGATGAGTTTCAAGCAGACCAGATGACAATATATGAACGCCTTTACGATGACACCTGATAAAAGTATTAAAGAAAAATGTAGAGTAAAGCAAAAAAGGGAAAGAAAGAGGATATGGATATATTACAAATTCCCTTGGATGTGTACCCGCACTGCAAAGACGAAAAATAATAGAAAGCAGCAAATAAGAATGTAGTATCCGATATGGTAAGAAACATGACGAAAGGGGTATGATAGCCTTCCCAAGGATCAGAGATAGGCACACCGACCAATGAGAGGTGGGTTTCATGGGCAACAAAAAAAAGCTGGACCAGCCAAATCATCCTTCTCCACTTCCCCTCCCTATGGAAGTGGAATAAATCCGTATAGGAATAAATAAGGAGACCCAGTATTAATAGTATGTAAAACCGCCCGTAATGCATGCTGTTCCCATGGCCGTCTGCTCGAAAAAAAATTCAAAGCCGTGATTCGTACATAGGAGAATGTCGCCATGTGTCGCATGATCGCTGTCGTAATGATCTTTCAACGAAATTGTACATCCGCGTGATGACGCTAGGAATCGTGGAGATCGTCTCCTATTTAGCAGGAGTTGGAGGAAGAGGCCTGTTTGGTGGAGGACCTGGGCAAGGTGGGATAGCAGGTGGAGCTGGTCCATTAAAGTTGTAACCCAATGAGGTGAGGGTGGTGGTATCTTGAATGGGGTACTTGATAGTTGGGGCAGGCATTTTGAGTGCGACGTGGAAGATGGATGGACTGGAGGCCAGAGTCAATACGCAGTTCCAGAAAGTGGAATCTCCGGATTGGGGGAACCGGACTATCTATACTTGTCCACCCGCTCTCTAGTGAAAATCGGATGAACTTCTTTTCAGAGGCCTATCAGCCTCCTAAACTGTGTGTCCAACTATTCAACAGATGAAACAATTCGTATGGGGTTTCCGACGTGGGTTACTGGAAAAGCTAATCTGGTTGCCGCCAGCGGAAGCTGCAGATTATATATGTCGGATGCATCCCCACTCAGCGGGCCCCTACATCGAGTGACTGATAGCCATGACACAACCACCATCCACCATCCTTCCAGAGACGACTCTTTAGCACTGGCGACATATTCTAGGAGAGCAAAATTACATGCTCACGGATTACCCTGCCAATGTAGCACATCCCTGAGCACAATTCCTTTGGGCATAGGGCGGTCGGATATGATTGCCACGAACTAGGTACTAATCCTGTGGCAGTGCTGCTCGGGGTAGGAAACGGGCGGAAAGTCACACACCACTGATGGGGGAAAAGGCGAGATAATAAGGGTCAGCTGCATCAGCAAAAATAATATCTGCGTCCCATGCATCGGACACACCCGACGCCATATTGCAAAACTCAGCTTCCGGACGCAGGAATATTTCGCGCGCGTTCCTGATGCAGCCATATTTTGCCCGCGTCCCTGACGCAATACGTCCTAGCATTACGTCTGCCTCTGGCCCTACCCGTTCTCCTCTTCTTCATTATTTCTTATGTTCTTGCTAGTTTTATCCCTCTCCCGCGTCCCATACCAACGTCGCGTCTTCCACATTCTTCATATCCTCTCAACCTCTCTCGCTACACTACTAATAACCTACCCTCTTCATAGTTCTCTCTTGAGTACTTCCTGCTTCTCCCAGCTGAATTGTTTCTTCCTTACTTTTCTCTCACCTACTGGTTTGTGACGTTTCTGGTGACCTCCTTATCTCACGGTATGCATCTGTAAAGGATTTCTCATGGTTGCTAGAATCCTGTATTTGCACATGCAGATCCTATCGACCGCAACTATTCTATTCCGCCAATATCCCTTTCCTAACCCTTCTCTCCAATTTCCTGACCCACTGTCACCAATCCAATGTAATTGTTCCCATCCTGTCTCCTACACTGCCCAACCATTCCAACCAATCACAAACGAAATATAGCCAAGTAACGAAATCATGAACGGAAAGAAAATCCCGGGAAACGTTCTCACAATATTGGAGCCTGGAGAGAACTGGTTAGTAACAATAGAATAGATTTAGGAACATGGAATACTATTTATGATTAGAAAAATAGATTGTGTTCTCTTAGAGGTTCTCGAGATAATTGCATAGTTGCATGTAATGAGATACTGCCTATTACGGACTCTTGGCGACGAGCTGAGAAACATACATGACCCATTGATAAGCAAGGCCAACCCCAAACATCTATGCGTTGGATTTGGCACTCTTTCTATCAGTGCCTTGCTCCAGGATAGTTTGCGCCAGGGGTAGTGCAAGCTTGTAGTTGCATCGTGAACTGTATTTAGCTTCTAAGAAAACTACTGTTGACTAGCGCCTGTGCGGCAAGGGAGAAATCACTCCCCCAGTCCACGCAGGGCCAGATCGAGTCTGCATTATGCGAGATCTAGCGTTGTGCATCTATATTGGACGTTAGACGTCGGATTTGGTAATTTTGAAAAACGTCGAGCGTTTGGACACAACTCTCCATAGTGGTAGGGGCAAGCATAAATACGGATAGTATCCCCTCATACTGCTATTTGCTTACCTTGTATATGCCTCTTCCTTACTCGCAAAAGCCATTTGGCAGTATTAATTGGACCAAAGAGATCCGTTAAATGCCCACACTAGCATACAATCATGGTGGAACTCAGAAATATTTAAATTGGCGAAGTGAAGTTGAAACCAAGATAAGATCTAAGGGATAGTTATGGGGGGGAATCTTTGCAATGCCTTCATTCTAGAGTGTCACATTACTAGACTTCCAGTCTCTAGAGGGTCTATAATCCGGCGCAGTCCAAAGACAGAGGACACCAAACTAGCACACCAAGCATTAATGAATTATTGCTTGATTTTTTCAATTAAGGTACGGGAATCTCAGCTGTTAGGGGCGAGCTAGTAATCACAGCGATATCTGCTGGAATATCGTTATTTGAGCTTTCTCGAGCCTAACTGGGTGCACGTAGAGGTGCGAGAAAAATATTCATTCAAAGTAACCCAGCGATATAGACTTCACTCGAGTTCTGAAGATAGATACAGGATGTGCGTATATATAGGAAAGCAGTGTTCGTCAGGCCACCCACCATTGGGTGGCGCCGGCCCGGTCTATATGATCTAATGAAGTTGAAACTATTGTCGGAGCGGGAGAATCCGACGTGCAGTGTCAGCTCACAAACAAAAGGCATAGGATAGAAGATAGGAGGCCCATTGTAATGTTCATATTGGGCTTCGGGAATGCACGCTATCATGATCTAATTGCAAAAGAGTGTGATTAAATATGGCAGTTCTATATAAGGCATTGATTAATGAGCTTAACGTCAAGATTTCCCCTCACCTGCCAGATGGGAGAAAAGTAAGGGAAGTTAGAGGAGGACGAGGACTTGAATGTATTCCTGCAGCTGAGGGAGGCAAAGACCATAAAGCTGCTAGTCATATTGCACAAGCGTAAGCAGACGGAGAAAACACCGAGAGTAATGCGGAAACTATTATTATAATTTGAGGTGTTTAATGGCCAGGGGTACTACATAGGCGAGTTGGAAATCGTTGACCTGTTCAAGAAGTCGTACGTCAAAAGAAGGCGAAGGACCTGAAGGGAACTCGGATGATGATCAAGAAGTACCGGAACAAATCCCACTTGTGAGACAGTGAGAGCTATGGCTGACAAAGAATTTACCTCCTTGGTGGTAAAAATATCAAAACTGAAGGGGGCTTCTAACTGCAGGACCTGGGCAAAAGATATGGAGATGTGTCTTATTATTCGGAACAAATGCAGGAACATAAAACATCCCCTGTACCGGATGAGGTTGCCCAAACAGAGGAATGGAAGACGAAAGATAATTGGACCAGAGGTGAAATCCACTTGTGTGGGTGAAACTGATGTACAGGATATCATTTTATGGACTTGCAACATGCATCAGACTCTAATCTGGCTCGCACTTATCTAAGTTTGCCCTGTTATCTAGCTGAATCTTGGCCATAGCTAGGGCCTCATGTATATAATGCGTTTGCTTCCGCTTCTTCCTTTCTCTCCTTCTTCATCCAACGTCTTGTATATACAATACAGTACCTGGTTCCCCAAGGCCACCGTCCTCAGTCCACCGTCCTCAGTCCACCGTCCTCAGTCCTTCGTCCTTGCCCCCTTCTTGTTCTGACTCTGCAGCCCTGCTGCCTCCTCCCCCCGCCTTCTGTCAAACCCATTGATGACACGAGTAGGACCCCTACGCGAGTGTCAGTTCTACCAGTCCTTGCTCCCCCCGCCGTGTACCCAGTCGGCCTCAGTTTCTGTTACAGCATCCGTGACAGCATCCGTGACACCTCCGTGACAGACCACCCCGCCCCGCCAGTCGTACCCCTTAGTCCCCCTTGCCCCTTGCCCGCCTGGTTACACTACGTTGGATCTCCCTGACCGACCGGTACGACCAACCATGAGTGCCCCTTAAGAAACCCCACCAGGCGCTAGATTCCAGGCCTGGCGAGCTCTCCCGATTCCCACGACCCACAACGACCTAGATAACTAACCGCTGCAAGATTACCAACATATTCGAGGCCACAAATGCCATTGGAGCCGAACTGGGCAGCGACCTCAGCCTGACCCAGGCAACCCTCCAGGCCACCAACGACAAAATTACCCTTTTCAGAGAAGAAAGGAGCCATGACAGACTGACCATCCAGGCCCCAGCGGGCACCCCAGCCCCTCAGAATTGCCGGCCCCTCCAAAGTTCAACGGGGATCGAGCCCGGGCTTGGAAAAAATTGTTGAGTCTGTCTCTGATGGGGTGCCTTAAGGATCAATGCATCCATTTCGGGACATGCACAACCACTTGGAAACCTGGCCAATGCTGACATTTGAGAACTTTCTTGGAAGTGCCACTTGGAAGAGGTGATATGTTGACTCCTGGGACCGCAAGCTTTGCCTGTTATTTTCCTTGGGCCTTATGCAACCCATTAATGCGGAACTTGCAGACATATCCATTACTGCCTCTTCTTTGGATTATCGGTCGCATACCGGATCTTGCAACCCCAGTTCTGGCCTCGTTAGATTCAAGTTTATTCATCCCAGGGGAAGACTTTGAATTTAAAAATCTTGTTGTGACACCCGTGATCTACAAGGGGGTTCCTGCTTGTATGGGATGGGCTATCTTCTGCGCTATCTACGACCTTGATGAGAAAACCGAGAGCTAGGCCATATGTGTCGACAATTCCGGATATCTTTATAGGCTACTTGCTATGCTTTACTCTATTTTTCCAAATTACTTGATGGATTTATTTCTGTGTTTATTTTTTTTTCATGATGGTATTGTGGGGTACTTTCTATGTTTTGCTCTATCTTTCAAAACGGGTTTAAAGGTTACTTTCGCTCTATTTTTCAAAATGGCTTTATGGCTTACTTTCTAAGTTTCACTCTTATGTTTCAGGATTGCATTAAAAGGTTCACTTGACTGATGATGTTAAGGTTGTAGCGTTACTTAGCTATATTTCTATAATGTACAGCTGAACAATGCTTGAAGGCATAAGCTGAACATACACACATCTTAATTTTGGAAAAACTCGGTCAACATCAATCCCAATGGGGACACGACAAATACCCGACCATTCAGCACCAGCTATGGCTCACTTGAGGGTAAGGCCATGACAACCATACGTCCACTGGGGACCAAGATTCGCAATATAACTCGGGTCCAATTGAACATCATCAACGAACGAGCCAACAACAAAAAAATCATATGAAACCAACAGATATACATGAATATATGCATGAATAGTAAGCCATCATGTAATCGTAGCAACTTGTGAAGTAAGTGCATGCTCCCGTATCTTGTATCTTCACGAGTGGACGTGTTATTATTTATTCAAACGCAAACTCTCCTCCAAATCCTCACATGCTCCCAATACCAAACTTTACTTGTAACATCCCAATCAGTGCGCTGAGGTTTCCTTTCGGGCGCCTCTTAATGAAAAACACCGAGATTGGCTAAGAAAAAAAAAATTTAGTTGAGGATGGTCTTGCTCGGGAAGCACACCATATCCCAGCATTATTTTTTACAGTGCCTTCATGGGCTACATCGTGTTGAAGCAGTCCGGAGTATGGGAGTGATATTACGAGTTCGAAGTATATGTACAAGGGATCACCGAATGCGTGTGGTCCCGACACGGCACCGTAAGCCTGCACTGGCCTGATTAACTATTGGGGCAGCAGTGTGGAGCCGCTCGCAATACAAGACGCCTACCAAATATGCAAGGGGTATTGTGCATGCAACGAGCTGCATTGGAATCGGAACCGCGATCCCTTGAATTGTTTCCGATTCACCCATACGAAGCCACTTGGAGATCCGAGGGTCCGTCTCGCTAATAGTTGACGAACCAACCCGTTATGACGTGAACATACAGCCGGGGTAACATATGATGACTGATGACATCAATCAACCGTCTAGTAAGGTATGATGGAGTACGGAAATCTATAAAGCTACCTTCATGTCCCAAGCACTATTCTGTTCAAAGACCTGTTGTCGAATCCATACTTCATCTGCCTCTAAGAATCGTACTCGTAACATTGCCTGACTCGGACCTGCCTCATGAACGTAAGAGTACTCACTACACACACCCGTTCCGCATGTCTCTATCATTCTTAGAGACCAATGGTGGCCGGTATATATTTACACTAATCTGAATGACGTTGAGAGAAATTCTTGTTACAGGTACTTGTATGTGCTATGTGCTATGTGCTATGTGGTTGGTTCAGCTTCGTTTATACTCCAAGCTTATGAGAAATAGGTATCACAAACCAAACAAGTCATAATGTTATACAGTGAACTTGTGTTATAAGAAACCCACGATATAAGAAACCTTGCCCTAAAGCAACCTTTTCCCGGTCCCCAGGAGTTGCTTATAACGCGAGTTACTGTATCTTAATGTTTGATCAGTGGAAAAATTGACACCCAACATACAAACCCTTATCAAAGCTTTACAAAGTGACGTTGAGCTTTTGGAGAAAATTCTAGAGACTTGTCCACTTTGAAAGCCTTTGGGATGAGGGTACCAACATTGGCTCCTTTGGAAATGCGTCTGCTTCCTACTGAAAACCCAGTTGATGAATTACCTCGACTCGGATATACCAGTTTTAGAGCGTGTTTCCTGACGACTCTACTGATGTGGGTACGGCTCGGGCTCTCGATCTAAGGTGCCCACAGGTGTGTAAAGATCGAGAATTCTACAATATGACGCAGGGTCATTGTTTTCCAAACTCAGCACTCATAATCGGTCTTAGCTAAGAATGTTCTTTTCAACTCGCGAATTGCTATAATACCCACTATAGCTGCTATGTGTTGTAATCTCGTTTTCTAACCATTACTTGCCGCTTCCTTTAGACCTCTTGGTTCACAGGGACGTACCTACGTATCTTACAAGAATTGGTTGAAAAAGGGTTCAAGAAGCGTGCTCTACTCTACCGTTGAGTGACCCGCTCAATCACCATTACCGGGGGAATGAGGTACGTTCTCTTCCAATGTGCAAACCAGACTATCTTATAATATAACTTATCAAATGCTAATTGGGAGCAGGTCGATGCTGCGTACCGCAAGATATGGCGCTTGCTTTTGTCAATGTCCCCATTGCTCTACCGAAAAAGGGGTAAGGGCAAGTACTTCAAGTACTGCCTTGTGAAGATTGCCCAACAAGTTGGCACTCAAACCTCTATCGTTACCAGTATCACCGCTAAGGACCCTAATCGCATAGCTGTAATGGAGTTATTTCGTGACCAATGCAGAATCAAGGGCATTGAATTGTGACGATGAAGAGGCAGTCACTACAATTGCAAATGTGCTAGAGAACCTGAATGGACCACAACCTCAACCTCGCTTAGACTTGTAAACTTCGGACATATATGTCCCGGTCACAGAGTGTTCCGGCTCAACACTTTCGGCTCCAGTTGATATTAATCTGACCCGCCCCAAATAGCCTGAAGCCAGTAACACCAAGCTGTTTGCATCCATTGCAATATTCAATCTATTTCTCGGGGATAAGATGGGTGTGGATAATGATTCCGAGATGGGGAATCAGCCGGGAAAGGAAATGAGCACTAGGGGGGGTCGAACAAGACGAGGAAATGAGAAGCCAAGAGATTGAAGACAAGATGTCGAGCAACAGGAGGAAGAGCGAACGGAGAAGGAAGAGCGGCTGGAAAAGGAGCGACAGGGACAGGTGAAGCGTAGGCTGGGGGAGGGGGAGCAGGAAAGGCAGGAGATGAACCGAAGAGGGCTGGAACAGGAGCGCAGGAGAGTTTGTGAGAGCTAGAAGAACGGCTGGAATAGGGGCGGAACGGTTGGAAAAAGTGCGAAGATGTGGAGCGTTTGCGAGTGCAAGTGGAACGACTGGAAGAGCAGCTTTTAGTGATTTCAAATTCAAAACCGGTACCTGAAGAAAGAATATCGCGAATCTAGCTAGTTTACTTCCTCTACACTAAAAGAAAGTATAAACTACATAAACTACCTAAGACAGGGCCGCTATATAAATTATTCTATATATAACGATATAATGTTCCAGGCCCCCCGCGGGAACACAATATTCGCGAGACGCCTGGCTCGCGGGAGAACACGGAAGCACATAAATACCCAAGTAAGTACAATTTTGATTAAAGCATGAAATGGAATGCAAAGTGGGAGTAATGTATGAAATGAGATCGAACATTAAGAAGGAGGGCCGGCAACATGTATTGTGCCCTCCTTGGAGGAGGATTCTGACTAAGATGGACTGGAACGAGATTTGTTGGAACTTACAGGATGATTATAGGCATTCTTCGGTTTCCTTTACAGAAAGCTTGCCGAAAGAGGGGGGCACTATTGTGAAAACGCACAGCAGAGGTTTGGAGCAGGTCATTCGGCATATGGCAGTCCGCTTCACTTGAATTTATAGTTATGTTTAATTCTATATTTCACACGGGTTTGGTTTGGGCAGGCTTCTCGGGGTCATCTGGCACTAGCCGGTTAATGACAGCATGGGTTTCACTTCAGTTTACTTGTTTTTCTTTTTACCTATATCTGCTTTCTCCAGTTGGGGCTCGAGTTCATTTTGTTTGCGGTATATAGGCGCCGTATTGGGCAGATTAACTTGCCTTACCCTGAATCCACCAGGGCTTCCCGGTGGCTCATCATGGGAGACCGCATATGAATAAATAATTTACTAAATGAATAGAGTATGAAATATATGTAAGAATCATGAATATTAAAAAAAAGAAGAAAAAAATTTACATTTACATATGTGTAGTTGCAGGCTGGGTTAAGGAAGCCTCTCCTAATGATAGGCGGTTTGCATCATATGCGAATAATGTATGCAATTCATTCAAATCAGGATGTTTGGAATTTTTGAAGCTGCTGTAGTTCACGGGTTGGATAATAACAGTTCAGTGTGCCATGGATAGTTAACAGCTGATATCGATCAGGGTGAGGTCTGAGTCCTCTCTTGTTAGCATGGACCCCGACCTTGTGCAATTAAAGAGGTTCGACTGTAGTTGCAGGTTGGTCCATTCTGGGAATGTAAAGTGACACTAAGTCACAAACATCAAATTGTGTAACATCTTGGTAAGAATGCCTTGTTTGCTGAACTCACATTCCTGCCTGAGATTATCTTATGTCGCACATAAAGTGGCAATATCCTTGAGAGACGAGCTCACCTTGTGCAGCAAGCATACCTTGAGTGGTGAGCCTACACTGTGTGGCAAGAATGCCGTGCATGGCAAGCTCACCACATGTCGAGTGGTATGCATAGGTACTGCCAGTGGTAAGCGGGTCTGAGGCATGCCGTGCATCTCTTGTGCGAGGTACCTCTCACACATGCATATTGACAAGTTAAGCATCCGGTGGACAGGGTAGTTCAGGGTAATGAACTCACCCGACACCCACATCATCGAAACTTTCGAGGGTTTGTGCCAACCAGACTACAAGATACCCGTAAACCTCATTTTTCTCATACTCGCGGGTGGCCCGGCCATTCCGTACTCTCCCGTCCCGGGCCTTCCGCGAGTTATTTTTTTTCGCGGGGGGCCTGGAGCATGGTATGTGTGATCTATAGCAGCTGAGGAATGAGGAAGTGAGGTATTTACTTTTATCACCTGAAGAGCCTGGCCAGTGTATGAGAGCAAAGATAGGAAAAGTAATACAAAACATATAAGCATACAAAAGAAAACAACCCTTAGCTCTATGCTGAGCTCAAGCTTAATCAAGCCCAGCCAGCCTCCATGCATTTTGCTTGCCACGCTGGTAAACCAAACTCCTTACCCCGCAGCTCAACCCGTGAAGGAGCTAGAAGGCATTTAGGGTGCCTTGGAGGAGGGAGTTGAGGGCGTCGCAGGCTGTGGAAGAAGGGTTGGGCACAGCCCGGCTGAAGGCGCCACGGATTGTGCAAGAGTGGTACTTCATTCGATAGGAGAAATGGTGAATTGAAGGACGAGGGATAATACCTAGTATTCCACTTCTACTCTGAATATTTCAACAAAACAAAGCCGTTTGCTAATTTACAGCGGAAAAACAAATACCCTCATGTAAATATACTTAAGTACGATGCTTTGCAAGAAAATTATGACGCCATGGCCCATGTTATGTCCCACCTCCCTATAACCAGTCCCGTCTACAAGACCGATGTGTCCCCACAGTTTATCAGTTACTTCATGCTCATATCCGTATCGCTTTCGTCCATAGGCTCATCACCAACTTCTTGACCTTCCTCCCCATCATTCTCTCCGCCCTCTTCCTCTTCCTCTCTATCCTCCTCCTCACCCTCAGTCTCCTCTTCAACATCAACGTCCTCCTCAACAACTTCATCCACGTCTAGATCAAACACAACATACCTCGACCCTTCCCTGTCGATCAATGCACCAATTCTCCTATCAGGTTTCCCATTGACGACCACCCCTTGTGGAAGGAACCCGTCCTTCCATTCGAAAACCCTAGCCTTGATTGGCTCGATATCGACATAGAGTACATCCTCACTCCTTGAAAAGTCGAAAATGCTGCTCACATCTTCTTGAACGGTAGCGGAAGAGTCTCGACGAGTGGGAATTTGGTAGGGCCTCGAATCTGAGAAGGGTAAGGTGTCATAAGGAGTTGTGACCATGTGTGTAATCTGAGTGGCTATCAACACGGATAATCAGAATCATATGTGGTGAAATATAGTGGTTAACTTACTCCCATTCTCTACTAACAAAATAATGGATTCATTATCCACAAATTTGAAATCGAGTAAAGAAATGTTGTTGCAAGCATCATCTTCTTCCGAGGTCCGACAGATAGATGATAATCGTAGTTTGACACACTGGATTTTGACAATGGTGCTCAGCCCTCCTTCTACGTTGAAATCACATTTTGCCAGAGCCACTAGACTATTTTGTAAGCTCACAGTCATAGTAAAAGAAGTAAGATAATACATACAAGAGTCTGCTGCGCCTTTCTGTGAATATAAGGCTACATAAGCGATCGGATTGTTTACCTGAGCTCTGTCAGTAAGTTAGCGGAACAAGAATTGGACTTTACAACATACCACGTCTACCATGTGCATCTGCACATGTTCCACCTCTCCATCCCTGTGTAATAATACTGGTCTAGCTATCCTCAATGACCGTCTCATAGCCGTTGCAGGCTTCTCAAACACCCCCTGGCATAATCCCATCAGGTGTTCCGCCAAATCTCCCCATGAACAAGAGCCTCCTTTGTTGTAAGTCTCATGAGAGCAGAAGAATTTAAAGATGCTTTCTCCATCTTCAAACAGCTTTTTTCTTGGTGGCCGCTCTGACTTAGCAAAAAATGGAGCTAAGGTGGATGAGAGCAAATGGTTACCAACATACTCCGCCACCTTGAGAGTATCGACCTGGGGGTCTTCAGGGGGGTTGTCGTTAATGTTGATAACCGAGGACATCTCGTCCAGAACATTCTTCAGCCAGAGTGAGAATGCCCTGTACAGATCAAGCTCATGGTTTAATTTTGAAAGAAATGAATGAGCGTATACTGTTAAGCCAGCCACGGCATCTACACAGCGTGTAAAATCCTCTGGTTCTAATCCAAGTGGTGAGCCACGTTCCTTCCTGTAGACGAATTAGGACCGCGGTATATGCAAAGAATGAGGCTTCTGAACATACCATCTAGCAAGGCCTCGTAGTCTAGATAGCAATATTATCAGTCTCTCACATGTGGGCAGCAAGTTTTCATGAACAAGTCTTCGTAGTGTTTCGTATCCAGTTAGGGAGGTTTTTTCCCAACGTTTTTGACCCTTGCCTCACCCACACAATCAGCATCCACATGCATATGAGGTTGATGAAAGGAACCCACTCTTTCGGTCAATACATCCACCAACCATTCCTTAAGCCCCCCACTCCCAACCCCAGTTATGAGAAGTTCAAAGAACTCTAATCCCACCCCGCTACTAGACCCTCCGGCCTCCTGAAGAGCCTCGTCGACAAGCAACACATATCGAGTATGAAGATCATTCATCGTTTTCCACTCCGAATTCAATGCGGTGACCGTCTCCTTAATATATTTAAGTAGGGCCTGTAGCTTGGTGGAAGTAAAGGCCAATTGATGCAGATATTGTCCAAATTGGGACGTGAAGAGGAGGTCCAGAGTCGTGAAGTAGAGAGAGTTTGGTGTCGAAATGAGAAGCGCATGTGTTTTTAAACTCGGAGGTGCAGTATGCCGCAAAAGCTGCATATTTTATTAGCCTCCTATTCAATACCTGGTGGAAGAGAAAGTGACACTTTGCATTGAGGCCCAAGCTGAGGACAGAGAGTTGACAGGTGCAATTGACCAACTGCAAAGGACTCAAAGATACTGGTTATGGTGAGTCAAAAATACTAGTCAATGAGCATTTCAAGAGCATCTACTTCACTAAAATTCGCCCGTTTTCATCTCCCACTAGAAGAACATCTAGAATATCACTGTCTGCACCTTTGACAGTATTGATCATTGCATCCAAAGTAATTTTTGAGGAAAATAAACTATCCCTATAGGACAATCAGGGTAAGCGCAGATGTCAGGTATGGATTTTGAAGGTGACATACGGTCCAGTGCCAGGCAATACGCTCAACCGTGGCAGCATTTGGTTGATCTCCAGATCCAGTATCCCCTTGGGTATTCCCTCTGCAACCAACGTCTTGATACCCTCCTGGTTCTGTTCATTGTTGGTTGCTGGCCGGTTGTCCACCCATCCCATGCAAGTGACATTACCAAACCCCGGAGCTTCAGGTGCGACCGTAAGGACGACTTTTCCATTGTTGACATCACAAATCTTTGTGATTCCATCATTATATCCTAGAGCAATGACCTTCCCTAAAGCTCCCATTAGTTACCGTCCAATATCAAAAGATGGGATCCTAGCTAACCATCTGGTCTCCATTGCAACCTTTCAACCTGCCCCTCCTGTCCAGGTTTATCTTTCCTCTGTGTGATTCCCCATACACGCTGCCCATTCATGCGATACAATAACACATTGTCGTTCGTAGTAACAAAGCATAGTAAGTCATGCTTTGGACTCCAGGCTGCTAGCCCTGGGCGAGCGGGATTTGGGAGCGTTTTTTCGAATTGTATCTGGAAACCTTGCGTATATTTTGCACTGCTTACAGACTCCACCGCTTCGGAGTTGTCGTCCTCCATTTTGTATGATGATTGAGGTCTTGCGGGCTGGCATTGTAGGCAATTGGATCGGATGCTTCACGCGAGAAATAAGATGTCACGTGTTTGGGTGATAGGTTACTATGCGAATACGGTTACCACCAAACCCTACAGCCAGGGATAATATGTCAAGAATGTCCTATATACAACAAACAACTTCCAAAATTCCCCTGAACTATGTACCTCATGTGCGTTATGCAGATATATATTCACGAAGCTAGAATTTTTAGGACAGACCTGTATCTATGTAACTATATCTCTGTACTGTATGTATGTACGGAGGTGCAGAACAAAAGTCATTTCCCCTTTCTTCTTTGGGAAATCCCTGCGTATGCATGTATATGCACGTATATGCGCGCATATATACTTGGTATATGCATATCAGTTCGGATTCTATCAGTACGACTGGCTATCTACGGTGTAACCAATGCCCTCACCCCTCGCCCACTTCACACACCCGTCCCACCTCACCCCCTCCCAACTCACACCAGGCGTTGATAGCGGCATGAAGCGTACCTTGTATGTCCGAGGCCCTGGTTTCCCCCCACGCTTCCTTCCGGAGCCTTCGTACTTCAGCCATTAGGACTAGCTGAGATCATGATATCGATCGGATCAACACTGACAATTTGGTCGGTCTCCGGCATATACCTCCATTCATCAGTGTTAAGATCCTCCAAATCGATAACTTCTTGAATACCAACAAGAGACTTAAGATGTGCAATAGGTGCTCGATTGAGGTTGGGGGTGCTCGATTGGCAGGTTCAGGGGATATGCAATTGGAGAGTTAGTATCTAAGAAATTGAGCTCAATATAAGCAATCTAAGAGGGCAGAGAAGGGCAATATACTTGATGAATCAAGATGTTAGGAAAGATTTGGTTGAAGGGTTGAGGGTCGGGGAAGGGCTGATACAGTATATGATGAATTCCATAGTTAGAGAAGAGTTGATATCTGGCCAATTGAGATGTCGGCGATATCTAGTAAATTGAGAGGTTGGACAGTGTGAAAGTAAGACAACTGATGATGTGGTTGAGCTGGTTGAAGGCCATAGCACTGAGACCATATCGATAAATATGCATGAATGCGCATGCATATGCCAAGTATTCATGCATGCATAGTCCTGCATATGCAACTCCAAGATAGGAAAGGGGAAAAGACTTTTGTTCCGCACCTCCGTACTTATGTATACGTATCCCTCGGTGTTGAGCTGAAATTAACATGAAACAATATTTTACACTATGACCTATCGATCCATACATATCGAAGTCTCAGTCCCAAAAATGGGCCTTGGTAGTGGAGGATAGCTGAATCCACCAGAGGTTTCTCAGGGTATGGAGTCTCACTTACGTAAGCGAAGGGCATTTTTCTCCATAGGCTGGCATGAGACGTGCCAACCAGACTAGCATGAGACTAAATGCGTGCCAAGGACGTCGCTTAAGGCTTAAGTGAGGAAAGATGTACACTCGCGTTGTGAGTAGGAAAATCGCGTCCCCTCACCAATAACACTCAATACAGTCTACCTAGCGCGACTTTGTCTACCATCACCAATGTCTTCCCCCCCCAATCCATCAATATCAACATTAACATCCACCACACTCAGCCACCCCCGCCACCAATTAAATTTCGCCATGTCTGCCGATGTTGTTGTAGAGGGCGTCACCGACCCGACCGACTGGGTCTCTACACGTCTCCCCTCCCTTCAGCGGCTAGACAACTCGCTCAGATGTCAAGTGTGCAAGGAGTTTTTGTCAGCACCGCTGATTACAGAGTGCTCGCATACGTTCTGCAGCTTGTGTATTAGGAGGTGTTTTACACAGGAGCAGAAGTGTCCGAGTTGTAGGGTGCCCGGGCAGGAGGCGAGGTTAAGGAGGAATGCGGGGGTGGAGGAGTGTGTGGAGGCGTTTTTGGCGGTGAGGGGAGAGTTGCTGAGGGTGCTTGGGGAAGTGAAGGAAGAGGTGGGGGTGTTAGTGGGGGAGAGGGAAAGGAGGCATGAAAGTGGGGAGGGACAGGACGGCGAGAGGAGCCCGAAACGGAGGAGGAGGGACTTGAGGAGGTCGAAGACTGAAATTAGTTATGTGGAGAGGGGGATTGAAGATGTAGATGGAATGGGGGATATGGATGAGATGGATGGTGAGGAGTCTACGCCTAAGCCGGTGGAAGCTGTGGAGCCAGAGCCAGATGATGGGTTATTTCCTTGCCCCGGGTGCAACAATAGAATGAAGGTGGACTGGATACCATATCATATAGATGCGTGTTTGAAGGCAAAAGAAGATGGCCGTCCGCCCCCAGCCCCACAACCACCCCAACCACGCACCACCCGCCCTTCGCAATTTGCCCAGAATAATCAGCAGTTCTTCTCCCGACCATCTCGAACAACGCGGTCCTCAAACACACTCCAACCCCAACAGCCACAACCACAACCCTCCACGGCCACCCGCCTACCTAAACTGAACTACTCCCTCATGAACCACAAGCACCTCCGGGAGAAACTACAAGAATTCGGCCTCCTCGCCACGGGAACGAAAACGCAAATGGTAGCGAGACATAGTGAGTGGGTTAACTTGTATAATGCAAACCTAGATTCATTAAGGCCAAAGCCGACTCGTGTATTGGTGCAGGATCTGGAGTTGTGGGAGAAGACAGTGGGGAAGGATTTTCTTTCCAGTGCGCTAGGAGGAGAGAGGAGACCGACGAAGTTGCCAGGGTGGAGTGATGAGGGATGGAAGAGGGAGCATGACAGGATGTTTGAAGATTTGGTGAAGCAGGCAAGGGAGGGGGCGAGGAAGAAGGCTGAGGGCAAAGGGAAATGGGAGCGGGAGGGGGATATTGTGGAGGCGGGAGGAGAAGCAGAAGAAGCTGGAGAGGATATAAATGGTTCACCACCAACACCGCATCCTGAGGACCGGGAACCGATACCACAGGTTGAGACAGACGATAACTCTCAACTCGGCCTCCATCCCCAGCCCACATCATCATCATTATTATCGCCACCACCATACCAACTCCAACACACTCACAAAGAAGAAGACCCCTACGCCATCCCATCATCAAGCCAGAATTATAAATCGTTCTCTTCCTCCTCCTCCCCACAGCCGCTATATCCATACTTCCACTCCACCACTATCCCGGACAAACCACAGTCACAATCACCAGCATCGTGTATCCCCATAGCACCACCAACACCACCGATATCATCCCAGGAAACGCGGAGAGGGGGGCTTGCGGGGAAGCGGACTAGGAGTCAGATGGAACGGGAGAATAGCGGTGGTGTGCAGGAGTTGGTATTGGGGTGAGGGGGATGGAGATGGGGTTAGGGAGTAGTCAGGGCGCAATAAGGATAGATTAGATTAGATTTGTGTATAGTGTGTATATATGTATCTACGATGTACTATATTTGCTGCAGCTTGATTAGAAGGGGTTTTGACGTTTGTACTCTCTTTCTTTTCCTTTTCTTCTCTGCGCGAATGAGTCATTGAAAATTGAGGACTGAGCGAATGATAGAAAGAAGAGTAGACATTATTTGTTGAAAGGTATATTTCTCTTTTTTATTTTTATTTTCAGGGCAGATAAGTATGTGGAGTAGATGATATGATAGTGGTACTACTCATCATACACAAGCCCCCTAGCAACCCATGATTCCTCTTTGGCGCAGTGCCTAACCCTTCTCATTATTATCTAGCGAACATTGTAATAATAACGCCAACTAACAAGTACATAAAGGTAATATAAGCAGTAGAATGCTGATATGAAGACAAAAAAGCCGAGGTAAAAAAAATAACCATCTTCTTGATCTACATGAATAGGATAGAAGAGTTATATGTATGGGAATTAATTAGTACGGACAATTCATCAAGGACTATAAAAAAAACAAGTTGGTTCATTCTCTTTGCGGAATTCCTTGTCTTTCCCCCTTGGACATGATTGATTGTGGGTTATGGCTCTTGAAGGTAAGGAATGAGTAGGTTCGTGGTTTGGTATGGTGATGGTGATGGTGGTGATAGTGATGATGATGAGGAGATGATAGTGGTGAAGCTGATTTACTAGCAAGCACATTGCCCGTCTTGGGTGGTCGGTGGGTTGGGATTGATGTTGACGTCGATCACTGGGTGGAAAGAAGAGTGAGTATGTGAGTATGTATTTTTCAAAGTAAGGTTGTTTCGTGCCCAGACATAGATACGGTGGATTTAGCATGAAAGGGGGAAATCACTTACTAGTAGGAGTATTCGGCTCATTCCCACGGTCCTCCATCCCCGGCAGAGCCTGTGCAATTCGCTTAAAAAGCGTCTTGACATTATGCCCTGCCTTTGCCGAAGTCTCAATGAACATGACTTTGAACTCCTGTGCCTTCTTCTCGCCTTCCTCCGTGGTCACTTGCCGTTTATCGTTCAAATCTGTCTTGTTTCCCACAAGGACTATTATGACGTCGTTCCCTCGCTCGCCACGGACGTCATCTACCCATTTGGTCGTGTTGAGGAAAGAGTTTCGGTCTAGAGGTGGTTGTCAGCATGTGATTTTCAGTAATAAGGATGCGGGGGTTTCCACTCGTTATATCGTAGACGACGACGGCTACACTAGAGTCTCGGATGTAGGAGGGAATTAGGGACCGGAATCGCTCTTGCCCGGCAGTATCCCAGAGCTGCAGTCTAACAGTTCGGTCTTCTAGATACATTGTCTACCTTGGGGTAGTCAACCCCCACCGATTAGCATCCAAAGTACTACCAGGAAGTAGAGGATCATGTGCACTTTGGATAGAAAGTCGATGCCAATGGTAGCTTGGTACATGTTGTCAAACGAATCGTACATGAACCGGGTGATTAAAGAGGTCTTGCCGACTATGAAGCAATGCTCGGGTTAGACCGCGAGAAGGTATAATTGCTGCAGGATTGATAAAGTATATTCATACCGCTTTGCTCCCCCAGAAAGACAAGTCTGTCGCAGTATCATTTAGCAAAGATGTACAACATGAACTGCGGATCTGCGGGCCGTACTTGAATTTCTTGAGTGGGTTGGAGTAGGCACCTCCAGCGGAGGCTGAGGCGGCCATTATGCTGATGTATATGGACGGGAGATGGGAGGTAGGGGAACAAGAGTAGATGCAGTCTAGGGGTTTCGGCAGGTTTGACAGTGAGCTGGGGGAAGTTTCTAAAGAAGTTTTTGTTGAGATGGCGGACAGCAAGCTGCCTTCTGTCTTTCCAACTTAGCTGTGGGGTTACTAAGTAGGTCTAAGTTAGTCTGGTTCGGTCTAAGTATGCAGTACCGATAAGTAAGTCCCGTTGCTGCAAGGCCAGGGTTTGTCAAGTACATATTATGTAAGTATCTTGGGAAGTGCGCCAAGACCCTTACATTATGCAAATGCTCCCGGCACCTGCTCACCAACCACCCGACGTCGACATGTGGCTGATGCTTAGTCTGGTTGGCACGCTGATGCTAGCAGGTTAACTGGTTACGAGGCTAGGCTTGATTCCGATACCACTGTGGAACTTTACAAGCAGCCCCGCTTACCCTGCATTTCCACAAACGTCTCCCACAAGATGTCAGACAACTGCCGATGACAGCAAGGATCCCTCGGGATTTCTCAGTGAGATCAATGGAGCTTCAATTACCGTGAAGCTAAGGTCAGTGTACCGCAGCTAGTGAAGGCTGATGAGAATGAATATAGGCGAACTCAATCCGTTGATGGCTATATCGCGCTTGAGAATGTTGGCGGGCAAGAATATGGCCACGTTGTCATTCCGGGGAATAATGGTAAGAGGCTTTATACTGGCAATCTTCAGGCATGGGCGGTCCTGACTGATTTTCATCACAGTATTAATACATCTCTCAAGACTAAGAATGAACTTCGGCATTATCGGGGACGGCTTGTCTGTGGGACGGACAATACCATGGTTATTTCACGAACTTATGGGTTTCCGGTGCAGCATTAGAGTGAAGAATCATACATAGGCATCGCATTTGGCCCTCGTTTGGACTCCGGAATTCGCTCAGGTTGTGAAACCCCGTGAATCTCACATCTATATCCCTTTGCTTCTCTCAAGCCAGAGCCAGTGGAGAGTCCCCGATACTATTTTCCTCGTGTAGTCCATTCCGCGGCCCCGTCTTCCTAGCAGTATCTCAAGTAGACACAGACTTCTTATACCACGGAAATAGTGCTTGGGATACCTCCTTTGCATTGGCATCTGCCCCTGGCCTCTCTGCATTTACAGTGGTTAAATAACTAAGCTTTTTCAGAGACCTTGTGAGCGCTAGAAGGTCTTCAACAGCGCCAATCCAGTGAGAATCAGCATAGATCTCCACGATCGCCGCGATTGATATCAATCTGCTCTACGCCCGTTTCCAGGTCGGTGATGTGCTTGACAGTTGTATGCACCTCAATCTGAAAAATCTCGGAAACGGTGACATTCTTGTCTTTACCCCGTCACTTATTAGTGCATCTGAGCGGGCATCACCTTACCGGCGCCAGGGTTATGATATTCTCAAATTGCTTATTAAGTATCAAAATATCATTACTCACCCGGTCTGGAGAAATCAGTGTGAGATCCAATAAACATACGGTTCTTTCTTACCAATCAACAGTAAGAGCGATAAAAATTGGGAAGCTTTCCGCATGCCAAGGCGAGTACGATACTGTAGCTACCCATCATAATACCATGAGCTTCAAGGTGTACAGGAAGATCTTAACCTGATAGTAGAAGGACACAACGGGTCAATACCCATTTGACCCACGATAGGGACCCTTGTTTTCAAACATAATAGGCAAACGATCCGATATAAACAATATCTCTATGACCCTACTTATAGTAACATGGTTAGTGGGTTAGTGGGCTCGGAAATACACCATGACCAAAGGTGAGATTAAAGATACTTTTATTAGATGGAAAAGACTCGTCCGAAACCAGACTACTCGTCCGACATATGGATTAATCTGAGGGAAGGTGGCCGGCTATTAAAATAACGCTATAATAGCACGAACGAACCTCACAATCCTCACAATGAGTCGAACTGCCCTATTAAATCTTCAAGCTGGGTAGCATATGCACCAAGACGCACATTCTAATGCCCAAGCAAGCCCTTTAAATGCTATTTCGTCATCCAGCAGTGGTCGCTTAGCTGCTCGCCAATTTTAAATGTTGGCATCGTTGGATAGTCCTAGTCACCCACCCCTGCATTGCCCAATTCCTGCCTACGCCCCCTCAAAGCCGACCTCACAATTGCTCTGTCTGTCCTTACTGAGGTTATCTTTGGCCTTCCAGACGCTGACCGAATTGTGTACACAGCTGCTGACAGTTGATACTGGATTGTATTTCAGTGCGAGGATAATGTATGTAGTAATATACGCCTAAGTAGCTATATTTACTGGAACCTCAATTCAACAAAGTATCACATTATGAACTCTGACAATATATATCCACTAGCCTCTTTAGCTCAGTTGGTAGAGCATCAGTCTCATATGGCAAGAATGTGTGCGCTGAGTGTCATCAGTTCGATCCTGATAGGGGCATTTCCGATGGAAGGACAGGTTTTTTCTTTTTCTTTTTAGATTCTCTTTTAGACCATGGGTTGGAAATATATACTGAGTTACTGCCCATGAGCTTGATCATGACTAGCTTCTCCCACAATCCGGATGCGGAATGGATTGCGTCAGTTTTCATATATCTGCTGTTGGTACAGATTCGCTAGCCAGGACAGAAGCTCCAGGTAAATTGAATAAATATATATGTAGTATGATAATCCTTTTACTTTACGTTACCCGTATGCAATGTATGTAGTGAGTAATATACGTCTAAGTAACTATATTCACCGGAAGCTTAATTCAACAAAGTATTACAATATAAAAGTCTAGGGACTCTGACAATATATATCCACTAGCCTCCTTAGCTCAGTGGTAGAGCATCAGTCTCATATGGCAAAGAAAGTGTGCGCTGAGTGTCATCAGTTCGATCCTGATAGGGGGCATTTTCCGGTTTAAAAGACAGGATTTTCTTTTTCTTTTTAAAATCTCTTTAGACCATGGGTTGAAATATATATTCTATATAACACTCTGAATTGTTGTTGCCCATGCCATGAGCTTGGTCATGACTAGCTTCTCCGACAGTCTAAGCAAGACCAATGAGATGCGGAACCGATTGGGTCAGTTTTCATATATCTGATATTGGTCCAGATTCACTAGTCATGGTCCAGCAGCCGATAGAAGAAGCTTCAAAGAACTCCAAGTAAACTGTATAGACTTGTTTATTCATAATATTACTAGCTTAAGGAAGTTATATGGTAGAAGGTAGTCTGGTTGGGTAGATAGGGTAGATTAGCGATACCGTGATTTATATGTTGTGCAACCAGGTCATTCATTTTACCAGGCGGCAAAAGCCAGACTACCTAGAAGTGCATTTCTCAATCGAGTTAGCTTCACTACCAAAAACGGATGGTGTATTCCCACTTTGGGAACCGTTATTGTTCATATTATTGGACAGAACTTTACACAATCCATAGCTTCACAAACATTTACAGATAAATTATTTCAAAGTACCAGAAATCAACACCAAGTACATTCAATCGTTATACCCCCTCTCTATATGGTGTATATATAAATATATACATCCACATAGAGAGGGGGTATGGCAAAAATGACTTCCTGTCATTTTCCACCTTTTCAACTAACTAGTTTAAAGCCTTGAACAAATCAATCGAGTCAGAATATACCCAACGGAGGAATGTTGGTTATGAAACTTCCCCAAAAAAATAAACGGGATTATTTAGTGCAGTTATGTAAGGGCCGGCAGGCGTAAATTAAAGATAACCAAAAATCTAGGCGAGAAAGGATTATTTAGCCCCTTCTTTTATGGAAGTTTATGGAGCAGACACTGGAATGTGTCAATCAATAAATACCTAGTGTAGATATCTTGTAGATAATCAAGAAACACGACGACTGGTCGTGGGGATATGCTTCGGTTTGGCGAAGTACTTGGTTTGTTGGGTGAAAGCCGTGAATGTATTAACTCTGACCTTAAGAGAAACCCAGATCGTACTCGAGAGCAGACAAATTCAGGAATAGACTTTCCTCTGGAAAGATAAAACGAACCATGCAACGAGATACTGCCACAAGGAATGTGTCCGGCTAATACATATGAACAGGTTTACTTAAGTATCTATATTTGATTTAAGCTACCCATCAAATAAATCGGTCTGGGCACCAGAACATCTATATCCATAAATTTATCTATCTTCATATATTTATCTATATCCATATTGGATCTATGTCGAAATGATCCGCCAAAAGTAGTCCTGTTACTACTAACAGACAAGCAATATCAGAATGAAAGTAAAATAGTTGAATCAATCATTTCAACCCATTGAAAGAAAATATGTTTTTCGCGGTACGAACGCCTGTTGTGAAGCATAATTCCGAGCCCAAACTCCCAGAGAAAATTGGTTGTTAATGTGTACTGAAAAACCTCCAATTAATGTAGAGAGGGAGGCACAAACAACCCCATTTTCCTTCATAGGAAGAGTACACAAACAAAAAACATCTTCGACAATGGGGTGAAGGGAACCATAACAAAGCAGCAAAATGAAACACAAAAAAAAGAAGATTAACAAAACGGTGAGTTTGTAGCTGGTATAACCGTATCTGATAATTCGGAATCGTTATAGGTGTGACCATCTCCTCCCTCACCTCGCGGGTATTAAGAACTCAAACTCACCCCTATCATCCATTTCTCAAAACCTTTCCATACTCAAACCCAAGAACGCCGGAAATTGTAGCAGTGCCGGCCTGCATTCATCTAAAACCCAATTACCTCTTGAGAATTTCAATCCATCAAAAACACTAGCCGGCTTCCTAGAATTATCCTCAATCTTCTACCAAGACTTGCAGACTGTACACCGCTACACCACCATTTCTGGGTTCCTTCGACTCCCGAATAAACCAACCCCCCTCTCCCCATTGGCCTGGCGTATATCTTTCCTGCTCCCTCAACTTCTTATCACTAATCCCCTCTATCAGCACCTGCAGCCTCTTGAAATTCACCGGTTTCAACAACCAGCCATCAAATCCTATCTCCATGTACTCCTGCCTCTTGCTCTCCAGGAGTGATGCTGAGATAGCAAGTATAGGAATCCGGCTTTTATCGCGTTGGGCCATATCATCACGAGATTGAGCTAAACGGCACGGTTTCTGTCTCGACACTTCGATCTGGCGAATGGTGGCTGTTGCAGCCCCGCCATCCATGATAGGCATCTAAGTGAGCGTTAAGTCAGTCAAACTCTCATGATGAGGGCAAGTAGAGAGCACCACTTACCTGCATATCCATAAGGATGAGATCATACTTATCCTGATCAACCTTGAACGCATCGGCACATTGCTGACCGTTTACTGTGAGCTTAACGTTGTACCCCAGTTTTTCCATCCGCTTTTGAACAATGAGACTGTTGATCGGGTCGTCTTCCGCGACTAAGATAGAAAGGCATTTGACGTCACTCTCCTTCACTATAGGCAGGTTATTTGCAGGGGAAAGCTCCTCCGCTGTAGTATATGTCGCACCCTGCTTGGTTGCAGGAGAAGACTCCTCCGCTGCAGATTGTGTCGCATCCTTCCTTGGCGACATGGCCAAGGAAGAAGCACCGATGGCTACGTTACTGCCAGAAGAAGCTGGCACCTCGGTTTGGCAGCCGAAAGTTTCCAGCACTCCCGGTGGATTAAGCTGCGATGCTTGCTTCAGTATCTTAGAGAGCATCATTTCGCCCGACTCCAAGCTGTCATCGTCAGCCGCCACAGAGGAAGAGCACACCGCTTTGAACAATCTATCGAATTCCAGAGTAGAGAGCCCTCCGTAACTTGCTCTCCTAGTCAATTGCGGTCTCTGTGTCTGCATCGTACCTGATTTATTGTCATCCACAAGCGTAATCTCCAAGTCCTTTTTCAGCTCTTCGTTCCGTGGCGATAGATGTTGTGAGTCACGACTTCCCGAGTAGCTGGCAGGTAAAGAAAGTGGCATATGCATGGTAAACCGCGAACCTTTGCCTTTTTCCGAGATAACCCGAAGCTGTCCGCCAATGTTTTGTATAATCCGGCCAACCTTGGCAATTCCCAATCCAAGTAGGTTCTTCGTGGAGGACTTTGTCAACATGTATCCCTCACCACCTTCATCCCTTTGGCGCTTCAATGACAACTCGTCGTTGACCTGAACCTGCTCTAACTGCTGAAACAAGATATCCATGTCTTCAGCTTTCATACCAATACCTGTATCCTGTACTGCAATCTCTATATCAACCTTTCCGGCCTCTGTAAAGTCAACAATTCGTAATTCCACCTGAATCCCTCCTTGATCTGTAAACTTGACGGCGTTTGACAACAAATTACTTATACATTGTCTCATTCGCATCTCGTCACCTTTAACCACCTTTGGAAAGTTATCTGGCACATGAACATCTATCATTAATCCTTTCTTCTCAATATCCTCATTAAAAGCATTGACGGTATCGTGAGTCGTCTGGATAAGGTTGAACTCTTGTTCATTTACCAGATCCTGTCCTTGTTCTGTTCGTGTTAGGTCTAGGAGGTCGTTGATGGCGTATATAAGACTTTTCGATGCGAGATGGGACCGGGAGAGATGCTCTCTAGTTTCCTTCTCCAAAGGACCCTCCAACACCATCTCCATTAGATTTATGATGGCATTGAGCGGGGTTCGCACTGTATATCTTCAGTTAGACACCAAGCAAAAAAAAACAAGATGGACGTAACCAACATTCATGGGAAGCATTAGTAAGTAAGATGTGTTTCATTTGACTGGTTCGAATTGTTGCCTCTTTCTGGCGCCAAACTTCAATGAATTTGCCATAAACCAAGCAAAGCACAGTAGCGGTTTCCACTAAGATGCATATTAGCAATCCAATCAAGGCCACTTAATGGAAGGTCAATTACCCTGATCCTCAGTCCATTCACTACACTTACCCCTCACTGTCTCGACCCAGAGCTTGAAACTCTTCCGAGGCATCAAATGTCCCGTCATTTCCTGCTTCTCATAGGGATTACCCGCCCAATGCACCTGGTTCAGTTGCCATTTTCGAAAAAATACAATAAAATCAGTACCCTTCTCACAAAGAGGGACAAGTAAAAACCCTCCAAGCGTTTGAAAACCGGGAGGATATTTCAAATCCGGGTAGTCGCCCGAGATGTGTTGACATGCCACAACAGACCTGAAGCTAACTATCCGGAGGTACTCCAACAAAGCCAGCGCCTCTTGGGACGCAATCATTGTACCCATAACTTTTGCCTCGTTGTTAATTGACAAGATTCCAAAATCAGCATCAAAAAGTTTAAGTAAATCCTCAGAAGACGCCACAATATATCCCGAAGGGACCTTCCCAGTTGGCACACTGTTGATAAGCTGCCTAGCCTGTAACTTAGTCGAATCTGAAAGTCTTTCGACGTTTCTAGAGGCTGTTTCTCCGATGATCATGCACATTTTCCGAAGCGGGAAAGTAACTCTCATTCCATGGGAACCATATGTATGGCAAGATATCAGACCCCATAGGTTCCCATAATAGGTTATTGATATGGACATGGAGGCCCTCACGCCCATGTGCTCCAGATATTTCAAATGTATTGGTGAAATAGCCCGTACGTAAGAGTGGGTCATGTCAAGTGGGACTTCCAAATCATTTGCGCTTTTGCACACCAAGCGAGCGGTACGGAGCTCGCGGTCGTACATTAAGCGAATTTTATTGACTCGATAAAGGTCTCTGGCTTGTCTTGGTATGTCGCTGGCTGGAAAATAGAGACCTTTATACAGGTCTTTGGTTTTTGTTCGATCCACCAACTCAGTCACTACTTTACCATTCCACAACGAATCAAATTGATAAATCATCACCCGGTGAAAATTGGTCAACTCTTTCACTATACCTACAACTACCTTCAATAACTGATCTATAGACTTCGCAGCTCCGAACTGTTCTTGTATCTGACTTGTCAATCTGTAGACATTTAGAGCTGCAACCTCGCCTCTTAATTGATTGGTGCGCCTGAGGATGCGTAGGGGCTTTGAGGCAACTTGGGTTGACTCTGCGATATCTGCCTGGGATGGAGTACTTTTGAGGGTATCCGCAGGAACAGAGGCCGAATTGTCCTCAACAGGGGCGACAGGGAATTTAGAATCCTCTTCAAGCTCGAATTCACACAAAAGAGAATCTTTGTTGCTCTGGTGAACAGACAAAGCACACCATAACTGGATGACTGTGGCATCTGGGCCAATTATATGAAGTGAAAATACTTCGGGATCAGGATTGGTGCCACCGCGGACAAATTCCATACTTTCGAGAAACTCCATGGTCTGTTCCTCGGACAGGATCTCGCAAAAGTCATGCAGAGCAAAGAGTTCTGACGGCGAATAACCAATGATTTCCTTGGAATTCTAACAGGAAACGGGAACGTTAGGTACGTGATAACCATAGACTGCTTGGAGCAACAAAACGAACCTCACTGGCTATTCTGACTTTGAGGGTGTGGTCGACCAGCTCATTTAGTACCAACAATGCACCGAAGCCCTGCACCGCTCCAGGTGAGTGGATGGGCTCATCCTAAAGCCATGAAAATGATTATCAGCCTTCTGACGTCTTGTTTCAAGAAAGAGGTCGAACTAACTTCGCATCGTTGGAGCTTTTCTGCCCCTGCAAATCCAGTCACAACCATATGCCCGTCCTGCGTCATTTGATGCGTGAAGCGGCTTGTTATATATGGTTTCTGAGTAATATCATCGGTATGCTTGATATAGGTTGTCCAACTAGGGTCTCCGCAGCCGGAATTCGGTTGTTCAGACATTGATGTAGATCCTGTCTCTTCAGTAACACCACATTCTCCTAATGTTCGTTGGCCGCTCGATAATGCCAATACACTATCTAAATTCTTAGGATCTATCTCTATCACTGACCGAATTGGATATACGCGGTCTGGTGCATCAGGAGATAAGATTCCATAACCTAGCCCTAGCTGTGACATTCTCTGGTTCAAGGCTGTTTTGTCACCGCCATTGCCCGCGGGGAAAGCTCTCTCACGAGCTGCTGACTCGGAGGGCACTCGCTGGGGCTCCATTGCAAAAGACGATGGAGAGCAAGGTGTAGATGGATAGCCCGTGGGTGCAAAGGTGAAAATTTTTTGCCGTAATGGCCCAGATGGCGAGCCTTCCTTGTCTCAAACTCGAAATGCACGAGCTGGCGTATTTCTCTGGCTTCTGATTGGCACACACTAAAGTCATGATGTATCAGCGCCCGTGTTTTTGCTATTAAATTCTTGCAAATCATAAGCTGCGGTTTTGAAATGTCGGACCTATATGTTTGATAGTAGCACTCACATATTTACAGTAATATTTGCCTATTTCTAGAATTTGGCAATACCTGGCTGTGGCTTAACCCACTAAGGATTCCGACGCACGCGGCTAATTGGTCCTTGTTAGGAGAAAATAGATATTGGATGGAAAGGAGGGTCAATAAGTAGGCAAAGAACAAAAATAGTCTTCCAGGGGCGACTGTGCGTGACACCACTGATAAGAGAAGGGCTCTTTGAGGTAGATAGGAAAACTGATGGGTGTGCAGGATACCCTTCCTGCATACTTAAATATGTCTCGGAGGCTGGGCCAGGCCAGCTCGTCGAGAGCGTCCATCGTGTCTCACGAGTTCCAATATAGCTGTATAACGCCGTACCAGGTAAAGCAGTCGGGCGTCCCAAGTAAAGTAGTCAAATTAGTACAGACCGTTCTCCTCGTTCTCGGTACCAAATTCCACGGAGGGGTCATGCAACCAGACTACCAAATTCCACCCAGCCAAATACCGATGAGGAGGATCTGTAGCTACGAGGATCTGGTTCCTCAGTGTGATCAAGGATGACGTAAACGGTCTGGACCCGATCCTAAACCTATCATAGGCTCGCATGACCGCTCTGGGTCAACTGCTCGTTAGTATCAAGCCACTGTACTGTACGCACCCCCGGATAGTGAGGCTGGAGACTTCTGCTGATCGTTGCTTCCAGCGAAAACATGAGCAAATCAACTTGGCGGGGCACTTGTGATTCAAGTGACAATTCAATGCCACTCGGCCAGAGGGGCATACAAAGAGTAGATGGCCACAGTGGTTTAACTATTACACAAGTTGAGGGTCTACCACAATCTGGAGAACAAGACCTCCTGATAGCAACGAGGAAAGAAATCACCAGATTCTAAGTTCCAGGCTAAGCATACATACAAAGAGTAAATGGTTTGACTCTTCCAGCATCAACTGCAAACAAGAAGTTCCACGAATGTAAAAAATCACCAGATTCTAAATTCCAGGCTAATTATAAGTTTTGTGATAGCGCTTTGAGATATCATGTATGTAAACTTGCTTAATTTTAGAGACGTGTGTTACAAACAAAGGGCACACGTCAGACAGTCCTCGCTCTAGCCTTGGGGAAAAAGCCATGGGGATTTATTATTGAGACCGTCGGGTTGGTGCTAGAGTTGTGAATTAAAGGTGTAAGTACGGATACTTAACTTATGATCTAGGCACACAAGCCTTGGAGTGTTACATAGAGGCTTCCGGAGGTTGATATAACTTACCTAACAGCTATGGATCGGGCCGCCAGTATCCAAACCAGGAAACATGATCACATTGCTTATCGAGATTTGGCCCCCTTGATTCACACTGGAAGTGCTCAATGTAGTCTGGTAGGCATTACCTAGTTAGGTACCAGTAGATTGTGATGCACTAGGTAGTGTCTGGTTAGCCTGCCATGCACGATCTTGCCCTTATCGGTAGCGGCAGTACCGAGGGTACTTTCACAGCACGATTCACCCCAGCCATACAATCACGTGATGTCATTTTGCGACGTCCAGAGTTGCTTTGCCAGAAATCTGCGTTTTACCGGGGGTATCACGAACTTGATCACGAACTTTGTGGTGCCCGTTGTCGTTGCTGCAGCCGCTTGAAAACGATTGGGTTTCGTCCACCGGAGGGGTCGTGCAACCAGACTAGGTTTCGTCCCTCGAGGTGTCCACCCAAAATGACTCTGAATCTGTTTGTATTCTAACAGGTGCACGTAACGGCTACTAATTTGGAGGCAGAAGTGCTCTATTGCTCCTGCAGAGCAATTAATCAAGAAGCTCAAAATGAATCAGGTCGTGGTGCTTGTTTAGAAGTCGCTCACTAAGCAATAGAGTGCAGATGCATGCTACCTAGCCCAGCTTAGGGATAACAGTTCTTACCGCGAAAGAGTCTCTCCATCCAAAGAACCGTTCGCAACAATTATCGAGTACCTATTGCCGGCAAGGTGCGCAGCCTGCGCAGGTGGACTCGATTTGATTGGAAAGGGTATCGAGAAGGAACCCAAGGAAACACACTCAGCAGACACCGGCCGAGCGCGTGGTAATAATCAACCTTCATTTCCATTGGATTACGGGAGCAGCGACAGCAGGGGCCAGGTCTTCGCTTTCCGACCAGTGCCCTTCAGCTACACGATGTCAGAACCTCAAACAATATCGACGACCTTACAGTTCACAACCCACAGGGAAGAAGATATTTAGTTGCGATCGTTTGAGACTCGTCGTGAGGGTGGCTTCACAGCATCAATTAAGCTCAAATCGCACGGTCAAGCCTTTTGCGAATTGCGACCCAGAAGCCATCCTCTTACGGTTATTTGTCTTTGGCCGGCGTGCTCGATTGGACTTGGATAGCCTGTCACAGCCGTGACGTAGAGGTTCTCCACTTGGACACGAACTGTCTTGAGAGAGTCGTCATTCTCCACAACCTCAACCAGCCCATAGAACAGACTCCCGAGCAAGAATGGAATCTCTAGAACGTTGTCTGACCAACGTCTTGAAGATAGTAAGTGGCGGTCCCTGGTATACTTCTACGCCGTTTTTTCTCCATGCTCTCAACCGAGTTAACTGCCCAACTAGTCGGTATATACTCCGGCAACGTGGTCCCAGCCATTCCCACCGCTAGCTTTTCTCTGGGTGTCATACCCTCCATGCTACCCCTCTCTTATACTTCTTCTGACTCCGCTTCATGCTAACGAGCAGTTAACGCATGACAGGATGGTTTTTCCCATATACCATATCATGTTTACATACCTACGAATCGGCGACTTAATCCAGCACACGAGGCTACATCCAGTTCTCAGAACATACAACGAGCTAATATTTCAGCTTTAAGGCAAGGAGAAAAACATCTCCGGGAGAAGGGTATCTTGGGTATATCGGAGTTATCTAATGGGGAGTTGTGGGTATTTGCTATCAATATCGGAGTTGCTGCTGGGCAAGATATTGCGACAAGTGATGATACAACTATGACTGGGGTGGAGATAGATATACGCTATAAATCGGAACGAGGGTGGAGGGTTGAATTTCCGCCACATTGGGGCTTAAGGGAATCGAGAGAAGGCATATTCCGGGCGAGTTATCTGGCTAGCACTGGGAAGTCAACTAATGAAGGAGCCATCGGCAGTCTATCGAATGCTATTGATTTGACCAGCGAAGATAAAGTGCAGTCACTGGGATCTACAACACCGGACCTGCCACATGTAGTCTACAAGCATTTTATTGCATCGGTGTTATCAACAGTGTCTTATGGCATTTCAAAGTCATCATTAGAAGATGAAGATAAGCGATGGATTCCACTAAATATTACCACCCTTATCCAGGTACAGAGCAAATATACCCCAATATCAACTAGTCCAACAGTTAGCACGTTTTCTTTACCAACCCCCCCGTCTTCAGCACGAATGCACAATAATGGGAGGACTGAAAGCCATGGAAGAGGTGGAATTATGATGTTCTCAATTTCGGGTTATCTGACCAGTTCAGGTACCCTTTGTATTATACCTACCGGAAGAAGAGTGGAAGGGCTTGGGAGCTTCGCATCGCTTTCAAATACTGGTGACACTTCCCACCTGGTATCCCATATGGTTAGTAGAGATGTGTGGATAGCACCTTGGGGGAGGGTTGGCAGGATACAAGGACTGGTCTCTTCAGCTCCAAATGCGCCCACAGCAATGAGGGCAGATGAAAAAAAATGGGCGAGTGAAGTTCGACACTATCTACTGGAACGAGGTGTAGGACTTCGTGCAGACGAGGAGGAATGGGCTAGGATAGAGGTATGGTTAGATAACGAAGACGGGGAGGATCAGTTCCAAACTATCGTATGGCCGATTGCGTTATGTTTTGTCAGACTTACTGAACGGGCCTATGGCCTTCTTCCCAATCCGAGCCAAGGTACCTCCATCCAATTCGAATCATCGGACCCACAACAGCGAGAGCAGGAGACGTTGGGTGAACCAGGAAACACAAAGGATGACCGAGCAGCGGGAGCGACAGCTTTTAGTCAAGATTTATTCGCAGACTTCGAATATTTAGCTTTAAGTGGCCATATATTAACACACCAAGGCGAAAGATTAGCCCCCGATGACCCAGGGGCTACATGGTTTAGCCCAGATGTGCTGGACCCTATTGATTTCGCCGAGAAGTGGAGGATGAGTGCCGAACAGAGAAAGCAGACTATCAAGCAACGGAGAGAAGAGAGAGAAAAGGAGAAACGGAAAGCTGTGGAGGCTGAGGCCCTGAAGCACAAGGCCGAGGTACTCCTTGGGAAAGAGAAAGAGTTGAGGAGGGAGGTGGACGAAATCAAAAGAGATGCAGCTGCTACTATAGGAAGCGTATCCGGGGTGTACTCTACCCCTCCTGATGGACAGGTACCCGCAGCTATAGCCTTGCCTGGCGGATTCGAAGTTCCCCCTCCTGAGCATGCATCAGTAGTTTCCGCTGATGGGATGTTGCCACTAACCCTCAGCAACGAGATGAATCTAGATTGGGCTGGGACAGGAGACCCAATGTCACTGGACGAGAGTGGCAACGTGGCAAAGGCTAGTTCCACAGATGGACTGGCCAGAATAACAGACTTCTTGGGAGATGATCTTGTGGATGGCGATGACGATATATTCGGTGCAGAGGTCACGGACAAGGATTTTGACTTTTTTGATGAGCCTGATTTTGGAGACGAGCTTGATGGTGGAATTGGTCTGGGAGACATGCATCGTGGTGCTGGAGGTGTTGGCACAGACACTCTAAGGGACGTCGAGGAGTCTTCTTTGGCTGTTGCTGACATGATTGACATGAGCAACCACTCTAACCCGATGAACTCCTTGCAGAATTTGGATTTTGGAGAGATGGACCGAAGTGATGCAACGACAGGACTGGAAATAAATATCACGACGCCTATGCCATCAAAACTGGAACTTCCTGCTTCAAACCCTACCGGGCCCCGGGAGAGTGCTGCGCCCGGGGTGGATTCTCGTACTGAGATCATAAAGCACATTCAGACACCACCCCTGAGCCCACAAAGAGCTATGAAGCTATTACTACCGCAGTATGCGAAGAACCAAACCACTTGGGACCCTCCAAAGCTCAGCTCGTCCCTGTTCAATCCACCCAAGGTCCATCTAGCTGTGGATGACCTGACGAATTCAAGGAGGCAGAGCATCTACAGTCCATTGGTCTTTCTCCCTGGAGTGGAGATGGCGGATAAGAAGTATATGGAAGGTGGGAGGTTTTTTGGCCCTCCGCCAAAAGAGGAAAAGGTTGAACTCTTGGATGGCAAGCTAGCCTCTATTTCATTACTTGATAGCCCACAGAAGCGAAGATTAAGTAGTAGGAAGCCTTTGAGTTCTCTTACATATAATACCCCACGTGATGACCCAATTCATCATTCTCAAGCTGCTGAGCCTGCTATTGAAGAGCTCGAGATACATCCCCCAGGCGACGAAGACGGTGACTCCGATGAATCCGAATACGAATATGATGACAATGATGAGAGCTCGGAAAGTGATGTAGACGAAGAAAGTGAAACCGAGTACAGCCTTCCACCATTACCGGAGAGCAGTCCCGTTTATACAACAGGAAATAAACGAAAGAGGGCTGTCGACGATGATGGAGAACTGGCCTTGACCGAGACAGGGCGGGAGTCAACGAGCATTGCAACACCCTTACCGCCCGGGCAATTTGACATTGATGGCAAAATTGAAGGGATGGAACTGGCGCCTCCACCATGGCATGCAATGGTTCCAGATCCTGATGACTATTGTTTGGTGGATGTTTTTGAAAAGTTATGTGCGGATGATACCACAAGGGATGAATACTCTACTGTGAGTAGAATGACTGAAGCGGAGCACCGCTTTATCTGCCATGAATTAGTGAGCAACATTATTACTGGATCTCTGCTACAACCTCGCTGTTCTGGGGTGGATAGTTCTGTGTTTGAGGAAGATAGTGGCCTCGATAGTCTAATGTCACGCCGGCGGGTGAGCGGTGAGAGCCAAGTGGAGGAAGTTGTGAAGAATGTCTTCCCCGGGGCAACAAGGTGCAAGTTTGAGACTTATGCAACAATCCCTGATGCCCCCGCCGAATCCACACCACTAATGGGTAAAGCAAACTTTCGACCTATAGCACAACCACGAAGAACTGGAAAACAGTCTGCCTTACCACCTGGGAATCATTCATTGGCGGCGTTTGATTCATCCACTGGAGCATCGTCCACTGTTTCTTTCAAGATCCCACCCTTACATGTTCATGTCCACCGCGGGGAAGCAGCTTTGGAAATATCACCTGTGGCACTGAAGTTCTGGGAGACTTTTGGGCTGGCCCCTTGTAGCGGGCCAAAAAATGTAATAGCTTTTTGCGTATACCCCTCTGGAGCGGCGATGGCAGATGCTGTGGATGAGTTCATGGAAAGAGTTGGAACGGTATATGACAGCTGCAAACTGGGTAGCTATGTGAGGGGGAACATAGATGACATCACTGCTGGGATGTTTGGTGTACAGTTACCACCTAGGCACGCTGGGGAGTTGGATATGGGTGCGATCATGCAGTGCATCAAGGATGCTTGTATGAGACTTGGTAGGCATTCTAGATAATTGCTCGCTTTGCTTAATTTCACTGACCTTTAATAACAGGTTCTATGCTCTATAACGTGGCCGACGAAATGCAAAACATTGTAGTATATCTAGTGAATCCTTTTATTAGAACTTCTTTACTGCCAGAGCTTTGTCATGCGTTTTATTTCCTTAAACAAGCATACATGGCAACGATGACGCAGCTCAATGCCGCCGCCAACAATATCATTCTGCAGATTGTCCCTATTGACCTTCTCACAGCTAAGAACGGCCTCATAACTCCGTCTCAGGAGGACTATATACGGTTTTCTCTCGAGGTGTACAACCGGTGCATGGTCACCGAGAATGACACCTCAAGTGAAGAGGTACGGAATGACAAAGTCTCTTTGTTTTCTTCTTCGTCAACTAAGATACCGACGGCTAAAAATGCACCTCAGGCATCGTCGATGCTAAACTCGTGGCGTCAAAAGATGCGTGAAAGAGTTTTTTCTTATGCGCCGTCAATTGTATTGGCCAAACCCGTGCCCAAGTCGATAAACTTTCAGTTGTCTGCGGAGACGGTGAATCCTTTACTGCAGGAAGGCTCTTGTTTGCATGTGGCATACAAGCAGAGTTTGGATGAACGCTGGGTAGTGTTTGCTTGGACTGATAATTATGGAGACTTTCAATACAACGAAGCAATCTGTCTTGGAAGAAAGGGGTGTATCGCTCTGAAGCCATGGGAAGAAGTAGCCCGCTTTGCGTGGTCAAAGACAATGGAGTGGATTAGGAGGAAGGGTATGATGCCGAGAGTATGCATCACCAAGGTTGGGAGTTGGATTGACGCGGATGAGGTAGATTGTGAGTCATCCCAGCTTGAACTCAGCTTTACAGATTCCCCTAACTTGTACCCTAGTATGGACTGCGTTGTCGACAGAGTCAGCCCAACCCAATTCTACTACTCCCCAGCCGGGCCCCTCAAACCAACCCCCCCAAACAACGACTAGTCTGACCATCCTCACTGCTGACCCGTCACCCGCTCTCTCCCTGGCCCCGTCATTACCTGCTATCATTCCCCAAGCATTCAACTCCGGCTCAAACCTATTCACCCCAGTTTCAACCCCAAACGCAACTATGCTCTCCCCCGACCCTTCCGGCTCCGCCTCTGCAATCAACACCAACACTGCTGGTGGCACCCCCAATGCCGATGCAGCACTCGATCTTGACCCCGATACCCAACTCACCGATTACGCGGATGAAGTTTGGGGGGTGGTGTTGAATCACAAATTACCCATATCTCCTGTGGTTACTGAGGCCAGGTATAGTCTTGCAAGTGGGTTTCTAGTAAAGAGGGGGGCGAGGGGGGTGGAGGGGGATGACGAACTGGCAGTGCTGGGGGTGAATGTGGTGGGTGTTGTGAGTGGGAGTGTGCCTCCCCCGGGGAAGAATGTAATGGAGGGGCAGCTGAAAGACATACTGTGTCAGTGGAGAGGGCTGGCGACACTGGCTATTCATAAAGGGGTGGTAAGGGAGAGGGAGAATAGAGGGGTGTTGCCGTGGCATGTGGCCGTGGCAGAGAAGGCGGTTGATGCTTTGGAGATATGTATGTAATTAAGAGTTGGTGATGAAAGAGGAGTGAAGGGGGGGATACCTGGGTATTATTTGTGGAATATGGTTATTGCTGGCGGGTTTATGTTTTTCTCCCTTATAATTGTGTATAGTTTGGGTATGGGTCATGTTTATTTCCTGTGATGATGCTGGAGTTTAATTTTTATATATTTATATATGCTCGTGATGCAAACTATTTCATCATTCACAGCTGAAATTATTCTTGCTTGGTTGGGCCGTTAGTGTTTTTTATTATTAATATTTTTATTATTATTTATTTCCGGGTGTTGTTCTGTATTTGTTTCTTTTGTATCTATATGCATTGGGAGAATATCTTTGGTTTTTGAGGCTTACCTATTAGCTTGAAGATACGTGTGTTTCCTGGCCGTTTGACTTTTTGCGTTTACCCTGAACTTTTGAAAATTTCATATACGTAATAGCGTTACCTACATAAAAGGTATAAATACAAAAACCTTAGGTAAAAATACTACAGTATATACCCTTGTGGGGAACCCGTGCCTTGTGGAGGGAATAATAAAAGCTCTCGTTCTCTGTGAAAGAAAATTCAGGCCCTTACGGGTTGAACGAGGTGTTGCTATCAATTGGACACTTGTATGCAGGATGTTCTTTCTTCTGTCTTCCGTTCTCTCAATAAATACACGTAACCAGCCAGGGAAGTTAGTCTCCTAGGTATGAGTTTATATAGATCCCCATTCTCTGTGACGAGCAACTCCCTCTGCCGCAGCCAACACCTCCCCCCCCCACCCACCCTCCTCTTCCTTTCATTTCCCACAGCTTGGTCGGTCGCAGCTGTGTTGTGTAGTAGGGCGATGATGTGTGGGATGTGGATACGTAGGACGGCATGGATTGCATAGATAGAATTTTCATCAGTGCCAAATCCTTCTTAGTTTTAGAAAGTTATTTTTAATCAAGTTGAAAATGAATATTATATAACGCGTCTCTAAACTTCGGAAATATATACCTCTCTATTTTCCTGTTTCTTCAACGCTCGAGCACAAAAGCTCGTTCATATTCTTCAGGTTTGGTGACAAAAAAGTCCTCAATTCTCAAAGTAAATATAAGCTTGTGGTTACGGGTAGGAGCGACGCCAGATAGTCTGGTTGGCGAGATTAAAGATAGAGCATTAGTTTATTTTAAAAAAAGAAAATTCCTAGTTGTCTGAAGTATTTTTCTTTTTTCTTTTTTTTTTTAAAAAAAAAAAAAAAAAGGTAAGTCTCTATTATTTGGAAAACGGATAAACTTAGAATTCTGGGAGAATCGAGGCCACTATGTAGTGGACAACTGCAGCTGCTTCTAGAAGGTTGCATAAGAAATTGCACTCATGTTGCCGCAAGGGGATGGGATGTCTGCCAGGTGACTTTCTTGCACCTGAGACAAAGGCACCTGATGCACTTTTTGGTGACATTGGTACTCAGTGTTGATGCAAGTTACGGAGTACCAGGTGTAAGGCATATAAGGATCGGAGGTTTGGGATTTTGTGTTACGAATGCCGGAATTAATGCAAAGCCGGAGAAGTATTTAAATTGAGAGTGGAGTTCCTTACTTTGTAAACTGGTGATCAAGTCAAGTCCCCTGGCTAAATTAAGAGTGCTGCCATCGGGGTACTTTGAAACTGTGAGTGTGTGCAAATTGCTATACTTCGGCCTCTACGCTCTAGGTATCTTGTATGGTTCCCCTCACTCGCGCTAAGATCGTCCTGTAATACACTGTGACATTGACATTGACATTGACTTTGATATCCTCAAACCCCCACTGTTTCCGGGAGGTTTATCCGTATTGATAGCAGATGTGGTTTATTTTTGTATCTGACTTTCTACTACTACTTAAGATATAAATTCAAATACAGCTCTCTCTATCCTCATCTAGAAACTCATTCAAGACTACCCATTGCAGCTATCAACCCATTTCCCGCAGGTATATCAAGAACAACCTTTACCTCCCTTTCTGTGCTTCCTTCTCCATTTGCTTTTTCAAAGCATTCTTCCGCCCTTCCTCAGCCTCTTGGAGTTTTACAGAAATACCCTTAATTTCTTGCTCAATTTCATTCTGGAGCTTCTCAACGGACGTGGGATCAATACCATCAGGATTCTCCTCCTGGTCTAGATTTCGGAGCTTGCTTCGGGTATTGATAAGCTGCTGGGTCCAATATTGGAGCTGCTCGTCCCAGGAACCACTTGGTTGATTTTTCGATGACATGTGAGGTTTCTTGTTGTGGATTGGCAAAAGTTAACGTGATCTTTCTTGGGAAATAAAGTGGTGGATGAAATGACATTGTGTGGGTTTATTTAAAACAGTTCCACGCCGGTCATGATCGCAGGTCAAATCAAATAAACGCCATGGTGCTTATAGACTTGCGATGGCCTAGTTGAATCTTTGGTTCAGGTATCCAAGATCGATATGGCCAAAAAGCTATGATAATATCAATAGTAGAGCTATATGCGCATGCATCCAATGACAAACCGGAAGTCACTCTTCACAATCACCAACTACTATACATCTAGAATGTCAATTCCAAAGCTTGCGCTTATGATACTTGGTTTTTATTAGGCTTAATATCATTGTAAACAGCATAAATAACTATGTACTAAGGCTGTGAAAAAATATATATATATACATATAGGTGTTTTATTAGGGAAGCTATTGTTTTCTGCCCCAAGTATTTACGCGAGCGTAGCGAGCAGCAAAGTCTCGTCTATAATATACCAACAAATCATTACAGGTCGTGCACCCCGTGCGTAGATCTAGCACGTAGAAGGGCTTTTGATCTGATTTAGTTATCGCATATGGAGAAAACCTTTAAAATGAACAATCCCCGGTATTACATCTATACCGGACAGCCTGGTGTGTAGCATAGATCGGACACCTAGCCCACGCAGGTTAGCTGACCACTTGTTCTGCTAGACGATGTGTTTTGATGTCCTAATTGCTGACTCTTTTATTTGTGTACGTATATATTAAGTACGTTGCCAAGTCGGTAGCTCTATTTTAGCGAAAATGGGAAAAGAAGTTTTACACCAGACCGTGTTGTGCCAACCAGACTAACTTTGGCTTGTGCCAACCAGACTAACTTTGCTCGCTAAACCACACGACGGAATCAGGTAATCGTGGCTTCCTCAGATTCCTGCGCCAACAGTATTTACTGGAAAGGGAAATTTGGCGGGCTTGGCAAAAGGTTGTTGTCTCTGTATATAAGGAGCCCAGTTCCCGTGGAAGAGGGTCATCTCATCATCAATATCATGACACAGTCGGATTCCTCACAGAAGGCGTGAGTGGAGCTATATTCTGACTGTGATCCTCTTCTATACGCTTCAGTACGTAGTGTTGTACCTGACACATGTTCCACTGGCGAAGGCATTTAAAAGGTTTCCTCCTCCTCTTCCACATCTTTTCTTCCAAAACTCCGCCTCCTAGAGAAAGGTCATCTTACCTCAAACTCTTCAACACGTCCTTCCGGTAGGATCTTTTCCAAAACAAATCCCCTGTCACCTCCAGAGTGTACTTCCGAAGATTCTCTTTTTCCTCTTCCAAACGTCCAACCTGTTCTCGTATAAGTTAGGTTAGTAGAACTTGTTACGATGGCGGATGAAAGCAGCGTGCAACAAGGAAAGAAACACAGCAGTATGCAACAGAGAAAGAAACGCAAGGCGAAGAAGTCCAAGTCTTATGCGAAGTTTACTATTCAGGACGCAGAAAAGAGAGTTGGTATCAGATTCTCAACACTCGAAGATAACGCCATTCCTGTAAAGGATATGTTAGATGGCCAGAGTAAGGCTTTAGGGGAGGATGCCATTGGTGAAATTAAGCGGAGGGTTTACGACAATGTCATCGACTATCTTGATGCGGAGGGTTATCCTTCGGAGGCTAGGGCCCATTTCAACGAAGCTAATATTAATGATTTGGTTTACACTTTGATTGTTCCCATAATCTCCGGTTTCAGGCGCCAGACGTGTCGAAAGAGTTTACAGTTACAGAGAGAGCGGCAGATTATTGCTGTTGGTAGTGAGCCTGAGGCAGAGGCAGGTTTGGTGGAGGAGTTTGCGGTCGTGGATCTTATTTCGGTTACGGAAGAGAAGTTCGTTATTGTCATTGAGGTAAAGCGATCTTCTGTGGGTCAAGCGATGAAACAATGCTTGCTGTCCATGTTTGATATGAGAGGTAATAATGATAGTGGTAAGGTATATGGTTTCATTACGACAGGAGAAAGTTGGCGCATGATCAGTTTCGACGGCACATCGTTTCAGCTCACATACAAGTTTGATGTAATGTTTGAAGGCATGAAAAATGAGTATGAGAAGTGGAAGAAAGAGTTTTCACTTCTGGTGGACTGTATGGTTTTCGCGTTGAGTGACGGAGGGATTGTTAACACCGAGGCCAAAAGTGATGGACGGATTGTTAATACCGAGGCCAAAGGTGACGGAGGGATTGTTAACACCGAGGCCAAAAGTGACGGAGGGATTGTTAACACCAAGGCCAAAAGTGACGGAGGGATTGTTAACACCGAGGCCAAAAACGACCAAAAGTTTTCCACGATTAGAACTAGCATCACCCCTCATCGCTGTCTGCACACTCTCGCCTCCACACCACAACAAATACAATCGAACTCCGGATCTAGGCCCGCTAAGACCATCGCCGCCACAGCAGCAGCAACAATTCTCCCTAACCTTGCCAACAGCAACAAAACAGCTACGAATTTTGTACCTTTAAAGGCATATTACCCTCAAGATGTCCTCCCCTGTGGCAGAGCGATGCCAGCTGCGTCAGTCGATGAAAATCCAATCCTACGACCAACAAAGTATGCAGGCGTGATGACACAGCCCACTCGTATGCCTCCAACGTACTTAATGTTGACTGGTGTCAACGAGAATAACCATTTTCAAATGTCTCGCCCTGGCGACCGTACTTTGCCTCGACCACTGAGATGGCTAACAGCACCCCATGCCTGGCCACAGCCAGTCATTGCAACATCCGCGGGCCCCGCAGCTGGTGGACATCTCCTACCTCATCCTTCCACATTAGCTGTCACTCGCCCCCTGGCAGTGTCCCGCACTACAGCAGCAGCAGCCTTAGAGTTGTACTTATTGAGAAGGATGTGGTTGTCAGGTAGGAGGTGGGTTTTTTAGGTCTCTTCTTAATATTAAATTTTGCAGTGGCAGTATTGCATACGGTGAAGATTGTGCTCCGGTAGTGCTAGCAACCAGACTAATAGTTACTATAGAGATAGTTGTCACATGAGGTTAAGCCATGCTTTGCTTTTGGTCAAAGGTCTAAACACCGAATGCATGAATTCTATGAATTCATATATATTTAGAGAGGGTCAAAGGTCTAAACACCGAATGCATGAATTCTATGAATTCATATATATTTAGAGAGGGTGCGAATGCATGAATTCCATGAATTCATACATATTTAGAGAGGGCACGAATGTATGAATTCATATATATTTAGAGAGGCTGCGAATGCATCAATTCATACATATTTAGAGAGGGTGTGAAAGCATGAATTCCATGAATTCATACATATTTCGAGATGGCACGAATGTATGAATTCATATATATTTTGAGAGGCCGCAAATGCATCAATTCCATGAATCTGATGATATCTCTAGATCTAGCTAGCTTAACACCCGGCAAACCAAAATAACTCTGATCCAATTGTCCAAATAAGCCCGGAATCCAACCCTAGATATCAGCGTGCAAATGAGCCTGGAATCCACCGTGCTAATTGACCTTGATATTCGCGTGCAAATCAGCCTGGCCTAGATATCTGCCTGCAAATTAGCCTGCAGCGGAGGCTTTCTGCTACAGCCCACACACCATGGGTTTGGACCCTAGGATTCCATGTAATTGAGGAGGATACGTATATAACCATGGACACAGAGGCAACTTTCTTTGGGAGACAAAACACCCCTATTGTGCATGAGGATGAGTGTGTGATAAAATTCGAGGGGGGTTATCTGAGGTCCCCTGATGTTTACAAATCTCTTTGGAGTTCATTTGTGTTATCGAATATAGTTGTTCATGAACATCTCATTGAAACTGTGCACGACTCTGGTCAATACCTGGGTTCATAAACTGGAGCTTTGGTGCACATACAATAGTTGGTTGTGTAGCCCAAGATTTAATATTTCGTTCCTGATTAGAACTTGAGTTTTATGATTCATTCATTCAAGCGTAGTAGTACTTATGTAGAAAGATAGATTTTTGTTGGTGTAGTTCCCAACAAGGGCTTATGACGAATACCCAGACTGATGTGGACAATCGAACCAAACGTACCCAGCTCGTGCCAACCAGACTAACCCAGCTCGCACTTCAGGGAATCACAAACGAGTTAGGCTGCTTATTCAGCGGCTTCACCAATGCTTCATGTTTATCTTAGTTTTACAACACTTACATATTATGCTTCATACCTAGCTACACCCTAGTCTGGTTGGCCACATCGCAGAGCATCGCACAGCCACCCTTATCAAGCACTTATCCATCCCCCTCATCCCCCCTCCTCATCCGTATCCCCCGCAAGCTCATATTTATTACGGGCGGTACCAAGTATATTCAATGCCAAAGAATATTAACTCCCAACGCCCGCGCTCCCTTCTGTTCCATTCTCCGCTGTAGTTAAAGTAGATTTTGTTTCTTTCCACCCTTCCCCGGCCATGAGAGTTCCACCTATATACCGGCTCCCAATTTTGTGTCTCCGAAACGCTTATTAAACCACCGCCACATTCCCCCCAAACCAACCCCAAAGAGCAATGTACATGGTAACCCCGAAAAAAGAAACAACAAAAGAGATACTCAGAAACTTCGAAAAACAAAAATAAAATTCAAGAGCCCCAATTCAAACACCGCAAATCCTTGAACAAAAGAAAAAAAGAAAAAAAAGAGAAAAAAAAAAGAATGAGAGAGGCAAACAGATATCATTTCACCTTCCCATCTCGTACTTTAGCTCTTATGCCAAATGCTCACTGCCCCATAACCTCCAGCCCCACCACCACTCTCCCAACCCCCTTAACCCTCGTCAACACCCCTACCGCCTCCTCTGCCCTCTCCCCAATCTCCTCCAACCACCTCCTCTCTTCATCATTTACCGCCCCTGGCGGCAGCACCTCTGGCAACTGCGGCAGCTGCGGCGGACTCGTCTTTTGCAACAACGCCCTATACACAGCCATCTTCTTTGCATCATGGCCCCCATACATCCCCCCAATGCCGCCCATCGAGCCCGTACTCATTTCCCGGCGGAGTGGAGGTGCGGAGCCTGATTTTCCCCGCGGGGCTTGTTGGTGTGAGTGGGGGTGTGAGGAGGTTTGTGAGTGAGAGGGGGTGCTGGTACCGGTGTGGTGGTGTTGGGGGGCGAGTGCGAAAATGTCGATTAGATTCCTGTGCAAGAGTTAGGTTGGCGGATTGCAATGGGGTATCAAAGAGAGAGGAGGGGAAGCATACATGCTAGCATTTGTGACAATTCGCTCTAAGGCTTCTCGTTCCCGAATCTGGTCCTGAGGATCGATTTCACCAACGCCGCGGCCGCCTAGACCGTGATGGCCATGACTCATACCCATGCGTTGTGCGTAGTCAAAGGTTCCATGAGATTGAGAGGGGTAATCTGATGGGAGGAGGCGGGGGTGGTCAGGCTATGGATGAGATTTCAAGTTAGTTAGTTATAGAGGGAGTGGGAAGGGCAGCGGGAAACATACGTCCTCTTTCCGGAAGCCGAGACAAGATGAGCATTGACCCATTATTGTAGATGTGCGATATGACGTGAGCGTGTGAGTGTATGGTGCTTGTGAGTAGTATTCTGCTGATGTATTTCCACTCAGTTGTTGCGATGACAAGCTCCAGGCTGTAGAGTAAAACAAAACACAAGATTTCCTCAAGCTTCCTTCCTTTCCTTCTGTCCTGTGGTTTCCGCAACCGAGGTTAGAACCCAAATTCAATCCTCCACGACTCGCGCGACCCTTTCTCCGTCCCAAATGTGAATAGCACAACTTAAAAGGAGCCTCGTTTTGCGCACTATGACCGATGGGTCTGCTTCCCCTCACAAGACGCACGTCGCTGCGAGTAATCGGGTAGTATGTATGCAGGTGGGATGGCACAGCGGGGTATAGGTGCCGGTATCTCCAGTCCACGTTCCGTGCTTTGCTTTCTTGCTTGCTTCTAGGTATTAAGGATGCAGGCAGTCTCGTCGCGCGTTTGCGTTCCACACAGCACTCCTATCGGGGGCGACCGGGCCGGTAACAATCTATTATGCCCCGTTTTCCGCTCGCAAAAGCTTGCTTGCCTGTTTCCTAAGCCTCACAGCCTGAGCTCTGAGATCGAGTAAGAGATAAGAAGAGAGCAAAATGGAGGTGCGCTCCGGGGTTTATTTGGGCGGTCGGGAGAGTACCGATAGATTTTGATCACAGACTAACTGCTCTATGCCCTACCTAAATACCTAAATGATGACAGCCAGCACTACGCCGCTCCCGGCTGGCTTCCTTTCGCTCACTTTAGACACGGCCGCCGCCTTGCTTGTTCGGTGCTGGGGGGAATGCACGAGGGAAATTAGGGGTACGTAAAGAGAGGTATCATCGTGAGCTTTTCTTCTTGCTTATTTATGCGGCAGCAGGCGCATGGAGTTTGCGGTATAGAGTAAAGCTTTTTTCTCTGCTCCGGTCAGTAGGTATGACATGCGTCTCAGGTCCGAATGACGAGACTGGACCTAATGCAATTCCGTGCTTCATGCCTGCGTGCGCCTGCAGACTTTTTTTCTATGTGATTTCAATCGTCCTCCTCGCAACCCGCAGCTGCAATCTTCTCTGCTCTTCCTATCAGTCCTATCAGTCTCACACAACATGAAAGTACCGGTATGACGGAGAATCCCCCACTGCGCCATACAACCTTGCTTACTTGGGTATCTGAGGTGCGAGCTCTCGACGTTAAGGACTGCGACCAGAGTTCAGAGTTGACATCGATGTGTCAAGTTACATCACTAAACCAACCACCACTACCACCACCACCGCCACCACCACCACCACCACCACCAGTTCCGGTCTTCGCAATAGCGAAAATGTACTGCAAATATCATGACTACCACAAGGGGCTGCGCATATACTTCTATGTATATGGGATGAGACGTTATCCGATTGCAATTGGCCATGGATACCTACCTACTCGGCTGGGTTCGATCATCTACTACGAGAAGTAAAGGCCGTCGTATGATAACAATCCCGCGGATTTGCTGCTGCTCTGCTCCTCTGCGTATTCGTACACTTATCATAGGCTAGGTGAAGCCTCAAGTTCACAAGACGATCCCTAGACCTGAGCAGTATATTACCAGCTGTATATACCAACAGACCCCAATCACAAGATACCATTCCAGTTGCGCTAGTAATGATAGGCCAGGTCTGTTTATATACTTCCTACATAGGTATTATTACCCCTGTTACCATCTCTCACCGCATTGCCCAATTACCGGGCGGGGTGAATGGGGACGAATCCATAGCCATCGATATCAACAATAGTCTCATCATCATCGTACCGTGCCGACCCTAGGGCTCAAATATCTTACTCTACAGTCAGTCTGGTTGGATATCGGGTTCCAGAGCCAGGGTAAATCATTTGTTGGAAAGTTTTCCTTAACTTGCTTATTTATGCTCTTACATGCATTTACACTACATTGCATATCGAATTCCCCAATTGGTCAATATCCGATGCATCACTATCCACTTACGGGTACCTCCTAACCATTACAGCAAAACTTTTGATTGTGCATGCGCTATACGCCCACAATGTAACTCCTTTTACCTCCAATACCGTCTATATGCATACACAAACAATATTACCCCGGAATTCTGTCAGAGGATAGATACCTTGGCTGCTCAACGACCACAAAAGCGTCTGACGGGAGTCATGCAGTAGGACAAGCTCGGCAGCCAGAATGGGGAGGTACTAAAACAACTATGGGTAGGGATTACACTCCACGGTTATACCTATACTTTGCGGAATAACTTGGGTTGTTGCAGCTCCTACAACCAATATACTACCAACAAACATTCACAGCCAAGTGTTACCACTCTTCTAGAGACATCTCCAAGCACCCAAATTAGAGTCTTGGTCAATATCACTGGAAATGCAATCGACACTGAAGATAGATTCGTGATGTGAGCACTATCGGGCACTTGTTACCGTAGAGGGCAATGTGGAATGGGTAAATCGAAAGACTCAGGCAACTTGGGGAATACAGATGAGAAAGTTACGGGCCAATAAGAGCGAATGACTCAGGAAAATGAAAGTGTTAAGATCAGAGGAATAGAGTGTCAGCTGATGTGAAGAAACAGGTATTGGGATAATCACTAGTCTGGTCTTTATTGTACCAGAAGTCGATCCTCTACGAGATCCCTACCGTAGACCTGGTTTAGCGATCAGTGGAACCATACTGGTCTCCTCCTGCAGGGCCTGGGTTAGACGAGGTTTTAGGTGCACTTAATCCCACACGTAAAAAGCGCTAGACACTGGGAAGGATATTACACCTGAAGGGCACAATTTTGAGCCGCTGTTCACTATAGCCAATACCATGGAAGTGGCCGAAAGAGCTTGGAGGTGCAGATGCAGACCAGAAAAAGTTCGACAAATCCGAATCCGAAAGTTGGGATTGAGCAAGTACACATACGGAAAGTGCAGCGGGCATTCAGGCATCGACGGTTGGTACCGTCAATCGAAGAGATATGATGGGTTGTTTCGTTGTCTCTCCCTCAAGAGTGGGGCGATTTCCTTGATTCCTTTTGTTTGTCTGATTCCTCCGCCAGGCTTGTTTCTCTGCATGATGATTCGCGACTCAACATGAAATGTGGGGTTCAACGCAAGACAAGCCTCTACAGGAGCATGTTCCGACTTCCGAAATGGGGCATTGGAATAATATTGACGTCATAGTCTCATCAGGTTACTCAGAGAGGCTGGGAAACTGACGAACTGATGAAACATTCTCTCTCTCTTGGTTTTTTTTCAATTTTTTTTTCTTTCAAGTGCGTGAATATCAATCAAGACTGAATTGAGTTTTTCTTTTCCAAATTTATCCGTCCGTGCTCCATAGACCTAACTAGTTGGGTACAAGTAGTAAGGTGGAAAAGCAAATAGTAGTCTGTTGATTCGGGCCCAAGAATGGGCAGTGTGGATGGGTAGCCAATAGCGATACTCTACACCAATAATCTGTTTCTCCGTTATTCAGTTATAGTAGAAAGTTGCATACCCGCCATGAAGGTTTTAGGTACCCATTCACCTAAAACAGCCATATGTCTTATGAAAGTTCACCTATTCCCCCCCCTATCACGGGAAATCAAAGTTTAGACGGATAAACCCAGATGTCTAAACAACACAAATTCCTGCCTCCTCCTCCCTCACCCTCTCAATCCTTAGTCGTACTTTCCTAATGCGTTGCGTGGCTGGCGAACAAAAATAATGAATGGTGAATGGGGGAGGGGGGAGGGCGGGGAAGGGTAAGGGGGGGGGGGGGGGGGGGGGGGGGGACCATGTTTTCTCGAAAATTGGTTACCTTGGTTGGCCTAGCAAAAAGTCGATTTCTAGGATGGAGTTTGTGTAATAACAATGTCAAACCAGACAATGGCGTAAGATAATCTGGTTGGCACAACAAGGCGTAAGCGGTAGCTAGATCGACTCGTTTGGGATAGCTTGGATAACATCTACATTTGTGATACGGAAGGTGTTTGCGGTATCTTTGTTTAGTTGGAGTTCGCAACCAAACTAACTATAGTGTTTAGATGGAACATCTTTGAGAGTTCGATATTGATATCACTCCCTCGCACTACACCGGGAACATCTAGTGCACAGTCTAGAACCAATTCAACTTCTCAGGGTAAGGGTAGCTAGATACAGATATACGCACACTACACTAACGGTTAACGAAAACATAACATGTACATGATGTATATATCACACCCTGTCATCTTGCTCATTGCCCAGACAACTCCATGGTGGCGCTCTGAACATGAAGGCTATAGACTATTTCGTCCAGTAAGTCCTACGAGACGTGAATTTTCGCTTATTCATTAATTGAAACCTCCGACAACACCCCAGCAGAATGTGGTATCTCTAGCTAAGCACGAGCTTGTAGCGTTGCTAAAAGCTCGCGGAGCTCATCTCGACGCCTTATCCCTGCTTGTTTGGCTTCTGTATTGGAAGGCCCTTCTGGGTTGTCGTTGCTGTTGTTTAGGTTACCGATGTCTGCTAGCTTATGATTTATATCTTCCTGGAGCCATGTACTGTCGTCTTGCATGTCATGAAGGATGTTCTGTAGTACTAGGCAAGCCATTGTCCAGTCGATCACTCTCTGATGTCCATCTTCCTTGTCCGTATTGATCCGTACCGGTATATTGGAGAGCGTAGGCCAGCGTGCTTTGAGAACTCCGAATGCGTGCTCTATTTTCCTCCGAGGAACGGAGAGCTCGTAGTTGAAGGCTGCATCCATGGGCTGCCGCGAAGTAGTTTCTTGGAAGGGCGTAATGATATGCTGTTCGAGAGGATAGGCCCTGTCCGCAAGGACATATTCCTCGGGGTCGAAATGGCTGTTGAAATTACGGTAGAGAGCAGTCGATTTGAAGGCTGTAGAATCATGCACACTAGCAGTATGCCCCATGAAGACCCATACGAATCGACCTCCCCAGTCGCATATTGCTTGTAGGTTGAACCCATAGTTCTTAGTCCTAGAGAAATATGCCTCTGAATCAACTATGGGCTTGTCTCGGAGGACAATATTCAACCCATCTAGGAAGCCAATACAATGTTTGAAGACATTATGCCCACTCTCGGTTAGATTCTGGGGCCATCGAATATATTCAGGTACCAGCCTAGCTAGCAGCTTGATTGTATGCCAGGCATATCTCCACACAGTTCCATGCCCAATATCCAGTGCAATATGAATCTTTTCCGCAGTCCCTCCTCCCCCTCCCAAGACATAGAGCCCCACTGCAATCTGCTGATAGATAGGACGTGCAGGTCGCCCCCTAGTATCACTTCCCTGGCTCCAATACTCACCCCCACCAGCCTGAGTCAATATCTCAACAAGTCGCCAGAATGATGTTCGGTGGATACGAAATAACGCAAGGAAAGTAGTATCGGGGGAATCTCGAATATAGGCCTCAAGAGAGGCTTCACTGTGACGACCTGCACCGGTACGACTGAATAGGTAGCGCTGTGAAGCAATCACATCGTGTATTGTCAAGAGATCCCTAATATGCTTTTCCATAGCTTTGTTGCGGTCGTGGTCTGTCAGTGGCGACAATACATAGTCACAAGTGACACTTTCAATTGCAGACTCAAGATCCTCCAGGAGTTGACGTCTTTCTGATGTTCGAGGCATGCTTACAGTGGTGGTGGTTGGTGGTAGTAGTTGTGGTAGTTGGAGGCGGTAGTTGGTGATGTTAACAAATGTTGTCAAGACTAATGGGAATCCAAGGGAGGGTGTTGTGCCAACCAGACTATGGGAATCTCAATAATTGCAGTCCTATTTCAGCTAGTGCGTGGCACTCCATCCATCACGACAAAATAATAAAACACCAAGCCCATCTATAAGTAACAGTAAACGGAAACCGGATGCCTATCACCATCATTTATCTTAGCCCGGTTCTTGATGTGCATACTAAGTTGGCCGGATTAATAAATAAATTCCTTAGCGGGCCTTTTTGCTCCCTTAGTGCACTTACCGTAGAAATACCGATGCATTAAAGATGGGATTCTTATAGCAAATCTCCATTTTGATAATTGCAACGATTCTCGAATACCTTCTCTGTAGTAACCTTTAATTAGTATAGTGTAGGCTACGTTGGAGAGATTGAATAACATACTTCCGTTGAACGTTCGTTGCACCTGAAATTCTCAAGTGGAATACCCAAACTACAAGAAGGACGGATCCGAAAGTAATAATATATTCTTATGCACGCTTGCTTAGGGTAATCTGATTATGATGCTAGTTAGCTTACGTGTAAATAAATATATATATTTGAGTCCTTACCCTTTCGGCATTGAAAATCCTTCCGGACACGTCTGCCCTAAAGATCATTCATTCATTGCTCTAACACCTTTTCCATCGAAGTATTAAAAAACATTTTGAACTTACTTTTGTGAAGTTGAAATAGCCGAACCTACAATACCCCGGCATAAGTATTTGCGAGGCTCCCCATATATATCTGCAGGGGGGGGGTCGCAAATACTTTCGCCGGGGTCTTGTACTTGTACATACTATAAGTAATAGCTTGGGTTTATAAGTACACGACGATATACTGAACTCTGTATTCGTCTCTGTCGGGATTCCACGTTTGGCACAGAGGATGAAGTTGTACTGAACCTGAAGAAGAAACTTATAATTATATATGCAACTCCCCATGAGACTCTGCGGTCTTGTGCGAACCTGCCTGTACCCCTACTACAAATAACTTACCCACGAGATCATTTTACGATCGCAAGTGTTCTTTCCAATGCTAAAAGTGACAGGAGGAGTTTGAAGCAGGCTTGGAGAAGAATGGGAGAGGCGGAGAGGAAGGTGAAAGGGACGGGGATGGGAAGAGTGATTTGGTAGAACCGGAGAGCGATGAGGCGACATGCCGCCCTGTCCTACATACATGGGAGAAGTTAGGAAGACGGGGCAGGCATATGAGAGGAGATGGGCTGCTTGAGGAAGGTGGTATGGAAGGACAGAATTAACCGTAATCTGATGGAGACCGTCGAGGCCTCTTAGACTGATTCAGAGTACAAACTTCAAAAAAAAAAAAAGTTTCATCAACTGACAAGCAAGTGGATGAAAGAAGAAATAGCCATAAATCGTGCATCCCGTGATATGATATGACAAACTATCAGCTTCGCAAAATAAAGCTATCAAAAAAAGAAAGACGCCTCAGCGTCCCTCCTACTGGGACAGGCCAGACTTTTACCACCACCTCCCATATACCGGATCCTCCTATCCGTCTGGTTTCCAAACCTATCATCATAACTAACACCCCCCACACTCACCACTCCAGCCGGAGCCACCCGCTCCATTGGGCTCAACACCCTCGTCATACTTCCAATCCCCCCCGCCCTTCCCCCCCTCTCCTCAAACCCACCCATCTCATCATGCCTATTAAACAAGTTTAGAATATCATTCATACTCAACTTGGCCACGCCTGCTTTGAAACCCTTCTTCCCATCCCCAACTGCCGCCTTAGCCAACTCCCTCTTCTGGTCCTGCAGCTTCAAAATCCTCTCTTCTACCGTCCCGCCAATTGTAATCTTATACACCACCACATCCGTCGTCTGCCCAATCCGATGGACCCTATCAATCGCCTGTTCCTCTATCGCAGGGTTCCAGAAGGGCTCCAATAACACGACCCGGCTGGCGGCGGTGAGGTTTAATCCTAGCGCACCACATTTCAGAGAACACAAGAGCACCCCGCACCAGTCGCGGCCTTCTTTGGAGTTTCGTAAACGCTCGAGAGACGCTTCGCGAAGGTCGTTTTTCATACTCCCATCGTAGCGGGCGTAGGCCATGCTTTCTCGGATTAGGAAGGGTTCGACGAGGTCGAGCATTGAGGTGAATTGGCTGAATACGATGACTTTCTTTTTGTCAGCTTTTTCGCGTCGGAGGAGATCGATGAGGTAGCGGATCTTGGTGGAGATGGCGAGTTTGTTGCCTTCGGAGTCATAGAGGTCCTCGGTTTCAGCGTATTCCGCGACTTCATGGCGATGGCGGGGCGGGCGGGGGCGGGGACGGGGGGAATGGCAGGCTTCTGTTTCAGATCCATCGTCGTCAGTTTCCTCTGCTTGAGAAGCAGTAAAACCTTCGTCGTCCGATTGCACCTCCTGGTCCTGTGGCTCCTGCTCCTCTTCATCTTCATCATCTGAATCCACCACCCTTCTCCTATTTCTCCTATCCTTCTTCGCCAACACCTTATTCCTCCTCGCATTCTTCTTCTCGCCCCTCCCTGCCAACTCTGACCCCTTCACCTCCTCCAAATCCCTCTTACACTCCGCACACCTACTCTCCCCCGCAATTTTCTCCTCCCTTCTCAATTTCAACAAACAAATCTCACACTTTACACTCTCTATATTTATCCCACCAAACAAATCCGCAATATCATCTACCTCCCTCTCCAACTCACCCTTCTTCTTCCTCCCCGTCGTCGACGTCTGCGATCCCATCCCCACAAACGCCTCCTTATCTTTATTAATCTTTCCCGCAATCAACAACGGATGATTACATGCCTGCCTCAACCTCAACAACAACACCAACGCACTCGTCATATTCAACTTCGGACCACTCTGCCCACAATAAGAGTTTTCTGTCATTGCCATCATTGCTTCAATACTCTGCTCTGCCCTCGCCTCAAGCTTTTCATAAAAAGCCTTCTCAGCCGCATCAAACGTGCAGACTATACTCTTCACCTCTCTTTCCGGCAACGTCATCCTATTCTTATCCGCTTTGGCCTTATCATCCGCCGAGCCTTCAGACACCCCCCTCCTAGCAGCATCCATCTCATCCTCCTTCTGTTGATCCTTCTTCAGCACCTCTTTCGTCCTTCTCAACATAATCACACTCATCAGCGCTCCCAACCTCTGCAACGCCAACGCCTCTCTACCCTGCTTCATCGGCTGATCAATCTTCTCTTTCCAAACAGCAATATCATCAAACGGCTCAATTCTCAAAAACTTGATCAAACTCTGCAACTCATCAAGATTATTCTGCACTGGTGTCCCTGTCAACGCCCACCTATACCTTGCTCTAAGCGCACATGCCGCCTGGGCGCCTTTAGTGCTCTTATTCTTAATCGTATGTGCCTCGTCGAGGATTACTCTCCACCAACGCACGCCGAAACACCCGACTTTGGTGTCTTCCGTGCAGGCGCCATACTCAGAGACAAGAACTTGATAAGTGGTGATTACCACATCGAATTTCTTTAGCGCTTTGAAATCTTTTGCGCGGTTTGGGCCGTGGTGAACGCAAACTTGTAGCGGACGGGACATTTGATCCCGATCAGTACGGTTCTTTAGCTCGCCTTCCCATTGCTTAATGAGGGCTAGAGGGGCGACGACTAATGTCCCATATCCGAGGTTGGAGGGCAGGTCCGGTGGGTCATCTGGAGGGTCCATAACGAGGGACTTCATAGGGTGAGGGTGTGACATTATGAGAGAGATTGACTGGATAGTTTTGCCGAGACCCATCTGCGTATGAAGGTCAGTAAGCTAAAATGCGTATGGTTAGAAGAGGGATTGACATACATCATCACATAACAACCCACCCCTATTTTTTCCCTCTTCTCTATTTCTCAAGAACCTCAACCCCCTGATCTGATGGGGCAGCAACGTAACATTCATCCCCGGAACCACACTCTCGTCCTCCTCTTCCTCCGCTTCATCTTCATCTTCCTCTTCCTCCTCTGCTTCTTCAACCTCCGCCTCCTCCACATCTTCATCTAGCGTCTCCACTCTTCTCCCCTTACCCACCCTCACTACGCCTTCTTCAACCTCACCCCTTTGATTGTCCCATTCACCCTCCGGCGCCGTATAATACCCTCCCTGACTCTCTCTTACCCCCTCCCCCAACGTTGTCTTTCCCATTATCCCCGCCAACTCCTTATCAACTTTTCCCCCCTCCTCCTCATCCCCACTCCTCACTTTCCCACCTTTCCTTCCCCTCTTCCTCCCCTTCTTCCTCACCCTCGGCACATCCTCATCATTCTCTAACCCATCAAACAACGCCTTAATTCTATCACTTGTCTTCGCCGGATCCACATAGCCCCCAAGCCCAAACTCATCTGGGCCTCCAAACCTCCTTCCTCCTCCCATCCCACTACCGCCCCCACTATGTCCGGCCATATCTCTATAGTCTGTAAATTTCTGCGGGCTTCCTGTCGGATTCACGGCAGTAAAACCCCTACTAACCGGCCCTGAGTTTCCCCCCAATACTCCTCCATCTGTCGGCATTGGAATCGATGTAGGTGCAGCCTTCGCAAAGCTATTAAGTGATACTGGCGTGGCCCAGGCTAGTTTATCGTTTGCCGGCTTGGGGATGAGCCATTCTTGTGGGAGAAGGGAGGACATTCCTCTCGGTGCTGGTGGTGGAGGGCCTGTATATATAAACTTTTAGACTCGAAGCTAGAAAATTAATGAAAACAACAATACTTGTCTGGTTTGCACCAATGATACTAGTCTCGTGTACAATAATACAATCAAGAAGTATAGTACATACCCTTTGAACCAAGACTCCGAACCTTACTGCTCAATGGACTCGTCTCTCCAAACTTTGGGGTTGCAGTAGGTGGCTTTTCGGGGGTGATCGAGAGATCTACTGTAGGAACCCTATCTTGCAAATTTGGGAAAACAGGGGATTCAGTCAAGGAGAGGGTGTTTCGGGGGTCATAGGGGCCTGCTGTGGGGTTGGGTTTGGATGATAGGGGGTTTGCATTGTATATGTTCCCGTTCCCGGATGGTGGTGGGGGAGGACGGTGTTCTCGAGGCATGCTTGTGCTTGGCCTCTAGGTAGGTTGCCTTTGAGTTCTGTAGACTGTAGACTGTGGGGCTGGAGATGTAGGTAAATGTGTGGGTTGAATTTGGATTAATGGTGGTGTATACGGATATTGACAGTCAATTGCTTTGGATTTGGAGGGGTAACGAGATACGACGACAGCACACCACTTTACACGACCCAACACAACACACCACCCGCACTACAGGGATCAGGAAAACGCGCCTTATCAAAGTTCTCCGTTGCCCCGCCAACCTCCCCTCACGCGTATCTCACACCAGATCCTCATCACGCAAAATCTTCTTTCATTTCCTCCGCATGAAATTGATCCTTCACTGACGTCTCTGTAGCCAAAACTCGCACTATTGCCGTCTGGGCAATGACTGGATACTTTAAGACTATGGTCCATCCGCGTGTTCACCATACGCTAACTAAGCATGATCCAATTGTTATATATCTGTGCTACCAATCCTATGTAACTGTCACCGTGTTCTACCTGAAGGGAATTATTATATTATTATAATGTCATTTATTATCATTTCGAAGGTACCATTTACCTACCAAACGTACCGAGTATTGAGACTATGACGTACTTAAGGACCTACTACTCATCATCAACAAGAAGTCAAGAAATCAATGCCTGAGGAAAGGATTAAAATTCATTACAAGCCGGGTTACTCCACCACTTGACATGCTACCTAGTCCGCAAAAAAGCTTTACACTGCTGCTGCTATATCAGAAAGCAATACATAACTGGAGTAAACTGCAACTAAGGCCATGCCCATTGTCCATCCTTCTGTAGTCGTAAGCTGAAGGAAGTCCACTAGTTTCTTTGGCTGGTAACGAGTTGCATGTATTTCCCTTTCCCCTTGGGAAATGCCAAGAGGGCTATTACCCTGATTGGAGGCACGTCCGGGTCTAGCTGATACCAATTGATGTAGTGAGATATGGAATATTATATCTAGAGCCTGTGTGGGGGTTATACGGGTTGGCGAGGCATAATCCTCGCTCTGTCTGCCTCTGACTCTGCTGCGTTCCTATAGTTTTGAGGCCGTGTGCTCGAGAACCTGACTCTTATGCGACTAGGCGAAATTATTATGGTATTCTGGGGGATACTAGTACTATTTACAGTGCTAGGCTAAGTACCAATACCGTTTTACTTAGGATGTGGCGATATGCTAATTTATGCTTACATACAAGAAGCTTTAAAATTACAGACTTTAAAATTACAAAGAATCTCCCCTTGGTGTACATACAGGAAAGAATTTCCGCTCTCATCTCATTTTGCACACATCTATTTTATGCACATGCTTATTACACTAACCCCCAACCCGGATTCCTTGATACTCTCAGCGGGGCTCCTCCGGCTTCTCCTTCGAGGGCACCTCATCTCTCGTAACGGTTGGTACCCCATCCATCGCCGTCTCCTCACCCACAACCTGTGCATCTGGCAGCTGCTCACCCTGTCTCTTCGGCTGTGCCTCCTGACTCTCAACAGCAACTGCCGGGTCATCTGCCGTGGCGGGTTCTTGAGCCTGCAGAATTTCTTCGACCTTACCCGGCTCCTCTGCCAATTCCACAGCTCCAACTTCAATTACCTCAGGAGACTCCACACATCCAGATACCGCGACCGTTTCAGCAGTCTCGTATTGAACAGACTCGAGCTCTTTTGCGGCAGCGGCGGGGAGGATATCCTCTACAGCCTTTTTAGCAATAGCTTCTAGAGGACCTGAGGGGGCTGATGTGAGAGGCAGGGGAGTTGGGGTTAGATCTTCTTCTGTGGATGGTTCTGATGCAGCTGAGGTGCCCGTAGCAGCGTCAATTACAGGGGCCTCGCGAGCGGCGATGAGTTCTGAGGCGAGTTCTGAAGCGGCTTGGTCGGTAGTGTGGGATGGAATGGGTTTGGAAACGTCTGAGGCGGGGGTGGGCTCTGTGGGAGCGGGCTCAGCAACAGTAGGAGCAGCCTCAGCAGGAGCAGGCTCAACGGGGGCAGTCTCAGGAGCAGTCTCAGAAGGAGCAGCCTCAGCAGGAGCAGCTTCAACGAGAGCAGCCTTAACAGGAGCAGTCTCAGCAGGAGCTGCCTCAACGGGGACAGCCTCAGCAGGCTCAGCCTCAACAGGGGGAGCCTCAAGATGAGCAGTCTCAGCAGGAGCTGCTTCAACAAAAGCTGCCCCAGCAAGAGCAGTCTCAGCAGGGGCCTCAGCAGGGGCGGTATCAGCAGGGGCAATATCAGCAGGTGCAGGCTCAACGGGGCCAGCACCAGCAGGAGCAGTCTCACCAGGTGCAACCTCAATAGATTTAGGCTGGATCTGCTCTGTAGGTTGTTTCAATGTTATTTCTGCCACATCGATATCAAACACAGGGGTGGAGGTTCCCGAAATAACTGGCTCTGGAGTTGTCAATTCTTCTGTAGCCATAGTTTTAGCTTGCTTTTCAATAGCTGGTGAAGTCTCGACCTGTGGCCTTGCCTCAATAGACTTGGCTTCTGGGGATGGTGGTGGTGGGGTTGGTGGGGTTGGTGAAACCTCGACCTGTGGCCTTGCCTCAATAGACATGGCTTCTGGGGGTGGTGGTGGTGGGGTTGGTGGGGTTGGTGAAACCTCGACCTGTGGCCTTGCCTCAATAGACTTGGCTTCTGGGGGTGGTGGTGGTCGTGGTGGTGGTGGTCGTCGTGGTGGTGGTGGTGGAGTTGGTGAAGCCTTGACCTGTGGCCTTGCCTCAATAGACTTGGCTTCTGGGGGTGGTGGTGGTGGTGGTGGGGTTGGTGAAGCCTCGACCTGTGGCCTTGCCTCAATAGACTTGGCTTCTGGTGGAGGAGGAGGAGGAGGTGGTGGTGGTGGTGGTGGTGATGGTGGGGTTGGTGAAGCCTCGACCTGTGGCCTTGCCTCAATAGACTTGGCTTCTGGAGGAGGAGGTGGTGGTGGGGTTGGTGGGGTTGGTGCTGCCTGGGCGGCCTGGACGGCCTTCATGGCTGCTAATTCCGCCTGCATTGCCGCTAATTGGGCCAAAAGTGATGTCTGAAATTCAACAGTCCTCTTCTGTTCCTCAGCAACCCTCGCCTCAGCAGCCTCCTTCGCTTCAAGTGCCTTTTTCAGCTCAAGATCCCTGACTCTATCCACTTCACTATGTTGTTGCTCGGCCTCCTTCGCTTCAAGTGCCTTTTTCAGCTCAAGATCCCTGACTCTATCCACTTCACTACGTTGTTGCTCGGCCTCCGCATGTTTCTGTTTCGGTTCCGGCTCCTCTATTCGTGACTCAACCTTCGATGCGGCAGGTTCTTTGGGCTCCACACTTTGGGGTTCCGTTCCTTGAGGCACCCTCATTTGAGCTTCTTGCGTTTCCGCCAACTTCTCCTCAGCCACACGTTGCCCCTGCACCGCTTTATTTAGGTAATCCTTTGCATGGTCCTGAGCAACACCCAACTCAAGCTCCCGAAATCGAAGCTCTTCGTTTGACATGTCCTGCCCAATTCCTGGCACCCCTTTTGGCTTTCTTCTGATTTCTGGTAAGGAACCAGGCTGCTCGGCGGTGGCGTTGTACCCCATGGTGTCCGGAGCCTGGCTTTCCGGAACCTTGTATTTCTCGCTTTCCAAGATATCCTTCACCATAGCTGCCGTCTCAACTGTTTTCCGGGGTCCAAAGTGGGCCCATGTGGGGCGTTTCAAATCGTGGAGGTTACTGAGACTGACATTCATTGTCTTGCCGACACCTGAGGCCCAGGATTAGAGACAGGATTAGAGAGGAAGCTTTATGGAGCCCAAAACCGCATACCAACTTTCTCAAATACCCATACATCTGCCTTCATTCCTACACCGTAAACTGCATGCTTCTTTAAGAAAGCGAGCCACAATTCAACAACCTCGGGGTTGGTGTCCATGATTTGGATCAGTCGTTTGCGTGTAATTCGCTCGTAGTTCTCCTGAGACTTCTTGTGAACGAAATTCGATCGGGGCACAGTCCAACGCCTAATCTTCTTTGGAATACTGACGATCCCAGTGGCTGGCATGTTGAGGTAGTAGGCTGCACGGAGCGCAAAGTCACATTGAGCTTCGAGCTGTCGAACAGAGTATGAGCGGAGCATGAGATTACACACTGGGAGGCCATGCTGAGGCTGTCTATGCAGGGGCTTGTAGTAGATGGCTTGGACTGATAATGGAAGACGGGCGGCGGTGGGCGGTTCTGCAGTTCTGTGGTTGCCCGGAGGTCAGCAGGAGTGGTTGGGAAATGGTAGAGAGGTGAACTTACTCCTCCGTAGTGGTAGGGGCCGATTGCTGAGCTCGCATGGCAATCGAGGAGAATGCTGTAATATTCCGTATCCGGGGCAATGTCGCCTGTATCGATCGCTGCCGTAATTAGCCGCAATTGAACTACAAGGGAAGCATGTTCTGGTGGGACTTACTCTCAGCGCTCCGTGGACCAAGGGTGTCCGTAGGGCGCAGCCGCGAAACATGACCGCTACCGTCTAAGATGGCCGACAGAGCTCTTTTTGGTGGGGTACAATCTTGACATCGCCGGGTATAACTTTTGCCAAGCCATATTACCTATCTTATCATCGTCTTAGTCATCCTGTCGCTGACTTGTTGGTGGAGGGGCTAGTGCAAGCCAGACTAGCTGACTTGCAGCCCTGCAGATCGACTTGCTGAGTTCCACTTCCATGCATGATGTGCCAAGAGAAGCGTCATTTGGGGACATCACTTTTGTTGAGCTGCAAATCATGTCGCCTTTTTCCCCCAATGCTTCAAGCCTAGTCTCGAACCCGACCGCTCCTAGGGAGGCTTCAAGCCAGGATATTTATATCTAAAGCGAGGGGTCGAGTAGAGATTTTTTGGACATTGGCCTACTTGCTTTGCAACGGCAACGGCATTCTCTCTCACACTGTTGTGCGCGCAGAAGAGAGGGTGAAGATAAGTCTGGCTTGAGGTGAAGATGTTGGCATTTATTGATAAACGTCAGTTTTTCTCCAAAACTTATCTAATCGACCTTAGATTATACTGACAGGTTGTAGCGTTTGTTGCACTAGAGGGAACCATAGGAGTCCCGAAGGATGAGTGTATGATACCAGACATCCCCTTCAATTAACAGGCTAGATGTTCAAGATGGAGCCAGAATGCTAAGCGGTGTTTATCTTGGGCGTAGTGAAGCTGTTATTTAGCATGTTCCTTTCCTACCCGCTGGCTGGAGTACTCAAGCGATTACCTGAAGCCCAGACTTGGAAAAAAAACCTCTTCATCATTGCGTAGGTATCTCAGACATGTTTTCAATCGAATTCTGCTGATATATATGTAGAGTGTCTCTTTTCATCTGCACGGGAATATTCTCACTATGGACTGGCTTCCTCACCCTCGTGGGGACCTCCATGGCGACCTATTACCTGGCAGCAAATTTCAAGAGCCCATTTATGCCATGGGTGGCATTCGCAGCTTTGATGACGCATATGTTGTATCTTCATGCATACAGGGAATTATTCCCTAGGCCCGGAGTGGTGGATATCACAGGAGCCCAGATGGTGCTGGTTATGAAAGTATGTAGTAGAAATGGTCTACGTTCACGAGGCAGCACGGCTGACTGGGGAGTAGTTGACTGCATTTGCTTGGTCTGTTCACGACGGAAGGCAGCCCGAGTCCGAATTGACCGAGCATCAAAAAAACCGAGCAGTCAAGACCATGCCCGGCATCCTCGACTACTTAGGCTACGTCCTCTTTTTCCCCGCTCTCTTCGCTGGGCCATCATTCGACTATGCCGAATATCAACGCTGGATCACCTGCACCATGTTCGACGTCGTCGTCCCTTCTTCCAAGTCCCCCAGTGGTACCAAACGCAAACGCCGTATCCCAAGTTCCTCCGGCCCAGCTGCCCTCAAGGGGCTTATGGCGGTTTTCTGGTTCGCCGCAACCATCAAGTTCAAGTCATGGTTCTATGTGGAATACTTACTTGGCGATGAGTTCCTTAAGCTTGGATTCCTCTCACGAGTTCTGTATACATATGGTTTTGCTTTTGCTAGCCGACTGAAATATTACGGTGCTTGGTCCCTTAGTGAGGGAGCTTGTATCTTGACGGGGTTGGGATATAATGGTGTTGACGCAAAAACTGGGAAGGCGAGATGGGATAGGGTCACAAACGTCGAGCCGCTGAAGCTGGAGTTTGCAGAGAATGCGAGAGCGCTTTTGGAGAGTTGGAATATGAATACAAATCAGTGGTTGAAGAACTATGTTTACCTTAGGATTACGCCCAAGGGGAAGAAGCCGGGATTCAGGAGTACTATGGTGACTTTTGCTACCAGTGGTGAATACACCATAATTGATTCTCAAGTTGTACTTGATGCTAATCTTACTTATAGCTCTCTGGCACGGAATATCACCAGGTTACTACCTAACCTTCATTATGGGAGCCTTTGTTCAAACAATCGCCAAATGTAACGTCCATCTTACCTAGGGTATAGCAATATTTCTTCTTGGGACTAACAAACCATATATAGATCTCCGCCGTTACGTCCGCCCGCTCTTCCTCTCTCCCGATGGCATCACCCCCGGGCCCTACAAACGCTACTATGACATCTCTGGCATCATCCTCACGCAGGTAACCTTCGCCTACGTCACTGCCCCCTTCATCATCCTCGACCTCAAAGAATCCTTTATTTTCTGGACCCGTACCTATTACTACGGACACATCGGCATTGGATTCTTATACTTCTACTTCCACTCTCCATATGGCAGGGGGATGCTAATTAAGCTGCAAAAAGAGCGTGTGGCCAAGTTCACGCAGAAGAAACTGAAGGAAGCAGTGACGGAAGAGAAGGCAATGGAGGCTATGAAGGGGAAGTTGAATAAGTATAATGTCTCGGCAATGAATGTCAATGAACCGGGGCCGCTAGGCCTGCCGGAGGATGTGGAGAGGGACCTCATTGAGGCAGCAAAGAAAGAGTTAAATGAGGTGGATTGGAAGAAGGCGGAGGGGTTGTTGAGGGGAGTGAAGAGTATGAGGAATAGGAAGGCGCAGGAGACGGAAGTGAGGTAGGTTGGCGTTTGGGGTAGTGGAGTGAGAGTGTAATTCATCCTTAATTCGGATCGTTTGGTTGAAGCGTCTATTTCTTAGTAGGGGTTTGGCGGCATATAGATCTTCTACTTCTGAACTGAGGTTTCGGTGCTTCGGGTTTCTCGCCATGGTAGGTGTGTGGTAGGCTGCATGAGCGAGTTTTTGCAGTCTGTTCATTTAGCACGTCAAGTACTTAAAGAATTACGAATACCAAGAGAGCTCGGCTGAGAAGTATACATCATTTATTCTACATAAATATGCCCCTTGATATTGAGGTGGAGCTTCTCAACAATTGTATGCCCCTATTTGTTTTAGTACTCTATGCCTGCGCATTACCCTGAGATGGAAAGTTTGTGTTAGTCACGTGCCAAACGTGAGACCTGAAGCCTTTACTGTAGTCCCAAATGGTGGAGGTCGACAAGATGGGCACGAGGCTAATGACACACGATTGTGCAAGATTTAGACTACGAAGTTATGGGCGAGAGAATGTTGAAGAGTGAGGCAGCTTGTACCTTGGTTTCAGACACAGATCTTGTTTAGCCTGGGAGTTGGTTGCGAATGTAAGATTAGGAGGTTATGAACGGAGGAATTGTGATAAAGAGTATATTCGCGGAGCTAATATCGCTATAGTCTTAATGCTATGGTCCTAGTGCTCTACCAACTTAAACGGAATACATGAACAGCTGCTTACATATGTAGATCGTCCTCATCCATCACTTTCCTGCCCGGGAATCCCTGCTAATCCTTGTTCACCATCATTTTCCTTCTAGGGCGACCGGCGAGAGTATTAGCACAAGTCCACGCAAAATCCATCACTCTACAGAATATGACCTTGCAAAAAATGTATTTGTTGAATGCAAAAACGGCCTGGACTATACGAAGGAGCATTTTGAGCCATATATGCGAGGCAATTATGATACTAAGAAACTCAACAAACCTGTCTCGCATCCAAGTTTAGGTAACACTTGCCACCTGGAGACAGGATTGAGTTCGAAGAGGAAAAGCTTTTGGAAAATGACTATCCTCAGTCTTGTGTATCCACGATGCCTTATGGTAGATGGCCATTCTTCAAATATCGCATGGGGTTGGCGAAATACGTCGTTGACCACAACATCCACATGACTTGCCTTCCCTCCACCTACCGCCAAATCCAGACACCACCTACAACATCTTGATGTGGGTTGCTTCTCCCTGCTGCAGACCACTTATGAGCATCTCAGCATATTAAGTGACAACCCCCTATCAGCAATATCTCCCTTAACATCCTCCAGAAAGCTCGCTTGGAGATCATCTAGAGTAGGTGGAGGGCAGCTCATGGCTGGCGTATTGACTGCTCAGTAGACTTGTAATTAGTAGGGTATTTTCTAGTCTCACTGGATGCAATTGGGCCCCATTGTCCCACATCATAACCAATCATATCATAGTCTACAGTAGTATTGTAGTTTTTTACACGGTCTCCGCAGCGCAGAACGACTCAAAGTTTCCTTGTTCCCACAAAGGCACCTATACATGCTCCATATAGAAATTTGAATCCATGAGCAACAGTTTATATATGCTGTGTTTATTGCGGAGGGACTGGACGATACAAATGGAGTATGTGGTATATCTGGTGTGGTGAGTGAGGTTTGAGACGACGCATATGTACGTACCTATTAGAGTGTGAGAATTTGTGGAACGAATAACAGAATTCCTTTTAACTGTTTTATAATCATCACCTCCGAGTCACGCACCTAATCTTCACGCCAGCCAATACATATGTAAAGTACATACTTGCAAGCTTGCAACCAGCCGGGATTCGGTGTTGCAAAATCTCTTCGGCGCCGAGGGCCTCCACACGATCTCCCCATCAGCCCAAACGCGCAATCCTCTCACGTGCCCAACGCGTCGCTACGCCCGTCTAGCCCCTGTCGCTCAAGAACAACGAGACTCTTGGCGCGCGCGCCCACAAAAAGAGGATCCCTGTGTCATCAGAGTGGTCCTTTGTCACGTCTTCTTTCTTTTCGCAATTGTTTGAGAGCGAGCGTATACCCGGATACCTTGTCTTCGTTCTTGTTCTTTTTGGAGCATGCGTGTGGAGTCTGTGTGTTGTTGTATATAGAATTGTGTATTTGATTGGTGAGATTGTTTCCTCTTTTTCCCTCAGGCAATGTTTATCGGTGTGCACTGGCACCTCCGGACTGTCCTTTCGGACGTCCGCGTCCCCCGCTCCCGTCATATTTCACAATTTGCAGGGAGGAGGGGTATTTGGCAGCCGGGGTGACTCACGGCGGCGAATCGACAGCCACCTGGAGCCTGACAAATCGACTTCGAGTTGCATGTCCCGGCAGTGGTGCAGTAGCTTTCCATACAGCGGGAAGAGGGCTCATTTTGATTTGACTGCTGCTCGCTGGTTTTGAAATTGGTTAGCTAACTCGAGACCTCAATTGCGTGGTTGTAGTCACGACGATTTCTATTCAACTTTGTCACCAGCCAGACTAACAGACGAACATTGGAACGGAAATACAAACATAGGCACGAGACTATAAAAATAAGAACGGGACTCAATCGCTCTCGGAATTGAAGTTGGTGCTTGTGGCTCACGGCTTAGCAGCGGGTTATAGGTATCTACCCTGGTGTTTCTGCCTCGTGTCTGGGTTAGGAACAAAAATATACCCACCTATACCTTCACCTACAGCAATACATATCTCACAGCACAACGCTACCCAGCCAACATAACCATTTAGTTCATACCACCTCAACAATTACTCTATTGACGATACAAGTGCAACAACCATGCCTCGACGTAGAACCGCTGTGTCAGACGACGACGACGACGACGATTTAGTCATGAGTGACATCAAGGAAGTTAAAGATGCTCAGAGGGCAGGACAAGGTGAAGATGAGGACATGGAGATGCTCGACGCCGCCGCTGCAGAGGAAGGAGCTTCGGTCAAGACTCGTGGAAAGGAGCCAGCAAGTGATCCAGGAAGGGACAGAGGTGAAGACGGGAAGATGTTTATGGTAGCTGTTGAAAGTACGTTCTACTATTGCCTAGCAAGGGGGAGAGGTGATCAAACGCTGACCATTGATATAGTCCCCAAACAAACACCCTTCACCAAGACCGTTGTGGTCCCGCCAAAGACGAAGCAACTATCAATGATGAATTTCTTCAAGACCCCCGGGACTCCAGCTGGGGGGTCAAAGATCTTTACTGCTACTGGTGCCTCTGGGTCTGGGAGGAAAGGCAGAGCCGCCGCTCGGGGAGTGGGAGCCTCAACAACCTCGAAACACTTCTCCACTTCAACTGCCGCCTCTGCTTCCGCCTCAAAAGCCACTTCTCGCACCAGCAGCAGCGCACCTCGCGGTCGGAAGCGCTCCGGCTCTGAATCCGACTCTGCAGACGAAGACTACGCCCCCCCGGCCCCCGAAGACGATATCGTCTCCGACCACGAACTCCCATCCGATGCCGCCGCCTCCGACGTCTCCGAGCCCGATCTTGACGCACTCGAACTTGGCTCTGACGAGGAAGAGCTCGATGACGCACCTAAACCTAAACATAAATCCAAGCCGAAGAAAGCGGCAGCAAAACCAGCCAAGCAAACTACCCTACCTAACTCCCTACACCTGCCAAATGCTGCGCAGCATAAGACAGCTGATAACCTCCCTCCCATCCACGACATCGGGCTCATGTTTGAGGATATTGTCAAGTCCCTTCCACAGGTCAAAGACCTAGCGGAGCATCTCGGCAAGCGTAAGCTTAGGGTAGCGACAATGTGTTCCGGCACAGAATCCCCATTGCTCGCATTAGGCCTGATATCTCGCGCAATCAAGAAGATCTACGGCCAGAATTTCGAGGTGGAGCATGTATTCAGTTGTGAAATTGAGCCGTTTAAACAGGCTTACATCGAACGGAATTTCCAACCTCCCCTCCTCTTTCGCGACGTCTGTGAGCTAGGAGATGACGAAGCAACAACCGCCTACGGCGCAAAAGTCCCTGTCCCTGGGAACGTCGATGTGCTAATTGCGGGTACCTCGTGCGTCGATTACTCTAATCTTAACAATAAGAAGCTCGACCTTGACGCCGGGGGAGAGTCAGGGAGAACCTTCGCAGGTATGTTGGACTGGGTGACAAAAACCCGTCCTCCAGTTGTCATTTTGGAAAATGTATGTAATGGACCATGGCCTCGCATGGCGGAGAAATTCCAGGCAAAGGGTTATAGCGCGCATTTTGAGCGGTTGGATACGAAGCATTACTATATTCCACATACTAGACAGAGGGGTTACATGATGTGTTTGGACGTCAAGGCGAGTAATATCCCCCGGATGTGGGGCTCCGCAATGAAGGATTTGGCTAGACCGGCCAATTGTTCTCTTGAATCGTTCTTGCTCCCGGGGGATGATCCCCGGATTCACCAAGCGAGGCAGAATCTGATCAAGAGCGACAGATCTGCAGCGACGAAAGGGAGAACGGTGGATTGGACTCGTTGCGAAACTCGGCATCAGAAGATGCGTCTGGAGGAGCGGTTGGGGAATAAACGCCCCCTTACATTCTGGCAGGAAGCAGGGCTATGCAAGCTTCCTGATTTTGCATGGGGTGACTGGGGCCTTGCACAAGTGGAGCGAGTTCTGGATCTTATGGATATCTTGTTCATCAAGGCTGCCAAAGCGGGGATTGATACGAGCTTCAAAACACAAGTTTGGAATCTGTCTCAGAATGTCGATAGGAATTCAAGTACTGGGAAACCGGGAATTTGTCCTTGTTTAACGCCGACTATGATTCCATATTTGACGAATCGCGGGGGTCCGATGGTTGGGTTGGAGGCGTTGTCGATGCAGGGTCTGCCGATTAATGAGTTGCTCTTGACAAAGGAAACGGAGGATCAGCTTGCGGATTTGGCTGGGAATGCAATGTCCACTACTGTCGTGGGGACGGCGATTATTTCCGCACTGGTGCTGGCAAAGAAACATCTTGAGCAAGGAGAAGCCGTGGAAATGGATATCGATGAGACGGTTGAGGATATCTCTTATAGGGTTAGCGGAGATGAGCAACTCGTTGAGTCTGCGTTGGATTTATTCACTACAGAGAATGTGCCGTTGAAGGAGATTCTCGACGGTGCACAGAGGAGCAGGAGATTATGCCAGTGTGAAGGACGAGAGCAAATGACGTCGAACAAACTCAACATCTGTCTCGACTGCGGCTTCCCCAGCTGCGAGAAATGCGGTGGAAGGCCAGAACACAACTACGTTCCTTACGCAAGAGTAAACTCCCGCATTGTCCCTTCTGCATTCGCAAAGCTCCTCAAGCGTGCACTCCCCATGAGATTGAAACTCGGCGGAATTGACGGCGATGGCCTGGAGGAACTGAGGAAACAAGTCTCCATCCAAGTTAACGATAAGCATTGGGACACTTGGAAAACTGGCGTCACAAACGCCCTCGCGGGGGAACTCCGTTTCAGAAGCTTGAAGCGCCAGGAAATGTGGTCTGCTACGTATGAAGCCCCTAGCGCGAGGTTGGAGCTCCATTTAGACCCCAAGCAGCCAGAGTGGAGGTTATATGCCAAGCCGGATGAAACCGATCCTGCTAATGCCCCATCGAGGAAGCTCTTAGCACAGTACTTCGCACGCATGAGGATCGGGAAGGACGCCAAGAACGCAAAGGGGTTGGTTGATGGGATGTGGGAGATTTCTTTGCCTGGCACGAACGCATTCGATGTAGAAATCAAGGGTGAAGGAGAGCTAGTTCCATCCTGGGAGGCGCAGTTGGGACTCCAGGAGCCACAGTGGGCGGATAAAAAGGTGTGGTCGAAGCTCAAAATCACGGTTGATGAGGACGATAGAAAGAAGCTTGATCGGGATATCTCTGGCACGTATACGCTATTTGATAAATGTGGGACTGCGAGTGCGGCGTTGCACAAGAAGGATGGGGAGGAAAGGGATGATATTGCTCCGCTGTTTTTCTTTTTGGATCCAACGAGGTGTGGTGGACCAAAGGACGATCCGTTTGTGTTTAGCTCTTATACGAAGCGGTATGCGATTGGTGAGGAGAGGCCGCTGGTGGCGAAGTTGGATACGGCGTGGAGACAGAGCTCGAGCTCGCAGGGAAAGAAGGTAAAGTGTTTTGTGGAGGGGGAGTGGAGACCTATTTCCTCGGCGAAGCTCGTCTCACCAACACTCGAGACTGTCCAGGGCCATGAAGCGACGTTTGCGATGCCAGAGCTGTCGTTGAAGGTGGAAGCTAGCAATGACTCCTGCAAAACTGCGCAGGCGGTGTTGGTCGTCAAGGTCCCACTAGAAGGGCAAGCGGAGAAAGTCTGGCCAAAGGGATATTGGGGGGAGGTGGATAAGATCCATGAGAGGGGGACGTATGAGTGTCTTGCGTGGCTTACGGAGAGGATTAAATCCCTGGATCAGCTTTCTCGATGGAACGACCTTGCACTGCCAGAGGATCACAGCAACTGTGAGAGGTGTGCGCCTAGTGAACCGGAATTGAAGTGGGTGCTGGTCGGGAATAAAGTCGTTCCTATTGAAGATGCCAAGCAGGCTGGTCCGTATGAAACGGCACTCAAGAATCGCCCTTCGCCGTTCATTACTCAGTTGAGGCTCGATGAAGCTACTGGTATGGGACACCTCAGGATTGGATTGAACATAGCCTCGCTTGTTCACCGTGCGCTTTCTCGCCTTCCGCATGAGAATCGTGATGAGAAGCCAATTCTCTCCTGGCGGATGACGACAGATTATACGCCCCCGCTGAAACTGGTCTTGCCGAGATTCAAGTTGACTAGCAACAAGAATGACAAGTCCGCAAAACAACCTCCGAACTTTGTCATTCCTCTCCGTCCAGAGCAGCTTAGGTCATTGACTTGGATGCTTGCGCAGGAATCCGACGAGGCGCCACCATTCATTGAGGAAGAAATTGCAGAGGCGGAGCTCCGGCATCTAGGGTGGAAGGCGGAAGGGAAAGCAGAGAGGCCGCTGTATGTCAAGGGTGGCGTCCTCGCGGACGAAGTCGGATACGGAAAGACCGCCATCACATTAGGACTCATTGACGCCTCCCGGAATCGAGTTTCGATGATCCAGTCGCCGAATGTTGGGTGTATCCCAGTGAAGGCGACGTTGATTGTTGTCCCGCCGCATTTAACGAATCAGTGGCCATCGGAGATTATGAAATTCACTGGGTCGAAGTATAGAGTCATCAGGATTCAATCTCAGCTCCACTTGAACCAGCTGAGTGTGAACGATATCATGCGTGCGGATATCATTGTCGTTGCGTGCGGGTTGTTCAAGAGCGACAAGTATCTTGCCAACCTGGCTGGGTTCGCGGGAGCAAGTTCTCCGCCGAGCGGAGATGGAAGGAGGTTTAATGCCTGGCTGAAGGTGGCGCTGGAGAAACTGCGTGGGCATGTCGACGAGTTGAAGGATAACGGAGCTGAGGCTGTGACGGAGTTGATTGATTCTGCTAGGCAGAGAATGAAGGAAGAGGCAGAGGGGGCGTTTATCCAAGGCAAGAGGTTGAAGGGCACGGCGTATAGAGAAGCGCAGGAATCTGCTCAGTCAATTGGAGTTAAAGCCGCCCCTGGGGCCGCTGGCAAAAAGAAGAAACCTTCTCCAAAGAGAAAGCGGGAGGAGAGTGACGACGATGAGAGCATGGAGGCTGAATTCATCGACGAGTCTAGCGACGGTGTTGTAGTGAAGAAGGGGAAGAAGGCTGGTGGTGCAGGAAAGTCTAAAGCATCTACTCGTGGAGTGGAAGCTGGCGATCCGTGGAAACTCCGCAGCAGCACGGTTAAGAGGGATTGGAAGAATATGCAGGCACCACCGTTGGACATCTTTCACTTCAATAGGCTCGTTGTCGATGAGTATACCTACCTCAAGGGACAAATTAATTCGGGTATTACTAGTCTTAGAAGTACCTATAAATGGGTTCTCTCCGGTACGCCTCCCCTCGACGATTTTGCGGATGTGAAGACTATTTCTGTCTTCCTTGGAATTCATTTGGGTATCGACGACGGTGCTGCAGTTAAGCGGGAGAATATGAAGAAAATCGAGAAGGAGAAGACTGCAGTGGAGAAATTCAATTCCTTCAGGGAAGTTCGCAGTCCGGCATGGCATGAACGTCGACACGCCATTGCGCAGATATTCCTGAATCAATTCGTTAGGCAGAATATCGCTGAGATTGATGAGATTCCATTTGAGGAGCATATCGTTCCGATCCACCTCCCTGCTGCAGAGAGAGCAATTTACCTCGAGCTCGAACATCATCTACAGGCGCTGGATATGAACATCAAAAAGGGTAAGGTCAAGAGTGGAAATGACCGTGAGAAGCGCCTGCAGGAGTCGCTCGGAGAATCTGCGAGCGCAGAGGAAGCGCTATTAAAACGCAGCTCGCATTTTGACCTCGACATCACGGAGAAAGACCAGGAGAATGCATTGCGTGCATGTGAGGTAATTGTGCGAGATCGGACCAAGGGATTGGCGAGCCTGATGGATGAGTTGAGAGGGAAGTTGAAGGCGCAGTTTGACTTGCAGAATTCGATTGGTGGGTTGACAGCGGCGGATGAGACTTTCTTTGGCACGTATGTGCGGGTTACGAGGGAGAAGGGCGTGGGGGATGGAGATGCGAGTAGGCATATGAAGGGGTTGATTGATGTTGCTCGGGGAAAGGCTGGTGCGACGGAGGTGTTGAAGAAGAGCCTTGAAGAAAGTGGTGTTACGGTGGATAAGTACTTTTGGTTCAACAAAGACTCATCTACCTCCACCACCTCAAAATCCAAGGGCAAATCCTCCGCCAAAAAGCCAAAACCAAAGAAGCGGAGAAAGGCTCGCGGTGATGACTCAGACGAAGGTGATTCTGACGACCTCGACGACGATGCCTCCCCCACCAGCGACTTCCCTGACGAGCCTCTTATCCCAAAGACCCGCGACGAAAAGCTCCAACTCCTCCGCGACAACACGCACAATGTCAAGCGTCTGCAGAAAGAAATGGTTGGGCGAGTCCGCTCCCTTCGATACTTCAAGCTCGTTCGCGACCTGCAACAGTCCATCCTTACACATACCCAAACCCACGTCTCCTGCCCTGGCTGCTCCCGCACAAACCTCCCTGCCTCCGACATAGCCGTACTCAGCAGCTGCGGGCACATGGGGTGTTATGATTGCCTAATCTCATCTGCGCAGAAGGAGGAGTGTATTTCCCCTGGCTGCGAGGCTGCGGCGAGGATCTTGAATGTGGTTAAGGGGGATAGTTTGGGCGTGGAGGATGAGAGGGATGGAGTGGGGAGGAGGTGGGGGATCAAGTTGGAGAAGGTGGTGAAGCTTATTAAGGAAGAGTTGCCGGCTGAGGAGAAGGTGTTGGTGTTTGTGCAGTTTCCAGATTTGATGCAGAAGGTTAGCGAGGCGCTTGATGCGCACGATGTTCGGCACCTTCAGATTAAAGGTACCGCCAATTCCAAGTCAAAGGCACTCGAGGCATTCCAACAATCACCCGCCACCGGACCGAAATCTGAGCGTGTGTTGCTGCTTAACGTTATGGATGAATCTGCGTCTGGAGCGTACGTATGCCCCAAAATTGATTGTTTATTATGTTGTGACTAATGAATTATTGGGAGTATAGTAATCTCACCAACTCAAATCACGCAATCTTTCTCTCCCCCCTCCTCACATCGTCACAATATGAATACAACGCATGCGAGACACAGGCGATTGGGAGAGTTAGAAGGTATGGGCAGATGAAAACAGTGCATATTTGGAGGTTTTTGACCATGAATTCGATTGATGTGGAGATTTGGGAGGAGAGGAGTGGGAGGAAGGTTGCGGGGGTGGAGGGGTATAAGATCTAATTGAGGGTTGAGTTTTTTTGTTTTGTTTTGTTGGTTTATTGTGATATTTTTGTGGATGTTTACTACGGATTTATATCTTTTGTCGGATAGGGATTTTGATCATGATTTTTTTATCTGATTTTGATTTTCATTGAGTTTTAAGGGGTCATGGGATTGGGAAAAAAATTGGAACGAAGTAATGAGACGTATCTATATACTTAATCACTAGGATATTTAGTTTTAGTTTTAGGTTTAGCTTAGTTGGTTATTTGCTACATGCTTTGCAATACCCGATACCAACGTTCGCAAGTCAATCTGAATTCCCATTACCATAGCTACTCAGTGATAAGCATGAACCTTAAACTTATTTACAGGAACCCTGGCGATGGATTGTACGTGTGACCTAGGGTATTAAGGTGAGATGAATTTACTAAACAGTACGAGTATATGAATGGAGGAAGCATGTAGGGTAAACCGTGAACTCAGAGCATACACCGAGAGCGAAAAAAGTGCTCTACATAAGTAGGTAAGCTAAGTACTGCCTAGATACATTTATGCAACTAACTAGGGAACAATCAAGACTGGGTTACCCTGAACCTGCAGCACAGCTACACTTCCCGTATTGGCGATATCAGCTACAAACTCCTAACATCCTAATGAAATCACAACTGACACACAAGCACATGACTGAGGTGTAAACGAGGTTGCCTCAGAATATGTGAATGCATATTCTTGGGGTCTGGAAATTGTATTTAGCTTTTTAGCGGAATAGCTGTGAGTATAGATTATTCTGTCCTGTTTCGGAACCCTTAGAATTCAGGGTAAGTTCGTCTAAGCCCGTGGAGATGCACGGAGCGAAGCAGTCAAGGTCAAGTCTGATTTAGAATTATCCACCGTAGAGGAACTTGTTTTTTAATGTTTGGATACTTTTGGGATCGGTGGTGAGGTCAGTTGTAATGGAGGATCCCCCAAATGTGTTTAAGAAGGTGCTCGACTTTTGTACGGTTTTAGTAGAGTTGGTTGCTAAATTGCAATTGACAGAGGCATAAACCATATATGAGTATTCAAAACCAGGAGCTCACATTTCCCTTTCAGTGGGGTGTGCTCGCATATGTAGTTGGGATCAACTTCTGCCTCACGCAATAAAATCCCAATAATATCACAATGGCCCCTATCAGCAGCATATGAGAGCGCTGTTCGCTCACCTTCATCGTGGGAGTTGGGGTTTGCTCTTAGAATGTGGTCAAGCATTGAGCAAGCTGCGTCACGGCCTTCGCCTTGCCATTGAAGGCAGCATGCACTAGCGGTGTTCATTTCAGGGAATCTGAGCTAACAACCTCTATTCCCTTGCACTTCAGAAGCTGTGGCTTATACAGTGGCATGACACCACACACAAAGGCCCGGGTTAGTGGCGTCCAGCCTTTTCGTATCCTTTCGCATTCATCTCTAGCTAACCGACAGCGCTACCGATAACTGAAATCCTGGCAGAGATATCCTACATGTATTTATGCCTTTCTCGTTAACCCTTCTGTTCCAGTCGAGAGCTTATTCATCTCCGACTTTGCCAAAAAGTTCAAGGTCTCCTTCAGCGTATCCCTATGGAAAGCCTTTTCCCGTAACTAATTCCACTGGAATTCACTACTGTGCCACTCTAGAACCCACCTCTAATAGATACACCTTGATGGAAATCCATTGATGAAAACCACCAGACTAAAGTAACCACATCCCAATAAATCTCTTATTAAACAAACGATGACGATCCGCCAACGTAGGTAGTCCATAACGCCGGAGCAAAGCTGATGCCATATGCTTATTACATCACGATTTCGAGGTGTTACTTCTCGGCCGCTGATTGCATTAAAGGAGAATTGATTAAAATCGTGACCTTAATGCACTATTTCAGGGCCATGGAGGGAAGGCACTTAGCTGATTCAGCGAGAGTAGAGTCAACAATTACCTAGCATAACTTTACGCACCTTGAGATTATATTTTAGTAACTCAGAAATCGTCATCCCGCCTTCTAGCAAAGCCTACGGTTAATGAGAATTTTGATACCTTGACCATGATTTCTTGATGAGTAATAGCGAATCGTTCCGTCTTGAGAAGGGGAACTGAGAATAGCTTACCAGTTGGTATCAGTTGAGGGTGAGTCTTCTCACGGCTCCTACTGTATTTCCCATGGACAGTTATGGGCAATCACGGTAGCAAGCTGAATTGAACTCCAATGGAGTTGTAGTGAGTAGAAGTACCGAGACCTAGGCTTACAGATACAACCTAAGCTATACATAGTCGTTAAGGTTTGCAATACTGTACTTCCTTATTGATCTAGAAGGTTTTTCTGAGCCATACAAATAGTGTGTGATTTTGAAGAGTGGGCTATTCAGAGGGTCGAGTTTAGCGAGTGGGGTGGAGTATGTACTAAGCAGATAAATGGTATATTCAGTCTGCAGATGGTGGGAGTCCAACAGTATGGAATATTGCTGGGGGTATAAATGCGGTGGTAATTTGCTTCTTGCAGTAGGCACCCCATCGAGTCACAAGCCCTCCTAGACACCATGATTTTGTGGGCCCGCCGCCGCATTGGAATTCCCCGGCAATGAAGAAAGGCAACCAGCTTGCAGCACAAATGGCAGGCGTAGGATCGATATTAGGCTACCAATGGGCAGCTACCCATCAAGGTATCCGAGCAGCGGGGAGAGGCCTCCAAAGACAAGAGTCTAGAGCGGCCACGGGGCCGGCACTCACCTCTCAGCCTAAACCTAGACGCGGATGAACCGAGGCCCACAGCCCGAATGGCTCCATCGGGTACACAAGGCCGACTCACCAAGCGTGCCTGCCCTTCCGAGGGCGGCAACCGTACGTATCACCTTCGATTGCCCTAAACATTAAGCCACGAGGATAGCGCTAATAGCTACCTGTCCACGCAGCTGGGCATACAAAGGGTTGGCTAGCTTGAAAGATTTTATACTATATAAAAGAGTCGTTATATAAAGCATATACTGTAGGTATGCGTATACGGTGAGCTAATCTGGGGGACACGATTTAGTATGTAGCTCATTTTACCCTGAAGTTCAATTCAATGACCGACGTAAGTTGATATGTTTCGCATAAAGTTATGAGGCATACTCACTTGTGCGATTCAGGAATGATTGCGTGGCATATGGATCTTTTCTTTTTTTTTTTTTTCTCTTTTTTTTTTCTTTTTATTTTTTCAATATATCCGTATCTGTCAATTTTACTACCTTGGGGCGAGGCAACCAGACTAGGGCGAGGCGATATAGTCTGATTAGGGCTAGTTTTATACCAAAGAGGGGTACACTGGGAATCCGTACATTGTACCACTGTTTCCAGGACATCGGATGCCAAAGAGCGTTTTTAGCCCGGGAGCGCTGGTTCGAACACCGCGAGTTTATTCGGTAACGTGGGCCAACCAGACTAATGTGGGCGGTGTCTCCGCTGATCTACTTGATAGTGGGGGCCGTATCATACGTACAGTTGGTACATAGGTACGGAGCACTATGTCCTTATATGGGGATGTGGGGGGATCAAGAAACAGACTGGGGTACAGGAAGTAAGTAAGGGATCAAGTTCCGATGGCCCTGGGCCCTCCAAATAAAACCGCCCACGCTATCCGCTACCTGAATACATGCCCGCGAATCAAAATCTGGCTGGAAGGAGTTTGTTGGTCTCGTGCCCATCTGAAGACTCAAGGTACCGGTACACATGTAAGTTCGAGGTAATTATTATGATAATTTCTTTTTGAGAAGAGCTGGCCACAACCAGGCTACCCCTCGCCCTCCCATTTAGCCTTGTATCTCTCCATGACCTTCCAATTAACCAGAGCTGTTCAGCTAACTTTCTTTGAATTTGGATCTGGCACGGCACCTTTGAAGCAAACTGCATTTAGCAACGCTGTACCGCCCAACATTGCGCCATGTTTACGCTTTTGCTTCAATCCAAATCGCCTAGCCATCCCCATCCCCCATCCCTTGCGGGGGGGAGTTATATGGGTTAGATACGATTATGCTCAATCTCCTCCGTCCGTACTTTATTTAGCCTCAACTCTGATGGACACGCGGGGGATCTCGGAAACGCCCGAAATACCGTCGGTAACGTTGCCTACTCTATCTTTCTGGAGGCTTCAATATCGCGAATGCAGCAAGAATCTAATCCAGCTCTGTGCCTGGTGAAAAAGGAGTGGCCGCTAAAAATCAAAAAAAAAATCAAAAAAAAAACAGAAAAAATCAAAAAAAAAAAAAAAAAAAAAAAAAAAGTACCAGTATCCATTTACAGTGAGGATCTCCAGTTTTGGTTTTTCACCACCAAATTCTTAGAGTACTCTATATTCTATAGGGTCGGCCAGAAGTAAAATTGATGGGCACCGGGTGGGGGCCCGACTGGAACCGTCCAATATCCACAAAAATAGCCACAATATCCAAGGGTTTGTACTGACCCCTCCGACCCCAGGTCTTGGCCATGTTGGGCACATGTTTTGCCAGTGCTGGCCACGTGGAAAGGACAAACGAAGCGATGTTTGTGGGAACACATCACAGCACATACTGCGGTGCGGTGCGCATGGCATTTTTCGCGCGTGCTATCAAAAGTCGCCGTTAGACATTGCTTTTGGCCGTATCACTCGTGGGTGCTGCTGCTGCTGCTCATGGACCCTACCGCCTGCCTGAGACATATATCCCGCAACGCTGGTACAACGGAAGGCTTCATCGCGCATCACCAGGTCTAGGTCTAATACTGGTATTTTATATTGACTGCTGGCCCTTATAATGTCCCAGCCCGCGGTATACAGAGGCTTTGGGCTGGGGGAATTCCATACGGCACACTTTTACGTCAGCCAATTCCTCACGAAAACGTTCCCAGATCCGCTGTTGGCCCCGTCCCAAGTGTTGGGCTTGAGAGATGCGCTCTCAAAACTATCAAATTTGATACGGCGCCTGTTACGGGCCGGATCTGACCCAACTTCAGATATCCTGCAATATGATAACCAGCACCAAACAAACGTGCTGTTGAGGGTGGTGGGAGCCGGGCTGGTGGAGTCGTTGGAAGCGCTTGGGCGCTTGGTGGAGATACAGGCGGGAGCGGAAGATGGCAGTGAGTTGAAATGGCACAATTGGGTCGCCGCACTGAGAATGGCGGGTCTACTCGACGAGGGAAATGGGTACGGAGAGGAGGATTGGAACAGTGAGGGGTTGGTAGCCGTGCGAAGAAGACTGGAGGAGGCAGCATGGAGAATTGAATATCTGTTCAAGGTACTAGTCAGGTGTGTGATGAAAGATTTTTCTATGCATGTCTTGAATCAACTTCTACTCAAATATCCATTACTACGCCATATTGTACGCTGAATACCGGACTTTTTACTAATTGGAGATTGTAGGTCGAATATAAACCGAATTCTTCCACGTCTCCCCGCAATCACTGATACCCTCAATGCTGTGCTTTTGAATCACCAATGGCTGTACTTTCCATCATCTATCGATGATCCAAATCTTGACACAGCAAGCGTGCGCACAACAACCCCATCTGTGTTTTCCATCCTCCGCGCAAAATTTGGGTATTGGGGGTCTTCTTCTCGGAGCGATGCAGTGTCGATGTATTCTGTCGAAACATCAACTACAACAAGGGAGCGAATTGACAGAAATCAAGATGCACTGGAGATTGATACCATGATTCAAAAGTTTCAGGAAACTGCAGCCGGGACAAAGGCTGTTGGATACACTGCTGCAATTCCCGACCCGGCAGAGCTTGCCTGGCGTATGAAGGCGGACAGGGCCCTGATAGTTCTGATGCACTGGGCCTTCCGAGCACAAACAGGGCTCGAGCCATTTCTGAATTATCATTTCAGTTTTCCCCACCAAGCCCAGACTCAGAAAGCGCAATGGCTAAATAAGCTCCCAGTCCCGGGATACGTAAATCTTATAAAGTCTACTTGGATCTTGACAACGTTGGACTTGAAGAAGGGTGATTTGGGGAGGGATTTGGGTGATGAGGGAAAAGCGCTGGTGGCCTCGCTCGCTTGTGTATGTCTCCGTTTTCTTTGTGCGTCTTTCTATCGAATTTCATTCAATAATGGAGGGCCTGGGGCCTTTTTGGGGGGTGGGGAAGATGAAACGGATTTTAGTATTTGAAGCTTCAGGAAGTTAACAACTTTCCATCTCCTTAATGGCTATAGCAAGTTATCGACCTTTTCCAAGCAATCAGTGAAAGCGAATACGATCTCCCATCCGCGGAAGCCACCCTAGCTCAAGGAAACTTCAATGTCAACGTGGAGAGTTCATACGCCGGGCAAAGGACCCCGACTGTCTCCTCGCCAACTCGAGGCCGAGCTGAAGAATCAGTCTTCACTGCCAACACAGCTCATCGGGGCCGTAGCTTCAACGTGGACAGGTATCCCAGCAGCGGAAGTAGCTCTGGGGCAAGCGCGGGAGCCAGCGTCATTAGCACAGGCACATGGGAGCCGGCTCCTAAAAGGTCGGGCTCTCAAAGGAGAGGAAGATCTGCGGAACCAAAAGCTATGTCTGATTTTGACTCGAGGGCCGCTGGAAATCGACCCAGTTCTACTGGTAGAGTTAGATCGGCTAGCGGGATGTCAGAGGGGCGCGGAAGCAGGGGCCACTGGCGGTCTTCTTTAACAGATCGTGACAAGCGACCGATAAGCATGAACATGAATCTCCAAGTAGCGGATAGGATCTCTCAGGAGCAGCAGCCCGCGGCACCTCCATTACGACGTCCGTCGACTGCCGCTTCAAACTCCAGTGGCCGCACGGCGACAAATAGTATTGGTAAAAGCTATCCGAATGCATTCGCAAAGGTTTTTGCGCCGTTCTCTGCCAATATGCCATCGGGGCGTGGGTCTTTTAGCCTCAGTCGGCCCCGTTCACGCTCAGCTTCCCCGAGCCCAACACAGGTGGAGCGCTCAAGTCAGCCCCCTAAAAAATCTAATGCAGAAAAGGCTGGTTCGTCATCACCAACATCGACCCGCAGCAGTAGGTTCTCGAAACTCCCGTTCCCCACCTCTAAAGATAGAGGGCGGTCCGCGCACACGGCATCCTCAAGTATTGTTTCGTTAGGCGCGTCTGTTATAGAGGTATTGAATGACAAGGCCCGGGGGGTATATGCCACAAGGCCGCTTCCCCCACTGGACTCACAGCCGGTGCAATTCAATGGCGGTGGAGCGTGGGGGAATGCCCCAGTCCTAGCTGACAATATGAGCGGCAAGATTCGAACGATTGAAAGAAAGGATAGTGCGGGTAGTAGCGTGCATGGTTGGTCGGAGACGAGCAGGGTAAATGGCACGCCTGTCAATGCCATCACAGCAAGGGATGGTGAAATTGAGGTTATGCCAAAGGAGATTGGTGAAATGTAACCCCCCCCCCCCTTAACCCCCAGAGACAGAACTGTATTTGAGCTAATGTATTTGCCGCAGGAAGGTATGGGCATCGTATATGGGCGAGATCCACGATGTGCGCTGGGATTTCTGCCGAATTCGGATTTTCACGAAGCCGGAGAGGGGCCCGAATGGTGAGTATGGGACGAGGATCCGGCTCGTGACACAGAATATGCGAATGGAGGGAAGCATCGATCAACGTACTTGTGAGTTACACACACATACACACACACAAAGTATTCCCCCTCTAATTAGAGTAACAGTATTCCTTGAACATTGCGAGCTTATCCCAGAGTACGCGTTTCACGACCAAATCCTCCCTGTGGTATACATACGGAAAATTGCCACAAAGATCGGCAAGCGGGTTAGCAATGCCAGTACTACAATAGCCGGAAGCAACGTCAAAGCAGGCTCGACAAAATGGGATGATAATAGTTTGTATTACCGATTCGGGAGCTTGGAAGATATGTTTAATTTCCAGCTCGCATTCCTGGGGGAGCTCGTTGAAATGGATATGTACGTCTTTTTTTCTCATAGTCTTCTCTGACTATGTTTTGGTTCTACGTGTGGTATGCTGATTGAGGAATATAGTTGCTCCATCCCAACTATCCGGTACAAACGGCGAGTCTTCGACGGTGAACACACGCACTACCGCGCCCGCGCCCAAATCTGGAGAGAAAACTCAGATGCTTCACTCAATCCTGCCTTCGAGCTCCACACTCACTATATCTCCTCTGCTCCATCTTCCAACACCCAGACATACTCCTTCAGAGCAGAAAGTATCCCAGATTCATCGGCCCTGACGAAAGTATACAGCCCGCGCATTGTCCTCTACTGGGAAAATGGGGGAGGGGTAATTCTATTCCTTAGTGACTCTATCGAGCTTGAAGTCCGCAATAATGGTATCAACAACAGCAGCAGTATCAACAACAACAACTCCCGGGATAATTTCATCACCAATTCCAACGGCTCCGCCACCACCCTCACCCCGACCTCCCCCACGACCATCACACACACCAGCTCCACCACCAGCAGCAGCAGCAGTGGCGACCGCTCCACCTCCTCCGGGGCCTTCCTCCTTCGCCGCCCTTCCACCGTCAACAACTGCTCCACGACCTCTACCGACACCCCGGTCGGGAATTTTGTGCTACGTATTAAACCCACCTCGACACCCTTCAGTAAGCTTCAGGGCGGCTCGTTCAAAGCGCGCCTGCTCTCCCCCGGCCAAACATCCGCCTCTGGCTTCCGCCTCGACAAGCAGGGCCTCCGGTGGGAGGACTGCGAGAACGGCGTGGACGGCTGGGAAGAGTACAGGTGGTTTGAGATTGAGTTTAGGAGGGAGGTGGAGATGTCGAGCTTTATGGCCGATTGGACAAAGTGGCTGAATGAGAGGAGGAAGGAGAAGAGGAGGAGGGAAGGGGAAATGTTGAGGATGCCTACTGGGGGGACAGTGGCCGGGGGGAAAGGGGGAAAGGGGGGAGGGGGGAAGTTGAGAAAGGCGATGGGAGGGTGTTGAGGTAAAATTCACTGTAATTGTTATTTTTAATTCTTTTTTGTATGGATTTGGTTATTGATAAGGTAGCAAATAGGAAACTGGATGTTATTTTTCTTTCTTTCTTTTTTGGGAGGGGGACTTTTATTTTTTTAAATGCCGGTGGGGGGCCCGGAGGGGACGAAAATCTTTTTCTTTTAGCGGTTTTATATATATATATATATATATGTTTCGCAGGATTCCAGTAGCGAGTTTGAAGAAATCACACATATATACAGTTATATGTGTACTCTGGGCAATGTATGAAGGCAAATTTGAGCGAGAACTGAGTCTATTATTTTATACATAACGAAAGCTCAAAACTCCGCTTGCTCAACTTATACTTCACTGCGAAAAAATTTTATGATACTTCTCAATTTCTAGTACTATAATAGGTCTTGTTCTTTCCTGCATGCAGTAAAGTTATCATGAGCAATGTAACGATAACATCAGATACATCAATTGCTCCAAAAACCACTCGTTTCCACATCATTATTTTTTTTTTGCCAGCAGCAAAATGCGTTGGCAGCTCATTTAATTTAATGCCTTCCATCAGCAGCTTCTTTGCTAGCAAATCACCTACTACGGGGGTTGGGGGGGGGGGGGGGGGGGCCTTCAAGTTTGAGGGTTTCTCGGAGGTATTTTTTGCGATAACCTAGGTAAACTAAGTCTCCTTGTTAGTTTACTCATGTTACTTGAATTTGGATTTTAGGGAATTACTTGTCAAAGGTTCAACCGAGATTTTGCTTTTTTAAAAAAAAATTCGATGCGCCTCTCCCTTCGAGGAAGTTTGTATGCGAACCGGGTTTCTATTCAGAAAAGGGACAGAGAGAAGACAGGCCTTGTCGTCTATATTCCCTACATACCGACAAGCAACTCTTGCTTCACAAGTAGCCAAATTTCATGTTTTTAAGTTCTGGCTCGTTGTTGGCGAGTTATCCTCAACTCTCTCTGTGCAATTGTTAAATTAGGTCCCCTATTTATTAATTGCGAAACAACCGTCTAACAAACTACCAAGAGTTCAGGGTAACCAATGCTACTGTACCTTATGGCTTTACTAGATTACAAACTATGAATACTATAGGAGTTCCCCAGTACTAGATTGCCTTTCTGCTGTTAAAATATACTAAAATAAAACTACCTGTCTATTCACTCTATATAGCATTAAGTAACACACAAGGAATTTTAAATGAAGAAATAGCAACAAAAGGAAATTCACCTACAAAATACAGCGCCAACTGTGATTCAATGAGTAAAAAACAAACCCCACTCGCTGAATCACAAACAGCCCAACTATAAACAAAATCGCCACACTAACCATCCCATCTCAAACTCCATAAATTCCCCCACATATATGTTCTGGGCCGCTCGCGGGCATCGGCCGCCCGCGGGCAGCATATGCCTCCCGCGGGCAGCACATGCCTCCCGTGGGCAGCACAGCCGCCCGCGGGCGGCATACCCTCTGTGCCGGTCGCGGGCAATTTAATTAATTACTCAATTTGGTAACTGTGAATTGAACAAAACATTCTGCTACACTCAAAAACAGCCTGTGAAGTCATTTTTGACCACCCCTTCCACGCCACAGGGAGACGGCAGATATTGAACAAGGGGAGAATTCCGGAAAAATTACCTCAAGCCCTTCAAATAATGAGGTACATGCTTGTGTAGTTAACAACTCATCACCTTCTTCTCTGATGATGAATAGAATAGAGAGGAGGATACTGAGTTTATTGCTACCGTATAAATCTGCAACGTTTCCCATGCAATAGGTATTTGAAAATTAGTTTTTTATCTGCGGGTTCTTATCTATGGGGTTTTTAATATATGGTCCAGGCTATATAGACCTTCTTGTACTGAATATTGATGTGCTATGTGGAATTCAGTGAAGTTCGGAATAATCATCAGTATAATATTTTTTGTCTACATCTTGTTGCACGATTTATCCTATAAGAAAAATCGCAGCTATTTCTTACTTATAGGATCCAGGTAAGGTGCAAAACAGTACTTTCTTAATCACAGGTACTTATTTATACGCAGATTGCTAAGTATAACTACTACCTACTGGTGGTTTCGTTTCATGTGTTTGCAAAAACTTCTACTCTAATTGTTATTGCCGATACTTTAAGAATAATCTGAAATTCTCAATTTATTGACATACGAAAGTGTTAACAGATCATGGCTGTATTAACCTCTCAGCTCTAGCGAACCAAATTGGAATGTTAAATGGAGGTCTAATCGACTGGGATATACATGAATCTATTGCAGTCGCTGGGATAGCTCCTGCTAGGTATCCGTTATCAATTCTTTTTTTTGGGGGGGTAAGTAAACAAGTAAACGTTTATCCATACAAGTGCATTATACACCAAATTGAGTAATTATTTAAATTGCCCGTGAGCGGCCCAGAACATATACCTATATACCTTTTACTTCCTCAATAAAACTCCCTATCCAACCCCAGCCATTCTATAATCCCACTCCCTCACTATTCTCACTCACCACGACTCCTGACAACAACACACACCATACTCACACCACCTAGCTATCCTCGGCCTCCTATCCGCCAACCAATTCCTCACCACAACCGTATTTGGCTTTGCCCACTGTTGCTTTATTTCCTCTATTTGTACTACAATTACCTACGGCTGAAATAAATTCCCCAAAAGTAGGAGGAACATCAGGACCTATAACATCCCTTGGAGCTATATGAACATTTTTTATAGGGGCTAATACAGCTATAAACTAAACCTCTGTGTGAAATTTTGAAGTTTCAGTGGATATAAAGTATTTGCTGAGATTAACTGCTGGGGGTGAGCTAGCTTGACCATTGTTACTGAGTGGAGCTCTCGCTCAGGCTTATTTCTGCTGTGGTATCCACTGAACGTAGATGTTATTATTGAGTGTTAATTGGCTCTGGGGGCAACTCCAGGGGGGGGAAGCACATGCGAGGCCTCAAAACCCTATTGAAGCACCTTCACCATTACTCACCACCTCCTGCTCCACCGGCATGTCTGGCAAGCTCAGCGTAGCCCCTCACATCCCGCATTACCGAACCGCCGGTCTCCCACTCAGGCTTATAAATTTTCCAGTCTTCCATTCCCGCCTCTTTTGCCTTCCTCTGCTACCACCTTAGGAAGCAGGAAACATTCCAAATAGTAAACCTTGTAAGCTCTATAATTGGCCAAAACGTAAACTCCCATACTGTAAGCATTACTGGCCATAGTTTTGGATCTAGTCTCTCCAACTTCTGCAGCAGTGTTTGCAACGGGCCAGGCCACCCTTCAGGCCGAGGTCGGAAGTCGGAGGTCCGTGCTGGCGTGAAACAGCCTGGACCGGCCCCGGCGGGAAATCTTGTGGACTGGGCTGCCTGACCACTCATACCGGTCGTCCAGTCCATCCAGAGGGTCCAGTCGGCCCAGCCGGCCCAGTCCATCTAGGCCAGTCCAGGCCAAAGCACGCAACTCAGGCTGATCTGGTCCGGACCAGGCTATAGGGCGGGCTAATATATAAACATTTACTAGGCATTCCGGCTTTTTTTTTTTTTTTTTTTTTGTAAATACTCTTTACTCATATGCGGCTCCAACGAGGGGCCATGGTGAGCCAACCGGAAACCCGAGTGGATTCAGAACCCGCCAAGCTAATCTGACAGGCCCACGCGCTAGATACATCTAAACCAAGGAAATTCGTGACAAGAAAGTCACCCAACCGGCAGTGCCGGATGAGCCCGAAGGCCCTGACTGGAGTCCCCAAGCCCTAACGATCTCGTACTTAACCCCCGTGAACTAAGGAAAATAGGTGAACTACACTACCTAACTCGCTGTACAAATGGAAAAAGGCCTCGGTGACTTCGTAACAAAAAACCCTCCTCACCCTCCTCTTTTCTCCAGCTATATAAGAGCATACATTTCTCGAAACAAAGCAGATGGAGGACTAGTTGGATTTGGAGAGACAGACCAAGTGTTAGAGCAATGGGAGATCAAGGGCACGGAAATGGGACTTGAGACTAGTGCCGAGTAGTTTGATTCTATTTTTAATATTCTATTTACTAGGCCGATTAGGTTCCGAAAAATATGAATTCTGTTACGGTATATAGTAACTCTCACTCAGTGACACACACTGCCAGGTAGTCTTGAGTCTAGTCGGATCAGTCGGATAGTCGGACCAGTCGGATCAGGCAGACCAGGCGGACCAGGCCAAGGCCGCGCGCCTGAATATTCCGGTCAGGCCTCGCCCAAGCTCTGTCTGGTCCAGGCCGGCGCGGGCCATGGATGAGGCCGGACTGGCCGGCCCGATCCAAAGACTGCCTTGCTTCACTTGCAGCTGCTCCATTGTAATGGATGGTACTCATCTGGTACTGTTTATACAATCTATATCTGGCATGCCAGTCTAACTCCAATCTCTTCAACACCAGCAAAGGCCCTGCTGGACTCCATCACGGTCAAATCCAGACCTGGCCCCGTCCATGCTGACCTCTCCACCCAACCCGTGCCCTCTCTATCCCCAACATCAGCAGTGCACGTCAAAAGGGAGCCTTCCAATGTCCTGCTTCAGGCAGGACCCATTTCCTCCCCACCAGAGATCCACCTAGGACCGCATATGAGTAATGAGTATTTATAAAAAAAAAAAAAAAAGGGCTACCCCACCAACCCTCCCCACCCTTCCTTTTTTTTCTTTTTTTCTTTAAATTCTCATTACTCATATGCAGTCCTAGTAATGGGACCTTGATGAGCCACCGGGAAACCCGGGTGAATTTAGGATGAGGCAATGTAATCTGCCCAATCCGGCGCGGTAGCAAAACCCAAGAGCCGAGAGGCAACAGGAGATATACGATATGAACACACTACCTAGTGAGAAGTCATCATTCTATACGTGGGTCAGGTCGATGGACACTTCGGGATAACGTGGGCCGACTCACAAAACTCGAGATCTCCTACACTCGAGTGATTGACATCCACATTATATATAGATACTAACCAAACGGGTACTTAATGACCACTCCTCGTCTGCTGATCTCGGAAGTTGGGACCACGTCAGGAGCCGGCCTGCCTCATGTTTTACACGGGTCGGCCGGTTGTAGAACGTTCACTACCTGCGGGCCTTTTCACCCTTCAATCTACACTGTAACGTGAGGGACTCGTGATAGTCCTGGAGTGCACATCCCAGAGACACACCAGGCTCATAGCACGATGATGCTGCTAAATGCACTTATTACACCATGGGTCCTCGGTTCCCAGAACTTTGGAGTGTAAGGCCTACAGACTGCTATGAGGTTTTATAAGTCTAGGGGATGTGGCTGCGGGTGTCCGGTGTGCGTCTTGAGTGGTGGACTTAGTCGATTGTTCTTCCCAGGATTGTTCATGTCGTCTACTGTGCGTGTTCGGGTTTTAAAAAAAATATGTATGTGTTCAAGTGATGTTGTTTTGCGGCGTCGGAGTGTCAACCAATCAGCAGAGTGGTGTGGGTGTTATCTCGGCCTTGATTTGTTTGTGATGGTATGTGGGATTTGGCGTATTTAAAAGAAAGTATTCGGAGATGTTAGGTGCATTGTCAAAGCTCTGAATACGGTATGTCAGGGAAGAATCACAGAACATCCTCGTGAACATGAGCTTGGAAGCCGGGGAAATTTGAGGGGAAAGATTGCTGGGAATGAAAGTTTGATATCTTGAAGCCCTCTTCGAGCTCTTTTGGATGATGCTGGTTGAGAGTCCGGGGACCCACTGGGAGTCGACTTGTTGACTTGTTGTGTGCGCTGACCTAACGGACAGCGAGAAGCGGGTACAAACGCTGGGGACCCCCACATAGAAAAATACCTCCTATGAAGCAACGGAAGGGGAGTCGTGCATCTGATTCATCCTGGTTTATTGATTCTAGTTCACGTCTTTATTTGGCCAATAGGCTCCTGAGTTCTTCTTTGTTTATGGATTTCAGTTCGCGTCTTTCTTTTTTTTTTTTTTTTTTGTTAATAGTGATATATTAAATATTGACTCGGATAGCTACCATTAGCTAAATACATTATATGCTTTTTTTTGTTTTTAATAGTCTATACCCGCAATCAGCCTAAGGTCATGACGGGGATATAATACGTTTAAGTGCATAGGAAATATATGATATAACTGTAACGAGGCAGGGCAAGGGGACCAAGAGGTACGACTGGCTGGATATACACGTAGGTTTCCAATGTGTGTGAGGTAGGGAGAGAGAGAACGAGGGAGCGAAGGGGGTGTTAAAACAGACATCCACTACACCCGTGTTATTCTCGTTGTCATTATTATCGCTGCTGGTGTTGCTATTTGCCACCATTGCCACTATCACCGCCATCGCCAATATCACTGCCGTCGCCGCTATCGCCGCAACCACAATATTCACCTAAATCCATGTTGCCACTAAAGCCACTTGCACATACGCAAGTATCTTATGTTCGCACATATGTCCGCACATACACAACTATCGTACGTATGTTTGGGTTGAGTCAACAGTCGTTGCCACCCGCAATCCTTGTATTTTCTTGCTTCTGATTGGTTGAATAACACATCCCTGCACATCGACTTACCCTGAATTCTCATGTATATAGACAACGCTCCGGACCTGTATTTTCCTGAGAATCAAGCAAGTCTTCACTCTGCATATTACCATCCGCTATAGTACGCATATAACTATCAATCCGCTCAGCACCAGTGTTGCCTCCCTCGCTAGTACCTTTCCGCTGCCTAACAAGATATTACGACATATATCTTTTGTTAGGGGGCAAAGACCAAGGATGTAGACATGGACGTGGTAGACCAAAGGGCTGTATTGTATATACAGTAGCCTCGTACCCAGGTTAAAAAATTTTTGTGGTTCGTGACCTCGCAACTCCCCCCAATATACAACAGACTGGTTGCTACGAGGCTATATACAGGACGTTGGATGACGAAGGAAAGAAGGAAAGCAAGCAACGACATATATACATATAGGGCCCTATTGGCCGCTAGTGCTAGGTCTGCCCAGACAATATCCTAAACGACAGTCGTGCTATCATAGTTCCGGCAAGATTGTCAAACCGGATATTGTGTACGATTGAGACAATAACTAATATAAATAATAAGTAGATAACTAAGTAGTATAACAAGCTAGATAAGTAGTAATATATATATAGTATCTATATATATGTATAATAGGAAAAGGTAAAAGAGTTTAAATATTAAACTTTAATATAGGAAAAAGGAACATAAGATATCCGTATATAAACGACATTATATAAAGAAAAAAAAGAAAGTAAATAAAAAAGAAAATTAAATATTAGTAGCTATTAGATACCGGTAGTACGTAGTCTGAAGTCAATTCAACTGTTCTATTTATATACTTATTTCAAGTACACAACAATAGTCTTTTCTTCCTTCCTATTTTGGAAAGGTCTGCATATGCACATATATGCACGTATATTCAGGTATATGCAACAACAATTTCTTGACATATGCACAGCGGCTTATTATCTACGAACAGAACAACTACTATACCAGCTCATACCCTTCCAGCTCACAACCCCTTCTAGCCCTCTAGCTCACACCTCCTTCGCTTCGTTGGTTCCGGATGTGTCTAGGAGTAATTCCGGTTTGCTGTTGAATAACAACAAGGGCTTCCGCAAAATCACCGCCTGCGCACGAGTTACAATGTCGAACATATTTGGTAGGGCGGAAGGAACAGCTGGATGAGGAGTGGAAGGAATAGCTGGAGGATGAACGGAAGGCATAGCTGGAGAATATATAGAATTGTACAGGAGAAGGCCTGACGGCTGGCCTATCTGGCTTGCTTTTGCATATGCAACCTATCACGCAAATATGCATGCATTTATGCCAAGACCGGTTTCCCAAATAGGAAGGTGCAAAGACTTTTGTTGTGAGCCTCCGTACCGACTCTCTTATGATGAGGGATCAGGGCCTTAGGCTCCACTTCAAAATAAATAAAGATACCAATGCTAATGCAAACACAAAGACATGACATACGTATGAGCGAAGAAATGCATGATCACGTAAGGTTGCAGTGAAATTACATATATCCATACTTGTTAAAAGTTTAATGTCTTATAAAGGGAAAGTTAGACTGGGGAAGGTCTTGGCAGAAGTGGGTTTAATTTGAGTAATTTGAGTGTGCCGTCTCTTTCAGTACTCGAGCTATTCGTAGGTCAGGCCTCCAACCATACTTTATTTGAGCACACTCGTTTCTGAATCCATACTTTCTACCTCACTTATCGGGAAATATACATACAGAGACTCAATTACAACAATGGCGGAGTATGATTCCTATCCTAGATCGATCATATAACAAAAAACCAGACTAACCATTGCTAACTTGCTCGCAATGCAACTATATAGGGCCGATTTCGATTTCTCCATGTTCCAAGGCGGATCGTTCACAATTGTCCTTGCGGATCCCGGTGATAGCAGTAGCGATAGCATTACTGAAAGCCCACTCGAGACGGGCCCAGCCGCAGAGTCATCAAGCCTAGCTCCTCAGAAAAGCAAACATCTGCCAGAATATTTGATACATCGATCATTGCTTGCTTCGGTTTCCCCCGAACTAGCGAAACATACAAATAATGATATGAAAGAAGGAAAGGAGGGTAGGATGATTCTTCATGAGGTTAATGCAACTACCATCGAAAGATTTCTCCAATGGGCATATAAGGGCCACTATACTGTGTATGTTTAGCTATATTCTCATATACGACAATCAAATTCGATATTCACCTAATACATCAAGGGTTTACTAATCATGATTAGCTGTACAGAGCCCAGTCAGGTGTACTTGCGTTGTCAATTCACACTCACATATACGCCTTTGCTGAGCGTTTTAACATTCCCGTGCTCAAAGACGAGGCCTATAAAAAAGCCAACCAAAGATTAAAAGCACTCAATGGCTACCCTCGCCCAAGCGATGAAGAAACAATGGAGATTGCAAATGTCTTTGATTACGCCTTTACAAATCTTCCCGTGCAAACTGATCTCTTACTCAAGGACTATGCACAATATATGGCGTGGGATTTGGAAATCTTGCGCAAGAAAGATTGCTTTTTGAATTTATTGATGGATAATCCCGAGGTAGGGGGGGCGGTTATTCAATGTGTGCGGAGGGCCTCACGGCCACCGTGGAATAAGGTTGTGCAACATGCCTTACTTCGATACTGCATGGTTTGTCTTAGGCCTGAGGTTGCGGATATAGTTTGTCCGGGCTGCCTTAAGCGGGCCTCCGGCGTAAAATGTTATATTTCGGGTAGCCGAGAGGAATACACGGTGGGTTTGCTCGATAGTCAAAACAACCAATGCTGCTCAAAGGGAAAAGGGACCTATCGGATGCACGAGCACCTGGTCTGTCAATACTCGGCATGTAAAGGTACGGGGGGTAATGGGGGCTTGAGTTACCCAGACTAAGACGACTTTCTGCAGTAATTGTCAATTTAATTCATGTACTTCTTTGTCCCCCATTTCAAAGACAATCACTTGTCTGTATCTGAACTTCACCGCGTTAAAACAGTCAGGCCATATAACCTACACATCCATCTCCATTGTCAACTCCCCCCTTGGAGCTATCGCTTCATATGTGGCTTGTTTCCTGATACAGATGAACCTCATTACAAGCATACCTAATAATCATATATTGGTTACAAGCATACCTCCATAGGAAATAAGCATATTTTGATTATACATAAGAATATTCTTATTTTTTTTTGGCATAGTCACCATACATATGCTTGTAAGCAGAGATGCGCGTTACTTCAATCAGGTATGCTTATCGATAAGAGACAACAGAGCACGCACAATCATGTAGAATACAAGTCCCACACGCAAGTATACATCTCCACACTACTACCTAATACTTATCAGTCTCCAACGGAATCCACATGGCATCTGCACAAACCCTACAGCGTCGAGCATGCGGAGCGGCAAGCAATCCGAACATAGGTATGCGGAGCAAAACCCGAAGACCGCATGGCCACATATTCAAACGCTAGTTCGATCAGAAAATCCTAAGAAGGAACTTACGCAATCCCAAATTAGTAAGATTCTCATCCAAAATATCGACCCAGCACAAATAACAAAAGCTTTACCCTGAATCGAAGCGGATTTAGAACTCGAACCTCCTCCTCTTCTTGATCTCTCCTATTATTTCTATGTATCTAGTACCTATAGTCTCATTCCGCACCTTTTCTTAGACCCGCGCTACCTTCTTTCCAAATGTACTTCTTTTCCTTTAATATAAGAATATATTGGTTACAAGCATACCCCATCTGGCCCCTGCGATATGCTTGTAATGAGGTTCATCTATAGATGGAACTGTACAACTTATAATAATCTAGCAACGAGAGTAAATTTTCATTAGAAACACGGTATGTCGTACTGGCCTTAAACCACTGCCCATATATATCCCCACCTGAATTGTGGCATTATTTTTGTGGGCCCTCTTACTCTTACTAACAAACTCCGACTCGCAAATCTCATGGTACATAGTACAGTTTTACAAAGATCTCTCGAGCAGCAGCGCGAGAGGATTGCCGGTCAAGGCCACCTATTCGTCGACCATGCATGAAATCAAAAAAACCTACTACTCGTTTTTCACTACCGGTGCACGTATACATTAATTTATAACGCATGGAACATCCATCCATCAATCTATTCATCGTCCTATCAAAAAAGAAAGTGGCAAAAGAAAAACATGGTTGAAAAATCACAAGCAATATTCCTTCGATGAAAAAGTATCCCATAATTATAATCCCCCTACTCCCCCTACTCTTCTCTATCCCTTTAATTTTTTGCCTTCTATATGAATAAAAGCCCTATCTACTTCGCCATAATATCCACATACCTCCCCGCCTTTCTTCCCTTCTTCGCCGCAGGCCCTTTCCTCGGCCCTGATGATCCCCCAAGTAAATCATCCAAAATATCCCCACCCCCCCCACCAGCAACTGCCGTACTGGGCCTTGATGGCGGCGCGCTTCTCCCTACGGCCCCGGGCGGCGGCGGCGCAGATGCACTCATCGGTGGTAACGACCCCGGTGTACCTGGCGTACTAGGCGCTGGAGTGCCTAGTCTACTTGGTGGTGCAGGAGTACTCGGCGTACCAGTACGCATGGGTTGGCCGGCTGGTGTTCCTGGAGTACTGGCTCTCATTGCAGGAGCCGCTGATATTGGAGTTGAAGGCGCATCGGAAGAACCAGAAGTGGGTGGTGGGGAAGTCATGTTCAATGATGAGGTGCTGAAAGACTTATGAGGGCCTGCTGAGGTAGGTGTTTGAGGTGGAGGGACAGCCGAGCTGGGCCGAGATGGAGGGTTTGTGAGGCGCTTGGGTGGAATAGGAGGGCCCTTTGGTGCGGCTTGCTCCTCTGCAGCAGCCTACCCTTTTTGTCAAAAAAAATTTAACGGATCAAGAAAAATGGAAGTACAAACCTTTTTGTTTATCCACCTCTTCAAATCCGGATCATAATAAAAGCTACTCTCCTCTCCCAGCTTTGCCTTGATCGGTCCTCCACTTTGCCCATTTGGATCCTTCTTCCCACCAAACCACCCTTTGAACCATCCTGAGCCACCCGAAGCCGCAGCCTGCTTCTTTTTCTCTTCTTCTTCCTGTTTCTTTTTCTTTTCCTCCGCTTCCTTCTTCAATGCCGCTGCACGAGCAAGGAACTCTGCATCATCATCGTCATCATCCATGAAAGATTTCTTCTTAGGCTTGGGTTTCTCGTCGTCAGAGTCTTTATCTTCCGCAGCGGAAGGGGCCCTTGCTTCGTGAGGCTGGTAAGAGGTGTCGCCTGCGGGGGGTTCATATCCTGAGGACGCGGACGGTGGTTCATAAGATAAAGGCTGATAACCACTCGAAGCTTCGCTAAAGGTGGTTTTACTAGCAGCAGGAGAAACAAAGGAACCTTGGTAGGGTGTAGGGCTGTCGAAAGTGGGCTTAATGGGAGATGGCTCGTATCCACTCTGTGACATGTATGGGCTTTGTTGGCTACCAGAGGCGTATAGTGATTGCAAGACAGTCTGCTGCGTTGGTACCGGTTTGTATGCATTAGTTGTACTAGTATTTGTCAGAGGGGTATAAGGAGCGTAGGGTGATGACGGATCATAAGATTTGCCACTCGACCCAGGCGGCTGAGATGAATAAACAGGCTGTTGCTGGGGAGTATATGGGGTAGCGGCTGCCGTGAAGTTAAACTGTTTGGCTATTGTGGGGGAATGATTTCCACCTCCTATACCAATACTGCCTCCATACCCGTAAATATCTGCAATCGACTGAGTTCTACTCATACCGGGGCTGGTTGATGTACCGCCGAATGGGCCTTGTGCCAATACACCAGCGGCTTGGCCGTTGTCGGTACCAGGACCAGGCTCGCTGTCCTCTCCTGCGACAAACTTCGTGAACGCACCCCACATGCTACCTGAGATGTTGTCCAAACTAGGCTTGCTAAGCCATCCGCCAGCTGCTGCAGCACTCGGTGACTGGCTGACTCTATTGGTGAGCTCTTCAAGTGCATTAAACATAGTCCTGTGGAAATATGGTAGTGGCTTTGTTGAAGTTTTGAGTACTGAACCAATCGCGTCGCAATATTTATGAGCTTCAGTACCATATCCACTCTCTGCAAGTAAAAAGGCGTGGAAAACCTTGATGCCCTGTAAATGCGGGATGATTGCGGGGGGCGTGGGACCAGGAGCCAGCGACAATGCCAATTCGTAAACTTCACTCAAAAGAATTGCATCAGTATCTTTCCAGAAAGTAAATGGCGAGTACACATGGTCTGCTCCAAAAAGTGCTACTGCCGTATTAGGGTCGTCGGAACCACTAAAGCTCGCAGCATTTTTGGCGAACAAGTAGCTGAAGAAATATTTAGTAAATACAACTCAGAGTGTGAAGCATTGTACGTACCAAAGGTGAGCAGCCTCTACCCTTGCATAAGTTCCCAGGAGCTTACCGAGGGCGGTTATGGCAGTCGTATCTCCTGCACTCCTATTCGACATAATCAATGCCAGAGTCTCCCTCCATTTCTCAAGGCCCTCCAGTGGATCCTTTGCCGAAACGGTTCCTGTCATGCTAGTCATCATTGGCTGCCCTAGTCGGGCGCTCTGCGGTACAAGTTCGTCCACGCTTTCTTCACCATTTCCTCCGAAAATTTCGTACAACACAGCTAAACTTTCAAGTCCACCTCCCAGGGTCTTAACCTCATTCTTGACGAAGTCTTGGACGACTTGCTTCCACAAGTCATTGCTCACTGTACCCGCAATCAGCATTGCATGGGACCACAACCGTTTGTCTACAGCATGCCAAACTGCTGCTGTCCGATCTCCGTTCAGAAGGTGTGTTCTAATCGTTTTCATAGCTTCCATATTTACACGATCCGGCACGGGTCCAAGCCCACTCCCAGTTGCAGAGCTACTCATAGAGGCAACGAGGCTGAAGGAATCCGCGGAAGTGGGTGAAGAATCCTCTGGCCATAAGAATGCCCTTATGGACTTTCCAATCTCTCCGCTACAAAATTCGTCAGTAACTGTCAACCTTCGAACATTATTTCATGACGAACCCTTCTATGTTTCCATCATTCTCCAAGAACATTTTCATTCCCTTCCACAAAAGTATTTTCTCCTCTTTCCTCTTTCTTTCCGTTTCATCCGGAATTGGCTCGCCTGGTAAGAACATTCCAGCTCCACTAGCATCCCCCTCCAACGCCGCAATCTTCTCGGCCATCCAAGCAAGTACTTCCTTCTTTTTTAATTTCGCTCCCTTCCCACCAGAGTAGACTGGTCCAGGGAACTTGACCAGACTGTCTTCCAATGGCAGAATATCCCTTGTATGCCTCACCTTCACCTCTCCGGGAGAACATTTGATCATTGGTTGCGACATACCCACAGCATTCCGTTGCGTCCTTGTGGGGAACATGGTGACGATATGGCCACCAAACCCCCAGGAGAAAATGGGACAACCTTGCCATCTGTTTAGAGGGTCGTGAATCGATGTATCTTGCGGTGTCATGAAATTTACTGGATCATTCATGAAGTTCTTGACGCCAGCGGACATACTTCGTGTGTGCTGCTCTATTGGCGAGAAGCCAGGATATGCAGATGTTGCATTTCCAGCCAAAGCCGAAGCCGGTCTGAGAAGATGCTGAGACGGTTGATACTGGTTTGTAGGCCTCTTAGGACCGTTCATCAAAGTCGACGGGCTCTGAGTCTGAGCTCTGCGAGGTGGAGCAAATGATTCTGGGGAAGCCGTTCGGGAGGGATGTTGTTGTTGTATGGCAGAATTTACCACCGGCGACGCGGTTCGGGATGGTGGTGACAGGGTATTTGCTCGGCTCATTCCTCGCATGGGTTGCCCCGAAGGCGGAGGGGGTGTAGCAGTTGATCTAGGACCATACTTATTGCAAATCACAGCTGGCGGCGGTGTTGCAGCTACAGCACTTTCTCCAGCCTCATCTTCCTCTTTTAGTGCTCCAAAACCAGCAGCAAAGGCGGCAGATTTTGCGGTACCTGGCCTAGAGGAGTGAAAATGATGCTGTTCACCGAAATGCCTCATTTGGTTATGTGAGTTCTGTTGGGACTGTTGTGGACTCCCAGTACTGGCACCATCCGACCCAGAAATGAGTGGAGCACTGACCTGCTTTTGGCGAGGCGGCGACTGCTGGAGTGCCACCACTGGCTTAGCAACGTATTTACTTTCCATACAAGTGTTTGGGAGCGGTGTACTCGGCACACGGTGGTAAGGTGGGAACTGCGGGGGGGATATGAGGCCCTGGATCGGAGGGAGAGCTATAGCAGAAGCAGTGGTATAATGTGAAGTAGTTGGTGGCGTAGGAGGGATAGCGGGATATTGCGGAGCTGTAGTGGCAGTTGCCTGGGGAGGGTCAACATATGCTGGGGGGGGTTGGGGAGGCGCAACATAATTATGCGCAATTTGGGACGGGGTTTGGCTGGTTGGTGGAGGAGCATATCGTGAATGCAAGGCAGGTGCTGGGCCTAAAGATGGAGTAGTGGTTGGGACAGAAGTGGGTTGATACGCAGTATTCGCAGCGCTCATTGGCCTTGCAAGTGTACCAGGCAGGCTTTCACTAGGAGCCATGACTACCTGTGGTTGATACCTTGTTGGTTTAACCTTAGTGACCATGGGTAGATCTTCAAAAAACGCTGGCGCTGGCTTAGTTGACACCTTGGGTGGTAGTATATTTGCAGCCGGTGCCCCTGGAGGTGTGTTCTGTAGCGGGGGGCCAAAGGCACTCTGGGTGGTTGGAGGAGTAGCCCCCGTTCCAAAGGAACTTTGCTGATGAGGTGGAGATGTTAATGACGGAGACATACGAGGCATACTGATGCGTTTCGACAACGCTGGTTTCACCACCTCCATTGGCAGATCGTAAGGGGACTGATAGTTTCCTTTCTTATCAACAAAACTCTGGGCTTTGGCCACCGGGGGAGGCTTTGGAGGAGCTGCTTGAAATTGCCGTGGCGGAGCTGATGCTGGGATTGGAGTGTAGTAACCCGTAGCAGCGAGGGCTGGAGTATAGCCTAATGGCTGTGGCGTTCCGTACGGTTGAGTGACGGACGGTTGCTGAGCTAGAGTGTGGGGATTAGGTTGTGGTTGCCAACCTGCAGTTGGAATACTATAGTGGTTCTGAATGGTGTGATATGGCCCTTGGGTATGAATGGGTGGAGTTGTGGACTGTGGAGTATATCTGGAAGTAGCTGGAGGAGCACTTGTAGTGGTGATATTTGAGAAGCCTTGCAAAACTCCACTGGAATTTACTACTGGCTTTAGTTCCGCTGGAGCGGTTTCTGCAGAATCTTCTTCCTGATCACTGCTCAAAAAATCCTCATCGTCAGGAAGAAAATCATCATCCAAGAGCTCATCTGCAGCCAACGCCGCCTGCCACTTCGCCGCAATATCCGTTTCCCCAGAGCCAATCATGGCACCTGTTTCTGTGTCTGATTGCACCTGGATTGAGCTGGCAAAAACATTCGCTCCTTCTGGGAGTGTCTCGTCTGCTGTTCCAAAAACCTCAGAAATAGCTGTCGTCACACTAGCAGCAACTCCACCATAGTGTGTACCTACCAGTGCTGCCGCCACTACTTCAGATTTCGATTTTCTTTGGGGATCATCTGCAAGTGTTTGGGAATTGCCTGCTGTTGAGAAAAAGTCGCCTCCCTCATAGTCACCTGGTTCGTCAAAGAGAAACGAAACTGGAGCTTGCTGCTCTTCCGTAAAGACTGGCTCCCTAGCCAGCGGTTTCACCTGAGACAGCCCTTCTTCCCACCGAGCCTTGGTCTCGTCCTGAGTATTTGTCTGCCTGTCTCCACCACCAAGTGTGTTGAAAAGGTCAGACTCATCAACGTTGGAATTTTCCACATTTACAGAATCAAATATCGAAGTTGGCAGCTCTTGTTGTGTACCAGGGATGCCAGTCCCAGCTTGTGTAAAGATTGAACTGAATATTGCTGCATCTCCAGCAATTTCCTCGTCATCGAAAGGCGACCGCCTGTCAACTAGCCCTCCCTCTTCCTCTACGTCTGAGCTAGAATCGGGTTGAGGTTTTGACACCACCTTTGGTGGAGCTGGAGGAGTGTTAGCACGGTCTATAGGGCTGACAGCTCGTCCTTGCTGTTCCCCATATGCCTGAACATTTTCCCGCGTAAGTTCCCCCGTCTCACGTTTTAGTAGCTCATTCATATCATCGAAGGCCCAATTGATTTCTCCAGAGGAACGCCGCGGGGCGTCTGAACCAGACCCTACGGGCGGTGTGGTTCCATTTTGCGGCAGTAATAAAGTGGCTCCGGTCTCCAATGTCTCTTTGTGTAGGGGAAACTGAGGAGTAGGTGGGACGATGATCGGAGTTGCAGGTCTCTCTAAACTCAATTGATCTGGATTGATGGCAGAGGGGGTCCATTTAGTGTGATGTGTTTCTGGTGGTATTTGGTCGTGCGTTGGGAGGGAGTCTGGTGCCAGAGAAATAAGATGTTAGCCCTTACACGAATGATTGCCAACCACTACAACAAATCCGGGCGATATTTTATCCGAAATCTCTAGATACCACAATATTTCCAATTAGATGGAAACGTCTGCATCATTGCACCCTTACAGGTGCAGACCCGACTGCTACCCACCTTTGTTCTCCTCACGCGACCCCGTATGCCCCCCACCCTCTTGTACCTTGGGTATCCGACCTCCCGCCGAACTTCCATCCACATAGTGCCGTGATAGCCCAATATCGGATGGGTGGCTATGTATCTGGCACCCAGCATCCACGTCCTCAATGTGGCAAGCTTCGGCTATAAAGCTTGCAGTTGAATCTACCCGTGGCAGCGAGCCTCTTGAGTTGACATCAAGATAGCCCGGCCGAGACCGCTCACAGGTGGCCTCCGGGGAGTGCGGAGGCGACGACAGCTCCATAGAGTCTCTTGCGAGTTATAGTGCCCAGAAGGTGCTGCTGGGCTGTGCTGTTCCGCAGCTATGGATTCGACGTCAGGTTTATGGGGGGATGTGTAGAGTAGCCCGTCAGATTCTCGAATTCCAAATGCAAACGTTATGCTGAGGCCTGAATCGCTAAAATAGAGTCGGATTCATGCTGCCAGATATTGGTCAGATCCTGCGATATGATGGCCATCCCAAAAGCCAGATTAACCACAACCGGGCTTGGCTGGTCGCCGCCGCCATGACGCCGATGACGTATGACGCGACGCCAAGCTGCCTGTCATGGCAAACGTCAGGATCAACCCCTCTGCATTCCCACACCTGCCGCATAAATAAAAAAGGCAGATGTCCTCCCACCGTCGCCACCACGTTTCACCGTCTCCTATACCATCAGACTCCGATTCTGATCTCCACCTTGACCTAGAGGAGCTTGATCCATCCTCCGCAAGCTATCGACCGGATGGAAATCCTGGGTACCAGGCGGTTGGGGGTAATTTCAACAACTGGAATTGGCGGTAGTAAAAAGACGACCCTTCGCCACGGATCGGGCTCAAGTCACTCATGGGGGGTGGTCGACGCAAGTATAAACGATTAAAGCTACAGACGATATATTCTGATCATGAGGAGTATCGGCAAGGGCCCCTGGGAGTCGACATCCGTCAAACAGCAGGGACGCACACATAAGAAGTGGGGAGGGTAATCACGGGCAGGGTCACGGGCAGGAGGAATCGGTCCTGTTACACATCTCGAGAGGGATATCGATACCGGTATCGCCATCCAAGACATTGCTCCGGTCTTCCCGGCAGCCGTCCCCAACCCAACGGTCCAGAAAGACTTCCGACTCAACTCGGATGTTACCCCTCGCCCCGGCTCCCGCAATTTCCTTCCAATTGTCTCAAATCATAAATTCACCCTAATCACCTTTCTTCCGCTCACGCGCTATCACGAGTTCAGCTACTTTTTCAACCTGTACTTCCTATTAGTCGCACTTTCACAGATTATGCTGGTGATACGGATTGGGTTTCTTAGCAGTTATATTGTTCCACTAGTTTCTGTGTTATGTGTTACTCTGGTGGCTAATTGGTGTCGTTAGATGTCTTTGACTTTAATGACAAAGTTTCTATGCATTGTATACATGCTATGGCTTGGGGCATTGATGTTATTTTCCAGAGATACCACTTGAGAATAAAGCCTCAGAATGTAGAGATCTATTCATGTTTCTACGCATGTGTCTATTGTGTTGAGGAGAAGTTTAAAATTAAAGCGTGAAGAAAACCAGTACTCTCCTGAGTTCAGGGTAGTTTCAAGGTTCAAAATGATGAGTAAAATATATGAGAAACTATTACTTGTACCAATCAGTCTATTTACAATCGTCTTTTGGAAAGACAAGTAATGAGAGTGGGGGAGGGGGGCTGCAGAAAGTGACTTCCTGACGCTTTCCCAGCTCTAGTTGAAAGGTCCCCCCACCCCCTACCCCTCCCCCCACACTACGTGTGCTCCCCCATCAACTATATAGTCATTGGCTATATAGTTGATGAAGGCACCTCTCCTTTTTCTTAAACTTTAATATTTTCACCTGTCGCCTGCCCCCCCTCTTCTTAGGACCTCAAATTACCACCCACCCCTAGTATATGATAAGACGAAACCAGATGCGGGGGCAGCGATATATAAGTAAATCAGTGCACGCAGGGGCAGCTATATTCAGGGAAATCAGTGCATGCAGGCAGCGATATATATGAAAATCAGTGCATGCGGAGGTAGCGATATGTGGGTAAATCAGGCGATATATAGGCAAATCAGTGCATGCCGGGCCAGCTTTATTCAGGGTAATGCAAGCAAATGGGGGCCGCGATATGTAGGCAAATTCCGGTACGGAGTATTCCGGAATGGACTGGATTCCGCACCGGACCATAAATACATAGGTATGTAGATTTTCTTAGAGGGTGTCATAGATCATATCGCTAAGCGGATTCAGAGCGTAAGCTCAAGTTATTGTCTTGTGTCTGCCAGCCGTGAGTCAAATACCTTTAGGACTTCTACATCCCCTGTAATCGGCAGGTTAAATAGGGACTCATGACTACAGTATATCAAGATCTGGTGGAACAATAACCCCAAATCTTGCATCTATGGCAAATTCTGTTGTACCCTGGTTGCCTCGTATGGTGGTGTATGGTCGATCTAGGCTCAGCCTCCACAACCCGCCGCACCTATGACCTGCAGTCACTAACATTGGCACCTACCAACCCCCCCCCCAACCTCCATACCCACATCCACCGCATGGCACTTGCACCATGATGCAATCGTATGCGCCTGTGCCTTTCTGTAGCAATAATTTCCACAGGAAAACTGGAACCTCATACCGCACCGCCGATCTGTTGTCCAGTTTTCGACAATCTCACATACCGGCAGGCCACTGGATTCCTTGCTCGGGCAGCTTTGTGAGTGCTGGGAAGCTCGCAGGAGCTGTGCGAGAGTAATCATAATCAATTTCATCAACCTGCTTGTAGTTATGCTGGTCTAATTTCGAATACCCCGATATATGTTCTGGGCCGCCCGCGGGGGCCATACCTACCGGTACTATGCCCCTCGCCGGTAATGTTATTTAATTACTTGGATTTGGAACACAACGCACTTGAATTGATAACAAGTACCATGTAAATTTCTACTTACCTATCTACACCCAATCAAGAGCTTAAGAGGGAAAAAAAACACAAAGAGATATATCGTTATCTATAAAGTTCAACTCTCCCATTGTTAGACCTCCAGTTCTATTTTTCAGTCTGCCCATTATACAATTTTAGATATCATCACTCTGCGGCTGAATCTTCGCATGCTTGAAATACTTCATCCCCACCCATGCCACAATAACCCAAACCCAGGCAACCACAATGGTCAAAATCATCAACGCCGGATAATAACCCTGAATCGGGAACTCCTCATCATCATCCTCGCCGCCCAGAATCCTATTTCCGTCATTTTGTAAAAAGCTTGGGATGGGAATTGGATGATCACTGGGTACATCCCAAGCCCATCCCCACACGCCGAGAACGCTGCCCATGCCAATGACGAATATTAGCCATGTGCTGAGGAGGATAAAGTACCCCCACCAGACGGTATCGGCGAGGGGATCAATGGAGTCTCGTGGAGCGAGGGGGGGCCAGGGGAGGTCAATGAAAGACGCTGGGAAGGAGGGGGAAGGGCTGGGGATGGAGTAGCCGTTGTTGATGGCTTCAGTAGGTTTGGGGGGAAGGGGGCGAGAAGTGCTGGTGATGCTGCTTGTGCTGCTGTGGTCTGCTTCATCGTCGGCGTGGTGGGTAGTGATGACTGTAGGTGAAGGTGGGAGTAAATTGTTATTGGGCGGGTGTGTATCGGTATGGGGGGAATGGTGTTCTGCCCCAAGGACCATCCCGGGAGTGATAATCCCGAGGCCATTGGTAGTTAGGCTGGACATGAGTACGCCCCGCGTGCGCAGTAGGACGTTTTTTCGGAGCGAGCGGCCGCGTTGTCGACGTCTCACGGGATCAACTCCATTGCCAGTGGGAGAGCTACCATTACTACCGCTAACAGTGCCACTGCTGACAGCTGAAGAAGAAGCTGGTGCCCCACCATCATCACTCCCGTCGGCGTCGACCCAACCAGAACCCTCTCGAGCATCGCCCCCGCTGGATTCTCCGGTATCGTAGGTGCCGTTTGGCTGTGGCTTCTCCAGGCTTTCTCCATGGTCTCGCCTCGGGATTGTCTGCGGGTCAATGCTGGCGCCGGTGCCGAGCTCTAACGGCGAGGTCCTACCAGAGCCAGATCGCATGCTTGGGGAGCTCATGCATATGGGAACATGGCAGTCGGGGGAGGGGGGATAGTTAGGCCAAATTGGAGCTAGATGCACGCAACTGTTAGCGAAGAACTACAGCGTTCGTGTTGTTTTCCAAATACAAAATGCCTTGTGGCTGACAAGGAACTAGGTATGCCCCATGCAGCATGAAATCTGCTATATGTATGCAGGGAAATCAAAAGTGCATATTTTAGTTTTGTGCACTCTTGCCAAGCCAACACTTGCGTCATGCATAGGTAGGAGTCATTTCGTGGCGCATGACAACGACCATATGACGGGGCACCCGCATCTCATTAACCCCCCTGCATATCCTGCGCGCTGTGAGTTGCTACCAGAGAGCCCTTGGCGCGCCTGCTTCGCGCTACTCCCCTTGCTGCGATGCACAATAAACAGCTAGGTAGTCCGCCCCAACATGTCTCTCAAGCTCAGCATCCCCACTGCTTCGATAGTAGACACCACCGACAAGCCTTATACTGTCTACAACATCCTGTACGTCCACTCCCCTTACTGACCCACGTCCATTGCTAACTCCTTGCGGCCCACGTACAGCGTCCGCTTTCCCCTCCGCGAACATACGCTCTCAAAACGGTATTCCGAGCTCCTCAACTTCCACCAAACGCTCACCACCCATGCCAGCATCCCACCACCCTCTCCCTTCCCCCCCAAGTCATACTGGCCCCGCACCATCATATCCCCCTCCCTCACTGAAGACCGCAGACAAGCTCTCGAGCGCTACCTCCAATCCATCCTTGAGTCCTCCGATCCTCGCTGGCGGAACTCCTCCATCTGGAGACAATTCCTCAACCTCCCCCCTTCCTGGTCTGCCGGGTCATCGAGTAGTTCCAATGGAAAAGGCTCAATCGGGGCTGCGAGCGGTGCTGGGGGAATTGCGGCTATTGCGAGTACAGGGCAGCCTGTGATTGATGCGGGGTTGTGGCTGGACGTCCATAGAGAACTCAAAGCATTACTGCACGACGCGAGATTGTTCTTGAGTAAGCGGGACCAGGCGGTGAGTCCGGCAGAGCAGCACGAGAGTGCTGCCGGGGCGAAAAGGTGCATAGTAAAAGCCGGGGGTATCTTAACGGCATTAGAGAGTGGACTGAAGGTTATGGCTGAGGTGTCAGCGCCCACGGCCGCAAAAAGAGGGAGCAATGGGTCTGGTAACGGGGCGAGCGATCTTGGTGAAGGAGAGATCAGAAGGAGGAAGGACCTCCTTGCCTCAGCAAGAAAAGAGCGTGAAGCACTCGAAACACTGGCAAACAGTCTTGCGTCTAAACGGCCCAACGCAACAAGCGCCACTCCCAGTGCAACCGCAGCAGATAAAGCAAATCTCTTTGGTGGGGGCAGGAATGGAGGCGCAAGTACTGGTGGGGGAAGGAGAGTACTAGGGGTACCGCTACCGGAAACGGAGAGAACTAGAGAGCTCGATAACGATGGGGTCTTACATTTGCAAAAACAGTATTTGAGAGACCAGGACCAGGATTTGGAAAGTATGCTCAAGACGGTAGTTAGGCAAAGGGAAATTGGCCAGGCCATTCATCAGGAGTTGGACGAGCAAATTGTCATTTTGAATGCTCTGGATCAGGATGTTTCAAGGTATGTGATGTATTGGTAGAAAAGAGGAATCGAGTTGAACGCACTGGGATGGGATGCTAACTTGTGTGTGTAGGGTAGATTCGAAGCTGCAGATTGGGGGAAAGCGAATAAAGAAGATTTCGTAAAAGGGGCATTTGTTATGGTGGTGGAGAGGTGCCAGAATGTGAGTGATGATACCAACATATCTTTGTGATTGCACCGCGGGGGGCGATATATGTACTATGTACAATGATCTGGGGTTATGATGCATCCTTTTTATGATTCTACATTCTGCACTGAAGACGGGTGTTCAAATAATTTCACTTACCACGGCGTTTTTTAATATACTGAGAGGCTACCTGAAGGTTGCAACGTATTGTGTATCTTGTTTCTTCTAGGGTTTCTTCTATTTAGATGCGATATTGTATGTTGTTGTTACGTAGACCTTAAAGTTATCTGAAATGTGTGTTCTTTTTGGGAGAGTTATGTTGACAGTGGGTCTCTGGGTTCTGACCTCCTGCCGTTTGTTTGCAGGATGGATCTTTGAATTGTAAATGTCGCTTTGCAAAATAATTTGTTAACAGTGTATATATATATATATATTTTTTTTAAAAAAAAAGTCTTATACCCGCGGTCATGACGGGGTTTGGAAGTGATTACCAGCATAGCTTGTGCTAGGTGAGTTAAGGGTAAGCCTGTAGTTCAGCCGCCACGGGAGGGGAGTCCCGGTAATGATCGAGAACCGATATCAACTACTGAGCACTTCAAATAGTACGACTAATGTATGTTAGCAATATGTAGGATGTATAATAGATCTCAGGAATTAAAGGCGTTCATAGGCATTGTGACGATACCATAACAAAGTTGTTTTTTTGTATAGTTGTGGGAAAAGGAAATTAAGTACCTAGAGCTAACTAGGTAGACCAACTGTCCCTCGCCTTCACATTAATTCAAAACACCACCACTATCCCAATTGACATTCTCCATTATCCAAGATGGTTAGTCTCCAATATGCCATCGCTATTTTTCGAAACAGCTGTTCGAAATCTAGCACATGCTGTTATGTCTTCCTCAGACTCGCAAATTCCTAATAGATGTTTGTAATGTTCAAGAGGTGGTCTGTGGGAAATACTCTCACGTGCATAAGCCGGAGTCACGGGAAATGCGCTAGGAGTACGAAATGTGGCTAATTGGATTATCTCGAGTTAGCTTTGGTATGAACGGCCCGATACGAGAAAATGGAGAATAAAACTGAAAATCTTGATAAAAAAAGTCGATGTGGACGAAACAATCTAAGTTCATTCATGTTGTGATGTACTGTCGTGACCACAAATTCAGCCCTTGGATCATGGCCTTTGTTTTAACGAACCGTCCGTGTTATAGGTTTAAGTTCAAACTACTCCGATAATAACTGTAGTAACCCTTTGTTAGTAAATTAAAATAGCCGCACACTTTTAGTTATGTACCATCAATACCCACCCAATAATTATCTGAACATATCCAAACCTCCAATATGGCTCCTCCGGATCAAGCTCAGCTTCAGATTAAAGAGTGCGAGTTATCTTGTGAGATAGGTTAGGTCAATCACAAATTACCCATATACAACCTCCTATTTTGCGCGCGGCCTCAAGCAATGGAACACCAATCCCGAGTGGTTGCGACACCAACCCTAAGTCCATATGAGGGTAACTTTCTATGTTACATTGTACGGAATGAGTTTTTATTGTAACGGAGGAATAATGATACGAGCAATCAGGCTATGAGGATATATTGTATAATATGATGGAAGTGTGTAGAAGTTTCATTTGAAACTGTAGAATAGATTCTTGAGGAGCTAGAATTCTCAGGGTCTGGTGGATACTTAAGTATATAAAGTGATGGCTACCTTGAGTTGATAGTTAAAACGTAGAGACAAGATAGTCAACGTACTGGATAGTAGGTAAGTATTGTAGATAAGTTAGCTTGTTGTACACCCCTACGACATGTAGCCTCTCCGTCGAGACACTATATTACTGTGCATCTGGTTTTTAAATGTGCATATCCAGCGGAACTACATCACGAAATCTTGACAACCTTTACCTCCGGTGTCAACTTCTGGTCTCTGTGTATATATTTTATTGAAAAGGGTCCTCTGCTGTCCGGATTCGGCTTTATGTTGGTATACCATAACTCCCGACTAGCATGCACTTTTCGCACCCCTCTCTCAAACTCTCATAGTAAATTCAAAGTTCTAGCTCTTTAACCATATCTTGTTTATCTAGCATACTGATAACCAGACTACATACTGATAGTAATCTGGATTTTGCATCGTGAATTTAAGTTTAGAAACCTACCTTTTAGATCAGCATACTCACCACAACCAACATTGTCACCAGAACTGTGATCCTCACTTCTGCAATTTCTAGTCACTTTAACTATTGTTCAACTACGCCGGCTCACGTAGAGCGGCAAAGCTTCCACACCCAACCAATTGAGTAATGGCAGGTTTTGCCCTAATAAATATCGAGCAACAAATTGCCAGCCTCTTTACTACTCTCGGCTACGATAGCTCTTGCCTAAGCTCTTGCCTAGGTTCTTGCTATCCTCCTAGCCCCCTCTACTATTTAGGACTATTCTACTTCCGCTACAACCACCCCTCTGGCTCTAGTCTGGTTGCTCTGGCTCCTGCTCATCGCCTGAATACTCGGAGCAGACAGCTGTTGGCCATTATGTGGTTATCTGGCAGCGTGGCTCAGCTAAGCAGACTTCACAATGAAGAACAAGGATATGTATGTAATCAATCGTATGCATTACTTGACCGAATTGCTTGAGAGTCAAGTAGTCTGGTGCCAACCAGACTAAGAGTCAAGTAGAGCAGATATATTAGAAGAGCGATTGAGGATGTCATGAGCATACGTACATGCGTGCTCATGAGTACGTGCATATGTTGTCATGTGGGGCCGCCATTATGTACCTATGAGCGTATGAATGTGGGGCCGCCTTTGAGCGTTCGGTCGACAGGTTACTGTCTACTTTAGTGGGAGGCCTTACTGCGAACATGAGCCTTTATAAGGACGCTCAGATTCTTACTATTCAAGCTCTACATCGATAACCATCAACCCACCACGCATCACACCCCACTTACGATATCTCTACACTCTATACGTTTATCAAGATGCCATCAAGCAAGCAAGGCTCATATGAGTATAAGTCCTCTGGGACAAACTCTCAGTAGGTCCCCTTGGACTACAAGTAGATTTGCCGCCTCCACCATTGACTTAACAACACTCTTGCCTTTTCTAGGGGTAACCACTACTGCAGCCGCGACTATGGCACTTCTGCACCAAATCCGAACTCTTATCATTACTCCAATAAGTGGGTTTTATAATTCTACAAAGTGAATCCACGGTACTAATGCGGTGTTGTAACAATAGTGATGGGAGCTATTACTATTCCAACCCCAATGGGTCCACTTACCATAATGATGGCAAAGGAGCTGCGACCTATACCCCTCCAAGCAACTCATCCAAGAAGTAAAAGGCTCCATGTAACAGAATCTGGGAGGGCCTGGTTTGCAGCTTCAAGGCTTGATAGGGTCGTGCGAGTGTAAACTTTTTGGGGGTAATGGTGTGCTCTTCAGATGATCACAAATCATGATGTTCTAAACCATTCCTCTATTCGGACGTTTGATGGATTTGGAAGTAGTTCTTAATTGAGTTGCTATTTCAGAAAGCTGGTCCGCTCTCCTCCGTATCCTACCTGTGAACGTTTGTGATGTAATTCTGGGGCAGTCTCGCATGTAATTTTAACCCAGAACCAAAGACAGAAACAATGCGCAGAGAAAAGCTAAAAGAATCAATCCCCGAAACCAGGTACACCGCACAACTTCAACAGAACAAGAACATAAGAGGCTACAAACAGTAAACGCTCTGACCATGTAAAAAAGGGTACTTGAATGTTTATGATACAAAAAAAAAATCTGAAAAGTAGGCACCTTTGAATATGTAGCTGTGGGAATCATAACGGTGAAAGTAAAAAGACTCTCCAGAAGTCAAAATAAAATAGCTGGAAAAAGTAGAAAAATAGAAAAATAAGAAATGCCAGCCAAATAGAAACTCCACCTTCGAAATCAAACACGCTGTTCATGTACAAAGAAATCAGGGCTATAACGTGTATGCATATCATGTATGCAAGCGAGCCTTCCCTACATGCAACCGTTGTCTGCTTCGTAAGGTAACCCACCCTGCTTCTAGCCTCAGGAATCAGAATCACTATCCTCTCCGACATTCAGCCAGCTATGTGCCCTTTCATCTGCTTTCAAGGCGGGCCTTGGTGCGTTTGAAGTCCCTTCCACCTCCTTCTTCAGCTCTCTCTCCCTCTCAGAAGTTGACGGCCTCAGCAATAACGTTTCCGGTCCTCGGCCCTTCAGTTGGCCACCCGACGGAGGGGTAACAGCAGATACAGGTACCATCTCGATAGGTGTGAATAGGCTTTGAGCAGTTGTTGAAGCTGCCGTGCGTGGGGTTAATAGTGCTCCTCCGGCTGTGGTTACAGGGGGCGGAGGGTACATATTCATCCCCCCGACCCCAGTGTCGACCGATATTCGCCGGGGGAATACAGGGCGTGGCTGAGCCAGCCCCCTTGCAGAAGATTCAATCACCACTGGCGGCACTGGCACGTCCTCAGCACTAGCAGGCCCCGTGGATGCCGCGCCTGCGGTAGTTGGTCTTGTTCCAGCATATGTCTCTCCCACACTCTCTCTCCAATCCTCGATTGAACTGAATGCCAGCCCTCGCTCACTAGAGTCTCCCGCTAGCATGAATGTTCCTCTTGTAACTTGATCTTCTCCGGGGGCTGCAATACCACCTGAGCTTGTGCTTTCGGCCCTTATATGGGCCCCGAGTGATCCATCCCGGGATTGATCAGGTGGAGGGAGAATAAGTGGCTTAGGTACTGTTGCTGAGACAGGAGCTGTTATCAAACCGAACACACTACTGATATTGCTGCTACCTGTAGAAGCACTGGATGGGAGAGGCGGCGTCAGCCTCAATTGTTCTCCAAGTTTTGGGCTTGGGAAGCCGCGGGCCACAGCGGTGGCTTCAACGCCGCTGGAACCATCTGCAATGAGGTAGCTAGTTCGCTTCATTAGACTATCACCAGTAGCAATACTCTCACTCTCTGTGTTTGCGAAACTTGGAATCGGTGGTCTTGAACCACTCTCCAGCCTTGCTGGTCTGCGCTGGGAGCTTCTAGGGGACAGAGCATTGACTTCAGGAATTGGCCGTCTTGATCCCTCCGGAGCTTCATCTTCATCACCGCAATCACTTGAGGAACTAGTCGTGGTACTGGCCAGAGATTCCAAAGACATAACTTTCTTCAAGGCTAATTCCTCTTGGTTTGCCAACATACCCATCTCACCACTTCCTCTCCGGAATGCTGAAGATTCTCCCGATTGCTGATGTGTAAAGGTTCTTGAGTCATCCACGAACGACTGAGGTCTCCTCTGGCTCTCGTATTGATCCCTCCTCTCCCTCTCCCTCTCCCACTCCCATTCCTCCTTACGTCTTTTCATCTCCTCCTCGTGTTCCCTGACTAAGAATGTTGGCAGAGCCGGCAAAGCCTTGCTATCCCTCTTTACTCTGACGCTAGAACTGGCACTCAGCTCGAAAATTTGCGGCGGCTCTTCAGCTCCATTTTCCTCATCTGGCCTCGGGGGTCTCGGGGGTGGTGGTCCCCGGTTTGTGGATAAAGATTGGACTGATGTAGTGATCGATCCAGGCGACGAGAGTTCTCGGGAATGCCCAAATCGTTGGAGTACGGAAGAAGACCGCTTCGGCCTCTTCCCTATACTAGACGGGGAAGAAACCACACTCTGCTGCGTCGTCGCACGGCATGGTATTCTATTCCCAATTTGCACTCCTGCGATTGCTGGTGCCGTGGGACTCCCAGGAATGCTCCCAGCCTGAGTCCAGGAGTGATTGCGAATGTGAATTTTATCTATTGGTGACGTGGGGGTTGATTTAGTTCTGTTATTGACTGAGGACGAGCGTGACGCTCCTGCTCTATATGCTGAGGCTGGACTTCCGTACATCGTCCCTAGGTCTACTAGCTTATCGCCGGCCGTATTTACGGCTGTGGGGCTTGTTATAACTGAGAGGGTCTGCCCGCCCCATCTCCCCCCGTTATTGCCCTCCATAAACTGCCTTTCTTTTGCCTTTAACCGACGACGCCATACCAGGATAGCTATTATCAGAACCCCAACGAAGCAGAGCCCACCCAAAGTTGCACCGATGATCAGGGGGTCGTTATCTGAGCCAGGAGCACGCCGCACAAGCCGATGTTGGCTGGATGAATATCGGGGCGCGCCATAAATCAAGGGAAGCAACGGGACCGTTTCATGCGCTGCCACCGAGCTCAGCGCACGATGTCCATCTTGATCATTCCCCGGACTCCTATCCAAACCTGTTGGCTGGTCGGTATGCTCTAATCCCCACTGTCCTTCCGTCACATCTGTTTCACCGACGTCTTGACCCTTTGGAATTGACCGCCTGTTCCGCCATCGTATTTTCTCCCTCCTCCTTAACCGCCTTCCCTCCCCCGCCCCCCTGATAAACTGGTCCAAATACCCCGTCAGGCTTGAGCTTGAGCTTGAACGATCGGACGATGAACCGCTCATACTATTTATTAATTATAGCTCTCCCCATGAACATATATGCATATATAACGGCTAAGAGGAAGTCCGGTCAGGTTGAACAATTGACCGGTCAGATTAGGACTCGCGGCGTAGGTAGCCGATTGATAGGTCAATCGGGATGAGGCGGCGTTCAGCAGGTCCCAAATTATACCAGGAACCAAAAGAAACTCGACCAAATGGCTCTCAAAGAATTGATTATTAACACCAAGCCCGCAAATAAATCACTGAAGGAGGCAAGTGAATTCAGAGAAAGCAGTCGCTGAAGGAAAAAAGAGGCGGATGATTGTTTGGCGTGATAGCAGAAGCAGTTAAGTGGCACTGGAGTTCGGGGGCCGCAGGCGAAGGCCCACCGTTTCCCTCACTTGCTTCTGTCCGGGTCCTACGCACCTTTTAATACGCCATAGGCGTCACTGAAGATTATTCGGGAACAGAGCAACTGGCTGCCCTGGGGTCTCTGCAAACAATTGGGCGGGTGGGGATTCGTAAACGTCCACTAAAAGCTCGCGCGGGTAAAATCTAATGCAAACTGTTCCAACGGTAGGTTCAGACTCTGCGCTAAACCACATCTCGCCTGGAAAAAAAAGAAAAAAAAAAAACCAGGTGTTTACCGCCAGGCCTATGTACAGTACCTAGGTAGGTTAGATAGCCCGACTCCGCACTGTTGGTTCTAGCCCGGCGCACTTGCCATATTTGTGTGACGAGCACACTTGCATACAAGTACCTACCTAGGGGTAGTCTGGCTGCCTAGGGGTACTGTCCCAAGGGCGGTGGGGCCACACTGCCGAGGCGCTTTACCTAGAACAGTCTCACTCACGAATGCATTTGAAAATTGTACATACCTACTGCCAAATTATTATCCCGTACGATCGCAGCTTTGGCGCCTTCGGGATCTCGAAATACACAGATGGTTTGTGCATTACTCCAGAAAACTTGAATACCATACTGGAATCACATTACCTGGTAGCTGCGAGAATTACAACACTCTCGTCATCTTGAGAACTATCCCACACGATGAAGAATACCCATGCCCACAAGATATATATCATCAACCGTCTGGGCCATTCTCGAAGAGCCCACATTATATATAGTTGAACAACTTTCGGTACCATACATGTATTATATCGTTCTAGGTCATAGTTACATCCGTGCTCGAATAGCAACGAAAATCACAATCGGAATTTATGTAAAATTTTAGATTACAGCAGGCTGCGTCTAAAGTGTACCACCGATTGAAATGTTTCTCATTTATTTTTCCGATTGAACGTAGTGTACTCCAATGAGGTGCAGAAAGCTGACAATGCGGTAGAGCCAAGGGTACAAGGTGATCCCATACTCATTTGTATGTACAGTGAAGTCTCGTTATAAGAAACTCCTCCGGACCGGCTTGGAGTTTCTTATAACGAAAGGTTTCTTATAACGAGATATATACACAAAAATTATGAAAGGTCCGTGCAAGGGTTTTACGTTCTTTTTCAGTCCTCATCTGGCCGTTTTGGTCTGCTTTGATGCCATGACTCTTGTAGCACTTAGATAATAATTGATCTAGTATACGCAGTTATAGATAAGAATAAGACTTCATTTGCCCAAATTCTAAAATGAAAGTGCTGTGTAACAATTCACAAAATGCGGGGTAATATATGCAGCTCTACGCTCGAGCGCCAGAGGGTCTTGGCATGAGACTATGCAGCTCCAGCAACTACCGGTATAAGTAACTAATATGTACAATTACTAACCAAAGACTTAAGAAATCTGCAATAGAGTTGTTTCACTATCATCGAACATTCATTGCCCCTACGGCACGCTAGCTGTAACGCACTCTGTAAAGTAAGGAAGATATTAATCGTAAGAAGCCATATCTCAAAGTTCAATGAGTTGCGATAACTGTACAAGGCTGGACAGCGAGTAGAAGAGGGGGTAGTCCTTGGGGTCCTATTTCTATTTACTAACAAATGGTTGCTATGGTAACCTCGGAAGTTGTCGGTTTACCATGGCAACTTAACAAGAAATTAAAGTCTTATATCTGGCGGAACTGTTTCTTATATCGAGAGGTTTCTTGTAACGAGACTTCACTGTATGTGACCTAACTCTGCAAAGCCCTGTACGAATTCCCAATGTGTGGGATATTTCCTAAGAAATGTCGACTCCCTACAGCCAATCTAGAAATGGCCAGTTGATTCTGTCTGTGGTTGATATCTTGAATAGGTGCAGCTTTGGTGTTAAAAGGTAGTGTGCAAACACGTATGACCTGGCATAGTAAATCAAAATTCTCCGTACTTGTTTATAATTGTGAATGTAGCGTAGATACTTCGAGCCCGCTTTTCCCCCAAACCTTGAAATCAAGGTCAGCAGGCCACAATTAGTTTCACCAAGCTGATACTAACCAGTTCCGATTGCGAATATTATATACTGTTTACCATATTTTTCTATCCGAGGATCGATTGGTTTTCCAGATTTGAGTTCTGACCCATGATTCTCCAGCCCTAGTACGCGGGAACACTGGAGGCATATCATCCAGGTCGCAGGAGAAATTGGGTACTCGAAATCGAGAAATGAAAATTCTGCATTTTTGTGCTATATATGCTATCGTATAGTCGAACACTATCTCGAGTTATTGATAGAAGTTGCGCGAGGAAGCCCCACCAGCGGGAACTTTCATTAGAGGTATTTCAAAGTTAGTGAGCAAGTACGAACATATATATGGGGAAATCTGACAAGATTGCAGGCTAAGATAAAAATGAGTGGCTCAACGCCAAGCACGAGGTTGATTCAGCCAAAAGAAGGTCCCGTGCCGGCGCAGCAACTACCTAGGTAGCGATTCCACAAATGGCTTATCATCCAATGTTATCATCACGTAAGCTGCACCGCCATCCGAAGTCACGTTCTCAGACTTGGCAACCCTAACCTGAGCCAAGCCTTCGGATATCTGCCCCAACTTCATACGAATCGAAATACGCCGTGCTTGTACACTAGGTATTCAACTATAAATGCAGATATCTGCTTTCACCAAGTACGATATGGGGTCACCCATACAACCTAACTTTGAATACGCCTATTGTGAATCGAGGATTGGTCTCGAGAGACTTACATAAGGCTGAGGATTCAGAGAATTGCTGGATGCGATTATTCCCAATTGAATTGTAACGAGGGAAAGCTCTGCAATTTGGAGTTAGAATCTGTAAGTAGACTAGATATATAGCCTTATTATTGATCAGTTTATTCACCTCTCTAGCCCGCCGAGAAAACAAATGTATTGATCACGTGTTTAGGTACAGTTAGGTGGCAATGAATTTGGTACCCCCCTTGCATTAGAGTCCTACATTAGCATACATTTAGCTCCCATATTATAGGTTTAAAGTGCTACATACTCGCCCTCTATTATGGGTACCTACCTCCCTTATATCAGAGTCCTGCATTAGCACATATTTATATATTATAGGTTTAAAGTATGCTGCATATTCGTCCCCTATTATGCGGGGTACCAAATTCATTGCCACCTAACTGTACATGAAGAGTCGCTATTTTGGATTCCTTTCAATTTCCCCGCAGTTTCTAGAACCACTACATACCTTTTTCCATACAATGAGAACTACCAAACTCCCGTAATCAACATTATTATCAGGCATGCTAAAAAAACCCGAGGCCTTGTTTTGAGTGAAATACGACTAAGCAGAATTAATAGACCTGCTAGAATGCAACGGGAACCAACAATATAACCTCTATGTGCATATACAGTACTTATACCTATATTTAAATTCACCTTCAGAATGATGAAGCCACAAAAGATTCCGATGTATCAGAATTGGAGATTGAAATATAACGATGCTTTATTTTTTTTCTTTTTCTTTCTTTCTTTTCTTTTCTTTCTTTTTCCCTTGCTTATTCTGCATTACGTATAACGTACAGTACCTAGATACATCAGTAATTATTATTTTCTTTTTTTTTTGTCCTACGCTTTTGTATTCCCGTGCCTTACTCTAGAACAACATGCGAGGATTCCGTATGTCCTACTTCCGCTATCCGTGTGAACTAGTAGAGTAGGTAGAGTACATGGGAATTGGGTTATGACGATATGAGCTCGAGGCAACTGCTGGTAAGTTTAGTTGCAGATATAGTCCGATCCCGGGGTCATGAAACCAGACTACCGTGGGCATGAGATTCACTACTCGATATATACAAACTGTAATCAATAATGATGCTTATTTGTATATTAGCTTTATCTGAAACCGGCCAATCAAAAGCCTTTAACGTTGCAATTATGCCAGTTTCCGGTGATTCGATTTATTTTAGAGTTGCGTTGCTTACCTATAGTTGAGGCTGGATTTGATTGAGAAATCCCGTGTCCCGCCTAAAGATTCAGAGCTATCCCGAAAATTTGGATGCCATTTCCGGATCTAGAATTGTAGCAGCCAGACTACACTAGCGAATATCTTAGAGTAGGTTAGTTTGCCATAGCCACAAAGAGGCCGGTGGTCGGTAACCAGGGGTCATTTTCTTTTTTGCCGCAGCAGTTATCTTTAGGTAGCTTCCGTACTGGAGCTGTGAGAACGACAGTCGAATTCGTGGCACCATGCATGTCTCACTTGATGCACTCACGGGCTGATAGAGTAGGTAGTAAAGACAGTACATACATATTTCGTGGGCAGGAAGAAACAAGCACTGTCCCGCATGATCACAAGCCAATATAACTGCTTGATTGGACACTTCTCGATGCACAAGGCCTCCCATTGGTTTCTCTGGCGATCGTGAAAAGACATAAAGCAGCCCGTCTAATTCCCATCAAGGAAAAAATGGATTGATTGATTGTGAATTCGTAACCCACGGCAAGAAATTCACCATGGTCACTTTCAAAGTTCAGCATTTCGCCTTCACCATTGCCACCGCTTCAATGCTGTTCTCTGGCTCCAGCAATGCCACCAATATCAGGGACGCCCTCCAGAACTATCCCAATCTCTCCAGCTTTCTCGAACTCCTGAACCAGCACAAGGATTTTGAGACTCTTATCAACACAGTGAACCAAAAGACGATTTTAGTTCCAACAAATTCTGCGATGGTGTCGACTGTTCTTAACAGACTTTCGTTTACTGACCAGCAAGCTCTTTTGCAGTACCACGTTCTGAATGGAACCCAACAGGAAAGCAGTTTCGCAGCTCCAGGCGGAGCAACTATGCAAACATTTTTGCAAGGAAACCAGTTTGCCAATTTAGGCGGCGGACAGCCGAACGTCGTGTTTACCAGTAAATTCGGAGATAGTGGTCAGGGAAATGAGACCCATTCTGCTCAGGTGTTCTCTGGCCTCGGGACGAAATCGGCCATCGAGCCTCTGAATATTACCTTTAGTGGCGGCATTGTACATGCTGTCAACACGTGGGTTTTTCCCTATTGATTAAACTTATAATTTCCAGAGACTGACTAGCATAGTATGCTTTCTCTACCGGAGACCTGTACGTCGACTGCCAAACAGGTCAACCTCAATGGCCTCATCACAGCCCTGCGTCGTACCAATCTAACAGAGTATATTGACACAACGCCACGCATCACTTGTTTTGCCCCCTCAGACGCTGCGTTCAACAGCTCCGGTTCCCCTGACCAGAATCTCAGCCCAGACCTACTCGCACAAGCATTAAAGTACCATACTCTCCAGGGTGATTACATTGGGTATACCTCTACGTGGAAGGATGGACAGGAACTTACTACATTGGCGGGGGATAGCGTTGTTGTCAAACACGCGGATGGTGTTTGGTGGGTTAATGATGTGAAAGTGCTACAGGCCAATGTGATGACCAGTAATGGAGTGGCACATGTCCTCGATGGGGTGAGTATTTTCTATCCCAATGAACTGTTGTTGGGGCCTGTTGCTCGGTCTTCAATTGCTGATATGAAGGTGGGACGGTGTGTAGGTGCTGTCTCCTCCCAAAAAGCCAACAAATACCACAACATCACCAACCGCCACTACCTCGAACCCGAGCACCACAGAGACGAAGAAGAGCGATGCAATTGTATGCAAGGCTACCACAACATTGATACTGGCACTTTCTCTACCACTTCTATATCTTCTGTTATAGTTTCGGGGCATTAGCAATGCATATATGGCAAGTGATGTAAGGCTTAGGAGCTAGGGTTGAGCACACTTGTCTGGAGATTCTCGGAATTGGAGGTCGTAATTGTATTATATATATCAATTGGTGTACTTATATGTAATGAGATGGACATCGGGGATTGGTTCGAACTTTGTCGTAAATGAATAGAGTAGGTTATGCTTGTTAAAATTTGAACGAGAATATAGATACATGTACACACTGCTGGTATCCACAGCCTTTCAGCAAGCATCGGTTACACGGGCGTGAAGTTGTTGGTATGTAACAGGCCACTCTTTCAGGTTAGTACGCCCAAGCACCTCCATTTTGCAATTCCACATCACGGAAGGTGAATTTGCCGGGAACATAGGTTTATAATCCCAAGCCAATTTTGGTCTTGCAGGTTTCTGTAGCGTGGCATGCGCACATGAGCTGGTACTTGATTGGATTATTTGACAGTCGCGTATGCCAGACAACTTAACGTAATAGATCTAGATCGAACCCACCTTTCGAACACTGAAGCAAGTTCAGCCGGGGCCTACATATGTATGTAGCTTTTGCGGTTCGTTGAAGTGGTGGAGGCAAACCTTGATCAAATTCTTCTCTAATAGTTAGAAACATGGACAGGCTCGGCGGGAAGGCATATATGAGCATCGACACCTATCGATACGATCATTGTAGGGCTTGGTATGGACTTATATGCTTGAGGATTATTGTAGACCACCACTCGGTAGCATTGAATCTCCTTTGTGAATTCAGAGGTTGCAGCAGTGGTTTTCTTGCAGCCTACAAAATTTAAGCCCTGTGCATGAAGTTTTTGTCTATTAAGTATGCCTTATGTAATCAGTCTTTGGCTATGCAGAACCTCCTTCACTGGGAGCGGTCGACATCAATCCTGTAAAAGACCGACTACACTGTAAGAACTGTATGGAAATGCGAAAACACAAATGGGGTGAATCGAACATACATCATAAGAAAATCCATCACCAGTCATTGCGTTATTCTACTCTCTTCCTTCCTCTGTCAAGTCGTAGGCCTTAATTGGAGGCCAGAGTCCCTTATCTTCAACGGCTACCTTCCTGTCAAAAAACACCACAATGGAGCTGGTGAGTCTCCGGTTACTTCCCAGAAGCCAACGTGCCCCCATAATTTCCTCGCCTGTATAATCTCTGCCATGGGTCTCTGGCAACCCCATGTATCACAATCGCCTTGATCTATTGTCGCTTGGTGATGTGGTTGGTGGGGGTGATTTGGCTGGTCGGGTTTTCTTACCAGCCTTTGCTGCCGGACGTGGTGCAGCCTGTTTTTTTTGCAGTTGGAGGTGCCACTACAGGGGCCTCGTCCTCATCCTCATACCCAGACAGGTCTTCATACATATCTGACCTGTTTGCCATCACAGCATCCTCACCGTCTCTTGCCCCTGTGCATGAGGGTAGACTGCTCTTCAATGAATAATTACACAAAGGAGAAGATATAACATGCCATAGGGTTCCTCTCTTGGATACACTTAGGCTATGGCTGGCGAACTTACTCGAGTACTTGCCCATACGAGGGTTGGGCAATGAACTTGAAGATGGGAATAAAGATATAAGTTGGAGTCGACATTCTAGTCGGAAGAGGTCATGACGGGCATGACTATTGAATGTATGTATATATGTATGTATGTATATATGTATGGAGTGGACTCCCCAAGTCACGGTCTTAGGCGTCACTAGAGTTTTTTTTTTTTTTTTTGGCAGGTGACCAGCTAACATGACTGAGATTTGGTGAGCGGTGGCTTTAGAGCTTGGCCTGCCTGAGTATCTTCAAGCATGGCTTTGCTATTTAATCCTCACATATAGATGAGAGAACCTTGAGATCTGAAACCTCTCACAACGATCTCCTGCTCCAAATTTGATTCATATATGATCTATAGAACCCCCCAACCAAATAATTTATTATATATTTTATATAATAAGAAAAAAGGCAATATCCGAGGACATATCGCAACGATATACGTTTATAGGTTTCAATTATGCAAACCACTGTGCCTCGCCAATCCCAGACAAAGAAAGGTCTTAGCCAAACCGATAAAAGTGCCCATCGTACATGTCTCAATAATTATACTTAATCTTCGATTTTGAAGGCGATATTCTGTATGGAGCTTAAGCTTGAGTTGGCGTCCCTCAATCCAAGTTTAGGGACCTGAACCAACTCTATAGGTATGTCGGTGATTGTTTGAAGTTCACGAAAAATGATATCCTTTTTTGAAATGCCTTCAATTATGCAAACCACTGTGCCTCGCACCTTCCTGCAATTAGGTCAGAGAAGAGGCCATAAGCTTTCTTTTTAAATCTATTTTTTTCTCATGTAATGATCTGGCGTCTCGGTTTTTAACAGTTTTTCCACGAAGGTCACTTTTGACCATTTTGGCTGCCAAGACTTTTGTTTGGATTATGCATGCAGAAGACTTTTTTCATGTGGCTGTACTTACCTACTTGGATTCAGTTCTCTGCTCTATAACTATTTACATCTGGGGGCCTACTTTCAAGGTAATGAAAAGCACAGTGGATATGGGAAAATTGAAAGCAACCGTCGTCTGGGTACGGACTCCTCTTTATGTAACTATAAACAAAATTATTTTTATTTCTAAACCATTTACGAGTCATCTACCTCAACACCCATCTCGTTAAGCTTCTTCGCCGCCTTCGCCTTGGCCCCAGAACCCGTGGTGGGATTGCTCAACGTACTGCAGATTTATTCTTGTAAGTCACGTTTCATGTATTATTCAGGCAAATAGCAGAATGGTAGATACTTACGCCTTATACCCGCCAACGACATTTCCGGTATTTTTCTCATGATCAGGCCTTGCTTCAGCGCCTTGTCCTCCACCGGTTCCTTCGCCCCCGCCAAATTGCTCGTCAAGGACTTCCTGGGAATGCTTCTTCGCCTCCTCGGACCGGCCTGGAAACACAGGTGTAAGTTTGTCAACTGCTGCTCATCGAAGGCACTTCCTGCGTCAAGAACGACTTACGAGGGTCACTGATGGTAGCCTTATGCCCGCCAATGACGTTTCCAGGGTTTTTTCCAGACATGTTTGGATCAGAAGTACTGCGTAAAGCCGCTGAGCTAAACTTTCGAGATTGAAGGCGAAGTTGCGAAATGCTGTGATGTACAGGCTTTATTAGAAAGAGATTGCGAGAAAACATTGTCTCAAGTATGCACAAGGCAGATGTTTGTAGGAAGGTCAGCGTCGTATATTTATGTAGTTGGAAGGATGAAAAACAGGCTTATGAATAATATACATATACGTATGTGCTAGCCACGCTGGACCACAAGATCCAAAACAAATTGGCTCAATGAAGCGGCTACAGGTGGTTGATCACGAGTTGGCTTTTTTGGGCTTGCGGTGGCTTCAGGTGATGATGAGTCTGCGAGGTACGTCAGCAGTGCCGTTTAAACAGGATATGGTTGTGGATTACCGAAAGGGGCAAGGTACTGGACTCGTTCTCGGTACGAGTCAGTTCTGCCGAAAGCGAAGCGTCCTTGTTTCATTGCTACGATATAATCATGAATACATCATTATTGTGGACAACATGAATACATCATTATTGTGGACTATGAGTTCCTTTAAAAGTCTAGGAAGTAATATCCGAGAACGCGCTTACGTGAAATACACAGTGGACTTGGTGGGGACGTTTTTTAAAATCTCGATTTGCTTTTAGAATCGGTCCCTGAATGGGCCATGGTGGGGGAGGTTGGGTTATTTCATGCCGGGACCGGGGAAGTAGGAGTAATTTCGGTTTCGGTTTCCTTGATTAGGAAGGTAGGACGGTTTAACATGAGGATCTCATAGCCTTAGGCTCCATAGATGTAGGAACATCCCCCTCAAAAAAAGGCCAATGCCAAAGATATACGAACGGAAGTACTTCAGATGCATCGTCCGGGGTACATATTATAGCAAAGATCAATATTACTACACCATATACCCAACACGGATCAAGCTGCCCAAAATTGCCAACCACTGCCCAAAACATGTGGATCACATGTGGGCTACGCCACGTGGGGCATATCTAATGTTCATGGCCCTGATACCGATATTTTGACATATCGATCCATATACCCGTCATATGCAAGTGTAACCTTTGGCTGAGGCAAGAATATCCGGTAGTACTTTCTACATACAGACCATAGACAAAAGTCTTCGCAATCCACTGGAATCACACCAATAGGGCCATCGCGCGAAGGTTTTGCGGATAAGCGCTTACAGAATAATTTAGATTTAAGAGAGGAGTATATAATCTCTTTTCTGATTTTTGCAGCCAGGCTTTGGACAGGTACAGCAGATTGTGGAATAGAGAAACGCAAAAATGGCGCTAAATTGTAAGATGGGGAATAGCGTATTTTCCCAACTTTTCAGTTTCCGAGGACTTCAAAAAATCACTAGAGTAGCCCTCTAGTTGACTTGGACTTAGGAACTTCATATCAAGCTTCAAGATTTAAATAAAAAAAATCACCCTCAAATCCTCAAGGTAATTGTAATTATGCAGATGTTTTTTTGCCATGATTCCAGAGTATTGCGAAGAGCTTTGTCTAAGGCTCTAGCTCTGTACATACTACATACATGGCACTCCGGGCGCAGCACGCGCCTACCCCAGGCCCGGACGAAGACTTGGGCTTAAAGAGCTTGCTAAAGGTAGGAGGGACCCCGGCACAGCATCCAAATCATATTTAAGTTCGTTGCCCGACGGCTACGGCACTAGGTTTGTGTACTTGATGAGGGAAATGGTAGTGGTCCTCTATATGTATACCTATTTTTAACAGCTACGTAGGCAACTTAAAGGCCAGACTCTAAACAATCTATTTGCCTCTTCCTGGTGCCTGCTCCTGGCGCCTCACACCATCTAGGGCGCTTTGGTGGCCAATCAGAACCCCCAGCGCCCATTTTGGATAAAAGTCAGTGTTCTCAACAGGCCAGGCCAGGCCGCCTGAATAGCCTAGGCATGGCCTGAATAGCCTGGAACACGGCCTGAATAGCCTGGACCACGGCCTGAATAGCCTAGACCACGGCCTGAATAGCCTGGACCACGGCCTGAATAGCCTGGACCACGGACTGAATAGCCTGAATAGCCTGAATAGCCTGGACTACGGCCTCTTGAGGTCAGGCCGGGGCCGCCCCAGGCGGTTTCAGGCCCGCACGGACCTCGGCCCCCAGGCCAGGCTTCAGGCGGCCAGGTCGGCGGCCGGGCCGGTTGAGAACACTGATATTAAAAGTTTGTCTGGCCCAGAATGATTCAAGGTGTGGCGTTCTTTACACAGTGACAGATTATCTTAAATGAAGCACAAGATAGATAAGAATCCATAGCATCCATGCTGCTGTTGATTCCCACACTCTGGCCCCCCTTTGCCTAGGACTCCTGGACACACGTATTATAAAGACAACAAGGAAATATAGCTTGTTACGGGGGTTGGTTTTTCTATAGTTCGGCTAGTTGGAACGAAACTTCCCTGTGTATCTTTAACCTACAAAGCAATCTTCACCATCGTTTCCACATACATATATGTTCTGGGCCGCTCGCGGGCAGCACATGCCTCCCGTGGGCAATTCATTTAATTACTGCATATTAGTATATAACGTACTTGAATTAATAAAAATAAACCTAACTAGAGCTATATTAAATACATACAACTAGGCTATTAGTTGTCCTCCGGGATCGATTGAGTCATCCTCCGATGATAGTTCAATAAGGATTAGACTAGTATGGAATAGGCAGTGACTACGCTACTTGGTTTAGCGTAAAAAAACTATGGAGTGTGACCTTGCGATAAAGTCTCCCACTGCAGCACACTATAGGAATTTAGAATTTTTCACTTCTTCTTTCGGTAGCGTTGGATGGTTGCCTTTTTGAGAAATCGCACAGGTAGTCCATATTTGGCCCATACCTTTTACGGTATATCACAGTCTACCCTTTGCTTGATCGAGACTAGGGAGCACAATGCTAGTGCGTCCCGACGCACAGGACACAAATAATATTCTTACTGATGCAGAACGCAAAGAAAGGTAGGTGAGGCAACAGAAGATCAGGATTGCCAAGATGGGCTGCAGGGGGAGCAGGTAGGCTCTGCAGAATAGGGGTGGCTTACTATAATGTAAATCACTCTGATATCAACATACACAGCATCTTGGAGGCCTCAAAGAAGCTAGATATAGTCTTCATTGGGGAGCCCAGGGTCTTCAATATCAACAACACTCTAGGGACAGTCAATCACCCAGCTTTTCGGCGAGTCACCTCCCTATACAGATTGAGCAAGGTTATCACATATGTCAGCCTCTGCCATCCTAAAGCTCGGTCAAACATCAATAGCAGTCACAATATTGTTCGGATATTTTTAAGGAATCACGAACATCACTGGGATTTATTTCAATGGCAGCGACCCAACGGTCCCAACTAACTTTCTCCATAATGATCTAGCTAGCATCTGCACGGTCAATAGAGCATGTATTCTAGGAGACTTCAACGCTCATCACACAGCATGGGGGCAGGTCACCAAGAGTCCCAGAGGTGACACAGTCCAATCATGGGCCAAATTCAACTACCTCACACAATATACACCTATACACCATATTAGGCTAGTACTTTTCACAGACTATAGAATCCCTTTTAGACTAATCCCAATGCAACCTGGGCTCTACAGTTAACTCTCGTTATAAGCACTCGATATAAGCATATATTCGTTATAAGCATACCTCTCATGGTCCCTACATACAGAAAGGTGCTTTTTAAGCATAAATTCACCTATTCGAATATTCATGTCATTTTTTGGCTTAGTCACATACATATGCTTATATCGAATGAGCGCTAGCAGGGTTACTTATCGATAAGTTAGCGCCATGCAGGGAAACATGGAGAGAAGCAACATCGCCACTTGACGCAAGCACTACAATACGCTCATAACAGACCTAGAACAATATGTCTATATCGCAAGCTTCATCAAGTAGCACACAAAGACAAGCATGGTCAGAAGGCGAGCGACAAGCAGCTATTGATGCTCTTGAGACACTCCTCCTGTATTCCCTGCAGTCCAGTGACCGAAACACAAGTGACTGGGAAGCGAAGTGCCAGCGGGAAAGGCGCCGAATTGAGGGTTATCTATATCAAGAGAAGGCAAAGAAAACCCAGCGGAGGATCACTGAGTTCTTAGAACAGTCCTAATACAAATTTCCTGTGTTATTTTTGATGTATGTAATTTTCTCTCGGTATAAGCATATATCCTCTGGTCCCGACCGTATGCTTATAACGAGAGTTAACTGTACATCTAAGCATTAATCTCAGCTGGGAGGCTCAGACCATTGTATCATTGCAGGATACACCTAATGACAGATTCCTACGACGCACACATATATCACTTCAGATTGGAAAAAGTGGGAAGATTACATCGAGTGCAATCCAAGCTTCGATCCACGTGCATTCGGTGATGCATACATTAGCCCTCAGAACCTTAGCAGTAGAATTCAGTGGTCGCAACGGGCCAGGCCAGTCCAGGCTGTAAAGTCGGTGACAAACCTCAGGCGAATGCGGAGTAGTTTTGACTTGAAGTACTTGTTGCGGAAGTAGTTGCGGTTGGTTTCTTCTCAGTCTATGTATACTTTTTCTTAATCTATGGTCGGTCTTATGTATTTTCCTTTCTTGATCCATCGAAGAGTTATGTATTTAGTTAGCATCATATCATGATTGTTTATCATCCGGGGGTTTTACCACAGTGGTACTTCTGTGAACTTTACCCAGGCGCTCCAGGCCAGTCCACGCCATGCAGGCCGGCCCGTTGAGAAAACTGTCAAGGATTGGGAGGATATCGACCGCCCTATCTGGATCCAAGAGGAGGACGGAGAGGACTGGGACGCGGTAGAAGCCTTCTTCAGCCTCCTCTACAGACGGATGGCCGGCAGAATATAGAAAGGGGGACGCCCACAAACACTAAGATCCATCCACGCTGGGATGGGCTGCTCTTTACTGGCCGGTAGCACCATCACGGGGACGCCCATAAACACTAACATCCACCCGAGCTACCGGTAGGTTGGCTGGTCTTCAGTGGCTGGTAGCGCTCAATCCACAAGGGTCAGACACCTTGGTCGAGTTCATGGCAGGAATACCTATGTTATGATTTTGTTTATTATGACACTTCTCTTATTCTCGTCTGTTCGCCAGTTCGATTGCTTTCTATCGGCTGCTTTTCATGACACTTTCTCCTTTGTCTTTGTGTATTTACTCAGATCTCTGCTTTCTGCGCGCGGTGGACCTGGAAGATTAACTTGCCTTGTTCTGAATCCACCCGGGTTTCCGGGTGGCTCCTCATGGGCCCCTCACTGGGAACGAATAGGAGTAATAAGTATTTATAAGAAAATAAAAAAAATAAAAAAAAGAAGGGCAAGGCAAGGCGAGGTCGCGAAGCAAGGCAAGGCAAGGTCGAGGAGCAAGGCAAGATACTGTAAGGTCGGGGAGCAAGGCAAGTTAAAGTCGGGGAGCAAGGCAAGGCAAGGTCGGGGAGCAAGGCAAGACAAGATCGGGGAGCAAGGCAAGGTCGAGGGGCCAGGCAAGGGCAAGGCAAGGACCAGGCCAGGCGAGGCAAGGCGAGGACGAGACCAGGAGTGAGGACGAGGCCAGGCGCGGGAACGAGGCCAGGAGCGAGGATGGTGCACTAGAGGGATGCACCTGGACATGGAGCAAGGCGAGAGACTCGGAGGGAGGTGCACTGGGGAGATACACCTGGAGCAGGGTCGAGGGGCAAGGCGAGGAGCGGCAAGGCGAGACAAGGCAAGGCAGGGCGAGGGAAGGTGAGAGCCAGGCCAGGCGCGGGGACGAGGCCAGGAGCGAGGACGAGGCATGGCGAGGACGAGGCATGGCGTGAGGTCTAGGCATGGCGAGGACGAGGCCAGGAGCGAGGAGGAGGCCAGGCGCGGGGACGAGGCCAGGAGCGAGGACAGATACACCTGGACGTGGAGCAAGGCGGGGGAGGTGCACTGGGGAGATACACTTGGACATGGAACAAAGCGAGGGAGGTGCACTGGGGAGATACACCTGGGCATTGACGTGTTGGAACAAGGGTAATAGGACGACGCAGGATAAGCTAACCGCGCATGGTTGTGTGGCTCACGTAAGATTTGGGCGCTTAAGGGTTTCTCTGTTTAGGTATCTAGGGGGTATTTAAAACGGAGGATTTCCTTCCTTTCAAGTATTATCAAGCAAGCGGCTTCTCATACGGGATATACGAATATATCTGTACCTCTCTCATATAGTATATGAATATACTACATTATCCTCGCGAACGAGTGAACGGCGTAGAACGATTTCTACATGACGTGGGTGAACCAAGCACTGTATAGTTATATATACAAGACGTTGGATGGGGGACATAACAAAGCAGGAAGTGCGAGGAGTCTATGTATATACACGAGCGCTCGGTATGCTGAGGCACTTGCCAAAGTACCCGAGCATTAACAAAGGCTGACGTTGAACCCAATCTAAGCGAGTATCCGCGAACAAGCTAAACTAATACCCGATACCGCGAACAAGCTAAGCGATTAACCGACACCGCGATAATGCGAACAACTGCGAGAAGAACGAGGACAACCGTGTTGTGACAGTCCAGATGTCTTTATCAGATTCATTGGTAGTGGCAATACATGACTGAGCTCTATTTAGTAGAGTCCCATTTCTTTAGTTCAGTATTTAGGCTTGTTATGTGCATATCCCTAGATATCCTTTTGATTATGTAGATTGGGATGTAGACTATATAGAGCTCTCGGAGCCTAAGAACAATATCAATATATGAGGGTAAACTTTGATCTACTTGTGATACTGCTTATGATATTTTTGGTAAGTTCATGTATTCGGAAGAGTAGATAGAAGCATCGTTACTTTCCACCCATCCATCAGTATTGGTGAAGTTCTTATCACCTGCGACTAGGAAATTGCCACTAGCTACGGGAGCTGGCTATATTCTAATAGAGCAGGTTCTATTTCTACTCAAAAGCAATGATGTGAGTTTCTAGTGAGGATCTTCTATCATCATACCAAAAGAGCAATAATATTGAGGAGGAGCGTTGACTGATGGGTTCGAGTTCTTCCTTCATAATACTTTTTGAGAGTATTCCATACTTCTTTGGCTGTTTCGCAGCCAGTAATAAGAGTTTGGAGCTTATCTTCACAATTGTGGATAAGGGTGATAAGGGCTTTATCAGTATTTATTTGCCACTCAGTTGTGGCTTTGGTTGCAGCTTTGGCTTCAGTGGTTGCACTGATCAACCCAACCAGCCAGACAAGTCGGGACAATACATTAGTTCAAAGCCACTTAATGTCCCAAAAGGCACCTTGAAACTCCTTGCTTCAAATACCAAGAAAATCAGTACATTCATCTTCCAAAAATTCACATCCCCATCAACTTCTCCCCTAACACCTGCGTCCACTTCCCCACCAACCTCTCCTCTTCCGTCTCCTCCACCCCATCCTGGCTCCCACCCTGCCCCCCAAAAAAATCATGATACCAACTTGGGATACTAACCGGCCTCCCACTCTTTTTCTTCTCCTGAGTCAACTCAACTTCCCCTCTCACCCCATCAATAACGCTAAACACCTGGCTCCGGGACATTTCCCTGACCGGAGAACCCATAATGGAGATCTTTCGTGTGAGCGGCAACTCAGCGGTCCAAAAGTCAGCTACGGAGATACCATGCGCGGATTGAGATTCAGTAATGTTTTGGGGGAGAAAGAATGAAGAAGGGATATGCGGGTTTGCAAGCCAGGTGAAATAAGCCGAGATGTATTCTTCTGCTTCGGCTGGTTCTCTGCGTGATTGTAGGTTGGAAGGGGTGGTTTTCGCATTCTGGGGCCGGAATGGTAAGAGTCCGTTATTACCCTTAAACGCGCCCTGCCATTTTAGAAAAACCTTGTCAAATCGCTTCGTTGGGCTTTCCCCGCCGTTGCGGTCGCGCCTAGTTCGACTCCCCATGCGCAAGAGCTGGAGGTAACTTCTCCACGTGCGGTCCATATCGACAAGCCGGCAATCTCGCCAATTATTGCGTATGTGATAGATGTGATGCAGGGGGCGAGTTTGGCAAAGGTCAGAGAGAACAAGATAGTGTCTTGGTCCACGGGGAGGTTCCAAGGTTGGGTGTGCCTTTTCATTTATCATGACTGCTAGGTAGTCCTCCGGATTCCTGAACTGGTGCAGTGCAGCATCGGTGTCGGAAATAGTGGTTTCGATGATGGGCTTCTTCTCAGCAGCGACGCGGTGGATAAAGATGTTGTCAAGTTTGACGTCCCCATGGCAGTACCCTTGGGCATTGTCGTCGATTCGTTGAGGGCGTCGAGCCCGAGGGATTCCGTAGGTGCCTGCGTGCTGCTCGTTGTCACTGCCGGTAAACTCGGAGGTTCCCCGTTCGCTATACCACTTGCCGTGGACGAGCAGCCATTGGAATTGGTTGCGGTCATGCGTGTCTTCTTTGGTGTGGTGCATTCGGGCGAGAGCTTTAAGGACACCGTGTGAAAATAGTGGGCGGTAGAGCCAATCTAGGTCTGCTGGAGAGAGCCCAATCAAGGGTAAGACTCCGAGAAGATGGTCCGCCTAGAGCTGTTAATGATTGTTCTGCACCTTTTGGGAATCAACCTTACATCACCACCATCCAAGAGCGGCAAGATCATTCCCCAAGACTCAACATCTGTGCTCAGGTTCCTGAGGACCTTTTTCACCTTTTTCTGTCCGGAGGGTGTGATATCAGGATTCTCGTTTACCTCTCTGCATTCTGTCAGGTCCTCGCGCTTCATTTCCTCTACCAGCCCAGTAACTTCCTTGAGCGCCACACTCTCCAACCACGTCTCACTCGCAGCATCTTTCCCAGTCTGTTGTTTTAGCTGGGATCGCTTCCGTTTCGGATTCCCGGTGAGTCCTTTCTCTCTTGGTTTATCCTCAACATCTACCTCCATAATCTCAAAGTCCGGTAAGTACAATACATCCAGCACCTTAATCAACTCCCCTTCCTCCTGTTCCTGCTCTATCGACCACCTTTCTATTTTCTTAGAACTACCTATTTCTGTGCAGTTCATTCCCTTCTCTACTAGTAGTCGTTCAACTACCTCCCTGAAAGGTGTCCACTGCCTCATACTCGCGGCAATCTCAACCGGCCATTCCATCCGATGATTCCGCCACACCGTATCATACTTCGAAACCTTCCCACCTGAGCCCGTTGATGACCATCCCCACAAATTCCCCTCCTCTACAAGCACGCTCATCCCACTGGTCCAATCACTCTCTCCTGTGATTATCCTATTCAAAGCCCTCGACTCAGACAACACCTTCGACCTGACGTCCCGAGGAATAGGCTGCGACCTAGTCGTTGTGAAAAATTGCTTGAAAACAACCTTTGTATTTTTGAGCGGTACAGACTCATAAATGAATGTTTCACCCTCGTAGCCTCCTTTAAGGGCAGATATGTACCTGTACAATGGCACTGGTGACTCGTTTGGGTGAGTGAAATTTATTCGGAAGATATCCGCCCGGCCCTGCCTGTATGGGGTGAGTTCAAGGTCGGGGTTCTTCCCTTCCATGTGATATATCATGTGATGCTCTGGGTCGGAGGTGTCCACTGGGAATGTTTGACCCTGTACATAGCGCGCAGGTTGGGTACCAGACATTCCTCCAAATATTCGGTAAATAACGAAAACAAAAATAAGCGTGCAAAATACTAAAATGGAGTGTGCGCTTCCCTGACTTGCATTCCCCTTCCCCAGCACGGGCGACATTGGGATGGTCTGGTAGTCCGCTGATATACGCCCGAATGCTCGGTCAAGTGCCCTTCTGAACCGGCGCCCTCCCGTGGTCACATACCGCGATCCATAACGGTATATATGCCGAACATAGTGGACCGGCGACAGCACAATACTCGTGACTAGGAACAGCAAATATGATGCCTCTGCTGGGCTGCCCGATGAATCCAGTGGGAAAGCACTCCGTGAATCAGGAAATTCCAAAGTATCTTTCAACAGTGTATCGGCTTCTTGGAACCCCTCATCGGCAGTCAAGAACCGGGAATGCCGGCCATCATCGATACCCACGCCCGAGGTTGAGTCCAAAAATGTTGAACCCGCTGCCCAGGAGTTCCTCCTAGAGCGAGTAACCATTGCGTTCCACGCTCAAAAGTGTGCTCTATGTTTGGATTTGTTGTCGTAAATCAATGCACAAAACTGGGTATTCTGCCAATTATCAGAAAGGGGGTTGGGGGCGCGGAAATGGCTGAGGGTCTTAGTCTCTGCACCCCTATCTAGTTCCCTCCTGCCAGTCCTCCACCAAAAGAAAAGAAGATACGAAAGGAAGGGGAATATGTAAGTGTAGAAGGGAAGAAGCTACGTAACTCTTGAGTAGATCACGCGACACAGCAGTGAAACCAAGCAATTCTCCTGAGCATCGGACTCTCTAACAAAAAAAGCCAACATTCCCGCATGCGTGCGATCCAGGGCCTTAAACTAATCCCCTCCCTTCAAAGTAAAGCAAAAAGAGATTCAAAGCTCATTCCAAGAACAACAGCCGGGGGTATATTTGAAACGAGTATTGGCAACATTGTAAGCTCCGTTGGCATGGCTCTCGTTTGCCCTGTAAATAAGTATTTCAAGGCGTCGACCCTATCTATAAGGGCAGAGCAACTGCTCGAGTTATGTCTGCCGGGCCCGATGCCAAGCCAACCCAGTACGGTATAGGAAACAATACTCTCCCAACGCGTGAGGGACGAGGGCATCGGTTGAGACGTATTCGGAGCTATACATATGTAGTGTGACATACAGGAATGATACGGAACTATGTAGTACTTTCTATACCGATCCTCTGCCTTGATAATAGCCGCTAGGTACACCATTGGTGTGCAAGTTTGGAAGTATGAATTGACGAGTTGTCCTGCATGAAAATTGGATTGTCAATGCCTAGAGTTTCCCTGAGTCTGGTTGGCACAGTTTCGCTCAACTCTAGACGAACATCAGAAAGGACGTGTCAAGATCTCAACATACTTCTATTTCGTCCGTCTTCCAAGGTTCCTAGATTTCCTAAGTTGGTCCATAAAGCACCTCATACCATAACAGATATATCACGGGATGTCCTATAGTTTAAATCAACTTAGTAAGAGAATACATTTTAGGTAAACCCTGCACGGATTTAATTACATCCGCTGCAAAGGGATCATCCCCCTCCTTCCGCCAAACCCACTTAGCACTCACGCTCAACATAGCGCTTAATGAAGCCATGCACCGTAGGCTTTGATCGACCAATATAATCTGCAATTAGTTTATAGCTCCATCCTTGTTCATAAGCAAAAAATCAATCTTTCCTTTCTCAAAGTTAAAGAGCTGATTTTGCCCGCTCGGTGCTTGCGGAGGAGTATCTAGTCTAGGGAGAATCATCTGTGGAGAAGGCATTTAAGGGAGAAGGTTGAGTCATATCAGCATGAGAAGTTGACTTGAACAAAGTGGTAAGGGATATAGGTAGTCGTAATGAAAGGTTAGGAGGTCATCTAGTTCATAAGTAGAACATTCCCATGGTAAGGCATTCACCTAAGACAGGATAAGAACGATTTGATGCATTGAATCTGAATCAAGCGCGCTGCATGCTCGGGCCTTTTATACAGCGTATAGTTTTTTTTACCACCTAGCTTTATTTAATCATAGATACCAATGGCATGTAGTTTCGTATAAGCAAGAAATACATGATAGGTAGGTAGTCTGGTTGGCACAACACCCTCTCTTGGAGGCATGGTCGGCAGCACAAGATAGATACGGCAATTGCCTCCTCTACTAGAGTGGCTGATTTCGATACCGAATCGTGCTGTGCCATACATATTGGGAAGAAATGGACCCGAGAATCGTGCCTCCTGCAAGGTCCACCTGCATCACACACGCGCTAGCAGCTATTCTGGAAGCTACTGCCGACAGGTCACTGAGAAACACGAGAGCAAGCAAAGGGCCATGATCAGTTGGACGTAATCAGTTGTTGATATTACCTAATGGGAATGGGATTCCTAAGTAGAAGACCCTGCGATATATCCAATATTCGCCTCTTTCCCAGCTATCTAGATATACAGCCGGCGATATATGCAATATTAGCCCATTCCCTAGCTTGACGTGCAACCACCTAGCTTTATTTTTGCGTATCCACCACACCCATGGTTACCCTGAACTCGCCAATACGGAAGTCTTGTTCTCCTTATTCTACGTTTACTTCCTTCTATGACAGTGCAGCCAGCTCATGCCTATTTCCAATTGCTCATATGCGGAGAGGGAAAAAAAGATATGTACGTGTACCTACATACTGTATATACAAATTATAGGAGTGAATTCCAAAGAGGGGGGGCAGCGCGAACCAGCCGCACCTCCGTGTATCCTCCGGTTTTGCTACTTTCTGTTAAATAGGCAAGCCTTCAAAATAAGATTTATCTACTTTGTGATGAGCCTATTTATGTCTATACCCGCTGCTATTCCCGATGAGATCCAGATTGCGTTCCTTACATGGGCGCATTCCAACCAGAATCGCAACCGCGGTATGACGAGTACCTCGCCTTCTTATCCTTCCCGAATAGAAAATTATGTTCAACCTTCCAGGGTAAGGGGGGCAAAGCAACGGTGGGCAAATTGGAATAATTCATCAGTCATTACTCTCTCCACCGAGCAGGGTGTTTTCTTTTTCTGTCTGTTCCTCTCATTTGGGGGTATTATTTTATATTTTCTTATATATATGTTCTGGTCCATTGCGGAATCCAGTCCATTCCGGAATGGACCAGTCTATACCGGAATGGACTGGATTCCGCAACAGACCGGTCCATTACGGAATTAAAACTTTTCTTCAACGCAACGAAGGTACCTAGACTACCTACCGGTACGTTCAACGCAACACAACATACCTCTTCAATACAATCATACTCTTCAACGCAACATACTCTGCATATCGCAATATCCTACTAGAGAATTGGAGCGGCTTCCTTCTAGCATTAGACCATATTATCTTGAGTCTATCCCATCAACATGGCAAACTCAAAAGCCAAAGTCACTGCATGAAGTTGCCCGCCTTACATCTACTGGATCTTGTTGAATATACTCGGTAAAGCATATGGGAATACATAAATACATACATGTGTCAACATGTGTTAACTAGACACATATGCGTATTCATGTGATGAAGGAGGATGTTATGTATATATACCTACTATGATAGCTAGTATAGTACGGTAAGCAAGCAAGCAAGGGAGATAACAATCCATATATATTCGGACTTTACATATTTGCTTCCTACTACATACCTGCGCGCAACGGGTTATGAGCCCGGGCTATCTCATACAACAGAATGTCCGAAACCGACAACGAGGCAGACGTCTTCACACCGTACAACAAGATGTCCGAAACCGACAGCAGCAGTGAGGCAGACGTAGATGTCTTTACTGTAGCCAACAACACACCTCCTAAACAACCATCAACGTTCGACCAAAAAATACCGTCACTCAACATAAAGCTCAGCGGTAGCGCGAATTACCCCGAATGGGTCACTGCAATGAGGATCGCCCTACGAGTGGCCAAAGTAGGCAAATATCGAGCCTGGGACATTATCGAAGGAACATATCAAAAACCCACAACTAATTCGCAAATATGGGAAGACGGTAATGACAATATTATGCTGACGATACTCAAAAATATCGAACCCCAAATCACAAGTCGAATAGGAACAATCGAGAAGGCTAGAGATGCATGGAATGAGCTCAAGAAGGCATACGAAGGCAGAACCATAACGGAATTTCATGCTCTATTACGAAGTCTTAATCTCCAATTTGACGATAGGCAAACGAACATAACGGATCACATAACAAAGTTTGAGAAAGCCTGGAATACTTTTGCGGGCATAATTGGTAGAGCTGATCTTTCAAAAGATGATGGGTTCGGCAATGGATTATTAGAATTCTCCAAGTCTGATCAAGCTAAAACCAATTTTTTACTGGAATCGATACCCCCATATTATTCCAATACAGTCGAAAATATTCGAGCAAAAGACCATACATATGATGATGCAGCCAGGAAACTGAAAGAATACATTATGGCTCGTCAGAAGAAAACCAGGTCATCAGATGCAACCACCAATAAAATAGTCAATAACGATAAAAAATGCAATTTCTGTATAGGACTAGGACGACCAGGCCTAAAACATACAGAAACTGAATGTTATGTCAAAAAGCGAGTAAAGCGGGAAAGAGAAGAAGATGCCGTTGTTCTACGGATAAAAATCGGAAGACACAATACAGCACTTTCAGGGGCTTATCAATATGATACAGCCGCATCCCACCACACTACAAATGAGTTATGGAGGTTAACTGATATTGAAACTGGCCTAAAATTATCAGTAAAAGGATACAATGGTGCTACATCTATATGTACAACTAGAGGGACCGCTGTCTTTAGACACAATGGAAAAACCATCCGACATCAGGAATGCCTTTATGATGCAACATACAGTAACATCGTGAGTAGACAACGAATGCCGAAAAACCATATTCTAGAAGCAAAAGGAGGAACAGCCAGCTTAAGACAGGAATCTAATGTCATATACAATATGACAAGAGATACCAACGGCGTATTATGGATACAACCAGATCAAGACAAACCACAAATTCGTCAGGTATTAGCGGTACCAAAAGCAGCAACAGGCTCAAGCCCAACAATTACATGAGAAATATGGGCACATAGCTTTTAATACGTTAAAGACATTAGCGGAATATCGTCTGGCAACAAGAGGATTCGAGGCCCGAATTATCGGATACACATCTACATTTGGAATATATCAAGTCTTAGATGAACCTGTGGAAGCTAAGGTAGATGAACCTGCGGAAGCCGCTAAGGCGAACGGAAGGCCTGCGGAACCTGCTAAGGTAGATGAACCTGCGGAAGCCGCTAAGGCGAACGGAAGGCCTGCGGAACCTGCTAAGGTAGATGAACCTGCGGAAACCGCTAAGGCGACCGGAAGGCCTGCGGAACCTGCTAAGGTAGATGAGCCTGCGGAAGCCGCTAAAGGCGAACGGAAAGCCTGCGGAACCTGCTAAGGTAGAGGAACTGCTAAAGCAAAAAGACCTAGGAAAAAGGCAATAGACTGGATTGAAGAAGTAGGAGAACGTAGGTCAAAAAGAGAGCGGAAACCTACAAGGAAAATCTCCACTATAATAAGCATAGCCACAATATCTGGCAACAACCCGGACCATCCAACAGATGCACAAACTCGGCATTCCCCAGAAGCAGCAGAATGGGCAAAAGCTAGAACTCGAGAAAGAGAACAATTACAGAGATATGGGGTGTATACAAAAATAGGCAAAGATCAGATTCCTTAAAATGCTGAAATGGTGGACACAAAATGGGTCTATGCAATAAAGAGAAAAGCCGATGGAAGTATTGAAAATTCACACAGGAAGACGGAGTGAGCTATGATTCCGATAAAATATATGCTCAAATGATGAGACCAGAAACATTGAAAATCTTGTTGGTTATCGCATTACACAGAAAATGGGCTATTCGTCAATGGGATGTAGTAGCAGCATATCTACAAGCACTACTACATCATGATGTTTATATATCAGACATTAACGAAAATGGCGAAGTTGAATATTGGAAGCTGAACAAAGCTCTGTATGGGTTAAAACAGGCTGGACATGAATGGTTTAAGAACTTAGAAAAAATATTAGCTTTGGCGGGTCTTAACCAATGCATTAGAGACGAAGGAACCTATGTTAATAGAGAAGGATCAGTCATAATAGGCACCCATGTCAATGATCTCCTGGGTATAGCACCTTATGAGGATTTGCTAGATAAAGCTGAACAGAAAGCTGAAGAATATGTTGAACTCGAGAAAAAGGGAAAACCCGAAAAATTATTAGGAATGGAACTTAAATGGAATAAGGAAGGAACACAGCACAAATCAAGCTCACCTGCAAAGCACCAATCAACCTAAGAAATCGTTACCTTCAAGCCTAGATATGTTTGCAGAAGATATGGAAGATATAATGTCAAACCCGAAACCCTATCAAGCTTTGGTAGGAGCGAAACCATCAACAACAAATTTTCTAGGCTGCCAAAAAGATACTGCAATACCTATGGACAACCAAAAATACTGGTCTCGCATTAAGACATACAGATAACCTTAACCTAACTATATATGCCGACTCATCCTTTGGTGGGGAGGGGGCTAAGTCTCAAACGGGGGTTTTAATGACCCTAGGAGACCAACCAATAGGATGGTACAGTCGACGACAAAATACAGTTGCTTTATCCACCGAATATATTGCAGATTGTGAAGGAGCGAAAGATGCCGCCTGGGCACAACAATTTCTAGGCGAGATAAGGCGAGATAAATATTCAGCTAAAACCTACAAACCGATAGCGAAGGAGCATACCATTTATCATACACCTCACGATGCCTTCGCAGAACAAGACACATTGAACATAGGTTTCATTATATACGACAACAAGTTAAGAAGGAGAGGCTGATTATTAAGCAAGTTAAGAAGGAGAGGCTGATTATTAAGACAATCCCTGGGAAAGAAAATCCGGCCGATATCCTCACGAAAATTATACCAATGTGTGCGATAAATACATGGAAAGAACAGTGGTTAGCATTGACGGAGTAACGGAGGGTATTTACCGAGTAACGGAGGGTGTTGAATATACTCGGTAAAGCATATGGGAATACATAAATACATACATGTGTCAACATGTGTTAACTAGACACATATGCGTATTCATGTGATGAAGGAGGATGTTATGTATATATACCTACTATGATAGCTAGTATAGTACGGTAAGCAAGCAAGCAAGGGAGATAACAATACATATATATTCGGACTTTACATATTTGCTTCCTACTACATACCTGCGCGCAACGGATCTGTGGTTCGCTGTAAATGCAAGGGCCAATGTGCAAACCGACGCTGCCAATGCAAAAAGGAAGGGCATTTGTGTACTGCTTATTGCCATACTGGCTTACGGAATCATTCATGTTCTAATTCAGCCCAAGTATTGAGCGATGGATTAATTGAACAAGTAGAGGTTTGAACATGCGGAGGTTTGATGGAATAAGTGGAGGTTTGAGCATGCGGTGGTTTGGGCTTTTACATTATGTATAAAATTATAGACTCGGTTTCCTCTCAATTGCCTTTATATATTGTCCAGAGTGCACATATTTGCAATTCCGCAACGGACCAGAACATATATATATTTTGCCTGTTGCATTCTATGTTTTTTTTTAGTGTTTTAAATTTTTTTGGTTAATTTATTAGTTTGTTTGCTGTGTGAATTTCGCTGGGATGTTTATTTGTTGGTGCCGTATGCAATGTGGATGGTGATGTGCAATATCAGAAACTTGAATTTGGCGCTGGGTATAAGGGAAAGAGACCTAGAGACTCTGGAAAAATGTAGCATGATCATTAAGCTTCTGATACTGTCGGTACCTTTGGAAGCACAGGTTCACCAACTGGTAGAATTTCTGAATGTTGCTTCGCTTGGCACCATAGAAGTACTGGGGTTGAATGCCAGGATGCAATTTGAGATTATTATATGTTCGTACGGTAGGCGCCCGCGTAAACTCTACCTATGTAATTGGCCACATGGCACTAGTCTGTGAACCGGACTATTGCCGAACCTGGCTGCCTACTACCTAAACAGGCAGCGCGTGGTCTAGTCACAACACAAGCTTGGCAAGCAAATTCTTTTGGTTTGATATCTCGCAGAATGAAATTATCCTTCAGTCCGAAACTCTTTTGGTATATTTTATTTCGAAATAAGAGCATGGGTAGGTACAAAGTAGCTACTGGTTCACAAGTTCCCCCAAATCTAACTTGCCTTCAACCGATCTCCTAAAAACTCATCATATCTAGAGCGCCTTGCTATTAACACAAAAAACAAACGCCAATTTGCTTCAAGGATTGACTTACCTCTCCCAAATAACGCTCTCTTTGACCAATCCATAGCCATCAGCATCCTCGTCCTCACACTGACACTCTGGGCGAAATACACTGAACGCCAGAGGTAAACTGCAACCAACCCTCCACCCACTGACCAGCCATTATAATCAAACACCGCCGCATTACCAATATATGCCAAGCTACCAAGATGCTTGTACTGGAATGCTTTGTAGACTGCCGCGTCGAGATCACCATCATATACTTCGTTCGCCATCATACCCGGACCAGCTTGGGCGAGTTTATTGAACTTGCGGGCAAGATATTGCCCTTGTTGGTGGGCTCGCTGAGCAGTAGCCGGTAAGCTAGTCAACTTCGTATCAATGTGCGCAAGAAGTTCTCTAAGTTCTTGAAAGTCGAGAGTGCCTGATTTGTCCTTATCATGTTGCTCGAAAAGTTTATCCAGACGTCTCAAATGATCAGTCGCCTGAGGGAACCGTTTCCTAATCCTAGAAGCCACGCTCCTCCACATTGCAAAGTCCAAATGACACTTCTCAGGATCCTTCCCAGTCTCCCAAGCAATCTGCTTAAGGAATGTATAGATATTGCTGGCAATGTTGTTCTGCACGGTGGCACAATCTCCGATCGCATAAACATCACCTAGAGGAGTTCCGAGAAGTCGAAGATGCGTATCTGTCTCAAGGGCGTGCTTGTTCTTCTGGACGCCCAATTGTTTTGCAGTGTTGCTAGCGAATTCGGTTTGGCCTAAAATTTATAGTAAGCGAACCAGTTACCCTTAGCTTCGGGCACGTGTGAAGGGAGACCAACCAACACCAGTTGCCCACAGGCAAAGCCCATAAGGCAATTCTTTGGTAATGATCTTTCCACTCATTTCATCTTTCTGAGAGAAGAGAATCTTGTCTGCTTCAACCTTCTTGACTCGAGCGTTGGTTAAAACGTCGATTTGGTCACGTGCGAATCGTTCCTCCGCATATCGCGATAGAGCTTCATCGTAAGTGTTCAGAATGTGACCACGTGACTGGATAATATGTACTGATACTTCATTACGTAGGATTTTGGGAAACTATTTTCTGGTTAGAACCCATAGAAAACCATTGTCCACTATTGATAATTACTTACGAGTTTTGTGAGATCTTCATTGAGCATATCAAACAGTTCTGCCGCAAATTCAACACCTGTCGGACCACCTCCACAGATCACAAAAGAGAGCAGCTTCTTGCGTTCCTCATCGGTTGTAGTTGGGAGACAGGCCCGCTCCAAATTGTCAACGACCTTTCGGCGAATAAGCCGAGCATCATTGATACATTTCAAAAAGTGGCAGTGCTTCAAGCCTTCCACTCCGTGGGTGTTTGTCTGGGACCCTATAAGCGAACGAACACCACCAAGTTAGCGAATAACGCCTGAAAGAGACCACAGCTTATGAACGAACATACCAACTGCAATAACAAGCTTATCATATGGGAGATAGAAATTCCTTGTCTCTCCACTTGGAAGTGTCTGCGACACCTCTACCAACTTTGCGCTAAAGTCCACCGACTCGGCCTTCGCCTGCAAGAAATGCCCCTTTATCCTTGCCACGATCTTCCGTACTGGTTCGATGAGTGACCGAAGCTCCAAAGTACCGACAGTAGCACTTGGCAAGAGGGGGGTATATAAGAAGTAGTTGTTCGACGATATGACAGTAACATGATAATTCTCTGGATTGATATTCTTCAGCAGTGCCACAGATCCCCACCCACAGCCCAACACGACCAATTTAGGTTTCGCCATCTGCCTAGCTTGCTCCTCCGAATCCCCATCATCAACAAGATATTCTGCAATCGGAAGATTCTTTGGCCCCCCTCGCCGCGGGTTTAGAGCAATTTCTGGGATTGGAATATCATGTGCATCAACTTCGTCCTTGTAAGTACTTGCATCGTATAAAAAAAACGCAATAACTAATACTCCGGTTGTAATGACCGTGAACCCGGCGAACGCAAATGTCTTGTAGAGGGCTCGCACGAAACGTCCCCGCTGCTTTACTGGAGGTGCGTTACTAGCTTCTGTAGCATATACTCTTGAGTTACTCGGGCAAACAAGCTGGTGGCTTTTCGATTGCGGTCGCTTGGGAAGCAAAGAAATAGACAGCGTCCGAGATTGGACAGTGTTCTGAGTTCTTATCGCGGAGGAGCGGAGGCTGCTGCTCTGTGATAGCCTCGTGTTAAGTGAGCCCAGCAGTCGAGCTGGGACCACTCCCTGCTTAAGGTTGGCAAGAGCTCGTTGTCTCAGCATTTCAAACGAGAGAATTGGAGAAGATAAGTTATCAATAAGTACGGTGGCCGAAGTTTAGAATGAAAGCCGAGGGGCATACTTAGAGTATATGAAGACAAAAGCTGACTTGACTTCCGGCAATGCTAAGCTTCTATTGATCGACAGAGTATTCCCAGTCTCCCGTTCCCTGAATGCATTTGCGCTAAAATTTAGTGCGGTGTCCGTACAGATGACGCTAACAATACTTATCGTACCTAAACAACCTTACATATTGCATACATATTATATGCAGTTTGCAAGATGACTTCAGGTCCCTTACCAAAAATTGTAAAAATACGGGGTTGTCCATGTCTAGGTGACTTAGTCCCAAAGTCGTGGTGAAACAAGCAAACACAGAGCCAAAACAGCTTGATGAAAAATATCAACAACTGAGTTACATCATTTTTCCTTCTAAAAGAATTCTAGATCCAGAAGAAAGCTGGTCCATGACGCCGGCCGGGCTACACTCGCTACTTAGATACTCGGCATCCAATACATTAGTAGAAGTGGCACAGGAATACGTCAAATAAATGAGAGTCCCTTGTGCTATACTATACTTGAAGATTGAAGACACCCGGAGAGGAAGCACATGACGCTATATTACAGAAATAGAACGATTTACTTCGACTTTGACTTCCTCTTTAGCGACTGCACCAATCTCGACACATCGTCACCCGCCTGCATTTCCGCTTTCCACTTCTTACGGTTCGGTCCGTTCTCGCTGTTGTCTGCCTGATTCTTCTTCTTCATAGTGGTAGTCTGCTTGAACCTGGGATTTGTAGGATCAATAGCAAATTCGTGCTCCTCAAACAGCGCAGCAAAACGATAGATCTTTGACATCAGCCTCGAACCCACCCTGGACGCCTTCGGCATCCGCTGCCTTATTCGCTTTCTTCCTCTTCTAAATTTCTTTTCCTCCTCTGCCTCGACCACCTCCTTCATACTGAAGTGCTTCATGCTCCCAACAGCAGCAACCTTCTGTCCGCATCGTCCATTATCAATAATTCTAGCTCTGCGCGCTGGGCAGCCTTTTCTGCCGCTTCCTTCTTCTTGGCCTTCTTATCAGCCTTCGTTTTCTCCTTCGTGACTGGCGGCTCCTCCTTCTGGAGTAATGCCCTTGGTCGTCAAAGCCAAGATCTGCTTGTAACTCTGTAACATCCTTGTCTTCTTCAGTTACCCCGTCGATATCATCCCCCTTTACTCTGTATCTTGGCCTCGTATGCCGCTTTTCTGACCTTCATTCGCTCCTTTCCTGCGCTTATATTTCTCAGTGGTAGTCTGGCTCCTTCTCGTCGCCCTTATTATCTACCATCAACCTTTAATGTGAAAGTAAACTCCATATCTCCAGTGTCCTCGGCCTTCTTCTTTCCGCTAATCTTCCCGCCAACTGAATCGCTTGAAGCTAGATGCTCTTTCTAATACATCACCTCGATTTCCCGCTGAGAGAACGCCTTCTTCGTTTCGTTTTTGCGTGCTGGATCGTCTTGGTCAGGTCAATTACACCTTCGATTGCTGTAACGTCTATTCATCATAATCAGCATATATAGTTGTTTTTCTTACAGGGCCGGTCTCTTTTCATGTGCAGAAGGGTCATACAAGGATGATGTTGAGGAAGATGGCTCCCGGTTGAAGGATAATGATATTGACAGAGGTCGGGTTCGGGTTGGTGATTTGGGTCATGTACACTTTCTTTACGTTGGTGGTTTGGTGGTTAACAGATGTACAGCTTCTGCTTCTGGTACCAGAAGGGGAGGCTTCGGGGCCCTTCATGATCTTAGCTCGATTGCGGGTATAGACTAAAAAAAAAACGTCTCGCAACGTTGCTCGAACTGTTAAAATCGTGACAAAATAATTGACTAGGATGAGCAAAATCCCTCTAATATTAGCCCTGATAAATATGATGAAATCTGATTAACTTTTGATCGCAATAAAGTACTACACATAATTACAATTTGACCCCTTCCACTCATCGATTTATCTCTATCCTCTCGACTAACTCCCCACCTAGCCTTGCTATCTCGTTTAAAATCGCAGATTTGTTTATCGCCAACATGCCTTTATCATTCTGTGGTTCTTCCTGGGCTTCTTCATCGTCGCCGTGATCGCTCTTGTTATTACTCTTCCCATATTCAGTGGTGGGGATTGTTGAGCACGCGAGATTAACTTTCCACGGCCGTACGTTTGACGTATGAGGTGCCCAAAGAGCACCAACTGTTGTAGAAGTTGAGCCGTGGAAGAATACCAGGGAGGAAGTGTAGATTCTCTGTAAGAGTCACATCGTTAGTTCAATCAACTTCACGATCATTTATCTCGGAAATGGGGATGGTGGGGACCGTACTTGCAAATCCTGCAAAAACAAGTGTGTAGGATTAAACCCAGTCTGCAACATCTGTAGATCTGGTAAATTCTTATACTTGCTCCCCTTCCCCTTACTTCCTCTTACACCAGCGAGATACATTGGGTCCAGGTGAATCACAAAATCATAATCCGCCAATGCATGGGCAAATATTGTTCCTACGTTCTCACTACCATTCTTCTTCGCATGCTCAATGGCCGAGCGAGCCAATGCTGTCATCCTCGCCGCAACAACCCGCGACGGGCCGTTCTCAGTCCAAGTTATTCCGTCATGATCGTAATTCGTTGCAGCAAAGAGTACGGTGCGGTTAAGGCCTGGGTCGAATTTTCTCAGCCCCTCAAATTTCTCCGTAATAGACTCAATATCGGTAGGTTTGAGTACGCCTGTGTCGATTCCAGCTGCAAGGTTATCCGGGTCTACGGAATCTCCGTCGCTAGTATCAACGATGAGGGGGTCGACACGCCAGTCCCACGTTGCGAGAAATTTTAAAGTGCGGAGGAAACCGGTCATGATACTTGATGGGGCGGACCATGGGAATGGGGAAACGAATTGTAGGGTAACTATGAGCTCAATCAGTTCCTCTGAGAAGTGACATGAGAGGAGGTGCGCCGCAAACCACTTTTTGACTAAGCGGATTGTTGGGGAAAGGTATGCGTGCCTGTGGCAAAGTTTTGCGATGCAGGTTGTGTGAATGGGGGATTTGACGAATGTACGGTCGTAGATTGTGAGAGCCTGGGAAGCGAGGTCCCGGGCTTGTGGGAGGAGGGTTTTGTCCTTTGTCTGGCGTTGAAGGAGGTAGGCCTCTCGCTCGTGGTGGATGCGGATACGGAAAGTGGGACCAGAGTGGTAAATTACGTCGAGGAAGGAAGCGTTGAAGATTTCTCGACCCAGTTCTTGGTTCTCGAGGCCTACTCGGGTGCTAATATCTCCATCCGTGGAGGTTTCCTTAAGAAGCTGGCCTATGCGGAGAAGGAATGCAGCCTTGGTGCGTTGGATGGCAACGAGATCGTCAGGCCAGCGCCCGGAGGACTCAAATTGGAGGGCAACATCTGCAGGCGTATCCATTAAGATACCAGAGTTGAGACCCGGAAGTGGTGGGTGTATAGTGGAGAACCGGAGGGCAGATGAGATGGGGGTGATGTGGCGGATGATCAGAGGGAGGTCTTCGATAGAACGGAGGCCCTTAACTAGAGTATCGTATCCTGTCATGACAGGTTGGAAGAGTTTGGTGGTGGCTTGGGCGCCTGGGAGCTGATGCTTGGAGAGAAGCTGAGCGTATTCATCCCCAATGAAAGCTATGCCTTGGGAAATGTCCGGACTAAAGTGATGTTTGACAATGTAGCTGATGACCTGGTGTATCACCGGAGTTTTCGGGTCTTTGCTGTCTCCCCAGAAGATACTTTCCAAAATGCTTCCATCCTTGAATCGACGGAGCTCGGCTTTCTCACCCCAGAACTTGCGGAAGGAATTGGCTTCCTTTTTATTCTCAGCCGAAGGCCCATGGTCTATTAGTCGATGACATTTCTCGCCGCTCAAGAAAAAACTAGCAGTGACAGTTTTCTGAGCTGAGAGACCTCCTCCTTCTTTCCTAGTGTCCCAAGGCTGAATCTCTGGCAACTTGAGGGTAATCATCCTTACCCTGTCAGCTAAGCCATGGAGGAATACGCTGTAGAGCCTCCGTGCGAAAGTCACGCGCAAATCGGTGTTGTCAGGGGAGTTCGCAGCTGCTGATACCTCTGCAGGCACCGGGATATTACATATCAGGTCATATCTCAAGTACGGCTCGTCCACACGGTTAAGGAAAATTGCGTCAAACTGATCCTGAGCAGAGCTGTTAAGGGCGTTGAGCGTTAAATTTGCCTCATATCGTAACTAATCTTCTGGTTAGCTTCTAGAGATATGGGGGTTTACACATGGTATCTACCATTCTATATGCCCAGGGGCTCATCTTGAAGAAAAGGTTAAGCCCAATCTCGCCATCCATCACAATGGGTGTATCACTCCAATGAATGCCCTCACTGACGCCATTGACGACTAATGGGTTTTTTATAAGATCTCGGGCTGCTAGAAATTGCAAAGTGCCCTTGAACAACTGATAATTACTATAACCTCCGGAAAGTACAGTACCGCCCATGGCACTCCCAGCTTTCATCAGGTATGCCATCAATGCAGACCACTCAAAGTTCCCAATTCCCCCTGACGCAACATCAGAAGTGAAACCGCGTTGACGCAGCCATACTCGACCAAGAATACAGGCGTCCCTGAATGCTGCAGAGTGGGATGCACTAGCATGCAAAAGCTTGAGGTGGTGCATGTAGGCAGTATCAGCTAGAACGGAGGAGTTATAGGTTGGGGTTGGAGGAAGGGTGGTATTAGGGGTAGCCTCGGGATCAGTGGCAGGGCGAACGCAGTTTTTGCTCAGGGCAAGTTTCTTGACGGGGAAAACATCTGGAGATACGCAGGGTATGACCCGGATTGTGCACTTCGATTTTGTAAAATCGTATTCACCTGCGTCTGCTGTTGGGCATTAGCTAGGATCATACTTGAAATATAAGGGCAATGTACCAGCACTGGGTGCGACCAGCAATACCGGGCGTAAAGCATCCCCGTTGAGCAGGCCAAAGGAGATGTTACATCTGAAGTCATTGGCTTCGTGAATACCAGCAGCAAGACTAGCCAGGTAAAAAGCACGTTTGTGGAAGTAACGATAGTTGAGGTAGTCCTTCTCTTGGAACAAGCTCTATTGAACAATTAGCATCATGAAAAATTTGATCCAGTGGCTCAGATTTAGAGAGATACCGAGGGCATTTGGACGACGAGGTCCACATTATTTCCTCCGCTCTCCTTGGTCATAGTCTTCATGGGGAAACTCCCCACCACGTTGACATATGCTGGCTTCTCATATCCAAATTTGTACTTTATATTTTTTGTTGGTTTAGGTGTGGGGAATGGTATGACAATCTTATGCCTCTTGATCATGTCCTTCTCCGCATCTGCCAACTGTTACCACCCCCGTCAGTCCGTCTTTGGAGTTCGGTGTCCACTGATGAACATTTCACTCACCATAGCAGGCTCCTTTGCGGATATACTGTCGATAATGCTCTTCAGCTTGTGCAGCGCCCTTTCCACCGGTCCCATTCGCTTCTTGTAGTCCACCTTCACCTCAGCCAGGAGCTCATCTGTCTCCATACGAAAGACATTGGACTTGTACTCGTACATCTGTGAGAGCTTAGCCGTATTGCTCAAGATTGAGAGAGTCTGATTCGCCCCTCGCTTCTTTCCTCGCTGGTGATCATTCCTGTTGGCGATGGACGTGACGTCTATTTCCTCACGGGAGGGGGCCCTATCGTTGTGTGAGAACTCATCACTGCGATCCCCAGACTCGCGCCCAATCTTTTGCTTCTTTTGAGGACTTTCTGCTCCCATTGCGTCAAATGATGGGGTATTCACGATTGCTGTGCCACAGCTCACGGGTGTAACTTGCGAAACGCCAAGATTTCAGATTTCAACGCAGAAAAATACTGATCTATACCGCCGTCGATGTTCCAAATGGACCCGCACAGGGGAAGGTAACCGTGAACGGGATTCTGTCGGTTCCCGAGGAGGTTGATGACGAAGGTCGATGATTGGTGAAGTTTCGACCGAGGCAGAACACCAAAGTCTCCACAGGATGAAGGTGTTATGTAAGAAGGGTAAGGGTAAACTTTCGAGGGGCTTAAGGATAAAGATATAACCTACAGAAAGTTTTCTACCGACTCTGAAGGAAGAGAGAGTGCTACCGCAGCAGCCACTCCTGAAATTCACCGCAGCGATCTTCCAGCCTACCAAGAGGAATAGAGTATCGTGTCTTTCTAGTACCGCCAAACTGAAGAGGAAGCAAAGGACGAACACCTCAGATAAAACTCAACTCACTTTCTCTCGTGAGGAGTCTGCAGTATTCTATGCTCTATGAATGATTTGTAAGAAAAGAAGACAGGACGAGGCCCCTATACACAAAATGTGACAAAACGCCAAGCCCGACCATATTTCCGGTTTAAGTAATTTTTCAAATCTTGATGTGTCTTGCCGTCATACTAGCTCCGAAAATGGTGAAATTCAAAGATACGCCAGGTGGGGTACTCACATCAAAATAGTGAGGCGTACTTCGGCCCTACAAAGGTGTCCAGTCCCTGCAGCTGTTTATATAGCCGAATTCACCTCTAACAGAGCTAATTGGGGAAGAATATACGAGGCTGAAGACAAACAACAACAGTTACCTGTTGTTTCAACCTTACAGCATTTCCAAATATACGACCTACCCCACTGAAGGTTATGATGGAAACCCTTGGGTCCCCTATACCTGAGGACTCAACCCACGTACGCTCTTCACTCAATGTTCCTCCAAAGCGTTCAAACCTTAACTACTCGTGTCCCCAGCATAGGCGGTCAGCGTCTCCTTACCCACATGGAAAGCAAATGTCGGCTATGAAAAAGGGGAGGAATGGGTGGTTAGCAAGCTGATGACAGGGTATCCAAGGTATGCCATGAATCTCCCTTGATTTCAACCGGCTAGTCTAAGAAGAGTCTCAGGTTTTTTGTGCACCTTAGCATTCGAAAACTTGCCCAAAGCATCGTACAGCAGCATGGTCAGCCGGGGGAGGATGCACTGTTAGTTCCTACTCTAGCCGTAGCCAAACGATGTGGCGATTTCATCTCCCAAACTTCCGGATCTGCTACCGTGAGGGTTATTGAGTTTGTGCATCAGCAGTCGAAGGCATCATCAAAGGCCCCATCTACAGACATATGGTCTGACCTATGCGCGGTGTTCTATCCCAAGGATCTCCATGAACATGCAAAAGCCTACTGGCAGCATACAGGGGAAGGTGTCTCCAGCCGAAGGGCCGAGTTCTGTCAGCATCAGTTTGATGAGGGTATACTTGTCCCCAAGAAGTCGTTGGGAGAGCCTCAAATTGGTTCCAAAGGAGTGATGAAGGGCCCGCGCAGGTACCAGCGATGCTCGATAGACGCTACCCCAAAACGAGCCCATCAGACACCCAGTTATATGAATTTTGAGGATGAATATTCTGTCTTCGTGGAAGAACGCTTCGGCCGGAATTTGGATGCCACATTTGTACAATCTGCGAAACTCGCAATTCGGAAGAGGATTTCTGGTTCACTGAAGGCAAATGTTTGCTTGGAAGATGCGTTGAAGTTCACTGATGATAGTGGAGTGCGAGTGAAAGGATTGAACCCAGATGATGTTTATCTATTCCCCTGTGGCATGGCTGCAATTTTCAATACCCACCGGATGCTATTGTCTGCATTAGGTCCGAAGAAAAGCGTGGCATTTGGGTGAGTTCTCTGTCAGAATATCTTTTTTTCAGAGCTTCGGTGTTAACGTCTCACAGCTTTCCATACGTGGACACCCTCAAGTGCCTAGAGAAATGGGGTCCAGGCTGCTATTTCTATGGACATGGCTCTGAGGAGGAGCTAGATACTTTGGAAAAGTTGCTCGAGGATGGGGAAAAAATCCAAGGCTTATTCTGCGAATTTCCGTCAAACCCTCTACTTAAAACGCCCAACCTCGTACGTATTAGAGCGTTGGCTGATAAGTACGAGTTTGCGGTTGTGGTCGATGAAACAATTGGAAACTTTATTAATATAAATGTTTTGCCGTATGCAGATGTCGTTGTGAGCAGTCTGACCAAGGTTTTCAGTGGTGCTAGTAATGTTATGGGTGGATGGTAAGTTACCTCCTAACCATCTTCTTGGAGTTGCTAACCCTCTCAAGTGCTATCCTTAACACACAAAGGCGATACTACAAACAATTGAAAGACTTTATGGCTCAAGACTTTGAGGATAATTACTGGGCGGAGGATGCCATCTTCCTGGAACGAAATAGTCGTGACTTTGTGTCACGTATTGAGAAGATGGTTGTCAATGCAGAGGCTGTCTGCAATCTTCTCCAGTCTCACCCTAAAGGTACCTATACTTAAGGCTCAGTATACTTCTACACGGGTAATAACATCTTGCAGTAAAAGCCATCTATTATCCAAAGTTCAGTCCAACTAAGGAAAACTATGATGCTTGTCGGTGTACTAACGGTGGGTATGGAGCATTATTCTCTGCAACGTTTTATACTGTTGAAGATGCCGCTCTTTTCTTCGATGCTCTCAACATCGCTAAGGGCCCTAGCTTGGGAACCAATTTCAGTCTCTGGTGGTGTTACCCTGACATAGGCTTGATCACCTGATGCTAATGTTGTGGTCATAGTTCGCCATATACCTTGTTGGCTCATTATACTGAATTGGATTGGGTAAGTTCGCCTTTTGGAATAGAATTACGATCTGAGCCCAAACACTAACGTGTTTCATTAGGCTGCATCATATGGGGTAGATACAGCCCTCATTCGGGTCAGTGTCGGCCTGGAGGAAAAAGGACACTTGGTGGAAGTCTTCCAATGTGCATTGGACGCAATGAAATAATGTACTGGAGGCAGCAGCATATATGGAATTAGATTTCATTCTAGAGAATATAGACGAGAGAATTTTCTTTTTCTAAAGATATATTTCGCTCCAGAGTGGCAAACTCTCTATCTTCTCTTTTAATTAATTAATTCTTTTGTCAAGGTCTATTTCATTTTTTCTTTGTTTATTTTTTCAAGACCTTTTCACCAACGCATAGGGCATACCCTAGTCAAACTCTTGGCGTGCAAACCCGGCAATTATTAAACGTACCTTCGAATAACCCAGCAACTCAACGCTACCACTAATAGTATCACCGCTCCAGAACAACATATATCTGCGATGTCGTACAACAAGCAAGAAAAGGGAGAATTGGGCGAGGGTCCCAAGATCCACAAAATCCGTATCACCCTCACCTCCAGGAAGGTCCAGGCCTTGGAGAAGGTCACCACCGACTTGATTGAGCGTGCCAGGTCCAAGAGTGAGTGTGGGGTTGAGCAGGTGGTTTGAGCGTACAAGGCTAATGGAGATCAGACCTCCGTGTCAAGGGTCCGGTCCGCCTCCCAACCAAGGTACTCAAGATCACCACCCGTAAGACCCCTTGCGGTGAGGGTTCTAAGACCTGGGATTGCTTCGAGATGAGGATTCACAAGCGTTTGATTGAGTATGTTCCTCTACTATCCCAAAATCTAGTGCCGTGGCTAATAACTTGTCTGTAGCCTCAACGCTCCTACCGAAATCGTCAAACAGATCATCATTAACATCGAAGCTGGTGTTGAGGTTGAGGTGACTATTGCCGCTTAAATGCCTACCATGCATCACTACGTCTTAGACGGATATGGATTTCTCGGTCTCTTCATGTTTCGCTTTTCTCTCGAAATTCCGATGAGCGCTATGCTTCCTTGTGCTGTCGGCTGGTTTGTTGTGGCTGTGTTGGATTGGTTGTAATGACATGGGGAAATGTAAAAATATGGTCAAGAATCTGGAATTCATAGCATTGATAATAGTGATGTAGTGATGCTTTCTCTTTACAACTATCGTGAAATTAGCCTCGTACAAACCAGTCTAGAGTTGCGAGGTCACGAACCTACCAGTTAGTTACTTGGCATTGTCACTTGTATACTAGCCTCTACTTATTAGTAAACAAACAATTTTTTTCAACTCCCAGATAATCATCAAATAACATTTGTGAGTGAGTAGCGATTCTAGGATTAGAACTGGAAAGCTTGGTGGACAACACTAGCAACACTAGCCTCATAGCAACCAGTCTGTTGTTGTCTATGGGGGGAGTTGCGAGGCACGAACGCTACAAATAATATGGGTACGAAATCCCGCCATATACTCGGTAGTGCCGCTTAGTCATTGTCGGAATGACTAAAAATGCAAGCTCTCAAAGACAAGCGCGTCTCCCAATTGTTGAGAGCAGCGCTGTGCGTCTATCTTTCAGACCCACATTACCATAGTCCACCCTCCGACTTTTGCCAGCAATGTCGTTACCCAAATCATACACGAGTAGCGTCCACGGCGGCGAGATGCCTGACGACCATCTCGCAGATTACAAGACCGTCTTCCCAACCGAAGTCGCAAAATTCCCATACGACAAGCACAAAGTTGCTCGGGTCGCGAAGAACCGCGCTGCATTGGGAGGCCAGCTGTTCTTCGACAAGCTATGTACGGAGAATCTGGATCGGGTAGAGAATAGTAAGTTGCTCCAGGTTAGTCAGACGTGGAGGGGGGACTGATGTTGGGCGGGGGGAGCGTCTAGTACAGGATACATACCCACCAAAAGCAACGTCGTTCCTACGCCATTTCTTCGAGAAAATTCTGCAGAGTAATATCGATAGACTGAGGCAGCATTCGTTTGTATATTACCTGTTGAGGGATTTTGATGAGGAACGGCCGAGGAAGTATGCGGAGAAGGCTATGATGCCGGAACACTTTTGTAGGCTGATGGATGGGGTGTGGTTTTTAGATCAGTTATTGTTTGAGGTATGTCTCCGTACCTCACCACACTACCACCCCCGACCCCATCAACCCAACTTTTCAATGACTATGAAATGATTTACTTAGAGTTTGAGTGGGCAATTACAGCAAGCGCTGCCATGTATAACTTACCCGGCGGTTCACTTCCCTTACCCGGATATGGTCCTCGCATCGTTGCTCTCAGTACCTTCATCAAATATACCCTCTCCATCACCATATCTCGCACTTACATTTGTTGAATGCACACAGCCTTGCCTCCTGTCAGACGCTTCCATCATGCTATACTTCCGTGCACTTCTCTCTGTATCTCCAGCTCAGGCTTTCCTATATACCCGCGTAGCCCAAGCGCACCTACGGAGCCAGCTGTTGAGGATGCTAGTAGAGCACTGCTTGACAGTGGACAGGGAGAAAAATGCGATTGTGTTTTTGGAACTACCGATGACGAGGGAAGAGGAGAGGGTAGTGGAGGAGGCTCTAAAGGGAGCGAGTGGGGTTATGGGTGGGTTGGCGAGGGATACGTTGTTGCAGAAGTGGGCGAGTAAAGGGAGGATGGCGGAGATATTGAATGTGGTCGGGGGTCAGGGAGTGGAGAATGAGGCCAAGGCTGCGGGAGTTAATTGGGCGGATTTGAGGAGGGGGGTAGAAATGGGATTGGGTGGGAGGAGGGGATTGGCGGAGGTTACAGGTAATTGAGAGGTATGTAATAAGAGGAGTTTGTACTTAATTGTGTGAGTGGATTATATAACTGGAATGGCATGACACGCAAATCATTCTTGTACGTAATTCCCATCCGTGATTTATTGTTTATTGCTCCGGACAGGGACAATGACAAGTATGGCCTGCATCATGGAAATTCCCTGGTATTTTAGAGAGCGATGGCGATCATGTCGGATTCTGTGGGGTAATCGGCTGAGTATGCGCCGCTCTTACTGTGGGGCTACCCCGATTTCATAAGCAAGTGCCTAAGTGTCATAGCATAGACAAACCACCCTCACCACCTGAAGCCGCTTCATAAACCACACAATGCGCCTCCTGCTCGCGAAGCACTTTACAGCTACAGCGCTCCGTAAGCCAGTGCTATCCTGTCTACGAACAGTTCGGACAGGTATAGCTTCTGGCCAGCCCCGGACCCGGCATACGACTCGGGTTACAGGGGGGTTACATGAGGGCTCGAGACGATTTTACTCGGATGACGCAAGTACAGAGGATCCTTCATGGGTGCGTCGAGTCACACAGGTTCCTGTGCCGGTGCTGAAGCCCGAGGTCACTGAGGGCCCCTCATCGATACTGCAGCCCAAAGTCGGGAAAGAGGAAAAACCTGCACCTGCAGTGAAGAATTCAAAGGCATCAAAGGCACCAAAGGCACCAAAGGCACCAAAGGCACCAAAGGCACCAAAGGCACCAAAGGCACAAAAGGCACAAAAGGCCAACGCTTCTCTTTCATTTACCCCGCCCACTGGAACGGTGGTAAATTCTGCTGGGTGTATACATCTTCCCCTTCTCATTTTGCACAATGTATGGAGGAGCTAACTTTGCTCAGTCATCAAGAATTGGCCCCCCAGTCCCGAGATGCTCGCGGCTGCAAAAGACTTCATTGAAGCCGCTGCGAAAAGCCCACATGGAGTCCTGCTGGCGCCGGGCGACGATTCCGATGGGCTTTCCGCAGGGACAATAATTTCTCTGACTCTCCAGCTCCTCGGGAAGCCAGTTGACATGATCCATGTACATTTTATGCGGAAACGCCAGGCGATCCCCGACCAAGAAGAGAAAGCGGACTTCGAGTTGTTTTGCCAGCAGCAAAAGATTGGCCATATCATTATTCTAGGCCAGGGCACTCTCGAAGCCACTGAGGCCTTGATATCCTTTGCACCCGAGCGGAAAAAACTCATCATCCACAAGTACCCCTTCTCGAGTGATACTCCCAACATTACAATCTTCTCGAGTGGCAAACTGTTTGTCGCACCAACCTCCCTTCTCGCCTATACCCTCTGCTGTCCTCTCCATCCGACCGCGCCGGATGCAACCGCCTTCCTCGCATTAGTCGGCACTTTCCCCTTGTCCCCCACCATTAGCAATATGCTCAGCATGGCGCCGGTGTCGTTATACCTCAACACCGCCTCGGCATTGAAGAAGTACACCATAAAGTGGATCAAGTTGCTTAATGCCCTCCTGAACGCACCTCGCCGTAGCCGACTCATCGAATACAGCAAGGCAGTCCGCAGCGCATGGGACCTTCTCCAATTCGACCCTCATGCTAACCCCACCGAGTGGCCGACCCCGAAGCAAATCATGTCTGGAACTTGGGGATCTCAGCAGCTAAGAGATACAGTCACCCACTTGACGACGCTGCAAGTACGCTATCGCGCAGAACTTGCTAGAGTGAAACGCGTCCCACCAAAAGTCAGCAGCGACGGGAAGATTGCGCTTATTGAAATTGAGAGCCTATGGCACATTCAGACGTTACTGCTGATGAGGTGGGTGAGTTTGCTTGGAGCGGAAAATATGCAGAACTCCGCACGGCCGAGGCTATTGGCTGTCATAGTAGCGAATAAGGGGTATGCCAGAGGCAAGGTTTACTTCTCGGTGAGGAGGACTGAGTATGCGATGAAGGAGGGTGTAGATTTGATTGCACTGCTCAACAAGTATGCGGATGGCGTGCCGAGTGATACGAGGTTGCAGATGGGGAAGCATTCTGTGAGTGGGGTGATGGAAAGGAGTTTTGAGACGGGGATCTGGGCAATGTATCGGAAGGGGATGGACGTTCAGGATAAAGGGTATGTGGGGATGAAGGCTACACTAGTGACTACTTCGTCTCCACTAGGGAGTGGTGCTGGAGCAGCAGCGGCAGAGGCCAAGGCGACGGGGATTATGGAGTAAGAGAGGCTCTTTCTCCGTATAGCTGAACCACTAACCCCCCCCCAAAAAAAAGGTGACGAGACCTGGACTACACTTTTTTCTCCGCTCATCTCGCGTTAGTATGTAGGCAGAGTACTGGTAGACAGCACGCTGGAATGTTCAGGCCATGTATATGTAGATATGTACAGTATATACATTATATCACCAGCAGAGTGAGTGGCCTTGCGTATGCGGCAGATAGGTAGTTACCCTGAAAGATAACTCAACCTGGACACTCCATCTGATACTGGCTATATGCGCCTCATCTCATGATGGTATGGCGTGTATAGACGCCACAGACGCAATACGCACAGTCCCTAGACAAAAGTCTTGGTAAAACCCGAAAACACACCAAAAGTGCCCTTCGTGAACATCTGCATAATTACACTCACTTTATGAATTCACGAGCGACTTTTTGAATAGGGTTTGAGCTTAATATGAAGTTTTCAAATCCAAATTTATAGGCCTATAGAAGTTCTTCAGCTGCCCTGGTGATTTTAAAGTCCTCGGAAATTGAAAACTTGTGAAATAACGCTATTTCCCATACAGTTTAGCGCAATTTCTGCGATTTTGGAATTGGTTTCAGTTCTACAGACCGCTGTGCTTGCCCACGACGTTTAACCAGGCTGTAAAAATCAGAGGAGAGACTTTGTGCTTTTCTCTTAAATCCACAATTTCATTAAAGTAACGTTTTGCCGGGCTCGTTCTTTTATTTTTCACTTTTGGTGTGTTTTGGTGTTTTACCCTGGCAAGACTTTTCCATCACGCTATGCAGATCAAAAATTTTGCCAATTGGGGTTGGGCCAGCCTGAAGGGTTTCTCAGCTATTCTTTTTCGCACAGCCCGGGCAAAATAGCCCTCTGCGCATACAAAGTATCCTCCCCTCCTGCACCACTTGCATCTGCCAAAGCTTCACACACATCCACAGAGGTGACAGTAGAGCTATGAAGGTCCTTGTGGTCGGTAATGGCGGTAGGGAGCACGCTTTGGCGTCGAGGCTGTCGCAGTCGAAGCAGGTGGACCATGTTTTCGTTGCTCCTGGTGGGTCACTCACATATACTGTGGCTCTTGTTTGCTGTCTTAACATAACGCTGCTTCTTATATCTAGGTAACGGAGGAACCGCCAGCGGCCTAGACAAGGTGTCCAACATCCCCATCAGCCAGGACGACTTCCCCGCCCTTGTCCACTTCGCCATCGACAATGGCATCAACCTCGCCGTCCCAGGCCCCGAAGCACCCCTCGTTGCTGGCATCGAGGGGTGTTTCCGGAGAGGTGCTTATCCCACCTCACTTCTCGCCTCACTTCTCGCCTCACTTCTCTCTCAAATCAAAATGCTGACGTATGGGTGGGTTGATGGATGGATGTACAGTCGGGATCCCATGCTTCGGCCCCTCAAAAGAGGCCGCAGTCATGGAAGGGTCAAAGACCTTCTCGAAGGACTTCATGGCCAGGCATAACATCCCCACCGCGGAATACCGCAACTTCACGACCTACGACGAGGCTACAAAGTACATTGACAGCATCTCCCACAACGTGGTGATTAAAGCCTCTGGGCTTGCTGCAGGAAAGGGTGTCATCATTCCTTCGACAAAGGAGGAGGCACATGCTGCGCTTAAGGAGATTATGGCGGATAAGGTCTTTGGCCATGCTGGTATGAATTGACCTCCCTCTGCCCCGTGTACATCGAATGGAGGCTTACAATACATCCCTGACAGGTGACGAGGTTGTCATTGAGGAATTTCTCGAGGGAGACGAGTTGAGCATTCTAGCCTTCAGCGATGGATACACTGTTGTAGCATTACCACCAGCGCAGGACCACAAGCGGATATTCGATGGTGACCAGGGCCCAAATACCGGTGGGATGGGGTGTTACGCTCCAACTCGCATTGCGTCAAAGGGGATATTGGAGGAGGTACAGCGGACAATTCTTAAGCCTACCATTGACGGATTGAGGAGGGAAGGTATAACCAGATAATCAACCCATTTTCCCCCACTACTGCGCACTCCTAACGTATCGTCTAGGAACTCCATTCGTGGGAATGCTCTTCACAGGTCTCATGATGACCCCCAAGGGCCCCAAAGTCCTCGAATACAACGTCCGCTTTGGTGACCCCGAGACACAAACAGTGCTGCCACTACTCAGCGCCGACACTGACCTAGCGGAGATCATGCTGGCTTGTGCAAGAGGTTGCCTCGACTCTGTCTCCATCAAAATTGACAAGAAATTTTCCGCCACGGTCGTCGTGGCCGCGGGAGGCTACCCGGGATCATACCCCAAAGGCCAAAAAATCACCCTTGACCCCGTTGGAGCAGATACTACAATCTTCCACGCCGGAACAGTCATTAGAGACGCCACCCTGCAAACCTCAGGGGGGCGAGTCATTGCCGCCAACGCCACCGCAGGATCACTCGAGGAGGCGGTGGAGAGGGCGTATGTCGGCGTTAAATCAATCCACTTCAACGACATGTTCTACCGTCGGGACATTGCCCACCGCGCATTCAAGCGACCTCCGCAATCAAAGAAAGAATCTCTCACTTACGCACAGGCCGGCGTCTCCATCGACGCGGGCAACACTCTCGTCGAGCGCATCAAGTCCGCAGTAAAGTCCACCCGGCGCCCCGGCGCCGACGCGGAGATTGGTGGGTTCGGAGGTACCTTCGAGCTTGCGAAGGCAGGGTATCATCCTGACGCACCGATCCTCATTGGAGCTATTGATGGAGTGGGGACGAAGCTTCAAATCGCCCATGCGTTGGGAAAGCATGACACCGTTGGAATTGATCTTGTCGCTATGTCAGTCAACGACCTCGTAGTCCAGGGCGCAGAGACACTCTTCTTCCTAGACTGCTACTCCACAAGCCATCTCGACGTCGACGCGGCTGCGTCTTTTGTTGAGGGTGTGGCTAAGGGATGTATTGAAGCAGGCTGCGTTCTTCTCGGTGGAGAGACAGCCGAAATGCCCGGCATGTACCAAGGCAGCGAGTATGACGCTGTAGGCACCGCCACCGGTGCTGTCTCTAGAGATAACCTCCTCCCCAAAATGTCCGAGATGAAAGAAGGCGATGTCCTTCTCGGCCTGAAATCCTCGGGTTTCCACTCAAACGGCTTCTCGCTCATCAGGAGAATCGTGGAAGATGCGGGTCTGGAGTATACCGATCCTGCGCCATGGGATAGCACAAAATCGGTTGGGGAGAGCCTGCTTACCCCGACGAAGATCTACGTGAGGAGTTGCTATACTGCGGCGCAGAAGGGGCTCGTCAAGGGTATGGCACATATCACTGGTGGGGGTTTGACGGAGAATATTCCGAGGATGTTGCCAGAGAAGTTGGCGGCGGAGGTGGATGTGCACGGGTGGGAGCTGGAGGAGGTGTTCAGGTGGTTTAGGAAGGAGGGGGGGGTGCGCGGGGAGGAGTTTGTAAGGGTCTGGAATGTAGGGGTTGGGATGGTGCTTGTGGTGGATGGTGGGAATGCCAGTGAGGCTAAGAGGGTGCTTGAGGAAAATGGGGAGGTGGTGTTCGAGGTGGGGAGGTTGGTGAAGCGGGAGGGGGTGGAGAGGTGCCGGTTGGTGGGGTTGGAGAGGTGGGATGAGTAGGTATTGTGCATGTGGGGGGGGAGGTTGCGTATATATTAGCTGACTGTTGCGGGTGGTTGAGGGGTTGGAATAGATAGTTATTCTCCCCTTTTCTTTTCTCGGGCTTTTTTGTCTCTGCTGGCCGGGCGGGGGGAGGGGAGTTAGTTAGATTTATAAAAGTTGCGTTCCGTACTTTGGTACGTGAATATCATGTATATGATTCAATATTCAAAACATCCAAGCCAAAAAACTTTTTGTAACCTATTCTTAAACATTGAAAATCTCATGGCCTAAAGTTCGAGAATATCTAACACTTCTTTTGACGGCGGGTTCTCTAAGTAGAAGCGAAAGAGAAGGGAGGAGACGGCCTCTCATTCCCTTCCTGTCCCGGTATCATGGAAAACAAACAAAAAGAAAAAAATTACTCGTACCGCATCCACTGGCGAACAAGACTCCTCAGTAAGTGATATCGGAATCAGTTTGCGCGGTATACTTTTTCAAAAAAATGGAGTCTTGTAGATCAGTTTGCGCAGTATCATCCACCTATCTTTTGCGCTCGGATACCCAGTGCACTTTTTCCCAAAAAAATGGACCGTTGTAGCGTGCTCCGTATCACTTAAGTTACTGCATAAGCTCGACATATGACAAGGAGTCTTGTAAGTATGCGGTATCATATTCAGCCAACCCCGTAGAGTGCTTGCTTAACTACATTAAGTAGGTTAGTATGCATGCATAGTTTACACACTTAGATGTTGTGCCCATACCAGCCATACTCCATTCATAAAACATGAAAAAAGGAAGGGAAAAGTAAAAAAAAAAGAAGGAAAGAAATGAAATGAAAGATGAAATGAAAAAATGAAAATGAAGAAATAAAAATGAATATATACCTATGTCACCAATACGGAGGGGTCGCCGGAGTAGCTGAAGCTATCGGCGGTGAGGTGCGATATTTCGATGGAGTTGATTCTAAGGGTCAGTGGGGTAGTGGTAGTGGTAGTAGAGGAGGTGAAGGATGAAGGGGGGGGTTAAACACGAGCATCCCCGAAGCACTACAAATCCCTGGAATCCAGTCGACAAACTTCATGTGTACATTGCCGGTTGTTGACTTTGCTGCAGAGAGAGGCATCGATGAAGAACCAGAATCCGAGGGAAGGGAGGGGAGGGGGGGATTTCCGCATATGATGCGAGTTTACACAAAGGGAGATTGTGTGAATTGGGAAAACAAAGGATACAAAAATTGCACCTGTTCAAACAAAAGGAATGTAATAAATTCCGACATAACTAAGTACCTCTAGGAATATTGGACGAATAAACCATCAGCTACAAAACTTCTGTCCATTGTCCTAGTCTATCTACCACCACCAAGTTCACCTACTTTTCCATCATCAAAGAATCCTCAGTCTAGAAAACCAGATTGTTCAAGAGTTGCAGACTCGGTTTAAATCCTTCCCATTGCAACTCTAATAAGATGAGCAGTGATGGTAATGGTGCAACAGCCACTGAGAAACGAACCCGACAGCCGGCACAACTATATGAAGCTTTATATCCGTCAGAAATCTCTTTCAAAGCCACCGGACTCAATAGGCAGCAATATAATAGCCTGGCACTACTGTGGGTCGAGGTTCGGCACATTATTGTGACATCCCTCGGTAAACTTGAACTGGAGAGCATTGACGTGGGCGCGCCCCGAAGGGCAAGATGGGTGGAAAAGCAGATTGGGGAGGAGGTTGATTACTTTGACGTGGCAAAGGCTCAGGGAAATGTGGATCACCTGAACATTCCCCTGACACGCTGGGATCGATGTAGAGACACCAGAGACAAGCCTATCAAGTGCAAATATACAGCAGGCGAGGTCGGCTTATGGGCGAGATTTTCTTCTGCTACAAGTAATATTTACTACTCTCGTTTGTGGGAGATGGGCTGGGGTGGTCTTAAGCACAGTGTTCCACTGCGTATGGTGCACAAGTATTACATGCTTCAGCTTGAGGTCGATGAAAAGCAGCAGATATTTGTGAAGGGTAGCAAAACTCTCAAGACCAGGATAGCCGAGAAAGGCCACCTATTTGCCCAGGAACCATACCAAGTATATGGCAAATCTTCCTCAAATGAAAAGTTCACGTTCTCTATTCCAGTAGAACAGAAAAGGTTCCCTGCATCTATCACGCCGAGTGTATTCTGGGGTATGCTGCAGATTTATTGGTATCGCAACCTACAGGTTTTGCTTACTCTTTTTGAAGATCACCTCCCCAAAGAACTGGCTCACTTGCTGAATCTTTCAATGGATCGTATCCGCGTCCACTTTGCAGATTTTTGCAAGGCAAGCAGGTTTGCAAATCCAGAGAATGGATATATGGAATACAGTGGGAAGAGACGGAAGCTACAGCCGAACTTGGGCAACAATGATGCTGAGCGGAAAGTGGATAAAGCACCTTATGATGCCTTCCAGTCGTGGAAACAGTATCTCTATATGTGTGAAGACACAGAACTGATGGATTTCGATTTCATGTTCGCACAGTTTACCCAAGGTGAACATAGCAATCTATATGACCAACAATATTGTATGAGGGTACATTCGAGAGCCGCATATCTCACTCGGTACTGGGACCATGAAGAGGAATCACAAGATCAAGAATTGAAGCTAGCAATCGATAATCTCCTCGCACTCTCATTCGACCTTCCAAAAGGGTTTATATTGTCGCTCGACGATGTGAACTATCAGCCCCCTCCTGACCATCCCCCCGCCGGGGCCACGAATCCTCCTAGACTTATGATCGAAGGGCTACAGGGCCTGTGGAAAAAGGAAAAGGAGCATTTGAGGATTATAGTTGAGGCCCTCCACGAATTTAAGCTTTCCTCAGCCAATTTCGGACGCAAACAGGCTACTAATGAATTTCCGGATTCGGATTCGAACGACTCAGACGAATCCCAAGTCTCAATAGTAGCTCCAGTTATTACAGAAGAGGAAAAAGGACAACATCTCACCCGGATGCGTGGCGCTTATAATACATTGATATTCCTCTTCAATTTGCAAGATAGGATAAGGGATAACATAGCGCGTTTTATCGATGTTGCAGACGATACACTTGTTTCAGATCATTTAGCGCAGCAGCCTTCGAATGTCAGTCAGAAAAAAACTGCCTTCACAGAGCGAGATATTGCCAGATACTGGTTAGATGTGGCTCAGCAGTACGGATTCCTCAATATCAACAATATAGAGCCTGGACAGGAACAAACCTGGTTGACTTTCAAGGATGGAGCGCCAAATCACATTCTGCAATCACTGCCTATCAAAGACGACACAGTCGTCCTCAATAATCAGATTCAAAGAGAGGTCCAGCAGCAAAAACACTTACCACAGCGGGCTAGAAGGCATACTATGGAATTCTATACAAACAAACAAATCCAATATGATACACCTGTGAATGATTATGCACATCCCGATGATGAGCATCTATACCACTGGTACTCCGAGGAAGCGAGCCTTACTCATGTTTTTCCAAGAGGACCTGGGAGCGAGTGAATCTAGAGTTCCGCGATTTAATGATGGCAAGGACAATTGAAGCTTTAATTATCTGTGCTTACCATATATCGACAGAATGGGTCTAGGTAGGAGAAATGGGAGCAAGAGCGAGCTCGAGAAGGCTATGTTTGTTCTGAGTTGGGGACATGGGGTGATGTGGCTCATTGAGGTTTTGTGTCAGAGTAGGCCAGTACAAGTATTCATCAGCCACTCGTGGTTGTTGTTTCCTTGACCAATTGATTCGCTCCTTTCTGTGAATTTGAGTTTATTTACCATGCTAGATGCCTGACTGTTCTCGTTGCATGGCATCAGATTTGCCCTGAGGCGTAGCTGAAGGGATCTGACAGATCGTGAACAGGCAGTCGCTTGATATAGCGACCTTTTTTTTTTTTTGTTTCCTAGACCCCCGCTCCTAAACAGATCTCTGGCCATAATGTATGGTAGATTTGCTTATTGACTTCTCTCCTATTTTTTCCGTCTGGGTGCCATATGTTCTGAAAATGATTACCTAGTGACTGAAGTCAGTTGGTCAAAAATAACCTTTATCTCCCCCATATGGGAATAATCAGAGACTCGAGCCAGCAGCGCAAGCTGCTCGTGAGCTAGCCAATATCTCCTCTCGAGAGAGGGAGGGGGGGGGGTTGTTTCCACATGTCAATTACATTTTTGATCACCTTCAGGGTAAAATTGGGGCGAACCCTAAGTCCTGTTAGCTCTTGGCAATCTCTCTTGGCGGCTGTGCGCAGAAACCCAAGCCCAGCCTCTTCATTGAGCGTTGCCTTCAATCATCAGTACTCAGCTTCCTCCCAGACATATTCCAAGGTTCTTGTCCTTGCCTTGAGCGAATTCATGGATGAGATGTCCGTCGACTAAGACCGATGTAACTTTTGTCAAACCGAGTCTGAAGCGTTCAGACTCCAGATATCTAACAATCCCAATATTTTACCGCTATTCTCGTCGTCGACCCCGTTATAACAAAGGCGTCAAAAAGTTTCCGACGAAAGGTCACCACGTTCGCAAGGACTGGTGGCCCAGTCATATTTCTTCTCGACCTTAATGCGACCGATTGAATTCGATCGATCATGGAAACCGATGGGATTGGCTTTGGGCCTATGGACGCACCGACTTCTATCTCAACCCAGATGGGTTAGGTAGGTAAACTCTGTCATGAGCCAGGCTTGCCGTCTGATTTTATTCTATGAAGGCAGTTAGCCTCAAGTCGGTTGAACCAACCACCCACAGGAAACTTCAAGTCTTCAATCTCCGATTGCTGGTCTCAGCGAAGCTGCAATCGCCTTTACGATCATCGGGGATGGGTGGCTGGCGACGTGAATGGCGGAGCTGATACCCATGATTGGCAAGGCTTAGGATTGAAACCTGTGATACACCTTTTGGTCATGATGCTGAGTACCGGTAGGCTTCGAAGGTGAAAAACGCAGTGGCTGCTAAGTATCAAGAAGGTAAAACCTGAATATGGAAGGGAGGTCTGATTCTATTTGTAAGGTCAACACCAGCAGATTGTGTCTAATGTATGCAATACGGATAGGAACAACAGGTAGATATTCAATCTCATGAAGTATAAAATGCATGAAACATTGCAGATAAATATAATAGAAAACTATGGACGAGGCAATATATTTGCTCTCATTCACCCTTTAACCGCTCCATCAATAGGCCCCATCAGCAACAGGGTACCTAACGGGGTATCGTTACACAAAAGACCCACTATGTTGGCGTTTGCAGCACCCTGTTCCTGAGGCGTGCTTGGGAGTTGAAACAAACTGGCTATAGGAAAAAATACCTCCGTTTCATAGATACAACTAACCAGTGACTGGGCGTATACAAAGCGTGTACGAAACGTAGCTCACGGATGTCGAGCTCGCAGTAAGGGATACAAATCAGCTAGGTAGTACGTTAGTATGTGGTACCAGTGAAACAAACCATCAGACATCGAGGGCATAGGCCAAGGGCCTCGTGTGGACAAAGATGATTGTTTCAAGTGGATACAGCACTGGCCATCTGGGCCTTGTTATTTAAGTTCACCGATTCCTTACCTTCACTCATTATTCGCTCAGTTCCACACAGCTTGACCAATAGGCATAACGACTGGATCGTTTTATCACTACTCTCGACATCACGCTAACGGATACTAACACAGCATTAGAGACTCAATAGCAATGGAGGGCAGACATTGCAACAGCCTTTTGCTACCTAATGGCAGTTCATCTCAGTATGATGATAGTTGGCTTGATTTGTCTAATCAACACATTGAGATGGATCTTGGTGAAGCTAACCTCAGTGAGACCAATATCGATATCGAGGATGTTAGGCCTGGCCCCAGAGAGTGGGAGCCCAAACCACCGTTCCAAGCCGCTGGGAGAGAGAACGGATATGACCTCTACCCAACACTACCGCCATGGGGCCACAATAACAAGTTCAGTTATGATAAGTGGGGCCAACTCTCTGCACAAATTAAGTTTGAGAAAGCTGATCTTCAAGAATATCTCTATAATCACCCTCTGAAGGATTCACTAATCATTTGGATTCAGCGTCAGCCTATCGACGCCGTTAACCTCTACCAGACTCACTACGGTGCATCTTGCAGGTATAGGAAATGTAGACCCAAGAAGGGAAATCCCCATGCTATCGCTACTGGCCACTACAGGATCGCCATCGATGAATTGTCCGGCAGATATGCTAATCACAAGGCTGATACTTACATCCATGCAGCAATTTTCCACATCTCTTGCTTTGAGGGCATGCTTGATTTGGCTCAGGTTGCACGTGACTTCACAGTTCAATGCGAGCACAGAAAATTTGTCAATGCTCCCAATGGAGAGAAGCCGATTCTTAAGAATAGGATGTTGCTCGAGCCACGCCGGGTTCCACATGCCGTAACCAAATGGCTTGAGAGAGCCAAAGAAGATCCAAACTGGACGACTACCAGTGTTGAGAATGGCATGAACTACCTGGTCTTCACTCAGAAATTCAGCCTTCGCCCACACAGAAGAAAATGCACCGATGTCCCAGGGATGGAGAAACTCGATAGAGACATTTCATATTTAGGCGCTGCAAGGCCAGTTGCACCCAATTCAATCTGGGGCGGCAAACGAGTTAAAGGTATGACAGTTGCTGAACTCGCTGCGCGCGAGGGGAGAGAGTACCGCGGCCCAGAAAAAAGTAAGAAGAGGGCCCGATCGTGCGTCGAAGAGGAGGCCGCGGATCATCCTCCTCCTGTGAGACGTGCTCGGCTAAATTCACGGGCGGGTGATGAGAAAGACCCAACCGTTCTTGAATCTCCAGGCCCTGTAAAGTTCCAAAAGCCGGGGAGGCTGCGGAACGAGCCATGCAAACAGAAAGCGCAGCGTCAACGTGGGACAGCGCTTGAGCCCCCCATTCAGCAGATGCCTACAATTCCAACCAAAGTTAGGCAGGAGCCTGCAGCAAAGCGGAGAGGAAGCCAGTTACCAGACAATATCCTTAACGCTTCTGCCCTTCCCCCTGGTACAATTATTAGAACTGCAGGTGGTGAATACCTACGCAACCCAGTTACAGGTATGCTTGAGCCAATTTTGAGCGTTACAGTAATGGACTCCTATAAATACGCTCTTGAGACACCAGGCCCTAGTAACCCACAGACTGCAGGTCAATATATTGCGCCGACTGCACAACTGGGCTATATACCTACCGATCCAATGATACAGACACCACTCATTGATCCAGCGTTGCGAGCGCCAGCTGAGGAATACAGAACCATCTCTGGTCAAGTGGAGGAAGAAAAGGGTGAGGAGCCGATAAATGACTGCAATAAATCACTCTTTGGCGACTCCCCTCCGCTATCGGCGCCAGCTCAATTGGAATATAAACTGGATTCTTTGGGCAATTTGGATATTTCGCAGTATCAGTTTAGTGATGTTCAGCTTCAAGGAATAAAGTATGCCCAAGCTCCTGCGCCTGAGGATCCAGCGGAGTTCGATATCTCGCATTACCAGCTTGATGATGCTCAACCCCAAGGAATGGATCAGGGGTATGCTCAAGTCTCTACCCAAACAGTCACAGAGACAATGGCTTTGGAAAAGTCGCTGTTTATGGATTTCTTGAACGCCGACATGGATAGCTTTAATTTTGACTGGTTACAAAAACCAATCCCGGGCTTATTATTAAATGAACAACCACTTTAGCCATATACCCGTGGGCTTTTCTTTTTCTTTTTATTGATATTGACGTTAGCCTCTTACCTTATATTGTTTCGTTAGATACCAACGTACTCGGAAGCTATTCCTTTTTTTTTTTTTTTTTCTTTTTTTTCTTGCCAGTATTGATGTTAGCCTTATACTATTTATTGCCTTGTACAGTTCCTTAGATACCAATACCTTAGGTTGTTTATATGCATTATTTCTTTGACTTCGAGTGTCTGACACTTCTGACACTATATTGTTGATGTTCCGAGGCTATTTTATGGTTGGCCGTGAGCACTGATTTCTAAGGAAAAAACAGAAAGTTGGCACAACAGAATGTTCCGCCTTGGTTTCTGAGGCATAGATTTGACTATCAACTGGGTGGGGTTGATAACATAAAACGATAGGAATACAAAATATAAACGCATATAAATACATCCGACACGTGCAGACCCCTTCCCCCAAGCGATCAATCAAATATGTTGTACACTCCCTCTACTTATAATGTCCTCCCACTTTAGTATCTTATAACTAGCTATATAGTATAATATAATACAGGAAGAACCAGTCTGCCTAGACGATAATCTTTCTAATTTTTGTGAAGAGATAGCACAACAGCAAGCTCAATATCAGGTATACATTAATTAAATCAAGCATTTCTTCTGCACCATCTAGCTGCACCTTGGCTTATCTCTCGAGTTCATCCTCTCTTGCTTTATTTTCAAGGATAATCCCATACTCCTTCTGCCCTTGTGTTTGTTTTTCGCCCCAATCAATCCCTACCTAACCTCTCCTCCGAATCCTCCGTCAGCTCATATGCAGGCCGAAACGTCACTTCCTGTTCCCCAATGCCATCCTTGTCCATCACCAGCTTCGGATTCGGCTGCGTATCTGTCGTTCCGCCGAGGGACGTATAACCCAAATCATACAAGCTGCAATACGGGACCTCCAACTCCCTCAAGAACTATCTCATTCATCAGCATATCAAACCCAACTCAACAGTCTTTGCTGGGCGGGGGGGGGGGGGGGTAGGGACTTTTTTTAACATACCCCCCAAATTTCCCTATAATGCCAATCAATCACTGGCTGACACCTCACAAACGGCGGCCACCCCCTATCCGTCGGATCAAAATGCCCCAAAAACTCACCATGGGGATCCGTCCTCCTCGTCCCTACAAATATCGCCTGTACCTTTGGATGGGCATTCAAATAAGTCGCAAAAGCGGTTTTCATCGGTATTGGGTACCTGTGGACGGTGAGATGGTATGTGTGGACGCAATTGCTGACAAAGTTATCGACTTCGGGAAAGGGGTTGGTGGACATGACGTACACGCAGGGAATTGCAGCGGGGGATTTTATCGCATCGCTGGAGTAAGATTTGGTGGAGGTGGTGGTGGTGGAGGAGGGAGGGGGGGTGGAGGGTCGGTGGTTTGGATTTGTGCGGTAGTGTTTGGAGATGGCGGCGAGGAAGAGGATTAACATGACGAGGCAGTCTTTGCCACCGTTGAAGGACATTGCGAGTTCTTCGAATCTAAAAGCGCTCCGCAGAACACAATAAATTAGCTTTGGTCATCCACCTCCCCAACTCGAGTGGATCCGAATATACGTTAAAGCTCACCTCCACCTCCGCAACGCCTCCTCCACAACCCCCAAACTGACCCTCGTCTGCCTCTGCACATCCTTCAAAATCTCGCTCTCCGGCTGCCTCTCCAAAAACCTCTTAATCCTCTCTTCCCACACCCTCGCTACATCAAACAGACTCCTTAGCTCACCAATCTTCCTCTCCCCCTCCGGATACGTTGTATCAATCCCATTCTGCGCGGGGATCGGCGGTTCTGCGCATTCATCGGAAAAGACTTCGCCCTGGTCGTACGTCTCGACCATTCCTCCTGGGGGAACTAGCACGGGGATTCCACCGTTGAGGTAGTGGATTGACGGGGGGTTGTCGCGGGAGGCAGAGGCTTTGTAGAGATGGGGTGGTGGTGATGGGGAGGGGGAGGCGGAGATGGAGACGGATTGGGGGGGCTCGGTCGATGGACCAGCGGAGACCGGTGGTGGGAGGATGTCGACCATAGTTGCGTCCGAGACTGGTTTCTGCCAATTTATCAAGCAGGTACCGGTGTGTAATAAACTGTTATTGAAAAAGCGAGAATTGTTTTGGAAAGGGGGTTGCTTCTGGATTCCGTTGTTATTATTGGATTGTTTATTTTAGTAATATAGAGTTACAGGTACGTCTTACAAGTTTATGTTTCGGGCCGATGGATTACTTCTACAGGAACCAGACTAGGCTCACACCAAAAGTTCATTTCCTCGTTTGGGAATACTGCATATGCAATGCCTATGCACCTCATGCAGCTTGGCATTATTCAGCTCCAAAACGGGTACTGCAGCGCAAGCCACATACATACTAACCAAAAGAAGTGACTACCACAATGCCTCGAATCGAACATCAGAGAAAAAAAATCTCAAGCTCTGCAAGATAATTGAGATACTGAGGTTGAAGGGTATTGCTTATGCCTATACAATTAGCATCCTCATCAGCAGAAAGAAGTTGATTATGAAGAGGACATTGAGAGACTTGCTTGTTTATGCAAGAGGTTATTTTATTTTCCGATTGATCTGTACCTACCTACTCTCTCGCAATAGTGCAGGACGGGCATAATGATAATATTCCTTGAGACTTATATTCAAGACAGTACCTTTACCCGATGCTGCATTTCTTAACCTTTTTCCGTATGCATCGAGCATCATTCTGGCAAGTTTTGTTGAGATATTGGCTTCATCTGTAATTTCTTTTGACCGTGATAAGATCATCATTTGAGTGCTGTTTAACAAGCTTATGCCATGTTATTTGCTTCCCACGTAACTCTTCCTGATTCTCACTTTCATCCATGCTACCAAGCGCTCCGACTCAGATTTCGACCATGAGCCCGTGTGTTGAGAAGGCATTGTGTTATGAGGGGTATTGCGCGCTGGATATGGAATTTCTGTAGGCGCCACAAGGTTTTTCCTGCAGCCGTGACAGGAGGGGTTTTCTCCTGTCACCGCTACAGGCTCGTACTCTGAAGATTTAGTACAAAATAATATAACAAAAGTTATCCTTTGTGCTCTACCAAGTACTCAGTTTACCGTCATGCAAAATATGATTCATAGCTAATAGTACATTTTTTGCTGATGCCCATTCATCCCTTTACAGACTCACTCGCAATCTACCCGTATTATCCCATACAAACCAACAGATACAGGAAAAAGTAAAATCATTACACTGTACTCCAATATGGATCATAGTATGAATAGAAAAGAGTGATATATGAAAAAAAAGAAAATTCATCCACCGCTAAAAAGACGCGTCACGTCATACACCTATGCAAAATTGTCCGCCCTCTCCACAAAGAGGGAGGTGTCTTCCAATTCCTCAAAGTTGATGAAATGAATTGGGCGATGTAGCTCATGATAATACCCCTGCACGCCCAAGAGGTTAGCTTTGAGATTCATAGCAGGACAAATTCGGAACGGTATTACTTACTAATGGTGTGTCAATCTTCACTCTATACGATTTCTTCTCAACATTGCTACTGAAATTGCTTCCCAAGAAACTATAATTCCAGATGCCATTCTCCGTCGTCATAAAGAAACCCGCAATTCTATCCGATAGCAACAGCTGACACTTCTCCGCCATATTTGTCTGGAACCCTGGCGGCATGTCATTACCCATATCCTTATTTTGCGCACCCCATTCATAACCTTGTGGAGTAAGAGCCCATGCGGCCAGCGATACTGCACCCGCTTTAAACGCACAAGTCATTGTAATAGTCTTCTTGTCCCACTCCTTGTGTGCTACCATCAGCCTGGCGTGTGTGGTAGTGTCCACAGAGGTGAGATAAGGCCGCTCTTGGTTACCCTCAAAGGTATGAATCCACCCGAGGGGCTCCATGCCAGCCTCCTTCGTCAGATACTCATGCTGGGGCAGGTGCTGAGGCAGCTGGATACTCGACGTGCTTCCAAGCTGTGGGACCATCACAATACACCTGATTTCCTTGACCATGTCATTATCCTTTGGAGATGATCCATAGAGATAGCCAGCAACCTGCATCCGCAAATCCGAGATCATGATGAATCGCTTGAGGATGTTCTTTGGCATGACGTATGTGAATCCATCTTCCCGGATGTCGTCTGATGAGATGTATATATTACTTGAACGAGTGCGGAGGTTGGTTGACGCAATAGCCCTGGTCCTCCACTCGGTCTTTGACGCAAACGCTTGCTGCTCGTAGTTGGAGGTAGTCGTAACAATCATCTCATCTCCATGAACATTTTGAGTTTTGGTAGTAACGGCTGTGAGCTGTTGCTGCTCCTGTTGCTGTTTCTCAATCTCTGCCGCCTGTTGACGCTGCATTGACGGTGCACTTATCTCCATACCAAGAATGATATCTCGAACCTCACTGCTAGTCAAACTGGAGGTATTGACGTTGTTTTTCTTACCGTAGTCGTTCAAGATCAAATCACGGAGAGAAGTTTCGACCTTTATCCACTCATCATCAGACAAACTGGGCCAAATATGATGATCCTGTGTAATCACGGTCTTATCAGGCCTCAAAAGTATTTTTGTTTTATCCTGATTGACATGTAGTGCACGAAGAATTAATATGAGACGAGAGAATGCCGTGTATGAGGAGATTGACTTCAGCCAGTCATCATAAAGATTGTATAAGACCATTTGAGGTTCTGTAGCCTTCAAAATCATATCTCCAAGCCTTTCGATCTTCATAGCAGCCTGGAATGGCAATTGCAATTCAGAAGCTCTGATGGAGATATTGGGGAAGTCTAGCAAATGGACTTCAAGTGGATCAAGAAGACCCTTCCTCGTAACAATTAGTTGCTTCGGCTGTTCTTCGACTGGCAGAGAACGAATCAACGCAGCGACTTCCTCGGCGGTTTTCCATTTCGCCAATTGACCTAGACGTTTCTGACCAGCCCAGACTGACGTGTGAATTACCTTGAGGAAGAGTTGCCCACTTCGAGCGTTGAAAATGAAGATGGCACCATTGATTGGCTTTGTGGTCAGATTCCCTTCGAAAGTTTTGTGCACAGTGACTCTGTATGTGTTGGTATCATCGATAAATAATTGAATCTGGTTGGAGAACAGCTCTGAGTAATTCTGGGAGTTGAGGAACTCCTGGTTACTCTCAGAGGCGTAGAGTTGAAGACCCTTACGTATACGCTCACGTAAAACGTATAATGCAGGGTTGGCCTTCATTATCTTTGCCATTGCTTGCTGAATCAGCTGCTTCAATCCAGGGAACCATTGCCCATACGCATCGTACAAATTGTATGCTAAATCAATCGCTATCATTACACCGGTGGGCGAAGGATAGATACTCATACTGTCGGTGGTGTAATCGAGGAACTTTGCACGGACATATCGACTTATATCGTGCGAGTCGTAGTCACCATACCGAAGCTGAATATCAACCCAGAATTTCTGAGTGGTAGTCGCCTCAATGACATCCTTGGTATCATGTAGTAGCGATGGCCGACTGACATTCCACTTGTAACCTGCAAACAGCAAAATATCGGCACAAGAGCTGTTCATTTTGTAGGATTTCCTAGGATGGATACTTTCCTTCTGAACACTCTCAATACCTAATGATTCCAACTCTTGATCAAACACCTGACTGCAACGTAGTTAGCAAGAATTGAATGAATATGACTATGACGATGGAAGAAACTTACCAAAGATCCATAGTTACACTCTCGTGGATTTTCTGCCACAAGTGTGCTCTGAAGATCTGAATTAAGGAAATCTTTAGAGTAGGAATCTTTCCGTGCAAGAAAATACCGGTCAAATCAAGCTGAACCTGGAAACCAACGTAGACATTGGCACGATTGATAGTCGGTGACCACCAGAGGGTAAATCGACGATTTGGAATTTGGTTCAAACCAGAACGCTGAGCATTCGTCAACTTCTTATACTTCATAGATTCTTCGAAACCAGAAGCTTTCTCCCAGAAAAGACCTTCCCAAGAAGCAAACGCAGTTGCTTTGAACAGTGTGTGTTCCAAAATTGTCTCAACACCTCCGAGGGCCTGGATGACATCGGTTCTGTAGGCATTCAAGTTCCATAGTTTCCCGTCATGTCTCTGACTGGTCCACTGGAACGGATTGCTCTTCATCATAGAGTAAACCTTCCATTCGTTCCTCACTCTGTGTCCCTTATCAAAGGCTAGAGTAGATCTGTCTTTCTGGAACAAGGTGTTAATCCTTGGGATACCTCTGTCCCAGCTGTCCTCGAGGTCCTCGAGAGTCAATCTCCTGTTTTGCTGCGCGGCTTCTTGACGCTTTTGGGCATATTCAAACCAGACTCTGGCTGAATCGATAAACTCCGACTCCCAAGGCTGAATGTAACGATAGATGGCAGGAATAAGTGTATCAGCGTCACTGCTCATACCAGCCCTAAAGTGCGTGATACCAGTATCTGTTTGCTTCGACCACCTCCTGTCGGAGGTGGGAATGAGAATATGGGACCCAGAAATCATACCCAGACCACCAAGTTCCTTAGGTGTATAGAAGACAGCAGGCGGAAAGCGAGAAGGCATCTTTGAGTTGAGGCCGATCTTCACACGGGTTTGAATTTTAGTTTCGCATTTGACGATAGTATCAAGAAGCGGTTCAGTTTGGATGACCGCTTCCCTGTAGTAAGTGAAAAGTGCAATCAATGCAGAATTCCACTTGTTGGCAATTTTGGTGAACGTAGTACTACCAGATGACATCAGAATCTGCCTGATCCTATTATTAAACTTCGCGATATCCTCTTCGGTAACTCTCAAGAAAGCATGGGCGGTGCGTTCTTTCGTGCTGTTATCCACCAACGACCAAACGGAATCCTTCACTGGGAACTCATCATTCTGATTTCGAATCTTTGGAAGAATCCTGACCTCAAAACCGCACATTGAGAAGAGCAAATTTGGGTTATCCCTGCTATAGACACTCGAAAACGTTTCGTCCCATTCGATAGTCGTGATTGAGCGAGGCAGCCGCTGCTTCAGCTCCCAGAACACCGCGCGGCCCAGATTCACATCATGTCTCATCAACCTCATTCGCGAGTCCCTTGGCCAGCACTTTTTGTTTCGGTAACCAATAACATTCTCAAAATTAGGGTCTGGATGCTCCGTCAAAAAACGTTGAATGAGGTCTCTGGCCTCGTCTGCACTAAAGCGGAAAAATACCCAGATGCGGTCGACATACCGGGTATAAAGGCGAATAGGATGACGGGTTTCAGTTGCTAGATCCCTAAACTGTAAGAACTCATTTGGCGTTTGTGGTGGTCCAGCGATTTCACTGGCTCGCTGCAGGCCAAGTAGCAGCAAGTCAATTACAAGTCCATAGTATTGGAATACAAAGGCCGAAAATTGCAATCCTCTGATCAAGCCGTAGCTATTTGTGTGATTCATGTCCTTGTAATTCAGCTGCACATTATTCTTGGAGGTGATATAATCTGCTAGATTGTGATCCATGATCAACCTCAAGAGACGATTGAGGAGTGTAAGATCGATCTTCTCATAGACCTTCGATAGCTGTGTTTCGATGAGAACATTGCATTCGCCGTCGCCTGTCTCCCAAACTTTGTTGAGGTTATTGATTCCTTGAGCCCATTTATACACGAGTAGAGGTGCGACTTCCGTATCTGAAGGTTTAATCCATGCTGGAAAAAGATGGCGCTGATCGGCTTGATACCAGAGATAACTATCCAAATAGGCATCGGTGATCTTTTCAATGGGCTCAATGTCATAAACGGGATTAATGGTGTTGTAATTGTCGTTCATGTCAATTCCCACTTCCTTGAACGCTCTTTGGGTGAGCAAAAACCTCTTGATCCTTGCCAGTGTAGTCCCAGGTGAGTCGTATGCTTGCTCTATCAAAGCCAATTCTTCCCTCTGGCTTTGGTTGAGCCTTCCTTTAACTGAATATGCCTCCCTCAGCCTCTCAAGTGCAAGGATGAGAATCTTAGTATCGTGCTTATATGAAACACTAGGAAAAGGAATTGGCGAGAACTTTCTCGACTCAAGCCAATGAACTGTTGTGGTATAAATTGCCACCGCCTCCTCGGATGAGACGTATGGGCCATCCTTCATGTAATTATGCTGACGCTCCTGTTCAGCTTTAAGCCACAATCTAGTCAACCTCCCCAAATTCTTCTTCGCAACGGTCTTGTCTACTGTTGCACCTCTCCTGATTCTCTCTCGGTTGTAGTGTGCCACTGACACCCACCAATCTGCCTTGCTCTTAACGTAACGCAAGATGACGTTCTCTATCGGGGCTGGCAGGCCAGGTACCTTCCATGGGATGTTACTCTTCCAACATCTCCAAGCCTCGGATAGATGTTGAAGCACAGTGTTGACCTTATTTGATTTCATCCCAGCAGGCATCATGTCAGTGATATCGTGAATCACGGCCGCTCTGAGCTCGAGATCGAAGTGAGACTCCACACGTTGCTTGGTAACGGTTTTAGCGACACCCTTCGAGTGCCTTCCTTCAAACTGCCTGGCGAGTAAATTACCAAGCCACCTTTCGAGAAGTGGGATAATGCCCCTTAAAAAAAACAACCACACCCTCCAAGCTGGTGCCCAGAACCCACAACCAGGGCCCTTACCAACGGGACCAGAGTTAAACCTGTAATAGATAAGATGCTTCAAATCCTTACATGCACGGATTTGATGCATCAGTTTGTACTTGTACCTGTACATTCCAGTGAGCTGACCCACGTGATTGAAGGCGTATAGTATACCGTCAGCAAGCTGGAAGGCATCAATGTTTCCGATACGATATTGGACTTGGGCATCGACGATAAGCTTGGTGAGGCGGAGAATTTCTCGCATCAAATGAAATGCATTCCCAAAGCGAGACTTTTTTCGTTCCTTGGTTGTCAGCGTCTTAACGGGCTTCAAGTTAAAGTTATCTGTAATAATGTTAGAACGCAGAGTGAATTGTGAAGGGATATTGGAAATACATACAATCCAAGTGCAGGTAGGTCAGGTTCTTCCGATGTATCAGCAGGTTCAACATGTTGAAGCCTTGTCTACACACCTGGAGCCCCGCCTCCACCCAATCAATTGTCGTAGTCTGGAAAAACTTGGTACCCTTCAAACTTTTGAACAAACTCTGTTTATTTTGAGCTTTTGGTGGCTTTGTATGAAGTTCGTTCAGGACATAAGTCTTTAGTAGCTTCTGATAGGAAACTCGGACTTTGACCGGTTGTCCGGATGGACAGTGCTCAAGATACCATTGTTTTACCAAAGGAACGTCTTCCGCACGAACTGTCCTCCCACTTCGACGATCGAAAGGATACGGCGCCCACCACAAAGCAATTGCACTAGCTGTATTCTCGGTGTAGAGGTCTTCGTCGGCAAGGAAGGGTTCGACCTGGGGTGGGAGTTCGAATTCAAGATCTTCATCATTTCCATAGCCAAATATGTCATCTTCATGTGATACAACAATATTCTTAGGAGCAACTGAACGAGACGAAATAGGATTAATAACTGGGTCGAAATAAAATGCAGGAAGGTCGGGATCCTCTGCTCGGACATAAACAACCTGAGGGTAGTGATACCAAGATATTTCAACTGATCTAGGGAGAGAGTTGTACAGGAATGGAAAGGCAACTCGGTACTCAGTCCGAATTGGATGTCGGAAGATGATTCGGTCGATAGCATTGAATTCACCAAAATCTTCATCATTAGGATCCACATCTTTGTACAAGGGCTCAAAGCGTGGCCCCCCAGGAATGGCAACATTTAAGGCCTTCGCTGTGAAGAATGATTTTGTATCGAACATGTAGAAGTAATTCTTGTCCACAAGATCGCTCAGCACTACAAACATAGATGTGTTAATCTCATGTAGGTCTTAATCCTGGAGGGTCAGAGCCACTTACATTGGTGTGAAAGGCGATAAAGAGTAGCCATCTGGGGCAAATCTAAATTCCACGTCTTGTAGCTGGGACCATTGACATGGGAAGTATCTATCAGTGGTCGGTGGTCATAAAACCACTCATACACGGCCGCGTCTTCAGTCTCATCAAGCTCCATCTGAATCGGTTCTTGCGGTTCCACATCTTCTATGTTTTCACTCCAAGCCATAGGTGGCTCTTCGTCGTCAAATGGAGGAAATCTCATTCTCTTGAAATGCCTCCTGTCACTCTTCTCTCTTCGCATACACACCCACATAGTTGCCCATTGTGCATGGAACACGGGTTCAATGACACGGGGTATCTCGTTCACTAAAGTCAGGCAACCATTGACGTGATATAGGACCTTAACCTCCCTCGAACTCTCCCAGGGCATTGGCATGTTCTCCAGTAGTTTCAATACCGCATGTGGCTATAGCTCGTCAGCAACTCTGCGACCCACAAAATCTTACACAGTTACATACCATGTACTTCAAAGCACCTAGATATGCTCTCTTGTCCGCCGAAAACTTCTTCTGTGATACATCTCCAATATCCCTAACTATCTTACGTAGATGCTCCGGCGGCATGTCCGCCTTATGGGTATCAACGAACCCTCCTTTTCTTTTCTCGCCGAATCTGTTCTTCTGTGTCCTTAGCCATTCTTTCTTCTTCAGCTCAAATTTCGCCTGATTAGGATCTGCTGGAGGTCTATATCCTGGGGGCGGAGGTTGTAATGGAACACCTGGAGCTGCAGACCAGCCTGGCGGCGGTGGAGGTGGCAGAGATGCCATAATGACGCGATGAAGGTACAATGCTTCTTGTTCTGGGTCGCTGCGACAGTTGATAGCTTAGTTATCTCGTCAATTGGCGTAGTGATGGAGTCGTGAATTGGGAGGTGGCGTCAGGCGTAAATTCTCTTAACGTGAACCTGACTAATTCATGTCACTAGGTAGAGAGCTTGGCGCATTACCTCTGCCGGAACTGTACCGTAGAGTGGAACTCCGTTACCCTCATAACTAAGAACTGCACTAACACAACGATCTCAGTCTATATTGTACTACCGTACCGTTAGTAATGTTGGAAACTTATTCCTAGGCAAATCGATTGGTGAGGCCACCAGGAGGGTAAAGGCGCTGGACGCATCGAGACTAACAGAAATAGAGCATCTGCGGCACCGTATTGGGAAGGTTTATGAGGCTTGTTTCGTTAGTCAGGAGGGTCGTTGTGCCAACCAGACTATTGTTTCGTGGATACCTTGCTCACCGGTCTGTGGAAAAGGCTCCATTTAGAGATACGCTTCGGCGGTGGTGTACCAGCTTTCAGAGAGCCAAGGTCGCAACGCCTTTACATCCTCTTCCTTACTCCCACTGGCACGCTATCGGAGTCCCTATATTAGACTCTTTCTTGGCATTTGGATGGCTTATTAAGGGGGATGTCGTTTCGCTCGGCCATTCAAGCATATAGGGATGCTGTGCTTCGAGAAACTAAGAGCCTGATATGGAGGAATATGCCGAGTTCCGACAATGGCTCTAGCATCATATCGAATATAACGTTGGCATCTCGAGGAGGTCGAACTGCTCAAGAGAAGAGTGCAAAACTTGCCAAAGCTCTTCGGGAACTTGGACCAATTGAGGCAGAGGATCTCTATTTCAGGAGCTACTGTGGGACATCTGAATTGGTTAGGAGATTGGGAAGCCAGCAGAAGCTGTTGCTTGATCTCACAAGCAGTATGGGGGAAATGAGGCATGCTTTTCTCATAGTTGTCACAAAATGGATTTGGAAGTGGCAGCCCTGGGAAGAGTGGAGGGCTGGAAGAACTCCATAACAACTGTATTTTCCGACCTAATTTCGCCAGCTCTAGAATAAGCCCCAGGAACGCTGCTCAAGACTGTCAGAGCACGAAACGATCAGACCACCAAGTATGGTGGTGATGTTGACTTCCTAAAATACTTTTGCAGAGTGCGAGGCTGTTTCTGGTAGGGTTGGTGGAAGTGGGCTACAAACTCAGATCGGAAACCAGATCAAAGAATTCTTGACACATTACCTACAAGGACACAACAAATACAATGGCATCCACTCTTGAGAAGGACAAGTGGGGGGCGAAGGATTGCGACGAGAAGACATAAGAGGGCTTAAACAGGATAGTAGATGCTGCGACAGTGGACCCGGAGATCTGGTTAAATCACGCAAAAATCTCTACCGATACTAGAGACACCAGCACTTATGAGACGACAGTTGAAGTACCTACAACCAATGGTACTGCAGATGCAGCTAAAGCTGCTCAAGTCAGGAATGCGATGGTGGAGGATCAGCCGTTTATATTACTTAACTTAAAGGTGTTTCAAGAGATAGAGCGGTATGAGGGGTTGATCGTGATGATGCCTGGGATGACTAGTGATATTGCCACAAATATGTTGAATTTCCTCAAGGCTCGTATGACATCCGATCCTCAACACCAAAGGTGTGTTGTTAACGACGAATTAGATGTTTAATTCTAGAGCTTGCTAACTCATCCTAGGCGCTGGGGCAACCAAGTCCGCAGGCCTGAAAAAATATCACGACAAAGCATCTGGCGTTGGCCAGTGAGGGATTGTCGATTATCATCTCTCTCATTCCCTACTTACGGGAATGCTCCCACCGCCATGCCGGTTCCTCTGCAGTGACCATCATGGCCGAGTTTCAAACGAGGGTGCTATTCCCTACTTAAATATGCTCTTAAATATACTAACCCTTCCTTGTATAGGCCTACCAAGACCATCAAGAAGAAATCCATAATAAATTAATCTCCATCATGAGCGGCCGCCTTTCAGCACATATCCGCAACTTCCCCTCCATAAACTGGGAATCTTCGCCCGACCACCCCAAAACTTACATGGAGACCCTAGTAAAGGAACCTTAACACTGAATAGAGTCCTTTTAAGCACCTCCAACCACCCATGCTGATGTGTTTTATTTGGCCAGTGTTTGCGAACTATAAGGAGAAATTGATGGAGGTATATAGCACGGTGGAATTGAAGAGTGAGGGTGCGAAGGAGAAGATGCTGAAGAATGTGGAGTTGTTTCGGGAGAAATTAGGGAAGCTGAATGGATGTGGGGGGACGGGAGAGATGAAATTGGAGATGGTGAAGGGGAAGATAATTGCAGGTACCTTATAAAGCTTTGTAAGGATAGTGGTACTTACTTTTAGGTACTTACCACACTTCGTCATGACGACTTCCCGGGTTATTTATTATTTGGAAGAATGAATGGCCAAGGGCATACTTCATTGCCACAAAAAAACATGCCAATGATCTTACTACGTAGCTATTGTTACCATTCTGGCATGTTTCTGTCTGGGGTTTTGGAGTTCTTGAACGTGTTTTTTGACGTGCGCAATGATAATCAATTCAAGTAATTTTAGGTTGCGGAGAACGCGAGTTCCGGGCCGCACTTACAAAATTCGGAACTAGAGTGAGGACCTATAGAGGGTATTCTTAGAAATCGGACCTTGGGTCAAGTTGAGGGTAAGGAAATTTGCCAGATCTGCAGACACATGAATAGGTTGACTGAATTTCTACATAAGGCTAATTTGAAAGTCTAGCAATCACTATCTTTTATGCAGCGTGAATTGGCTAGCGAACCCGAGAAACATTTATACAAGATACAGTCCCATTCTGGAACTGTCCGGGATGCATAAAACAGAGCGCGGTTAGACAAGGGGCAGGCGCGGCTATCCTGCATATGGAGAGCATAGCCGACAGGCCTGCCAGAGAGTCTGAGGCTTGAAACACGGGACCAGCACTGTGATCACCAACTTCAAAGCTTAAGATATCTGGTCAAGCAAGAAAGAAGTATATCTGAAGGTACATAAATAGATATACATAGATATTTCTCAGCCGGTCAGCATCCTCTTACCCAGTTTATAACTAATATCACTCTTGCTGTGCAGCAGCGTGAGCTGTCAGTGCAATTGAAGCGTTCAGAGATGTTAGGCTTGGAGATAGGAATGATTCTGGCCTATCACGACTGCCAACTCACTATGGCTCAAATTGCGAAAGCAGTTGGCAGAACATGGCAAACATTTCTGGTAAGGTATGAAACTCGAGGCACACATGAGATGTACCAAAACCAGGACGGCTAAAACTATGTCGCCTGAACAAGAGGATGTGTTAAATCAATTTGTGAAGAAAAACTCAATGATCTTGAAAAGTCTGGAATGATTGATTTTCTAATCTTCCAAATATTAGTAGAGGAAGAGGCAGCAAGAGCAAGTTCATATTGTCTTTTGTATTTAACTTCTTTATACCTCTGTATACTACATTACCCTCAGCCCGACAACTGTCTCAAATGGCCATCTTTGCCATATGCAGCATAGCCGCGCCCCGCCCTGATGCAGGCTGCTCTCGTTTATGCATCCCGGACAGTTCCTGAATGGGACTGTACCACTCTCATCTATCATCGTGCACGAGCGTGGCGCATACACCACCCACCTTGACTTGTGCAACGTCCATGGACTGGGTATACAATATATATCCTTGTTTTAACATTTTACACTAGTAAGAATTGCGGGTTCTTCTAGGTAGAGCCAGGTGCAAGGCTAGGGAGGGACTGCATGAGGACAACTATCAATGAAGGCCCCCAATTTTTTTACACACACATCTCTGGGTGTTGTTAGAAGATAGAGCCTATATATAAAGTACGGTACCTACCATTGTCGTTTGGAGTGTCAACCATCAAAAACCAAGATCTGGTCCAATCATGGGGAGGATTAATTCATCTACTACGCTCGCTTACAACAGATTACACGGGGTCGAAGCGTTTCCTACGTTTCACTACTGTTTGCGAGATGGAGAATGTGGAATGTTCGTCCCCCAGCTATACACAATGCTTTACATCCCCGAAGGTCAGCTACGTTGATTGACGGAATGTTGATGATCCAGGGAGCCTTTGACTTTGCGAGATCTTTTCCTTGGAAAAGCTGGGAATGTTATTCGAGACAAGCCGAATTGGTGGGCTAAATTCAAAGATGATAAGATCTGGAAGAAGTGGCTGGAGGAATTGAGGCCGCTCGCTCCTAACCAGGAGATTACCGAGGCCATGGAAAAGTATCTCTCGGATGAATTAGCGTATGTAATGTTCTCCTCATAAAGCAATTAGAGGGAAAACTTACATGATTGTAGGTATTTGGCTGAGACACGCAATCTAGCTAACGGCATCGACCAAGCATTGGATATGACTTACAAGTCTGATATCCTGATCCCTCAATCCCTCAAAGAGGAATTGATTGCATGCATGAGACCTCTGGAGGACGTGCCCGAGAACCTTAAAGACTGGCATCCCCACTCTAATAATCAAGTCTTGGATCTTGTTCATCCATCTTTATATCCGGTGGTCTTTGGCAAGACTCGCCTCTATACCAATAAATCCCTCGTACCATGCCTCCCGCATGTAGGCGGCGGAGAAACAGTCGCGGACGCATCGGTAATTCGGAAGCGGTATAAACGTTGTCTTTGGGAGGCAAATGTGCTGAGTTCTCAGTTCCAATGGCTCCCAACGTATTTCTCGATCGATCCAGCAACAAAGGAGGTTAAATTCGAGGGTTATATTAATAACTTACATCCGGTCCAACATAAGAAGCTTTATTTTGTTCTGGAGAAGTTGATGTCAATTTGCTTGCCAATGTTTGATAGGGTCTTGTTTGATATGAAGCATCCCCCTAGGCAGAGGGCCATCTGTGTTTCTCCAAATTGGTATATTGAAGGTAAGGAAGAGAAGGAAGGCGAGGAAATGAAGGAAGATCACGGAGAGGAGGGTGTCGAGAGTGAGGTAAATTCCGAGTATGAATACTGGGGCAAGAGAAACTTGGATATCCCAGACGCGAAGGTATTCAAGCGGCCTGAAATAGATTTTACATCACATGAGTCGGAGGATATCGGAGTGAAGAATGCAGACGAGAATGCTGCTGCACGAAATAAGGTTACCTTAAGCGATTTTGGCCGCGGACAAGTGATAGTCAAATTGGGGAATATTGAATTGACACCAGAGAATCCTGAGTATCCAGGCGGTGATTGGCATTTAGAGGGAATGCTCGTATGTTTACCCGTCCTCTAGAAGATGTGGAATGCATACTCAACAGAATATAGAATGAGAGAATCATTGCTACGGTTATTTACTACTATGATTCGGAAAATATCACGGACAATCATCTAGCTTTCCGGCAGTCGGTCTGGACATTAGAAGACTATGAACAAGACGATTCACGTGGGTTTCTGGAGATATTTGGTCTGAAGAGGGATGAACCAGCGGTACAAGACTTGGGTTACATTGCTACCAAGGGGGATCGTGTCATTTCGTTCCCGAACGTAGGACAAGCTGCTTCCATACACATTTGTCAACGTTGGCAGACATGAAGCTTACATTCGGTTTCTACAGCTCTACCAACATAAAGTCTCTCCATTCAGCTTGGCTGACAGGACAAAGCCCGGTCACAGGAAAATTTGTGTATTTTTCCTGGTTGATCCAGTACTTCCTATTATCTCGACCTCGCAGGTAGCCCCACAGCAGTGGGACTGGTGGAGAGCAGAGATATACAAGCTTGATCTCTTCCCAACCCTCCCGCCGGAAATTGTCAAGAATATTTTAGATGTATATCCCAGTGCACACTTGCCCTCGCAAATGCTGTAATGCTAATATGATCTTTAGTACGTCGACTGGCCAATGACTCTGGAGGAAGCAAAGGAAGTCAGGTTGAAGTTTATGCAAGAGAGGGGAAAATAGTAAGTGCCCTGATTTGTGACTATGGATCCTCCAAAAGGTCTGACTAGTGGGGGAACAGTGTGAAATTGCAGAACGAAGAGTATTATGCCAGGGAATTCTCTTTGTGTGAGCACTAGAGGGACTTGCATATAGTGCATTAGATACCAAAGAGGGGTGTCTGAGGCCAATGAACACAATCGGCACTTTTCCTCTGTCGTATTATTTACTTACTTTCTCACCACTCTCCACTCTTCATGGCTAACAAGAATTCAAAAATGTGCCTACATTGTATCTTAACTTAACTTACCCTGAACTTAGCGTTGCTCCTGCACCTGATCCCTCTATAGCTTTATGTGACCATCGACAGATGCTCTCACTCTCCACATTCTTTCGCCATCTTCCGACCTTCCCAACGTTACAATATTCTACCTAACGGCCTTGCCAAATCCCACCGCAAACAGGAGCCCACACAAACAAGACCCCACCACAAACAACCGACCCTTTCATAGTGCTCTTTACATTCATCTTGTTGCCTCTAAAATTCAGAGCCGCGAATAGCAAACTGGAATCTAAAGCGCTCACCTGCCTCTGTGGCCATTCCCAACAGTCACTAAAACCAAGCTTTCGTGATGTCCCATCTAAGTATGCTCGCCATTTGTAGATATATTTCCATGGACTCCATTAGAAAAGCCTCAGTTGGAGCGAGGTAAAGTTATCCTAAGAACGTTTCTACCACCAAACCGAACCACTGAGTTTAGAATCCTAGAGTGCCCTCTCTATCTTTGATCCTGCATTTTTTTCAGCAAACTATCTTGCTAATAATTAGGTAAAAATAAATGGAGAAATGCCAGAAAGTTGAATTGGCCACACTGGATCTGGCGTATACATGCAGGCTTGCAACTATGATAATCTGTATTCATAATACAAGAACATAAATCAAAGCAAGGCTATGTATACAAGGCTCAAAAGTTGACAGATATTGAGGTACAGTACAAGGTATGTACGATATATATTTGTATGGGGGATGGTACATAGCAACCACCTCTGGCACTCAACTGAGTAGAATCACCGCATAAGAGCATATAACAGCCTAATTTTATTTTGATATAGTAGTATAGAAATTGTTATCATAATCTTAATTCCAAGTGCACGAACTAAATTGCTTGCTTATTGCTGGACGGGCGCTTTTGGTGCGAAGCGAAGACTATGGCATGGAACTAGACTTACCTTCCCATACAGATTAGTATAGCAACGCTATGCCCTCCTATGAAATCTGCAGTTTTTATGCACTACCTACCCCAGCAAAGCCTGAATATTTCATAATTCATGAAGTTGAAACCAGTTTTGCCAAAAAAGGCAGTAAGAACGACCCCGGATAAGAACTTTATGGGAGAGAATTGTACATGGCAAAATCAATCAAGTTTGGCCTCGGGGGCAATGCAATGGATTGTATGTAAATTGTAGATGCATGACTTGTCTGGGAATCGTATATCTTTCATGCCGTCCAACATCAGAATTATAGTCGTGGACCTTTCATAATAGTATACAACCCCCTCTCATCACCCACTCACTACCTCACGCCCAAGCCCCGAAGAACCCCGGAATTTTGCCCAACCATCTAGCACGCACCCAGATTTTTCAAAAATACACCCTAGCGTTCTTTTTGTGTCTCTGTACACAGATGACCCAAACTAAAAAGAAAAGACAAAAGAAAACCGAAAAATTGTAGCCAGAAAAAAAAGACTAAAACTGGAACCCGACATTGATGATTTGCACTAAAAAAGCCTGTTGGAATACTAGACTGAAAGAAATGTATTTGATTCGTGAGGTGGTGGAGGAGGGGTGAAGAGGAAGGAGAAGGAGGGAATATGGAGGGTTTAACGGTTGGACTTGGCTACACGCTCCAACTCGTCCTTCTTCTTGATGGCATAGGAGTTTGAGGAGCCCTTGGCGGCGTTGATAAGCTCTTCGGCCAAACACTCAGCAACTATATAGAGGGATTGGTTAGTATCTCGCCTGCCGAGTAGACGTTGGTATCTTGGGGAGTACGTACTGGACTTGACGTTCCTGAACGACGCCTCACGAGCACCAATTGTCAGGAGAGCGATGGCCTGGTTGACCCTCCTGAGAGGAGATACATCGACAGCTTGACGCCTGACAGTACCAGCAGAACCGATACGAGTGGAGTCCTCACGGGGACCGCAATTGACGATAGCGTCAACAGCAACCTGAATGGGATTCTGGTCGGTGGTGATGTTGATGATGGTGAAAGCGTGGTCGACGATACGGACAGCCATGAGCTTCTTTCCGTTGTTGCGGCCGTTCATCATCAAGGAGTTGGTGAGACGCTCGACAATGGGGCACTGGGCCTTGCGGAAACGCTTGACGGCATAACGACCAGCGGAGTGAGAGAGGTAGGAGTGCTTGTTGATTTGGATATAGTCACTGTTGAGAATTGCGGAAAACTCGTCAGTTCAGACGTTCAACAGAAACCCGGCGACATATTCCCCAGCCCCATGCCCCCATGCCCCCATGCCCCCTTCATTCCATCTTAAACGCTTTCCATCATACTTCCTCATTGAGGAAGTCCAACCCCATCATGATCTCGAAACTTATCGCATCCCATCTCACCAGGCCGCCCAACCCCGTCCCTGCGAATAGGGGTGACCTACGTCAAAGAGATATCCCTGACCTCAACATCATCGTATGTCCACTTGTTGAAGAGCTTGGCACCCTGACCAATGTTGTCCGTGACCTCCTTAGGAAGGGCGGTGTAAACGGGGGCTGTTTCTTCTCCGGCGTCCGACATGCTGGGCTATTTGATTCGGGTTTTGGGAGTCTTAAGAATATCGGTCGTCAGTTCAGCACTTCGGTAATGTGGTATTTAGATTGAGATGAGTTGACATACGGCTGGTCGTTAGGGCTGAGCTGCTCGTCGGTTGTCGTGAAATTCGTCGTACGAGGATTTAGCTAGTGCGTTGGTGACTGCACTGGAAAATTTAGTAACGGATTGTGTGGGGTGGGGTTTAAACCCTAACATAAAAATTGCCAAGATCTGGAACACACCTGTTGTATGTAGGTACTACATAATTGACGAAGTCACGGGAATACGAAATAAAGGAATTTGATAACCGACCCAGAAATCAATCGCAATAACCGTTTAAAACTCCAATATATCGTACACTACTCTCGTTACCGCCTTCCAACCCCCTTGACTTCCTCCCCCAGTTTTCGCAGTGCAGATTCGTATCTTTCCCTTGCTGCTTCGTCTGCCTCGAATTCCATCTGTAAACGCTCTATAGTCTTAGTACCACGTTTTATACCCTTTCCAATGTTCCGCCAGAACCATCTTGCTTCGGCTTTGGCCACTAGAGACCACGCATCTCCTTCATTACCGGCTCGTGCAGTTCGGCCTACGCGATGAACGTATGACCTTGTTGCAGAGGACACGTCGTAATTGATAACATGGTCGACGGCTGGGAGATCCATTCCGCGAGAAATGAGATCGGAGCAAACCAGGCTGAAGGTATATTAGTAAACCGGAGGAGCTCGGGCACTCTAGAACAAGAGAAACTTACACGTCTAATTCGTTTTTTTTGAATTTGGCGAGTGTCTTTTTCCTCTTGTCTTTATTCAATTCACCACTCACTAGTCCAATCTTCAACCCTTCAACCATCAGATCCATTAACCTAGACAATCTTGCGGCAGACTCGTTACTCTTTGTGAATATCAGGACCCCAGATTTGATGCCTTGTGTCTGTAATAGCTGCACCAGATATAGTGGCTTATCTTCAATCTCTCCGACTGAAATGTAGTGCTCAGACAGACTCGCAGGAACGGAGAATATCTCATCAGGTTTCTCGTCCTCATCTCCCTCTTCTGCTTCCCCTGCCTCTAATTCTGCATCATCGGCCATATCCTCATCACCACCTATTTCTTCAGAGGTTGCTTGCTCTATCACCACCAGCTTTGGTTTCCGGAGCTTGAGCCCAGCTAGCTTCCCAGCATCCTTTGTCATTGTGGCACTAAGAATGACTTTTCTCACACGGCTGTGATTATTCCTACGGATTCCCAGTGCATGCTCGTACTGCTGAGTCCTACTCTCAAAACTGCTAGTCTCTGTCTGGAGTGCCTTCATCACAGCATCCAGCCACTCTTGGAAGCTCTGTGCCAGAAGCCTATCAGCCTCATCAATGACCATCCACCTCAAGTCCCTCAGGTGAAATCCAGGCGTAGTCGTAAGGTGTTCAACCAATCTTCCTGGAGTGCATATTAGTATATCAACCTTGCTACTGTACCTTCCTCCCTCTCCGAATTGCACATCGAAAGCATCAGGCCTTCCAGGGTCATCTCCCCAGTTGTCTTTGATGAGTAAGGTCCGCTCAAAATCCAGTGACCGTGCTCCCCACGCTATCCCCACTTTCAAACCACTAGCTAGTGATTCCGTGGTATCGCGTACCTGGCTGACCAGTTCCCTTGTTGGGACAATAACAAGGGCGCGCAGACGGGTAACATGTCGTTGGGAGATATCCTGTACTACAGGGAGGATATATGATAGTGTCTTGCCAGACCCTGTTGGTGCAGAAACCAGAACGTCATGGTATAAATGGAAATCCGGATTAGTGGAACATGCAAGGAGGAGAGGGAGTATGGAAGCTTGTACGGCGAAGGCTCTTTGGAATTTCAGGTGGTTGGCTATTCTCCTTTGCAATTTTTCCGATAGAGGTAGGTTTGAGAAAGGAATTGAATGATCAAGAGGTACGATTGTCGGTGCTGAAAGCCAAGGTGGAAGAGTGGAATCTAAAGAGATCTGGGGCTTCGTGCGCCTGGGATTTACAGGCTGTGGAAGAGGTTGTAGGCCTTGTGGCTGAAGCTCAACAGAAAAGTTTGACTGTTCTGGTGTTGCAACAGGCTCTGTAGATGGCGTGGCTGGCTTGGATTGGAGCAGAGCTTGAAACTTTTTCAGAATCGATGGATGTTTGGCAAGTTCTTTATTCGCGTTGTCATTTCTAGATATAGCTGGTGCGACAAAGGTCTCCGTGGACGTCGATATTTCGACTGCGGCTTTGTCCCGGGATAGTGACGGCTTTCTTCGTTTCGCATAGTCGGGTGCTTGCTCTGGCTCGGTTCCGGCATCAGATGTACTCTTTCGCTTTTTCTTCTCCTTCTTCAACTTCACTCCGCCATCGACACCCGCCATTGGCGTATCTTCATCAACTCCATTACCACCATCCTTGCCCCTCATTGACTTCAGCTTCTTCGACTTGTGATCGTGAAGTTGCTCTTGGGTCAATCCTGCGTGTGCAGTTTTGCTGCCCTTCCAGTGCTTCTTTGCTGAGCCAGCATTCCCTTCGAAAGTCTGTTGCCGAATCATGGTGTTTGCGTGTGTGAATGCAAATATTGAAATGCGGCTCTGGACCTTTAATTTTTTGGGGGATGTCTTGATAGTCATGACTAATCCACTAATCCACTAATCTCGAACAAGACGGCACGTTCCGTGTTGCACAACAGGGGCCTGCATGTGAACCCCTTTTCAATCACCGAAATTACGCGCTGGCACGAATTCGGAGACTTTGGCTCACTTTTTTTGTCATACGACATTCACGAGAAGACGACAAAAAGCATCCTGTGCATGACGGCAATATGGTGCGGCTCCTGCGACCCTCGTCTTCCGTGGGGAAGGTGGGCTCAGAAATAAGCAATCATCTCTTTGCCATATTAGCAAGTTTCTTAACATTGGCAGTTATCGTGAGGTACTGCTGGCATGGTATGTGACGCATGTAACGGAGAGACCCTGGCTATTAGATACCCCAGTGTTAAACATTTCCATTACCACTCCCAGCAGACCAATTAGCGAAAGCTTACTTACATCCGACGTTCTTTATAGACTCTCCAGATCCTTTCAAATGCAATGCTCTGCTGCAAAAAGGTCATTGGCTAGATCATCCCGCTTCAGGATCAGAAGGTGTGCCGAAGATATGGCAAACCCCTGGATGCACGATCCGGCATTACAAATCTAAAGATATCCAAAGTTGCTTGGAGGATAAACGACTGCTCTTCGTGGGAGACTCGACTATTAGGCAGGTTTTCTGGGCTACGGCCATTTCGTTGGACCCGAAGTTTGAATCCAACCTTGATGACAAGCATTCGGACCAAGTATTAACAGATGGCGGGGTGAAATTGGAATTTATTTGGGATCCATGGCTGAACGGGTCGAGGCTAAACTCCGAGTTGGAGGCATTTGTCAAGTCGGGAGAGAGCGCAGCAGTCTTGCTGGCTGGAGCAGGGCTCTGGCATTCAAAATATGTGGACGTAAACCCTGGAGCGCATTGGAAAACATCAATTGACAATGTGCTTGAGCACATGAAGTGGGCGAAAACAACGGTCTTGAGGCCTCGCTCTGACCTTCTGCTGCTGGCTCCAGTCACTGTTCCGGCGTGGAACAAGTTGTCTGCAGTGAACAACGGAACACTTCTTCACGATGAGGTAGATATGATGAACAACTATCTCAAGAAAATGACGCACGCTCAAGGTGCAGATGTGTTTTGGGCATTCAATAAATTTACCGAGGGTTTGCCCCAGACTTTCGATGAGAGCGGCATTCATAATGTGCAAAGCATAGCCAATCTAAAAGCCGATGCTCTGCTGAATTTGAGATGTAACTCGGAAAGAGCCCAATACCCAGTTGATGGAACATGTTGCAATGTCTACAAAGCACCGAATTACCTTCAATGGGTGGCACTTGTTGGGACTTTCGCTTTGTCAATTGTATTTCTTATCGTCAATGGTTGTAGAGAGCTCCTATCCTAAGTCGCAATGACGATTCTGACGATTTCATGAAGATGACAGGACACCTTCTGCAAGCACTGCTCCCCTCACAATGTTGTCAAGGCTGAGGCGTATGCTACCTTTGCCACATAATCATGCAGCCCCCATTGTATTTGGTCTCACAGTGATTCTGTGCTATTATGCAGATCGGACACAGGTTCTGAGAAAGTCGCATAAGCATTACCTAAACTCGGAATCTTTCGGGATGGTAATCGTAACTATCCTTCTAGGTTTCTTTACCATACGCAAAACCTCAACCGATCCACGAACCGCTCAAACCCAGCCTTTCATTGGCCGTAATCAGACCGATGAGTGGAAAGGCTGGATGCAATTCGTCATTCTCATATATCATTATACAGGAGCATCCAAGATTGCGTGGATATATGAGATTATCAGGCTGTTGGTGGCCTCATACCTTTTCATGACAGGGTATGGTCACACCATTTATTTCTACAAGAAGAAAGACTTCTCCCTAAAGCGTGTTGCTGGGGTACTGATACGCCTCAACCTCCTGAGTTTGGCGTTGCCCTACATGATGGGAACGGATTATCTTTTCTATTACTTCGCCCCCCTGGTATCGTACTGGTTCATAGTTGTGTACCTCACAATGTGGGTGGGGCACAAATACAATGTCAATACCAAATTCTTGTTGGTTAAGATAGGAGTCTCCGCTCTCCTCGCGACTGGATTCACCATGAAATCCGGAATACTCGAAGGTATTTTTGGGTTACTCAAGGCTGTGGCAAAGGTCGACTGGAACGTGACAGAATGGCGGTTTCGTGTGTTTTTAGATATGTGGATTGTCTATGTCGGGATGTTGGTTGCTATTGTTTTCATTAAGCTCAGCAACCCAAGCTCCTCGATTGTGAATAGGCCCCGCTGGCCAATGTTTGAAAACACAGCAGTAATCCTCTCCGCGATGGCATTACCTGGCTTCATTTATTACCAGTCCACCTTCCCCAACAAGTTTGCATACAATGAATCACATCCTTATGTGTCATTCATTCCCATTGTTGCTTTCATTATCCTCCGGAACGCAACCCCGACCCTGAGGAATACTTACATAGGCGCATATTCATGGTTGGGGAAATGCTCCCTTGAGACATTTACTTTACAGTTCCATATCTGGATGGCTGCAGATACAAAAGCGCTATTGGACTATGGGATCTTTGGTTCTGACTCCCGGTGGCTAAATTTTACCATTTCTACAATCTTGTTTATTTGCGCGAGTAATGGGGTGGCTAATGCAACGGGGGTACTGACCAGCTGGATTTTGGGGATTCAAATAGGAGAAGTCAACGAAGTACAGAAGTCTAGCGGCCCGAGGGCACCGAGGATGCCACGGATGCCGGTGTTACCTACAAATGCGAAGGATGCTGTGGAGATGCAGCCACTTGCTGGAAAGGCCGATGGAGAAGCGAATGGAAGTACTGCTAAATCGGGGCCAGTCATTAAAGAAGAGAATTTAAGGCTGCCAATCAAGCTGGGGGGTTGGTTGTTGCTCATGTGGTTCATGAACTTGGTAAGTATAGGTGACCATATGACTCTAGTACCATTGCTAACAACTATTACAGACATACTAGGATCTAGTCTGGTTCCATAACTAGGATCTTAATCTATAAATTTGTAAACATGGTCAGGCTAGGCTTTTGGCCTGGTGGCGAGGGTTTTTATGTTTTTGTGCTGGATTTGCTTTGGCTTTGAATTTGAATGCTCGATTTTAACTCATCCGTCACGTGTAGAACTTTTCCCCATTTGTCATAACCTGAAATCTTGGCGAAAACCCTGTAGAGGACTATAGACTTGAGTCCACCATTCTCTCCTTGACAAACAAGCTATATTACCGCTGGCCTACCATGGTTAAACGAAAGAGGGCCGGTCTTGTCAAATTAAACAACCTGTACGCCTCTTCAATTGTCATCGGAGCTCAATAGAAATTAGATTGCTAACTGGGGCTCAGGCCATTACTGCAGAACTTGATCCGCCGAGACCCGCAATCCTACCAGGAGGAATTCCTGCTCCAATTCCGACACTATGAGTCCCAACGCGACATCTTCATGTCCACCCCCTCCTCTACCTCCACCTCCAGCGACCAATCGGGTGCCGAAAAGTTTGCAGAACTCGTCGGCTTCATGGCCCAAGTAGCAAATTGCTATCCTACACACACAAAGTCGTTCCCTGATGATTTAGGCGGCTTGCTGTTGGCGAATCATACCATACTACATCATGAGTTGAGAGAGAAGTTAGTGCAGAGTCTAGTGCTGCTGAGGAATAAGGATGTGATATCCAGTCCAGATCTGCTCAAGGTTTTATTTCCAATATTGACCACGACGAAGGCAAAGGCACTAAGGGCGCAGGTCTATACGACAATTATATCTGAGATGAGGAATGCGAATGCGAAAGCCAAGAATCATAGGTTGAATAAGACTGTGCAGACGGTGTTATTTGGGCTTGTGGAGGCTGGGAAGGAAGATGCGACTAGTACTGCCGGGTTGTGGGCGGTGAAAATTACTAGGGAGCTGTGGAAGAGGTCGGTGTGGGATGATGGGAGGGCGGTAGAGATTATGAAGGAGGCGGCGTTGAGCCGCAATCAGAAGGTGATGGTTGGGGGAGTGAGGTTCTTCTTAGGAGTCGATCAGGAGAGAGAGGAGGTGCTTGAGGGAGGGGAGAGTGACGATGAAGGGTTGGGGAAGCATGTGGAGGCCCTGAGGAAGGGGGCGGGGATTAGTAAATCAAATAAGAAGAAGAGGCAGTTGGAGAAGGCAGTGGATAAGTTGAAGAGGGTACGTCTCATCGCCCCCTTTGCTTTGAATGAATTTAGATTTACTTACTGTTCACCGAGCTTAATAGAAAGAGAAATCAAAAAACAAACCTCATCCACTCAACTTCTCCGCCCTTCATCTCCTTCATGACCCCCAAGGCTTCGCAGAACGCCTCTATTCCATGCACCTCAGCCCCAAAAACACCAAGATCAGCCTTGAAAACAAGCTTGTAATCCTACAGCTCGTCACCCGACTTGTCGGTCTTCACAAGTTGGAACTCCTCCCCGTATACAGCTTCATGCTGAAATTTCTCACCCCCCGCCAACGCGAAGTCACGCACTTCCTTGCCTGCGTAGCCCAAGCCTCCCACGACCTCGCCCCACCAGATGTCTTAGAACCGCTCGTCAAGAAAATCGCAGACGAATTCGTCTCCGATGGTGTGGCCTCCGAGGTCGCTACAGCGGGGCTTAATGCCATTAGGGAGATTTGTGCTCGTGCGCCGCTGGCCATGACAACTACTCTTCTACAGGACTTGACCGAGTATAAGGGGTCTAATGACCGCGGCGTGATGATGGCTGCAAGGAGTCTTATTGGCTTGTATAGAGATGTAGCGCCGGAGATGTTAAAGAGGAAGGACAGGGGGAAGATTGCTTCTATGAATTTACAAGAAAATGGGGCTATTGGGCTACGATATGGTGAGGAAAGGGTGGGGGTTATCGAGGGCTTGGATCTCCTTGAGGAGTGGAAGGAGGGGCAAAAAAGATTAAAGGTGGAACAACCCGGGAGTGGGGATGAGGATGAGGATGGGGATTTGGACGATGACGAAGACGGCTGGAATGGCTGGGACATCGAAGAAGACGAAGACAGCGACAACGAAGGCTGGATCAATGTTGAGAGCGACCAAGAAATCGAAATCTCCGACTCCGAAGATGAAGAAAGAAAGGCCAAAGCTCCAAAGAAACAAAAACTCACCAAATCCCAACGAAAAGCCGCAGAACAAGATAAAGTAACTGCTGTGCAAGCCAATAGGGAGAAATCCGAAACCATCCAGTCTGAAGTCGAGTTTACAGAGGAACAACTCGCTGCGCAAGTGGAAATACGTAAAGAACAAGAACGCATAAACTCCCTCGCCACTACTAGAATCCTCACTCCAGCGGATTTTGCAAAACTCGCTGAATTACGAACTGCCGCTACACTTTCTAAGCTCACTGGTGTGAATAAGAAGAAAGCCCCAATCACTACTACTGCACATACAGCAATCCACGAGGAAACAGTCACATCGGACATCATTGCCCGTACACTAGCCCCAGGAAAGGCTTCTAAGGAAGAGAAATTGGCGAAGGTTATGGAAGGGAGAGAGGATAGAGAGAAGTTTGGAAGTAGTAAGCATAAGAAGCTGGATGAGAAGGCCCATAGTACGACGAATAAGGAGAAGCAGAGGAAGAAGAATTTTTTGATGACGTTGGCAAGTGCAAAGAGGAGGCAGAGGAAAGGGATGGTGGAGAGGGGGAAGCAGTTGAGAGGGCATGCGGCGCAGAAGAAGCGACAGGGGCAGAAGAGGAAGTAGCAATGACGGTTGACAAATTGGGGAGACAGGAGAGGTTGTACAGTATGTTTAGGTCGGGTGTTGTTGGTTGGGAGCGGTAATTACATTGCTCTCCTTGTTCGTCTGTTTGTCTAAAGGGGATAAAACCACAACTGGGAACGTTGTATTTATGTTTTTGCTTTTATGGGTGAGATCTAGTACCATAATGAACATATATATCAAAAGCAGAAGAATCAATAGGATAAATTTATATATAGAATAGAGGCTACTTTTCCTAAACATCACAGTGCCCCCACATCCGCAGAGATCGAACACAGCCTTACCGCTCGAACCCCTTGTGAAGATCCCAATCTCAACTTTCTCAACGTTCTGCGACAGAAGCCTCAGCCGCCATTCTGTTGCAAGAAAATTTATGTGTCTTGAACCCAAAGTAAATCTATCTGTGGTATTCTCCCAGTTGTATATAGCGAGAACTAGTCTCAATATAATTGATTAATTGCCACTAGCACCACTTTTGCCCCACCATGGCTAGACCATTTAGAGTGTTAAAGCGTGTGCGAGATATAGAGTTTGCATGTGCGGCTTAGACAGTTCTTACCCTGAATTTGGGCAGACACAAATTGAAATTTTCTAATTATCAACTTCAAGATATCAAAAACAACAACCACCTAAAAAAAAATAATTTTTTTTCTTCCAAGAAACGCCCCAAAACATACAAATCCTACAATTCTCTCCCATCAACAATATCCACTGGTTTCACGAGCCGTACATGTACATGTTCTGGGCCGCCCGCGGGCAATTAATATAATTCCTCAATTTGGTAACTGTGAATTGAACAAAACATTCTGCTACACTCAAAAAACACCCTGTGAAGTCATTTTTGACCACCCCTTCCACGTCACAGGGAGACGGCAGATATTGAACAAGGGGAGAATTCCGGAAAAATTACCTCAAGCCCTTCAAATGATGAGGTACATGCTTGTGTAGTTAAACAACTCATCACCTTCTTCTCTGATGATGAATGGAATGGAGAGGAGGATACTAAATTTATTGCTACCGTATAAATCTGCAACGTTTCCCATGCAATAGGTATTTGAAAATTAGTTTCTTATCTACGGGTTCTTATCTATGGGGTTCTTAATATATGGTTCAGGCTATATAGACATTCTTGTACTGAATATCGGTGTGCTATGTGGAATTCAGTGAAGTTCGGAATAATCATCAGTATAATATTTTTTGTCTACATCTTGTTGCACGATTTATCCTATAAGTAAGAAAAATCCCAGCTATTTCTTACTTATAGGATCCAGGTAAGGTGCAAAACTGTACTTTCTTAATCACAGGTACTTATTTATACGCAGATTGCTCTACCTACTGGTGGTTTCGTTTCATGTGTTTGCAAAAACTTCTACTCTAATTGTTATTGCCGATACTTTAAGAATAATCTGAAATTCCCAATTTATTGACATACGAAAGTGTTAACAGATCATGTCTGTATTAACCTCTCAGCTCTAGCGAACCAAATTAGAATGTTAAATGGAGGTCTAATCGACTGGGATATACATGAATCTATTGCAGTCGCTGGATAGCTCCTGCTAGGTATCCGTTATCAATTCTTTTTTTGGGGGGGTAAGTAAACAAGTAAACGTTTATCCATACAAGTGCATTATACACCAAATTGAGTAATTATTTAAATTGCCCGCGAGCGGCCCAGAACATATACGTAACCTGGTATTTAGGTTCTGTAGATCTAGTCTGGTTAAAAGTATCGACCGTGATAGCGATACAAATTGCGGGCTCAACTATGTCTTACACCCACCGCTCTTTATGGCCGATTTTTCTGTAGTACCCAGAGTATTAATTACAGGCGCTGGTTCGCCCGCTGGATTAAGCGACTGCCTTTTATGGCTAGGGTGGCTTATTTCCTACTGCCATAGCTGGTTAGCAGCTTTACTGCCTGTGCACTCACTTGTCATTCTTGGCACACAGGAAACAACCTAACTAGGTATCTACCATGTGAGCTGGACCAAATTGTTCTTTGTGGCCTCAACCCCATCAACACAAGCCTTCCAGCAATGACGAGGAGAAAATCTGCACATGCGATCCCCGATAGGGCTTCTGGTAAAAAAATCGATCCGGATCGAGACTGAATCCTGGAAATGCTGCGACACCAGAAGCAGAGGCCGACAGGAGCAAAGCGTTTTTGTAGTTGGGTGATAGTCCAAAATCATCTCTTCTAGGTAGTATTCTAACTCTGGAGAAAGATTAAAAACTGGCTAATTTTGTAAGCTGCTGAATTGTTCGCGTGAACACTGAGATAAGGCGACCTATCTGTCAATGATTTCTTTCTGTGGGCTGGAGGGGAGGCCTTGCAAAAAGGCCTGGATCACGCCGTGGATAGCAGTAGGCATCGACTGGATGGTAAGGGTGTGGGTTTGGGTAGTAGCTATGTCTAGCTTGGGATCAGAGTTGAAATCTTTGAATTGATATGGGGATTATTTGCCTCAGGATTCGGCGCAAGTAGGGGGGGGAATATTTAAGAGAGTGAGGGAGGAAGATGGAGAGCGTCGTTTGACAATCTCCGCCAACAGGCTTTGAAGCGACATGTTGTCGGGGCCTCGTCAGTGATGGAATTCTCTCGATGCAACAATCAATGAGCATGGGGGTGAGCAACGCGAGCGTGGAGGGGCGGGAAGCAAAGTAGGCGATCACGACGGGTCGCAGGACTTGGGTTGAAATTTGGTTTTCTGGCTGTCATGGTTGTCGCAGCGTTGGCAAGGAATAGCGATACTTGTGAGGGCAGATGTGAGAAGTTGAGGTTGTCGTTGCATTCGTAAATATGGCTGGAACGTCGTTCGCAATATACCGTATAGTTAGGTCGTCTGGTTGGCAATAGGATCATGATATGTATGCCGCTAGGTACTTACCGGTACACCATGCATATCCTCTTGGCGCGCGTGCCAAATATGCAAACGTAAATGGTGCGCTTGGCATGCGATGCCTTCTTATTAGTCGGCACCCATCACCGTAACCACTGTCGGCACCACCTTCACCTCAACCTTCCACAAACACCTTCCGCCCCACCAATAATGTCGCGGACAGTCCTCTCACGCCTGCTGTTCTCACAGCATAGTCTAAAGAGTCCACTTGATCATCAGTCAACCTCAACTCCCCACGATCCTCAGTTCCCAATCACCACGCAATCACCGCGATTCTATCACTCACGAGGATTACCCACGTTGCTTGCGAGCGGGTCCTCACAAGAGGTACTCGACTTACAGCTTCCTAACCCGCCGCACCCTGACCCGCCGTGTTCCTGTGATCACGGCGATATCTGGCGGAATATAGGTGTTTGGAGATCGAGCGAGGTCAAGATCACAAACTCGGGCCTAATTGGGTGCACATAAAGGTGCAGGTTGAAACTTAGAACATTTCTCGAAGAGCCAAAACTAGATACACGATATGGGCACATATATGGAAGCGGGGTTCGTCAGGCCTCCAATCCATCGAATTGCAACATATCAACCCTTGTCAGCCTTGTGCCGTAACAAAGGCCCTAATGACTTATATTCTGATGCCGAGCAATGGCTGTGAAAACCAGTGGGCAGGTTCAGCTAGTTATCACAGTTGGCTTTATTGAAAATAATTCGCCTCTAGCAGAGCGCAGGATAGAGCTCAGAAAGTTGATTTCGGAGTCGGGGTGGATGAAATCGCGCGAAAGATTCATTACATGCAAGGATAATCTGGGTTCGGAAGAAGAGTCTTTAAGAGCTGTAGAAGGATGTATAGAGCGAACAAACTTGGAGCAGGAGTGGGGACAGTACCGAAGACATGTTGCCAAGGATGCCGATTTTGCTGCGGCATGGCAGGAGGTAGATGGAGTTGATTAAGATGCGAATTCGGATGAAGCCCTCTCTCCAGCGCCAAGTACCGCATACCAGACCCAAATCGATGTGTGTGGTTAATCAGCGCCAAGGTGAATTTCTTTAGGTATAGTAAAGTAAGAGCACGGGATTGATGTATAAGGATGGGTGGAATATATATTGCTCCCGATGGAACTGTTTCTCCTAGAGATGCGCCGCCACCGACGTTGCCTATGCGGGACGTATGGGGCGCAGGAGTGGAGAAGACAAAGGAGGGAAAGGGGGCTGTGGAAACGACGGCGTGTGTATGGGATTGGAAAGTGTTGCATGAGTATGTGGTGAGTGCAAGGCGGGCTTATGTGTTCAATCGGAAGAAGGATTTGGTGACAATGTTGTGTGGTGATTGAGGTGGGATCAAAAGATGAATGATATGTACAACAAGATGGAGTCTTAGTTTCGGAACTGAGATGCTATCGTCTTTATACCCCGGGTATGCGATTTCATTGGGAGGAACCAGTCTGAAGAGTTTGATATGTTTATTTGACAATCTCAACCCTGAGACTGTTATCTATCGCCAGAAACAACCAAATACTAAGGGTTGCCCTAGTCCATCCGACTAGGTATGATCCCGAATTCTCCGAACAACCGGAAATCTACAATAGCTGCACTACCCCCGAAGGCGACATCATCCCACTCCTCCCGAACGGACCAAGATTCATCCACATGAACACGAGCACGAGCCTTGGTGTTTCACGCAGCCCCAATGAAATATAAGCCAGATCTGATGCGCCATTGGATCAAGGAATGCTCAAATTTTGGGTATTTGCTGGCTAGTGCATGACATCAGAAGGGTTGGGAACCTAGCATCATCACTTGTCATATACATGGCGGAGGAAATCGGCCTCACACACAGGCTCTGCATAGGCAGGAGATTCTTCCGCACAACGGCATATGACTAGAAGAGATGTAGGAATTTAAGAGTTTCTTATTTGAGCACTTATATGAGTTTTTCCACCTGCAAGAATTTTTAGGGGAGGGTTTTCTTCAATTAGAGAGGTTTTGTACCCTTGCATGCTAGCTATCTTACAACTCAGCTAGTGCACTTGGACCCCTGTGAGCACAATAGTGTAGAAACAGAGGTTTTGCAGTCCTAAGAATATCTCCTATTCTCCTTAGTAATCACCAACAGGCGCGGATAACATGCTTATGTGGGGGATGATGCTGATGAGGCAGGCTATCATTAAGAGTCTTCTGATGACGATGATGAGCAGACACCTGTGTATCGAGCCCCTATCTCCTACGACAGGAAGAACTGGTCGTTAGCGGATGCGGATTAGGGGTACACGGAGTCTCCTTTTTTCAAGAGCAGAGCTTATAACGCATCTGGGACTTGTGGAATGGGTGGATTCACCCGTCAAAACACTTGGGCGAGATAGAAATAAGGACTTTGCATGTTACCCTACCGGCTGGCATCTCCAGGGCGCCTAAAAGATATGATTCACATTTTTGGGGTATCACGAAGCCAAATTTCGAGCATCGTGAGTGATCTGGCACTCTTTCTATATGAGAAATATTACCCGAAACTCTTATGGGATCATAATAGACTCTCATACAGCCAGTTATGTGCGTATGTGAAGGACAGTAGGAGTCTATGGAGATCTGGGTGTTACGACTGAGATTACGCGGACTGGGCTGGTGGCACCGATTTAGTGTTTTGACTAAAGACGTCACAACTGCACGTGAAATGGAAGAATCGCATGTGAGATGGAAGGCTTTTGCTAGTCTGGTTGGCACGGCTTTTGCTATATATCCATGCACATCCTGTATCTAACTTTTGGCTCTTCGAGCAATGTTCTAAGTTCTACTCGCACCCGTACGTGCAACAGTTAGGCCCGAGTTATGTGATCTTGCCTTCGCTCGACCCAAATCCCTATATTCCGACAACATTGCCTTGATCACCCAGCTCGCCCCTAACACTGGGGCTTTATTGATGGAACGGTACATCCAATCGCAATGCCTACAGAAGATCAGCAGCTCTATTATTCAGGGCACAAGGGGTACCACGGGATTAAGTATCAGAGCATCATGACACCGGACGGGTTGATCAGCAGTCTCTATGGCCCTGAGTTCAGCCCTAAAGGTGATTGGAAGCTCTGGCAGGAATTGGGGGTGGAGCAGATATTACGGCAGGTGTTTGCACCCAATCCAGAGAATGACTTGGAACCAAAAGATGTCCTCTATCTCTATGGCAATCCAGCCTACGCACCATCCTATAGGATTCGAGCGCCTTACCGTGCAGCTATTAGGGGGGGGGGGGGACGCATTGTGGTGGAGTGGGGATTTGCGAACGTTTTGAATCAATTCACATCTGGAGAATGGAAGCGAATGCAGAAAGTTGGGCAGGCTCTCGCCAGTTGCAGTTAACTACATCATAGTTGTACTGTTATGGAACTGCCAAACCTGCTTGCGCCAAAGAAACCAGATCAGTGATTACTTCGGCAATCGAGTCCACCTTCCGTCTTTGGAAACCTACCTGTCCTGACCTATGTTGCTCGCTCCTTACCCTTGACCAACTGCTCCTCAACAACAATTGTATAATCGCAACCAGTTTGGAAGGAGGGATTATCCGTCTGGAAGTCAAGGAGGTATGCCGAGGGTTCGCGGCTGTTATTGGGATGGTGGATCACACAGAAGAGATGAGTGCAAAGCACTCAAGAAGTCAATCGAAAGAGGTGAGGTACACTATCAAGGAACCTCATTATTTTAGGACAGGAAGGAACCGGCGCGGAAATAAGGGTACCATCACCTACAGTCGGAGAGGACGGCCAGGTAAACGAATGGCAGGAGGACTGGGTTCGAAAGGCACTCAAAACAAAAGAATCGAAGATGGATGACATGAAGTCCACGTCGAGTTCCATTACGTTGGAAACCCCGAAATCCAAAGAAAGAGCCGCGGAGTGTGGTCATCAACAGTTTACGAGAAGTTGTTTAATACTGTCTAGGTTTGCCTCAAAACTAGACATTCTTGCCTTCAGTTCTGCAACATCCATGGCCAATTCGGCCAAATTGCGCTGGGATTTGGAGTTGGGGACCAAGGTAGCGGGGTTGCCGAAGAGCTGGCTTGAGAGGCCCCGTGTTTGAAGTTACTCAAGTGCGGAAGCGGCCTTCGGCCGGTCAGCTTGTTGTAGGTATAATTTCTTGCTTGCTTGGCATTCTGTCAGGTTGGCATTTCGAGGTTCTTAGATTTCTTTATCTCCTCCGACGCAACCTACCACATCACATCAAGACGCAACCTACCACGACATCACGACGCAACCTACCACACCACATTTCCTTCTAGTATCTACTTGCTATACCTCTGGACTGGGTCTTTCTGAGTTGGCTCGAAAGACGCCAGTCTATGTTTGTCATTGATCTCTCTATACCGCTCTACTACGATACTTCTTTATACCGCTCTATACCGCTCTACTACGAACCTACCACATCACATCACGACGCAACCTACCACACCACATTTCCTTCTAGTATCTACTTGCTATACCTCTGGACTGGGTCTTTCTGAGTTGGCTCGAAAGACGCCAGTCTATGTTTGCCATAGACCTCTCTATACCGCCTATAGTAATATTACCTATCTTCTATCTATTTGGTAACTATATATAACAATGGCATTCTATAATGAACAACAAGTAGCATACCAACAAAATGCTTGGTGGTTACAATTTCCTAATACATTTTTACATTCTATTCCTTTGTGGAACCATACTTGCAGTTTTTGTCATACACAACTCCTAAATAATGAGCGCAATGGTTGGTGTTGTAATCGAGGAACATTAATAGCGCATTTATCTCCTTTTTTACCATTACCAACATCATTTGAAAATTTATGTTATAATAGTGATATTAACTTCTCATGGTTATCCCGTCGTATTAATTCTCTTTATGCTTTTACAGCAATTGGTACTACAGGTGAATTTATTCATTTTACTGGTATATCAAATGTTGCTGTCACAGGTCGTATATACCATCGTTTATTAGATTTACATACTAATACCCACTCGTTACATTGGTTTCTTTATGATGAAGATGGACGTTTAAAGGTTGCTACTAATCAGTCAATACCTAAATGGATTATTGATCTATTATCGTCTACATTTTATTTAGTTAATCCTTATATTCGGGTTTTGAAGTCTGCATTTCAAACTATCGAAGATCCACATGCATCTTTTGCAATTGAATTAAGTTCACCAACACAAGGAGGAGATTTAGCTGCTCTTATTCATGCTGTTAATCTTACACATATTGAAAGTCGAAAAATTGTTATTTTCCATAATGCAGATTTGCAGCCACAATTCATTTCAATTTTGTCGGAACATTATGAAGCATTACAGTATCTATTAGCAATAAAAACCTCCGTTAATTTGCTGAAATCCTGCCTCATCTTGTGTTTGCTCTCGCTATTACTCTTAGATGCTCGTAGGTTCTGACGAATATGTCTCCTCTTCTGAATGACATCCCCAGGCGCAGTTAGATCCACAACCTCTCGGGCTTCCACCACAGCCCGAAAACTCACGCTTGTTTGACAAGCGTTTAGTCAAGTTGTCCCTCAACATCTCCGAAACAGCTTTCTCCTTTTTAACATCAGCAGATGCTTCTGTTTTCGGTACTCTCTCGCCTTTCAAGACAACGTTCGCAAATCTCGATCCAGGCATCGAGTGCTTGCTCCAAATCCGTTACCGGAGGAATTGCTACGCCAGAAAGCAGCTTTCTAGCTTCTAAGGCTTGCTTTCCTATCAGCAAGCGGATTATGACAACGCATGTTTGTTGGAGATGCGTGGGTCCAATTTTTTGCAAGGACAAGAAGGATATATGATTTGCAAGGCATTCCGGGATCTCGGAATCCAAGATCACCAGCTTCAGATTAAGGGTATTCTAGCTTCAGATTTTGTTAATGGGGGATGAGAGTTCACTAGTCCATCGCATACTGATCCAGCCATTGGATATTGAGCAGGAAACTTTCTACCGCTCCATTGCAGCCAGCGGCGATGATTCGGATGTATTTGAATACACCTGGGTCACTGAAGATTTTACCTTCTCCCTAGATGGATATCACGCTCTTGGATCATTTTTGATACTGCAGTACAGGTTCGCTGCATAATGTAGAAGCAGAATGTGCATTGCCGTTCCTGGCACGACAAGATGCCAGTAATTACGCTATTGAGCCTAGCTCACCATATAAAGATCAGGCTTGGCCTGCATCTATCTCCAGACCATGAGTCACCGTGTCAGGAAGCATTCCCACCTTTGTCGGTGAATTCCTCTCAGTCCACTACGCTTCGCTCCGGTCCCTTTAGTCACGGGTCTCTTCTTTCACTACGCCTTCGGCTACGTTTCATTGTTTGAGACTATTATTTTGGGTTGGCCTAGGTTCTTTTTTTTTTGTAAATCCCCACCGCGGTGGGATGAAGACTAATATTTTGTGTAGGTTTGTTCATTGCTTATCGACCAGTGTTGGACTCTTAGGCGGATCTGTCGAGAGTCCTTTATTCGGTACTGTTGGAGAGATTAATCCGGGTTTTATAGGTCACATTCGGTTTTATAGGCGGTGAGTTTTTAGTTGAAATTAGCTTCTGGTGGTTTGAGATTTAATATTTTTTTTTTTTGGATTTTGGTTAATTGTTGATTTGTATTAGGGGATATGGTTCGAGAGTCAGTAGTTATTTGGGATTGGTTCGACAGTTATTATTCGGGATTTGGTGAGTTTTCGATTAGTATGTGTGTGTATAGCTGATGCGAGTTTATTCTTAGATTTGGAATTCGAAGATTTATATTTGTTCGGTGAGTTTGCATTTCGTTTGATGGTGGTTATAGAATTAAGTTTATTTATTTTTGTTGGAGATTTATATTGGGGAAGTGAGTATGATGTTTATTAATGGTTGGGTGAGTTTGAGATTTAATATTTGGTTTTAGGTTTGAGATTTTATATAGGGTTATGTTCAGGTATGTCCGAGAGTTATTGTTTTGGATTTGGTCAGTTTTATTGTAAGGTTCGGTGTATGAGAGTTATCGTTTATATTTCAGTGAGTTTTTGATTTACCATTGATATGTTGGTTCGAGATTTGTGGTTACAAGAAAATTTGTTTGTTATATTTGTTAGTTTGTTTGTTTGGATATGTTGTTTTATTGTCTGTTTCGGAAGAGAATTATTTTCTACTACGAGGTAAGTACATTTTTTTTTAGTTATTATTTATTTGGGGTTGAGGTGTATATGTAGGTATCGCTGAAGTATTTGTTTGTTATTGTAATAGCACAGTACATGATGAGTATTTGTATATAGGTATGTAGGGCAAATAATCAGGCTGATATATCCAGATATCTTTTACGGATTTCTTGGCCCTATCTTTAATAACAAACATCTTAAGAGAGTTAGACTCTTATCTTAGTATCAAAAAACTCTTCATTCTCTGCATATCTACTATCACTTATGCAATATACAGTCATAAAACTGATGGAAGTGATGATGTGACCAGTTCTTCATCTCATAATCGATATTGAGGTCTATCGTCATCGTCATCGTCATCACTATCATCGTCATCGGATAAGTCCATTCTAAGTGCATCGATGTAGCGCGCTGTCAGATTGCTGCCAACATATGCATGTTATGTGAGCTCGTCATGTTATGTCGTTGCGTGTTGATGATTACTAGAGGGAGATAGACAAGAGATTCCAAAACCTCTTTTTTCGCATCCTTTCGCTTACAGGGCTTAAAGTACTTGGCTACATGGATTAAAAGATATCTAGGTCCAAAACCTCTCTATTATGTGGAAAGTATGGGCATAACCGCAGAAGTTGCATCAAGACTAAGCTCTATATGTAGAGATAGTTTTATTTGTATGGAGGGGAGATTAGAGTATCTAATCCCTACTCATTCCGTTCGTAGCATAAATCACGAGTAACACCCCCCCCCACGACGACACCCCCAATAGATCATAATAAAATCTTGGGGGTAAACACTCACAAATACACAAATACATCACGAAAACAAAAAGATTTTAAAATATCAGTTACTAACACAATGACTAACATAAATCCCTATTATTTATACTGAGAAAAAAAAAAAAAAATCTCGTAATCCTCCACAACCACGTCCTTCTTCACAATCCCTCCTCTTATCAACGCAGCAACCAATACACTATAACCGAATGATTTAGCATCCATTCATCCATTCCTCCGTCGTTCTCCATTCCCAAGAATAACACGTCCATCTTCCGTGACCCCTCAAACAAAACTCCGTTATATCTAAACACTCGCCAACTTTCGCCTGCCGTAAGAAATCCGTAAATCTCTCCATAATTGTTATTGTCCCACATATCCTCATCGAAAGCAAGCACTTCTTCACTGCCTCTCCAATTAATCCCGTCTTTCCCTCAGCCATGAGAACATGATTTCGTTCCGTCACTGAAACCATATCCATTATAACAAATTCCTCTTTTCCACCTGTCTCACCATCCACCGAAACAATTTCTTTTTTCCCTCCGCAAACGTAAATCTCTTCCCATGTTACGCCTTAAACAAGACAGTACCGGACCAATAATGGCATATACCAAATCACTGACATTGCCTTCGCTAAAGTCCGCAGTTGACTCCAAAGGATATCCTTCAAATCCAATGTGATCCACGATGTTGTTATATATCTTCTCTTTCATATTCTTGAACACAGCAGCTCCCTCGGCATCTTCAAAGATATCACTCCCCACAGCTGCAATTAGATCACTAATGGAAACCACTTTAATAGACTGAAACTCAAAACCCAATCTCTTCTCTGCGTCCAGGAGAGACATGTTGGAATAAGGCTTAATCCACTTTGTCCTTCTCTTCTTCGGATTTGTAGCGTCATCTCCCATTTTCTAAAAATCTAACCATTGAAAAACTAATTAGCATGTACCCCGACAACGAGAATTAATCTTGAACTCACCGAGACTGATAGCCAACCGGGTTAGGAACGTACGGAACGTAGCCGAAGGCGTAGTGATAGAAGAGACCCGTGATCTGAAGGGAGCGGAGCACTTAGTCATGGTCTGGGTAGATGCGGGCCAAGTCCTGGCCAAAGGGATCCATTGGCCATTTCCGCCCCGAACAACTCCGGGACACCGCATAATTTCTTATCTAAGCTCCCTCTCACTCCGTTCGTAGCATAAACCACGGTACATGTCAGGGGGCTGCGCCCTCGACACCCCCAATATATCACAAATAAATCTCGGGGAGTCCTCCAAGTACACAAGTACACAACTACAACAACAACATAAATAAAATATCCTTATCAAAATACTACCGAATCCGGTAACTAACAAAACTAACAAAACATAACACAAACATATAAATAAACAAATAAAAAAAATAACTACCGCATCAACTAGTCCTCCTAGACATCAACACATAAAACAAATTCCCTCTCAACTACAAACAATAAACTTAACCATATCAAACCAAATATAAAGTCAAAACACTCAACGATCGAAACAGGAAACTACATATAAACACAAATTAATAAAATAAATAAAAACATCCTCTCCCTCATCATCATGTGCGGTGATGAGTTCTGGGTTACGTTAAAGTTGCGTGATACAACCATCGCCAGCCAAATACCTACCGGACAGCGAAATAGCTATGCCCTCTAATAGTCAAAAGGAAGTTCGATGCATTCTAGATAGATTTAAGAATGCTGGCTCTGGATAATGCTCTGGATAATTCTTAACCAAGTTTTCCAAAATTAATATTCCACCAATTCCATGATGTATATGCCTCCCAGCGCTGATTCCTCGCCTGGCGATATAGCGACGTGCTGATATGACCTTATAGACCATCCACAGCTCCTCAAGTAGCTCAATAAGATCCTTTCCGCTATCATGCTTAATCAATCGTATAAGCTGTTCCATAATCTTAACAATATTTGCTAGTAATACACTCCGTTGAGTAGATCGAGGCATCTTATGGTGGTATTAGTTGTGATATAGCGCTCTGATTCAGGAGAATGCCGACTATGAAGACCCTAAGTCCTGGAGTATGTCGGGAACCCCACCACCGGTACCTACTTTTTGGGTTCGCTTCCAGTGTAACGGTGCTGGATAAGACTGGGGCCCGTACAGCCAACCAACAGCCGCTGACTACTGTACCTACTACTGCAGATTCAGTTGGTCGATGCCACCGCGGAGACGAGAACAGTTTGACTGAGACAGTTTGACTGAGACATGCCAATTGACAGATCAATTCTCGACACCTTACATTTGGACGCAGCCGTTGCGGGCTGAGGTTGGGAGACTGGTGGTCCGATTTGGTGTTGCTGGGGAAAAAGTAAATGTGGAGTGGAGACTTATGGTGTTGTATATATAGCTGCAGTAGATACTGTGCCGATTCCTGATACTTCCTATCTCCTATACCACTGCTACAGCCAATACAGGGGCAGAGAGTCTCATATCAGACCCGACAGCACACCGCAGTTCTCGCTTCCGTATATAAATACAACAAGTGCCCTCGCTACGGGGTACATTCAGCTTTATTATGCTAATGCCCTCGGCAATGCTCTACCCACCGAACATGACAGCCCTGCCACATGTGGCATACCCCTACCCTCACCATTGCAACAACCCCAGACCGCGATTCGGCGAAACTCAAACGGAACGAGAACCTTCTTCCCCCCGAAGAGCCTTCTCTGCCTATTCCGCAAATTCTACTGCTGCTCCTTCAGCCCCAAGAAACAGGACTGAGAGCAAACGGCCGAAAGCACCACATGCTCGGGAAAAGAAGGAGAGGACTCCAATTTCAACCTATGTAATTGCTGCATTGGCTGGATGTTCGCAATATGGCGTTGCCTTCCCAGCACCGGGGGCCACTATGAATTTCACTCCAGCAACATCACATACCCCATCGAGAGCTGAACAACTACAGAAGCTGCAAGCTGCCGCTGATTCTCAAACTACGCGGTTTACTGAGCATATTGCGGAACCGGAGAGGGTCCGGGGGAAGAGAAGGGGAAAGGTTAGGAGATTTGGGAAGAAGGTGGGAAACTGGATTTCCAGCTTGTGTTGGCGAGATAATACAAAGGAGGAACACTCCAGAAGTCGGATACAGTCAGAGGAGGGAGCAAGGCTCGCAGGGAAGCATGCTGCTGTGAACGTAGTGGGAAGGAAGGTCTCTAGTGCTTCTGAGGTGACTCTCGTTGAAACTGTGGGGCACCGGGGATTGTGCGTACTCATACGTCCTGCTAGGATTTACACTAGTCACTAGCGTTATTGCTATCCTTCTTTCTTCCTTCTCTCTTACGTTGATCCTCGTGGTGGTTTCGGCTTTCCTGTTACTGGTTTTTTTTTTAAATTGTGGCTTGCTTTGTATTGCTCTGTCTTTATTTTTTGTCTGTTTTATATTTTCACTACCTTATTCTGCAATTTGGTTGGCAATTATTATTAATATGGCATTACGGGACGCATTTCGGAATTCGCGTTGGGAAATTTGCTTTGGCTTTTGGATTGGGAGGGGGGATTATTCGACGTTCTGACCCATAGCAATGCGCAATCCGCTACCGTAGAGACTCGAGTTACTGTATTCGGTAGTGTAATTTATGAACTGCATATGCGGATTTAAGGATTTTATGTGACAGGCCTGTGCTCATTGTTATGTGAACGTCGGAGATGGAAATGTAGGCACTGTAATTATCCAATGCGCCGACTAAGCTGCGGAAGTCCAGGCATTAGACTTCCCCAAAAAACGATACGGGCCTAAACCAAAGCCACTAGCTCAGAGAGTCTTCTGCCGCCGTCCCAGACGCGTCAAGAGAAGCTATGATTCTAGGACCTTGGGGTTACTCTTCCTGTCGATGGAGGTAGAGATCATGAGCTATAGATCAAAACTTTGGGGCAAAGAATCTCAAAATTAGTACAAGTACTGGTAGCGAGATCGATGACTCTCATACGTTACCTCAGGAGGCGGCAGAAGACTTAGATTCTATTATTTTTACTCTTCGTATGTATGTACAAAACAATCATCATCACTATGTGCCAACCAGACTAGGTACATCACTATCCACATTGCATACAAAACAATGACCGCACCAACAAAGAAACAATCCCAAAATACGAGCGAAATTATCACTACCAGCAAATAAACCAATACCAAGCTTTAAGCAAAAATTTGAAAATACCAAAAAAAATAATAAAATAAAATAAAAAGTGACAGGCAAAAAAATAATTAACCCAAAATATAATGCGATGACAGAAGAAGGGGAAAAAAAAAAAAAAAAAAAAATCTGCCTTAATCATTGAGCTTGTGCTTATGGCCTGTTCGGTGGAGCGTAATGATTGAGGAATTATTCCAATTTGAACGACCGTTGCTTTGCCCCCCTACCCTTGGAAGGTTGAACATAATCTTCTATTCGGGAAGGATAAGAAGGCGAGGTACTCGTCATATCGCTCATTCGCAAACCGGGTGCGATTCTGGTTGGACTGCGGGAATAGCAGCGGGTATAGACATAAGTAGTATCGTCACAAAGTAGAAAGAAATATTATTATGAAGGGTGGCTTATTTAACAGAAGGTTAGCAAAACCGGAGGATATATATACACGGATGGTGCGGCTGGTTCGCGCTGCCCTTTCTCCCCCCCCTTCCTTTGGAATTTACTCCTATTATTTCTACATATGAACGTATACACGTACATATCTTTTTTGCCCTCCTAGATATGTGCATTTGGAAATAGGCGTGAGATGGCTACATTGTGATAGAAGGAAGTAAACGTAGAATAAGGAAAACAAGAGGCGAGTTCAGGGTAAATTCGGGTATAGTGTATATGAAAAACTAAAGTGGCCATTAGGCTACGTGGTTGCATGTCAAGCTGGGGAACGGGCTGATATTGTATATATGGGGGGTTGAACATACGCTGGGGAAGGGGCGAATATTGCATATATGGCAGGCTGAATATATAGCTGGGGAAGCGGCGAATATTGCATATGCACTGGAGGGTGGGGGGTCGGTGGAGAAAAGCATTTCTTAACTTCTGGCAAATTTTTTAGCTGAAAAGATTAAAACTTGGAACTTCAGGGTAGTTGCCTGCCAGATGCTTTTGGATGGGATACAAAGACATAAGGGATTTATAGAGGAAACCGTGGATCAGGGAACATTTTCACAAGTGCAAGGAATTACGGCAGGGAGGGTGAGATTAATGGTGAACCTGTTTTCTTTGTCTTCCTTGATAGGTTTGGGTCATTAGGTTACTCTATAGGCATTATATTTTCATGCTTTCTAGATTTTTTTTGTGCTCTTTTCATGTTGCCTTAACTATCTTTATCATTGATTTTTATACTCATTAACATACAGTCTGGTTCAGAAAGTGTTTAAGACACATAAAACCCGATAGCTACTCTATATATAAACAACTACTGAGAGGCGGAATATGTTTACTAATGGAATTTAAATACAAACTAATAGAACAAAAGTGGGGTATGTTCAGAATGGCTCTAGTATTCTATTAGTTGTCTATTATTCAACCTTCAAGTCTGATATTAATTTGAAATACATATCACTCCAGCTAGAAAGCTGCATGAGCTATTACTATAACAAAAGTGCCCTGAGATTTCAAACTTGAAGAAAGGAAGGATCTTACCTATCATGACTGCCAATTAATAGTAGCTCAAATTGTAAAAGCAGTTAGTAAGGCCATGGCAAACAGTTAAGACTTTCTAGTGAAGTATGAAACTCAAGGTACGCATGAGAATATACCTAGGTCTAGATGTCTAAAAATTTATGTCTCCAGATGCAATAGGTGAATTTTTTGAAAAAAAAAAAAAAAAAAACTATTAGACCCTTGGTATTATCAAGCTTCTATATTTATTGGTTACTTAGTATACTAATTAACATGAATACGTAGTACCTAAGGTGTTACTAGGTCCTAAGTTATCAAAAGCAAGAGTGTATACATTCCTCCGAGGCAAAGGAATCTGGAAGTGGAGGGCAACGATTCTAATATCGTAGCTAAATGTCTAGCATGGGCAATAGCTAGAAAAGATTGGACAGAAGAAGATTTTGAAGGTGTAATTTGTAGTAATGAAGGTAAAACAGCGAACTTTAGTACAGGTATTTCACCTGAATGTGTGGTATTAAAAAGGTATAATATTAATAATACTTCACTTTAAATTGTCAGGCTAGTCTTTACAAACTAGAGTGGCTTGAGATGTTTTTTGTTTTATAGTCTATAGTCTATACCTGCAATCGCATGACAGGGCCCTGAAGCAAGGTTCAACCTAAGCATTCGGTACGTACATCGCTAACGTAAAGAAACTTGTATGACCCAACTTACCAGCCTGAGCACCAGCCTGCATCTGAATCTGAGCCCCCAACTTCACCCGACCTCTATTGAAAATCATATGCCTCAACTGGGAGCTATCTTCCTCTCAACACCATCCTTGTATAACTCTCTCGCACATGAAAAGAGACCGGCTTGATAAGAAAAATTAACCACTGAGCTAGTGGTTTTATTACATCTCCTACTTTCCCCCAGGAGCCACCTCGCTCCCATAATACCCTTCATACCCGTGGCTTCAGATATTATGGTCATGGTTTGGGGTGGTTTTAGTTGTTGCAAACAGGGGTGGTTTTACAGCTTACTAGACAGGGGGAAATAATACAAGCACATACAAGAAGATTTTGAAGAGTTATCTCTTTCGAGTCAGGAACGTTGATATATGCAGAGGGAATTCTTGATCCTGTGTTTCAGTATGACAATTCTCCTATTCAGACAGCAAAGGTAATTACAGCATTTCTCGACAAGTATGGTTCTGATGTTACAGACCATCCACCCTATTCACCTGACCTCAATCCTATTGAGCATTGTATGGGTTGAAGCTTAAGCCTCTGCTGCTATCAGGGAAAAATCTGAAATTCAACCTAGGTACGGGCATTTGGCCGGGGGGTCGACACACGCTCACGGCTCACGAACGATCATCAACCATAATCTGGTTGGTACAACACCCTCCACAGCATCAACTATATGGTCAAATTCGGCTAATATCTAATTGACAATTTGTACGACCTTATCAAAAAGAATCATACTAAGTGAATGAGACCTTTCCCTCTCCCAAAACAAATTCTGCGACTGAAAAAAAAAATATATATATATAATAATAAAAATAAATAAATAAATAAATCACTATGGTGTATGTTATGCGCTGCCTGACCTAAATCAATCATAATCTAATAGACGTTATTCCTACAGATTTAGACGATCTACCCGATGTTCCTTCCTGCTTATTTCTTTTTAGAAATTTTACCTAAAAGGAACAGTTGAGTACAGAATAAGAAAACCAACCCCGTAAAAGTACACAAACACATCTAGACTCATTCCATATTAGAAGCTGGGACAGTATATTACTTCAATCGGGCAACCAATGGAGGGCAGTTTTTGTTTTTCCTCGTTGAATACTTTTTAGTGTTTATTTTCTTAAACTTTGTTTTTCTTATATGTACATGACCATTTCATTGGGGAAGTGTTAGTACTACTTAGATAGATGAGCGGGCTTGGCATGATGTACTTAGAGCTTGATGACGGGATCGTCCCTTATCCTAAAGATACGAACCATTTCGTTCATGTCAATATCAGCGGACATGTAAGTTAATGCACTCTTCTGGAGTTTTGTCCTTTGACTACCCTAGTAATATTCAGAGGCTCGATATATACGGACCGGTTGTTCAGACGAACCCTAACCCATTTCAGTATTGACTACCAAAAAGGTATTAGTCATATTCTTCTTTGGGCTGCAACCTATCAACCTGCATACTTAATGTTAGTAGGTAGAGGATTAGTCTACTTCGGGTTCCAGGATAATTAGGTACACCTTTATCAGATACATAAACGAGAAAAATACAACCAAAAAGGCACAGTGGTCTAATAGTAAGACTCCTGCCATGTAGAGAGACCTGTGATGCAGAGGGTGGGAATATCTGGATTCAATTCCCACATAGTCATTAATTCTTTTGGTCGATACTGACAGCCCTTTTTATGAGCCCTCCAGCAAGTTTCGTAGAAGTGGCCCACCCAGCCATAAGCCATCCTAAAAATTATGTATCCATAAACAAGGGACCATGTGTGCGCATCTTCATTGCACAGCACAGTCAAGTAGAATCATAAAAATAAACAAAGAAAATATGTCCAATCAATGACGGTACTGCTCAATATCAAAGCAACTCCCCAAGGCATAGACCAAAACATCCCATGGAAAACCTCGCCAAAAAGATAATGAAGCGAAAATAATAGAAAAACCAGCTTGAATAAGCCCCATCACTCCTCCCCGAATAGTTGAAAAGGTTGAACAAAGGAGATGGTATACCGACAGGTTTTCAAGGGTGCAGTTTACTCTCTTTCCTGTTCTGCCGTCTTTCCTTTTTTCTGTTTTGTCACTGCCGCTCTTTGTAGCGATGATTGAGGCACTGTGATCCGAGCCAGTGCTCAAGTTTTCACCCGCTCGTTTGGCACTCTCCTTCCCGTCTCGTATCTGACAGGTTGGATTTCTTCGACATATCCACCTTTACTCCTGACTAGATAGGAGCTTGAGCAATTAATCACTGCTCGACACAGCTTTCACTCAGACTCAGACCACGTATCTGAGTCCCCGACAAGTTCAACCTCAGCGGTCAAACAAGGGAAACTTGACAGAGTAACAAAGTAAGTAGACAGTGTTATCCTTCAAGGTCAAGATGTCAGATTCTCCTGGTGTGGTCGTCAGTTATGGGAGATGAAGACTAGATCTTTTATTTTATGACAAGGTTACTCGCGGACCGATCTATCTCTGTGTCCTGACGTTAGGTCGTATGACCTCATCGGGTAATCTTGGTTAATTTATATTTTTGTTCCAAAGTAACTCAGCCTGACGAACCAGTTGTGTGCGGCTAAACAGAGGTAGGCTCCTGTGATCTCGCAGAGCGCTTAGTATTCTAGGCGTGTCATTTCTGAAATGCGATCTAATCGGTTACTTAGATCTCCGGCCCCCAAGTATGTTGTTGGTGTATAGTGAGCGCAAGGAGCCGGGGCTCATTCCTCCATTACTGTTGCATAATCTTACCAAGACTGAAAGGGCTGCCTTGGCTGTTGTTGTATGTTATTTATGTAGTGAAAGGACAGTTTGGAGTCGACAACAATTCCTATAGTTTGAGGTTTTGTGGTGGGACTCCAACTCCAGATGGATGTGAGAGTCCTTACCAACGCATTCAGCGACTCCGGGTTATAGATAGCAGCCAACGCCTCCAACTTCATAACATTCAATTTTCCCTCCATCCCCTCCACAACCCCCTCCAACACCTCAGCCTGGCCCCTCACCGCTCTCTCTACAGTCCCAAACTTCACCTCCTCTAGCGACCTCACTCCCCTCTCCCCAACCTTCTTCCACTCTTCTCCAACCTTCTGCGCCAGCCCAGAAAGTTCTAATCTCAACCTCTCTACCTCCGCCCTCTTGTCTACCAGCAGTGCACATCGATGTGCTGCATGCGCAGGCAGAAGCTCAATTCTTTGCTGTCTTGCGGCTGCTGTCGCTGGTGGCGGTTCGGTAGGAAACGCGATAGTTGACAGGGAGATAGCAAGTTAGGTAAGGTGATGCGAGAGTGCTTGCGCGAACAAGGGAAGGCAAGTCTGGAAATCCTCAAGTTCTTCGAGTAGGAAGCTGAGTAAGAAGCGGAAAGAGATGTGGGCTTAATCGTATGTGTTGCAACTATCGTTTATCTGTCCCCACTCTGGGTCTGAGTAGGCAACCTATTAGTTCAATCTCCTAGAGTCGACCCACTTCATCTGTAAATCCATTATTCTGCCCAGTCAACTTCAGCAGTGAGTCCTTCATAATCTCCATGCGTGCTAGTTCGGCACGATATGTTCTCAATTCCTACAAATGCGGGGTCAATCAGCAAAGATGTAGGTACCTGAGGTCGGCCCTACGGTACCTGCTCAATAGCTGCAGCCTCGGCCTCCCTTGTTTCCCGAGTAGATCCATCATGAGGGTTTAGTATCTGTGTTGTAAGCTGAGTAAAGCTCTCTGAATTGTGGGTTTTTGGCAAGAACTTCTGCAGAGACCGGGGGAAACATTGGGAGCTACAAGGGGCGTTAAGCTGTCGTGAGTTTCCATCGGGAGGCATTTTCACGTGTGATAGACAAGCGAGTCTTGGCAACGGTGTATATATAGAGTACCTACAACGCTGTTATGGAACGCTTTGTAGCGGAACCCTTGCTGAGGAACGACCTTGATGATTTTTGATTTTCCAGTCCAATTTACAGTATAGAGGAATCAGACCGAGGCGTGCTTGACAGGGGTTATTCCCATACAAATTTTCTGCTGTACATACCACATTGTGGAGTCCACGATACCCCCAACGCTTCCTGGTATGAGTGCTGGCGAAGCTTATCAGGGGGTTTGAAGTGATCAGGGAGGCAGGCTAGTGGCCCTCTTGCTATTCCAGATCTTAAGATGAACGGTAGTCTGGTGAACGGATAGCAAGGTACGTACGACATGAGGTCCAGTCATTCTAAAGCTGAGTCCGCACACTTATGGCAATATCACAGCTAGATTCGCCTTTTTGAAATGGATTTCATGCTAACAAGATTCATGAATTTCCCTGAACTATAACTCCTACAACTATAACTCCTACCATCTGCTCTTCCCTGAACCACTACGCTATGGACCCTGCTGCAATCTCGTCTACAAATCTTTGTCTTGCAACACGGATTTCCTTGGCAATTCCGATAGCCAAATCCTTAGCATCACCAGGGTAGCGAGCAGAGATATAGTGGTAAGTAGGATCGGTGTGGGTAAATGAACTATGTATAGTTAGCAATTTTTTTCTTTGTGCAGGTATCGGGAAGAAAACTAACCCAGAACCCAATGGTCCACCCTTGTATTGGTTCACTGGATCATCGAGAACCTTCTTGACCTGCCACCTGATGTCAGCGATGAACTCGTATCTTGCTTGTCATTTCTTACGATATCTGCTGTATACTCAACTTCACCCTTATTTCCACCCTTACTTTGTGGCTGTTCTCCAGTATGTGCTGCTACGCCCTCGGAAAACGTCCTGTAGTACTCTCCCATTCGCCATACCTGACTCACTCCCCACGCTACGCTTTCCATCCACATAGGCAAAGTCGAGGTTTCCAGATTGTGTAGGACACTCTTTCCGGCATGTGTAGGGTCGGGATAATCGGCTGGGTATTGTGAGAACGCAAGGGGAAGAACACCACGGCAGATTGCTGCCATGACATGCTGTGGTTTGGCGATAGGACCAGTTGAATTTTGCCCGTCGCTGGTTATCGAAGACGTTCTGCGGACACAGGAGGGGATATAGTTGACAAGTCCTACGTGGAGGGGTTTAGAGAAGAAATATGGGATCATTGACTTGTCGTGACCACCTGGGAGGTAAATAGCATCTTCACACAATTCACAAATTAGCTTCTCTGCATGACACGCTGGCTGCGGAGTGAGATGCCAGTGGTGTATTACCATAATCTGCAAAATCCACCCTCCCTTGTTCACCGCCAAACCTCTTCATATCGATAAACTCTCTTGATCCAGCCATCTCGTACCAACCCTCAACAATGGAGTTTTTTGCACCTAGGACCGTCCGGAATAGTCCTCTCTCCATCAACTTCGCATCTGCCTTCGCCGGTTCACCAGCTTCGGTAGCAAAGTGGACATTCCATCCTTCTTCCTTGGTGAGGTAACTCCAGACAGCTACCACTTCTGTTGGATCGTGACCTTGTGAAGATAGAACGAATAAAATTCGTGGGATGGGTGGGGGGAGAAGGGATGCCACTGAGAGGGAAAGATTTGGTGCTTCAAAACTGGGTTGTGGTTGACGCTTGGCTGAAGGCATGACGTTCGATATCTCCACCGAAGCAATGAGAACTTAATTTGACGGTAGAACAAAAGAAGGATTGGTGTTTGTTTTGTTCTACTCAGCTGCCACTTGGTAAGCTGTAGGTTGAAAACAAATGTGGATCAGGGTACCGGTGATCAGCAATTGACTAACTCGCAGATCTGGAATATATAAATTCAGTACTAAGATGAAAACCAGATCTTTTTATTCTATGACCGTGAGATGACGGTTACACTCGCAGGCCTACTCTCTGCCTACTTCCGCAATAACACAGAATTGACACAATTCTCACCCTGTTGTTTCCCCGTAGTCTGCTGTTTCAGCCACTCTGTCTTCCCGATCGGCACTGTCATGCTCAGTATACAACTTGACTGCATCAACAGAATATCTCCCCTTGGCCTTCTCTGTCACAATATTCCCCAGTACCACTGACACTCCAGAAAATCCCACTTTAAATACTCAGTATGGCCCTTTGTCCTTATCCACTGCAACTCGTCTTAGTAACACCAAGTCCTCTCGCTCCGGTTCATCCCATTTTTTCTCTCTATCTACCATCTTTCCTTGTTGCTGCAGCACCTGCTCACTCGCATGTCCTCTCATGTCCGTACATGGAAGATAGGTTTGAGCTCTTTTGATGGTCTCAACGGGCCGAACCTTAGAGACGGGTCACATTCTGCCGTGTACCTGAAGATGTCTCGTGCTCTCGTTGGCCAGAAGTAATTCCCTTCAAGAGTTCTCATCATTATCCCCCCGAGAATTGTCTATGGGAATCTTGATATCTCCGCATAATCCTTGGGGCTTCACCCCTTGTAACGCACCTCGCAACCTACTTCCTGTACAGTAACATTCCTCCGCATTCTCGACTAACATGTATCTTGCTGCTTGTAGTTTCACTTTTCTTGCCTGCTTTCCTTCTACTCGTCCTACTCGTCCCGATGTCTTGTATTCCACAACAAGTCTGTACCAGTCGTCCTTTCGCCACTTTCTCCACCGATCTTCACTTTCTTGTCTTCTCAACTTTTCTTGCTATCCTTAATGATCCCCCTCTTCTTTGTCGTCTTCCCCTTGCTCCACTTTCTATCCCTTCAGTCATCTTATCTACCATTGCGATATCCTCCCAATTTTCCAACCCTGTTGCCTGGTCGCTCATTCCTCTCTCCGGCACTTCTTGAGAGCCCGTCTGCGATCCCAATTCTCTCCCCTTTGATATGATGATATTGCACGTCGTATTCTGACAATCGAACAAGTCATGATGATATCCGCCGTGTAAGTCCGTCTCCGCTCATTATACTCAATAACGCTGAGTGGTCCGTGTATACATGGTGAGCATGATAACGGCCATCTAGCTTCTTCCAAGCAACCTCAGTACTGCCAGCCCTTCCCGTTCTGTATTCAAGTATCTCGATTCGGCATCTGACAATCGTTGAGATATGTACATTACGATTCCCACATCTTTGAGATTTTCCATTGTCGTCGGCTGCATCCTCAACTAGAAAGCACATGTGGTTCCAGAATGCCTTGACCGAGCTCCGAATTTCCATTCCAAACTTGCTTATCACCCCTCTCCTGTAAATCCTGCTCGAAAGTAGACTCTCCCGCTCCCCTCAATACACACTGCCTGGAATGCAATGTCAAAAGCTTCTTGGACACATAGTGCGGATCCATATCAAGTCTTCCACCTAACACATCTTCATCAACTTTGTAATTTGTCAGTAGAATTTAAAGAGCTCTCGTAATAAAACATATCTATTACCAATATGAGGTAATTATTAGGTGCAGTATAAATGCTCGAAACCCGTTCTATCACGAATGAATTTTCGGCACTATCTGACCGATCAGCAATCACATCGACTGGTCAATCGCCAGGTCATTTCCTCCATTGTGCAATGCGACAATTATTATAATCCACCAATTCAGAACAATTCTTCATTGAGTACTCTTTTTCCGTATCTATCCCTGTATGTCTGCTCATGTGTTGCCCCATCAATTGCCACTGCTGGCCTGCCGTGACGAAACCATAGATAACACTCCACGATTTCTATCTTGTGTATCCTTCATTGGTAGCAGAAGCTGCTTCATCGCTTGGCCTATTGCTTCGATCTGGACAGTCTTATCTTCCCCACTGCATTCTGGTCCACCACAACACTCTTTCTCCCTGGTATTGCTGTCACTGATTGCTTGTAGCAGTACATATTCATTGATGTATAGTAGGATCTGGTTGGTAGTCAGTGCAATGAAGATCACGCCACACCTTCCCAATCCAAAAACCTACAACTTCATTTTACCCAGCGTTCCTGAGGCTGACTCTTAAGCCCTAACTACCTACCAATCAACCTTGAATAACTGAAAATAACTGAAATAACTCGTATCTGGGTGGTCAAACGATTGGTCGATGCATGGGTAGTGCTCCTCTCCTAATGTCCATACAAATCGAAACATATGCAACCGCACAGAGTACGGTAATGCAACTGCTGCTGCGCTAAACATTTTGCGGGGCGGTACAGGAATTACTCTGTGCGTTCCAACGTTTCATAGAATACTAGTCAAGATACGGTCCATAAGAAAAATTCTCAGCCCAAAAGTTCCCATCAGTTGAGCACCAGAAAAAACAGCCTCTACCGTACCTACAGTAGTTCCACCAACGAGATTTCTGCTGTGTTACAGTTCATGGGATAATTATTATGCACTGGGTGTCCATAAGTGTCCAGACACTTGGCGTGCAACACAACCCCGCGCAAGATCACACCCCGACAGGATCAACCACAACACAATGCCGTCCAAAAAAGAAAAAAATTATAGCGATCAGTGGGAGCTATTTCCAGGCACCAGAGGGTGGATCTGTGGGGCCAGGGATGAACATGGTTCCTAATCCAACTGTCCAGGATACAATCCAGGCAGATCGCCAGGGAAGACCCCACTCAGCGCACCTCGCAAAACATCTACTACAGATGATAGAACGAATAGTCAAGCTGCGATTTCCACTCCAGAAGGGTGGCGCCCACTCTCCGAGATATCCGTCTCAATGTTGCCCCTCATGTGTTCCCCTCGGCCATTAGGAGGAGGTTAAGCGAGCAGAGGATTCGAAAGTTACTTGGAGTGATGAGACTTCTGTAGAGAGAAGGTGTGGCAAGCAAGAGACTTGAGGTTTTCGATATCTAAGGTGAGAAGAAGTGAGAAGTTTGGGAAAGATTGTATTGTAGGGGATAAAAATGATGCTAAGGTATCTCAAATGACGTGGGGATGCTTTATTGGGGGGTATACAGGGAGGTTAAATCTAGATCTACGGTGACCCTGGGGATGCTAGGGGGGAGAATCATATATCAAGGTCTTAGAAGAGGGGATTGCCGTTTTTTTTTGGATGAGTTGGGAGAGAGGAAGGGCGTTTATTCATGCAAGATAAGACACTGATCCATGGGGCCATACTTGAGGGAAACAAAGGTATTCAAGTCATGGAGTGGCCGCCCTGTTCAATCCAATGTAAAATATCTGGGCTGTAGGAGGCTATCGAAAAGACAACTTAGATCCAGCGTGTCTATAAGAAAGTTGGCTGGGGGGGGGATGCCTAAGCGAAGTATTAGGGAAGTGGAGTTGATTCTTCTCTATCTTAGCTTCCATTTGAAATCTTATTAATATATAACACCAATCACAAAGTTATTTGTTGCGAGGTGAAATTTTTTAAATACAAGGCGGCTGCCGGGATATCGACCGTTGCCATGCGAAGTGTTCGAAGACTTCTGGAGCCTCACAGTAGTCTTTCATTCCTCAACTATCTGCTTCCCTCGACCCCCTTTCGACTATTAACTTCATGAGAATTTTTCAAACGCAAGCATGGCGACCATCAACATCAGAAGAGACATTACGGATCCCTTCTACCGTTATAAAATGGAGAGGCTTCAATCGAAGATTGAAGGAAAGGGCAATGGTATCAAGAGTGTCATCGTGAACCTCTCCAGCGTGGCACAGTCTCTCAGCCGTTCCCCACAATGTGAGAGACCGCAGCGCACGTACAGTTGGTCTTCAAAGCTGATATGGTATACTATAGATGTTGTCAAATTCTTCGGTTTTGAGTTGGGTGCACAAGTTACTGCTAATCCATCGGACGACCGCTACATTATTAATGGCGCTCACGAGGCTTCCAAGCTTCAGGACTATTTGGATACATTCATCGTCAAGTTTGTTCTTTGCGAGGAGTGTAAGAATCCAGAGACCGACCTGAAGATTACCAAGGACGGCCACATTATCCGTGATTGCAAGGCTTGTGGGCAACGCACAAATGTCGATCTTCGCCACAAACTTTCTGGATATATCCTCAAGAACCCACCTGGAAAGGAGTCAAGCGATTCCAAGAAGGGGAGCAAGAAGAGTAAGATCAAGAGCAAGAAGAGCGAAGACAAGACTGAGAAGGATGCCGAGAACGGTTCTGGAGGAAACTCTGATGAGGACAAGAACGGCGCCACTCCCGATGCCGAGAATGACGGTGATGCATCTGACGATGAACTCACCCGCCGTATCCAACAAGAGGCTAAGGAGCTCCCCAAGGCGTCACAAGACGGTGCTAAGGACGACGGCTGGGCTATTGACATGAGCCAGGACGCTATCGACCGTCGTGCTCAGGCACTGGCCGACAGTCTCAGTCGTGTTGTCGTCGCTGGTGGTGATGATGAGGAAGAAGAAGAGGAGGCCGGTGACAATCCATATGAGAAGCTCGGTGCCTGGATTGAGGAGGAGAAGAAGTCGAAGGGCAGCGTCGATGATATTGAGATTTATAAGAAATGTGTTGACTTGGGTATTGAGAAGAAGCACAAGACCCTTCAGGTCTTGGCTCAAACTATCTTCGATGAAGGGATCGTCAAGCAAATCCCAATCAGGGCGGCACTCCTAAAGAAGGTATGTGATGTGTTTTGCCATATTGTGTATTGATAGGATTGAAGCTAATTCATCGTGCAGCTCATCATTTCCGAGCGACACCAGAGAGCTTTCCTTGGTGGCACTGAGCGCTTCATTGGCAAGGACCACCCCGAGCTGATTAAAGCGGTGCCAACTGTTCTCATGACTTACTACAATGAGGATCTTATCACCGAGGACGTTGTCACAAAGTGGGGTTCTAAGGCTTCGAGAAAGTACGTTGACACGGCAACGAGCAAGAAGGTTCGGAAGGCCGCGGAGCCATTCTTGACCTGGCTTGCGGAGGCGGAGTCTGAGGATGAGGAGGAGGAGTAAAATCTAGTCTGGTCTGTTTCTTTTGTTCCTGGACATGAGACTTTTTCTTACTTTTGTGCAGGTTGGAGCTTGTGTTTGCAAGAGTTGTTTGCTTCCATTGTTTTGAAGAGGTAGGGGGTTAGGGAATGATTGGCTTTATGATCTTGTCAATAGGCTCACAGTCTTTTTTTTTTAAGTATTATGCTCAATCGTACTCGTAATGTCACATCTCTCACAAGCCACGTATGTGTGCATTAGCAGTAGTACCTTTTTTTGCTGCTTCTCAGCCTCTTTCATATAAATATAACAAGAAGTAATCCATCATTACTATTTTATACAGTTCAAGGTGAAGACTGTTAACAAAAAAACCCGCCCCACGCCCCACGCCCCACGCCCCCCATGGCTACTCCTAATGCCATACACGGGAAATATATAGTAGATGTAATAAGGAATGGAAGAGGCAAGGGACATGAGAATCTGGGAAGCTTTCCCCAGAAACATATTAAGTATTAAGTAGAGCTTTGTTTCAATACAACACCACACATATCCGATTCGCCAATTCACCAAACCAACCCTTCGCCAAATTTTCTCCGAAACTGCTCAGCTACATCAGCAGTCTGATAGCAATCACTTTGTGCTTGTTTATCGAGCGCCTCGGGCATCCTATACTTACCACTCCAATTAGCTTTTTCTTTTTGTTTTTCTCCAACCACTCTTAGAGGGTAGTATAGTGGGGCAGGATAGGATCACCATTTCTCCAAACTCTCGACCCTCTTCTCATGCGCCGGATGGGTACTTAAAAACTGCGGCGGGCTAACCGTCTCCACGGCGCTCATCCTCTGCCAGAGCCTCGGCGCCTCCTGGGGGTTATAGCAAGCCTGGGCAAGCATCATCAACCCGATATAGTCCGCCTCTGCCTCCTGCTTCCGGCTCTGTGGGCGGAGGTAGACTAAGTCCATGAGGATCCGGCCGAAGCCGCCGTCGCCGCCGCTGCCGACCCCCAGAAGGAGGGAGGCAGCCCAGATTGCGGCGACGACTACGAACATTTGTGACATGCGCTCGGCGGCGTGGTGTGCGATTGTGTGCGAGATTTCGTGGGAGAGGACGGCGGCTAGGCCGTCATCGTTTGCGGCAATAGGGAGGATGCCGCTATTAGTGTGGGGGAGGAGGAGGAGGGTTAGTTGTCATAGATGGGTGGTGGGTGGGGATGAGGACGTGTGGTACCTAAATACGAAAACCTTGCCCCCCGGAATCACAAATGCATTCTTCTGGCTATCATCCTTGATCACATAAACTTCCCAATTCAAATCCTCCATTCCTATATTTCCCCCGCGCCTCGCGCATCCCAACCACCAAATTAGCTCTTTCACTTTTTTATTCTCTCACACACACTTACTCTCCTCTACGCATCCAATGAAAACGTATATGGTACCTAAACATACATACCAGAAACCCTAATCAGCCTGTTCATGACCCTCCTCACCGTCCTCGTATACGGATGATTCGCCGGTAATATCCTCCCCCTGAACTGGTCCATCGTGCTCGCGTACAGAGCCTTCGCCGTCTGCGCCTCGATTGCGGGGCTGAAGACGTTAAACCGCCGTCTACCGGAGACGGGCACCGTCTCGATATTGCTGATGTAAAACATCCCTACCCCGCTGGCGGAGAGGAGTACGATTATCCGGAACCGCAGGGAGTGCCGCCAGAGATGGAGGAGCGTCCGGGAGCGTGATTGGAACCGGTGGTAGGTGTGTTGCGGGCCCCATCCGCCAGCGGGGTACCGCGGGGGTGGGGGGGTGTTGATGGTGCGAGTTTGTTGGCGGATGAGTGGGGGGGGAGTGTAGGGGGGGTGGAGGAAGCATGAAAGAGGAGTTGCAATGGGGCGAGGGAGCCGAGGGAGGGCAGTGGTGCGTAGGGTGCGGGCAAACATGTTGCTGGTGGGGGTGTGGAGGCGGGGTATGTTCGGAGCGGATGGTAGCTATGCTACGAATGCCACGGAGAGAGGCTGCCGGGGGGAAAGCACTTTGGGAGATACCACTTGCTCGGGCGCTGCGCGGGCGCAGAGGATGTTGATGGTTGATACTGACGTAACCCCCCACCCCCCACCCCCCCCGTTGATCATCCATCAGCGTTATATTCTGTATACACATAGCCGCTAGGTATCTATTGTGAATAGCGTATTTCCGATGATACGAAGGGAAAATACCTCCGAAAAAGTCTACCTGTTGGCTCTTCTCCATTTGCCATCAGCATCCGCAGATAGTTTGGTTCTTCATGAACAGTACTCTCATGATATCTTTCCAGGAGGCGAATTCGAGAGGAATCGCTTCCCGTGGTCTGACCATCAAGCTTGGTGGAAATGCCGTCTCTGCCCGGCATCTGGCAAAACGATACATACGATAGCAAGTTCAATAGGGGACAGCTGGATCCAAGATGATGGGCTCATACCCGAGAGATTGTCGGATTGGATGATGATACATTCAGTATACAGTACAGACCACTCAGCATGCCAATCTACTAGAGCGGCACGAGACGAGACTACCGGTACCAACCTTTCATATTCTCATGCAGCGCTATGTAGCAGCTTATCTTATATTACTGACATAAGTCATAAGCAATAAGCAAGCAGCACGAGACCTACATAGGTAGTGATGAATAGAATATAGACCAGCCCGCCAAGAAAATGTATTTTTATCAACGCTTTCTGGCGCTTGCCAAGAGGCGCTTCTTCAACCTTAGCTGCCCAGTGCATCCATCTCAATGAATCAAATTGTGATGGGATTCAATTAGTGATGGAATTCAATAGAAAATGACTCCGCTTTTTCAACGGAATTAACAGATCGGATAGATTGCTGGCTAGACAGAAGGGAATCTCAATGCCAATATACATATAACATACTACTTAAGTGTACCTCAGCCTACCGGACTGTGTCTGGTGAGATTTGAGCTCAAAACTAATCACTATAACCAAGCTGCCTTGGCTTCCTGGCTGCATAGCTGCATTATTGCTTCGTTCTACTTACGACTAACAAGAGAATTTCATCGACAGAGGTAAATATAAGTACTGGTATACTAACAAGTTATGCCTTTTGGTTGATTCTTCTGTCTTCCCTTACCGCGACCTCCAGTGGAGAACATGTCAGCAATGCCGAACTCCGGTATTATTTTTTCGAAACAAAGGGACATGTTCTTTCTCTCCTAGGTCTTACAACCGACATACACACTTCCATCCTATTCGAGGTTTTGATACATCGAAAATTGGCCGGGATGGTGCAACAACTACCATCTCCGTGCCGTATCCAGTTGCGGTAAGCAATATCCCACTACCATGTGTAGCATCGAATCTGTACCGAACCTTCGCTGACATGGATGATATATAGAGATGATCATGAGGCATCGATGTCTCATGCGTAAATACTGCAGCTGGATATAAGGTCAGGCTTACCCCCAACCTAGAATGCACCCCTCAGCTACGTTCTCTGTTCCTTCTTTCTATCATAGTCCACTTCTTTTTAGACCGGATACCCTTCATTCATCTTGCTGGGCTAGATTGAAGGATTCTCCGTCTTTCATTCTCTTTATACGCCCTCTTCTTATTGATACCAGTGAACTAAACGAGGCCGGAAGCTACTTCAAGTATTTTTTTTCTATTTCTGGTAATTAATATCTAATACGGAAGAACTTGTTATTTGAATTCGATATACTGGAACGAAAATGGTTATTTCAAAGATATTGCTTTCGTTTTTATTACTTGCAGTGTTGTCACTAGCCTTCCCAATGCATGCGGATGGAAGAGAATATACACATACCCTAGCGGCGGGGAGCAGATGGGGCAAAGGCAGGAGCTCGAATATTACGAATACTGTAAACAAGACCAGCACTTTGGCGTTGGAGTTGGGTTCGAGGCCCGGGAAATGCTCTGGAAGACCAAAACTATATCGAAAAGCATGGTATGCCACGATAAGCACCTCTAATAATTGATTCACAATTTCTAAATTCGGATGAACAGGCATACCCTCACGGCTACCGAACGTAAGGCATACATTGACGCAGAATTGTGTATGATGAAACTCCCTGCACGCCTCACCAGTATCAACCCAGCCGTCCGGAACTTGTTTGACGACATGCAAGCTGTGCACCAAATCCAATCTGACCATATCCACTCGTCAGGGCACTTTCTACCCTTCCATCGATACCATATGTGGGCACACGAAACTCTCCTCAGAGAAGCATGCGGATATACCGGAGCTCAGCCATTCTGGGAAGAGCAACAGGACGCAGGAAAGTTCGCCTTATCGCCAATTTTCTCGCCCGAGACAGGATTCGGTTCAGCTACAGGGACGGGAGAGGACAGCTGTGTTTCCGATGGGCCTTTTGCGGGGATGATGCTCTCCGTGGGCCCGGGGTACTCAAATCAATTTCACTGCCTCTCCAGAGAAGTCAATGAGACCGCTTCCCTGATGTCTGCAAAGGTTAATGTTGATGCTTGCCTTCAACTACCCACATTTGGTAAATCATGGCCATGTATCGAAAACTTGCCCCACCGGGGCGGACATAATGGTGTTATGGGGGAGATGTCAAATGCCGTTTCAAGTCCCGGTGACCCACTGTTCTATTTGCATCACACATACATCGATAAGTTATGGTGGGAGTGGCAGAGCCAAGACTTGAATAGTAGGCTCACTCAGATTGCTGGTATGACCACATCACGGAAACCAGCAACTGGCTGGGTGCTAGCAACATTAAACGACACACTGACACTCCATGGTCTGGTGAGAGACCTAAGGATCTCGGAATTGATGGATATTCAGAGCGACTTATTATGTTACGACTATGTGCTCTAAAAGAAGCTGGCGGATTATGAAGATTTTGCACATAAATTCCCGAGACGAGATGGTTTCCTTTGTCCATCAGATGGCATTTCTTTTGTTCTTAGAGATTAGACATAGAGCTAGATCTGGGGTACTTTCTTCCCAAGTGTGTGAGCCCTTGAACTAGTGAAGCCTATCATATACGATAGGCTACGAAGTTGACTCGACATTAGGCAACATTAACACTCATCTCACCCAACTTCAACGCTCTCGAGCTACAACCGTACTGTAACTATTAATGAACATACCTATATATATATATATCTTGAAATCTACCCCATGGCCATTACTATGGCACAAGCTATAACCCTCAGTGATGAACATCTGTAATGAGGGCGAAGCATCGTTGTAGGCGTGATGCTCTGTACGGTGGATACTGTTATATAGTATACTGTATATAGCCGATTATACAGGACGGTCGTATTTTCACTAGGAAGACAGTAGTAGGCCTATAGAATATATTGGGCGAAGGGCCTGGGGGATATGATTGTATATACTGGACATAGCTTTCAGTGGGCAAGGTAACATCTGATAAATTGTGCTGTATAATAAATAGTACTAGATATTGACGAAGAGTAACGTGACACGGACAAACAGGTTTTGGGTCACCTAATAATGTGCACATAACTCTTCGTAACTATATTACTTGTATCTATCATATGCAACGAATATTTTTCTGGTTCACAAATATAATACAGCTAAGTGGCAAAAAAAAATGAACGGGCCTTATGCAAGCCGTGTGTATTTTAGGCTTAGCCGCGCACAGATACAGTATGCAGTATTAGAGCTATATGTATAGATCAAGCATGAAATATGTACATACTGTACATTGAACAAGAAATGCCATGGATCTAGTACTTTGTATACCAACCCTCTGCCTTAATAACAGCTGCTACATGGCGAGGCATTGAGCTGTAGAGACTCTCCAATAGCGACTCTGGAATATCCTTCCAAATCTCTAGCAATGCATCTGCTAGTGCTTCCTTCACTACTGCAGGTCCCCCAGTCATAATTATCAGATTAGGGAACCTTTTATGAAGTTGACGCTTCATGTATTCCCAAATATGTTCAATTGGACTTGGGTCAGGAGAGAGGCAGGGTGGTCAGAAACTACCCAGTCGTTGTCTTTGAACCATTGGCTTGTAAGTTTGGAGGTATGAATTGACGAGTTGTCCTGCATGAAAATTGGATCGTCAATGCCTAGAGATTCGCTCAACGGTAAATGGACATCAGAAAGGACGTGTGTCAAGATCTCAATATATTTAATGGCATTATTTCATCCATCTTGCAAGATCCATAGATATCCTAATGTTGATCCATAAAAGCATCCCCATACCATAAAAATATATCATGGGATGTCCTATAGTGAGAGCTGTTTTTGTTTGCTCGGTGCTTGTAGAGCAGTAGTATCTAGGGGAGGAACATCTGTAATCTTTCCTTTCTTCCAGTTTGACATCTCATGGCGCTTTGGTTGTAGTAAACAGCTCTAGCTGAACAATAGACAACTGGTAGAATATTAGAGCTATTCTGAACGTACCCCCGCTTTTGTTCTATGGTGATTGTATTCACATTCGATTGGACATATTCTACCTCTCAGTGGTCGTTCATATGCAGAGAAGCCAAGCCGCGAATGCATGCACCCCAACCTAGCCGCGCTGACCTGCATGCAGCCTACCCTAGCCGCGCCGGGTTTTATGCGTCTCCAGCACTTTCTGAACCAGCGTGTGTGTGTGCGTGAATAAACTCTGTGCGTAAGTGTCAAGTATGTGTATGTACGTGAAAGTGTGTACTGTGCTGCAGATCAACATCGTAGGCTTCCTCGATTATTTTCATGATGCCGTAAAAATGGTTAGCCCAATCAATTGTTCCATTGCTGCGTTTGAAATAATTATTTGGTGGAATGTACCTGATGCGTCGTTGTATGCTTCAATGTCGAATTTCCTTTTGCTGGGTTCGAATACCGGATCGCTTAGGTACGTCCATTACATGTGTTGTGGGCATGGTGGTTTATGAGCGTGCATGCATGCGGTTCATGCTGTGGAACCGGCACCGACGGCACATGCCTCGAGTGAATTCATCAGGGGCAGGAAGCTGTGATAAGAGCGCGTATACCTTAACAGGATTCCCAAACTTCGGTCGGCATAGGTAGGGAGGACCAACTGAAATCTAGAACCTAGAACTCTCACAGCAATGCCACCGGAATGCCTCACGGCTTCTGCAGTTTCCCAAGAGGAAATACCAAAGTTTAAGTTCAATGGGAATGAGATAAAAAAGCCTCAGGGTACCAGGAGGAGGGTTATCCGGGTTAACGAGGTGGTTGGCGCCATCCCAGATGCTAAACCCTCGGACTACTGGCGGATATGGGTAAGAAAACCCATTCCCATCTGGGGGTGTTTACTAATAAGGATGAAGAGTGCTGCTAGTGACTGTATAAAAGAGGAGAAGGATCTTCTGGAATACTCGAAGTTTAAAGAAATCCCAGATTATAAGCTGGAAAGAGTCTGGTTGAATTTCAGACAGAAGGTTAAGGACAAGGTTGATGCTTGGAGGATGATTATAGACAAGAACCAGTGGGTGCGATATCACTTTATTCATGGCAATTGGTCCGCACTTAGGAATAGTTCTCTTCGTACGCTTCCCTTTCAGTATGTGGGTGGTAGGTAACTAATGCTACGTAGAGAGAAGCCGGAAGCGGAGAGCCCCGGAGCTTGAGAATGAGGGCGTGGTAAAGCAAGCTCAAAAGGAAGAGGAAGAGGAAAAGGAAGAGGAAGAGGAAAAGGAAGAGGAAGAGGAAAAGGAAGAGGAAGAGAGAGACAGCGGGTCGGAGCTTGATATTGGTTTCTAAGTGCTCCCGGGGACTCTGAGGCAAAATTTCTCCCTCGTGAGAATTGCCTGGAGGGAGAGATTGTAGCCGAGCAAAGGGTATACATGACGAAACGGACACATGAATTGATGATTGCGTAATCAGGCCTCACGGAATACCCCGCATGGTAGGTGCGGGGTACAAAATACACAACCCGGTCAGGAGGTACCTACAGGAGGTACCTATGAAATTGAGTCTTTGTCGTTATATACACTTTTTGCCACCTACAGTAGCTATGACAGCTGATTGCGTTTTATAGCGGCTGAACTTAATACTTTTGCTCCGGGTGTTCCTACGCGCAAGGGGCTTTTTTTTTGGCGGAAAATTTATTGAGATTATTGGTGCTGGTGTTGGTGTTGGTGTTTAGTTTTTTTGTTTTTTTTATCGAAATATTTTCTAATGTCTCCCTGAATAACCCATTTGTATGTGTCTGACCTTTGGAAATAGATAGATCTGAGTGCGGTGTGGACCGATCTGTGGGGACGGAACCCGTGACTGGAGTCCAGGAACCTCAGCTAGGGGTGACTTTTTAAAAAGTTACTCATTATTTTATATTATTTTTGGTATCGGTTTTTTTTGTTTATTTAACTGAACTTTATTTCTGTTGCTGTTGCTGTTTCATTTTTATTCAAAATTTTTTTTTTCAAATTTCTGGATTAAATTGGGGGTGTTGGGTAATTTCTGGCTTGCACTGGTAGTTGGGCCTGAGGTATATAAGGGAATGAATAAGTTTGACCAACGACTTGGGGCAAATACTAGTTGTTTAAGGTACTTACGTGATGTCATGTAAGCACACGGATCTAACAGTTACCCTCACATCCAAATTCAACCAATAATGGATGCCCAATACCCCCCTTTTGCAATATGGCCACCTTCTACCCCCGCTATAGGCCGAATGTCGAGCGGGTGAGCCCATGAGCACTAGGTAGGTAGGAGCCTGTAGAATGATGTTTTTTAAAGTAAGGGCACTAAGCTGCGCAACGTGAGCGAGCAATTTCGAGGGCCCCTTATTGAATGGAGCTACCCTGAATTGAATTCAGGTGGAGTTAACAAGACTATGCTTATATCGGGTATGTTTATAACGAGAGTTTATATTCTGGTTGGCAGACTAAAAGTTTATAAATCGATACATAGATAGTTTGAGGGTAACAGCAGTCCAACAAACCAACTACACAACCCTATATAAGCAGATCTTTCTTCTTTTTTACTCTCCCACCACCGACCTCAACCCTTCCACCCAACTGATACCCCAAAGATGAACTGCATAGAAATCCTCCTAAACCTTGACAAAGCCAACCATTGCAATCTGTGAATCTCCATTTTATGCGGCCTCGCCTACCACGCTGGCATTTTCTCTTCATGGGTACCATCAAACCCCGCATCTGTAAGACTGACATCCTTGTATCAATAGGTCCAGGCTGTATCATTACCTGCCATTCCGATTTAAATTACTTGGACCTCGTCCAAGGAAGGTCAATATTATCCCGAACTCTCGGTGCATTCTTAAACTTTGAGATTATGGCTACCTCGCTATTTTGTACTATTCTCCATTTCCTACAAATGCCGACCGTGTCTGCTGGTGTAATCTCGAAAAACATGTCTCCAACCAGCTTGGACTATTACAAAGAGTCACTGTTACCCGGATGTCTTCAATGTTTGTGTCATCGTTTCGAGCATATCAGCGTCCGGAAGGGCAGTCCCAGCCATTTCAGCATCAAATGCCCATTAACGCCTTATAATGGTGAGATTCCTGAGCAAGGGCATTGAACTGAGGGTATGGCATGTATCTGATCCACAACTCCATCTCTGGCCTAAACTCGATCAATGGCATAGAGGGATCGGGGGATGATATCATGCACGAGGTATTCTAAGGCATCGAGACATATATTGGTAAATCTAGTCTTCTACCTAGACCTTTCTATGCAGATTGAAGGTGGTCTAATTTGTTGTATGGCTGGCCCCTTGATTCTTTGCTTATGAAGAGGGAACGGGTCAGCTATTTGTCGTCCTGCAGAGACACAGCATTAGTTCGCGGTTTGGAAGGGGGGCCGCAACGTTCGCCATATGGTGATATCTCGGGGAGGGCAGATTCTTGTCCAGTACCTCTCCTGGTAGATATATATATAAACCTTTCTCCATCTCCCCCTAGCCCTGGCAAAAGTCAATTGCAGTGATGTAATGCTCAAGCAGGATCTTTACACAAGCCGGTCCATCTGATGCCATTGATGGAGTCAAGCAGCCAGCTGCTCTGCCCTCCGCAAATTAGGCAGCACCAAGATGGCTGGATTGGGAATGATATGAAGCCCTAGGTACGTGCTAAGTTTATATAATGAAGTCCTCAATCATGATAATTTATGGACAATCTGCAGTGCCGCGCTCTCGATATGCAGCACCAGGCCGGGCCCATCCAGATCCTTGTACAGCCTTTTCCTGGACTGTACTAAAGCTTCGAAAAACACCGAAAAACACCGTCCACAGATGTGGCGAGACAATTAAGCGGCCCCGATGATACTGATACTCAGGATATTCTATTTCAATGCCCTGGATTGCCACCGAGTGCAGACTGGTCCAGTGGTCCAGCTTGGGAATCCCGTGGTCCCGTAGTATTTGCAGTCTTGTCTCAACAAATCCCTCTCGCAAGTAACGTCCTCTAGATAGCACGAAGATTAGAGCAGCACAAGAAACCACGAGACGCATCTCAGCGTCTGGATGTTGCGAAGTCTCAAAGTATTCGTATTGTGTAGCCTGTGGGCTGTGTACAACTAGGTTCGCCAACAGTAGCTATTTAGGGGGTGGATACTAACATTTTGACCTAGGGATGCCTTCCCTGGTCCATAAATTGGGAATCTATGCCCAAATTACTCCGTAGATAGCTTTCGGCAGAGTTTGGAAAGCCGCAGTCCCTTGCGCAGCCAGCGCCCACGGCCTGGGCAGTGCACGCTGAGCTAAACAATGGTAAAGTACTAGTTACTATATTTATTGGGATTCGTGCTGGGTGATATCGCACGTTCTCTACACTTCAAAAGAGGGGATGTCGATTGTATGGGAAACCTCATTCTAACACTATATACATCCCATTGTTAACAGAACACAGAAGGACATTTTGTCCGTGGTTTGCCCTGGCAAAATACACGATGCAGAACATCAAAATGCATGCCAACTAGGGCGTTCACATTCATGTCATCAAGCACATTCATGCCATCAAGCGAGACTGAGCGACAGTCAACGATGGTGATTGGTAGCTTGAGCTATCGAAAACCATGTCATTGTAGTATTAACCAGAAAGTAAAATTTAAAATTAACCCAAGAGAATACCAAACATAAATATAGCAAGCCCAGAACCCAATAGAAATAACAGTAGCCCATTGGCCGCCGTACACCAAGAATACAAGAAGAAGTGAAACGCAAAATCAGAAACAATGCTATCTTGAGTACATCTCCCCCTACCCATTTGTGTTATCGTCCGTTGTATTGCCCATGACCGCCTTGGTTTCCATGACCGAAATATATGCCATGACTTTGTTGCTGGTACTGCCCATAACCTGGTTGAGGATGCGGAGGAATAGAGTCTGGTTGCGCCAGCGGCTGCTGGGATATCGGACTCTGCTGATACTGCTGACTCGATATCCTCCCCATTGCTTCGCCCACGCCTCTGTTAGACGAGCTTACTGTCCTAGAATGAAGTTGCCTCTGTGCAAGGGCTTGCTGTACTGTAACATTATTACTGACACCTGATTTTGTCAGGTCTTGTTTCTCCTTTTCCCTAGCTTCAAGTGCACCAAGCAGCCCTGCCTGATGTGGGGGTTGTTTTCGAATCTTCCCTTCTTCCATTTGCAATAACGTCGTCCCAGTTCTCCGTGCAATATACTCTTGCTCTCGGGCTGAGAGATGTGAGGACAAGTCAGGTGTATTTATAAGCCCGTGAGGTGAGAAAGCTCGCGATGGGGGACGGGGTATTTGTTCAGCGGATGAATTTCGTGATGGGCGTCTAGAATGCACATAGCGATTTCTTGCTTGTGATTGTTGTTTGGCAGCAGCAGCCTGCTCCGCAACGTAGCCTTCAGGCGTTTCCGATCTAGCTACAAACTTGCTATTACCACCAGTTTGTACTAGGCCAGGCTGCCACGCCATCTTTCGGCCTGTCGATGGCAATTTATTATGGCTGACAACCTGTGATCCCTTTCCATCCCCAGGTTCCGGTGATGAGTATTGTCGAAGGTGAGGAGATCGCTTGGTGTCATCGAAAACATACGAGGATCCAGTAGAAGGATTTCTCTTGTGTCCTGCACCAACCAATGACCCATCCAAGTTCTGTTGCGTTGTTCCTTTCATATACTCAACCGGACTTGCGTGTTCCGAGTGAATACCATGGACGGAGTCGGTAATTTTACCATGGCCCCTGCTTACAGCCTTTGCTTGTGAACTCGGCTGCCCGAGGGTAGTCCCAGTTGACAGACTCCTTCCGTGATTGAATGTTCTCCCAAAATCAACCTTAGGCACATTGGATTCTACCTCAGATGGGGGGATCCCTGATCTATAGTGACTGTCCCCAATGGTAATATCACCCGCATTCCTTTGACCCACAGTTCTCATCACACCCGCCCTTGCACCCTCAGCTCTCGGTGGCGGTTTTACGGGCTCATGTTCCTCATCAGTACTAGCATAATCATCAGTTTCATCGTTGCCGTATTCACTGCCGCTGTCACTCTCACTAAAAGTGCGTGCTATTTTGGTCGCTCGGCTTAGTTCAGACATGTCCTCCTGGCTGGTTGGTCTTGCCATCTGCTGTGAAACCCTGTTCAAGGCTTCTGTGTTCATCACATGGTTCGCGAGACTGCCCAAACTGTCAGTGGAATGCGGAGTTTGAATTGAAGATACATCATTTGACGATGCAATGTTTTTAGTCCTCAATGCGGGTGGTTGCGGTGCATTATTGGCCTTGAAGGGTATCTTTGCCGGGACAGGAGGGGACGGCAAAGGAGGCATCATGGTAGAGCCTTGACTCAGATCTAATTGGGAAGGCCGGTTGGCCACAGATGGTCTCAGCTCATCATTCTCCGGTCCCCATGAAAACTTAATTTGGTCGTTATTTTGAGGAGATGCAAGTTCTTTGGAGGTCGGTCTAGATCCCTCCACGGAGTTATAGTAGAGGTGCCTCGGTGGATCAGGTGGAGGTGGAGAATGAGAGCGTCTCCGTGTGCTAATTTTGGTGTCTTCCAACGGTGGAGGTGGAAGGGGATGGTGAGGTGAAGGTGTATAACTTCTTGATGCGGAAGACCATTGCGTGGCCGACTCAGCACCCAACGAGGTAGTAGACGTCCATTCAGGTCTTCTTATGGGCAAATCCTCAAACATGTTGCTTTCATAGGATGGCCTAGGTGGCCTGTCACTGTAGTCCTCTGTATCGTCGTCATGGTTTTGCCGATTGTTTCCATGTTGATATGCGGAACTAACAACAGAGCCTTGAACTAATGTTTGCAGGGTTGCCATGGACATCCGTGATTGAAAACCTGGGGTTGGAGGTAACGGATGTGCGGGCCGGGAGCTAGGAACATGTGCCATGATTGGGGTCGACGGAATATCTTTTGGTAGATCCAATTTAGGGTAACGCGTCGAAAGAGTATTGAAGTTCGCAAACAATTCACCATCATCCTCATCACTGTGCACCTCGCTGCCAACACCATGTACCGAGGAGCGAAAATCACTACCATGATGTTGGATGGCGGAGGCTGTAGACGGCCGCTCGTGCGGAGAATTCCCTACCGTGGTTTGGTCATGATAGCTCACATAGCCTTGTGCTTCGGACATTGATCGATTATGCTTTCCAAATAAAGGTATTGAAGGTGTCAGCGGGACATGCTGGGGTGGATAGGGTACTGCCGGAGAAGAGGACGTGGACGATCGATTATCATTAAATATTATTGTGGACACCTTGGATTGAGCCGGGAGACTATCTCTAGGCACTTTCTGAACCTCCTGCATCTTTTTGAGTGTCAACTCTTTCAGTTTCCGTCTCCAATCCATCTCTGAAAATTTTTTCTGCTTGTCCGCCGAAATCAAATTCGCAACATCCGCGACCTCCAAATAGCCATATTTTGCTTCACGAGGCATGGCAAACATCAAGCTCCTCATGTCCGTCACATCAGCTGCCAGTCTCTCTGGCCGACCATATAGATGGAACGCGTCAAAGGCTGGGAATAGCCATCGTATCATCATCTCAAATCCAGATACACTTGGATGTGTATCAGGCATGACAAACACAAATCCTTCCCGAGGCTCCGAGGCATTTTCGGTAGTAAGTTGACCTTCTATCTTTACCAATGTGGAATGTTCTATCAAGGCCTCCGATTGAGGATATATAGCGTAGCATGAGTATACCTTAGTTATCGTAGCCACAGGTGTTGCTTTCTTCGTCTTCTTTGTAGCATAGAATTTGATATTCCCAAGCACGAGAGGCTCACGAGATTGCTTGCCTTTTTTGATCTCTTTTTTCCACTTCTGGTACAACTTCTCGTCTGGTGGTGTTATGACTGCCCAGTACTTGTTCCAAGGTTCCCCCGCCGCAAATCGAACTCGAGCCCAATCTTCGTACTTGAACCGTGTTCTCTGCATGAGGTTGTTAATTCCATTGATCGATTTGCCTTTACTACTAATTAATGCACCAGTATATGCTTCTTGCAACATGGCGAGCTCGAACAACGCAAGCCTTATACCCGCTGTCCACTGAGTAAGTGAATGATGACTATTGAAATACAATAAATAGCGATTTTTTTTAGCTGTAGAGATGGAAAGAACGTTCCTCAGTGTCGGGGTATCAGCGGACTTCGTAGGTAACGTATCAATCTACGGGTCTCAATTAGTCTGATGAAACATCTATGGGCGTACTGAGCCATGATGCACAAACCATTCTGATTGAAGCATCTGTCAGATTGAGGAATGTTGGAACGACTTCCTCATTTTCCCCTGCTGAATCTAGAGCAGCAGCTTCCCATAGAGACAAAACTGTTCCAACAAGTTGTGCATAACACTCCATCCATTGTCGGCTTGTGTGTGGTTTACCATCTATCCCCGCAGAATATATGTTAGTTTCTAGAGAAGATGGTGAATTGTATTGATAGACATGCCTGGATTCAGATCTGTCAGCTTTAAGAAGTATCCCTCTGTGTATAGTTTCTTGGAGTGATTGCTGAGGAAGGTAAATATAGGTTGTAGTTCAGGTGGGGTTTCATGAGTGACATTCAAGAGTGGTGGTTGTGCATTCGGAAGAGGCCGAGAGGGTGTGTGACCATTCCGTGATAGAGTGCGGTAAGGTGAGCTATTTGTCACTGGGGGTGCTGGAACTGGCGATAATGGCGTTGATTTGGCCTTCTCTCGTGAGGATGAATTTCCCATCAGCGATGAGAGGGAGAAAACTGCTGACGCTTCAGTAAGCTATTCCGGCTCCCGTATTTCTATACGCATATATATTACCTTTAGTTGGAGCCATGTGACTTTACTGAGCGCTTGCTGTTTGGAGCCAAGAAGAGGCACGAATCTCAACACAGAGTTCGGAGCTGGTCGACTACTGTTGGATCGCGGACGCTGAGTATGGCGGAGTTGCAGGTGTGGTGCAGGTGCAGCCTCAAACCAGATATGTTGATGGAAATGAGGGCAATCAGCAGCGTTGTCCCGACCCCGGAACGTTGCGACGACAAAAACGAGCGAGGGTTAAGAAGAGATGTGAAGGGATGCAGCCCTAGGTAGTGTTTACAAGAAAGCTTCAAAAAGACAAAATGGTTGATGACAGTGGAGGGATGGATGATATGATGAGCATGTAACTGTGGCTGGTACTTACGGAGCGCGGTCAGAAGAATTACTTACTGAGATCCTACCCACGCACCACCAACGTTACGTACAGCTCCCTCTAGAGAATAGAATTTTCCAAAAGGCAGCTACTCCATGAAAGTGCAAGCCCGGGCAAGCCCGGCTCAGATTTGAACCCATAATAATCATGATGTATGATCCCCCCCCAGCTGGAGGTCAGGTTTTCCATTATTAGCCCGATGCCAGGTCAGGTATATCTCAGATGCAGGAGAAACTTACAGGCAAACATCAATTCGTGGTATAGAGACGCAATCTCCTCCTGGGAACTGCTCTGCTCAGATCGTGCTATGATCACCATCACTTTTGTGTACAATACATGGCAATAATAAATACAACTCTGAGTATGGGTGGATTCACTGGCGTGCTCGGACCGAGTGATCTTGCTATCAGGCTGTTCTATATTTATCCAAGTATTTTTTTGATAGCGCTGCAAGTGGGTAAGCGCAGTGTACTAAGGCCTATGTAGAGTACCTAGTCTATTATAGCTAGGCTAGGTACCAGTCTGCTGGTTACTTAGTCTCGTTCTGGAAAATATTTACCAGCAGACTACTGAGCATACAGTTAAATCTACGGAGTGACACTACGTTCACTGGTAACTTCCCCTTTCCGGTATAGTTTCCGGAGAATTCCGATATGTGCCTTGGATATGTTCCTTGACGCATCCCACGGACACCGCTGATGGTCAAAATTCTCTTTGTCTTCTCCGCCTGGAATACGAATACTGAAAAAAAAAAAGAAAAGTCATTTGAATTTCAGGTATTTGGACCTCTATGGATGGTTCAGGTCAAGTTCGCCGGAAAATATCTACAGATTTCCCAAGCATTGACACATCTTACGCCCTCATCGAGTTTTGGGAGTCTGCAATGAAAGCTGGAGCACAGATGATGCCCAATCTAGAGCACTAGAGAAGATTCAAGCGGTGATGTTTTGACATTACCATTGCCACATTTACAAAGACTGGCTTTAATTTTTATTGGAGTGGAATCAAGTATTTCTCATGTGTAAGCTTTCCTACCAAAGTCATCGTGCACAAGATAGCCCTCATCTGCTCCCATGTACTCCGTACCTCATTGAAGAAGGGGCAAATAATTTAATTGGAAATATACCTATGCCCGTTGCTAGCAATGAAAAATGAGTAAACATTTGAATTGCCACTGACTTTATGGAACATGTTTGAGACACAGTGCTATACCACACTCTCAACACTATGCCACATATGAACGCGCTCTGCCAACACTGGGCTCAGGCTTCCCAACCAGCTCGGCTCGCAGGCAGCCCTGCCATATGCTCCACACTCCCGCTCCCTGTCTTGGCCACAAGTAAGCCTCACGCATATCTGAATCTCTAGCTCTTGCTAATTTCAATATTCCAGTAACCTCAATATTCTAGCGACCTCCATATGGCAGCGACCTCTATAGGACGGCGACCTCAATATAGGATACTCTGGTTGGCACAAGGGCCTCGAGACCTCCATATGGCAGTGACCTCCATATGCCACCGACCTCAATATGCCACCGACCTCCATATGGCAGTGACCTCCATATGCCAGCAACTTCTGTATGGCAGCAATGTCCTCAAGGGAACAACAGATATCATAGTTCTCCTGACTAAATACGTCATAGATTTCAACACCAACGGTGGAATGCAACTTGCAATCGAGTTGAAGAAGTAGATCAAAGAAGCAGATTGTAGACAGGCAATCATGAAAGTGATGGCAACTAGATAGCAACTAATGGTGCTCCAATTATCCCGTAGTGGTACTTCTTACGGATTTGAAAGACCTGTGGCAGTTTTCATGGTTAAACTCAGCCTCCGAAGGCATCGAGAGCGTTACCTTCGGACTTCATTGTCGCCTTGATGGAGTATATCCTGCATGGATGTGGAGACGGTGCCCATATATCAATAGATGTAGGCTCAAAGACTTTTTCCGGGAGGAGGCTCACAAGGGGTTCCTGCTGAGTCAACGCCAGGTGATCTTGTCCCCAGACCAGAGGTTGCAAATATGGAGGAGTTTTTTGACTAGATGTCAGACAGTTGGGGTGACGAAGTGGAAGTTTCAGTATGTGATGCATCATATCAGTGAAGCTCCTAGTTGGAAGTCAATGTATGTTTGAAGCTATGGTTGTTTTTGTTTCCTGCATTGGGCTTGTTGCTTTTTTTTTGTCTTATTTTTCTACGGCATAGGGATGTTATTCTCTGGTTTGGTGCGGGTTTGAGGGGCGTAATTTTCCTTTCTCTAATCCGGATAGGAAAGTTTTTCCTTCTCCTCGGCTATGATACAAAACTTGAGCTTATGATGTTATGGAAACGTTTTTGCTTGAGGCTATGGTGCCTTTCTTTTTCAAAATGGGGGTGTTTCTGGGTTAGGGCAGGTTTTCTATTATACGACATTAATCTCTCACATTCTGAGGAAGGAGGTCAATAATCAGGATAGCCGCACATCGGTAATACCAAGGGATTAATCTCACCTGCCGATTGACATGAAATATCATATATCCACGCACATTTACACCAGGAATAGGAAGGAATTAGCATATGTACATGTAGGTACCATACAACTCATACATCATCATGACCGCATGATAAAATCATATTAAAACTAAGTACCGTGGAGTTGTCTTATCTTGCCACAGCATATCTTGGGACTAAATATAAGCCATTAATAAGCTGTATGTAGAGGGAAGAGCCTTGGATACAGCCCCAAGATATCACCTGCAATGGAAAGTTGGATTCGGATATCAGTCCTCGGGGGTTGTGAGTATAGATGTGCATTTGTAGGTACTACTGCATCTCGGCCGAGGCACTGCATTACTCTATTGTCAGCACCAAGCCAAGGCGCAATTGGCCATCTGGTTTTTTTTTTTTTTAAATTATACTTGCCTGTCTTTCCCGGGTGAATATTGAAGAAAGTTCGTTGTGTCGCACCTTCATAGGGATTATTGGAGAAAACTCCACGACTCTGGGCCCGGGTGTTTCGTGCAGCCTGCAACGCCGGTTGCAGTTCCGCCGCCCCTCATTTGCCAGGCCCTAACCATCCCCGTTCTGCGGGAAATTTACTTCTTGGTACAGTACTTAGGTAGGTAGTTATATATCACACCTGCAACCGGAGAAGTTCGCAACCATCACCGTGCGCAAACACCCGCTGCTCCGACGCATGCAACCGGCCCAAACTCTCCCGACGATCTTCTGGAAGGAACGCAACACGACCGGATAATAATAATGAGACAGGCAGGCGGCATCAACAGCGGGAACACTGCAGGAGCATGTATGTATGTACATAGTGCTTGTTTCAAGCCCATCTAAGCCAATATACTTTCGTTTATACATATCTCAGGTTGGTCTCAATTCAGTTGACTATACACTCAGTCTTTGTTTCGTGTTTCGCAGCCCTCGGCAAGTCGGCCCTAGGTAAATCATCTTTGGGCGCGATTTGACAACTACAACAGCCAGACTGGTTATAACAATAATTATTTAAGCATTTAAGCAACATCATCACCACCGCGCAATGGCGAGCTCTGGGCGGCCCCACAGGACGGGCGACCTAGCGATGGCTCTCATATGTCCAGAAACCGTCCTCTCGTCTCCTCTTCATTGCATTCCGCTGCCTACTCTTCAGCATCTTATCGACACCAATCATCAAGCAGATCGCATTAGCTATGTATAACAATGTCAGTTTGGGGTGTTTGGCTATTGCACAGGTGTACACGGGAATCACGTTTGGGTTATAATGTTGGTAAGTTTCGACGACATGTTTCAGGCTACGTTCCCTCGCAATCGACTATTAAGAATGAAATAATAAAACCATGCACTCAGATGAAGCATCTATGAATACATAGGTGGCTGCTAGCAATTATGTATTGGGCTAGATTCATTGTCAGGACTTCACCTCCCATCCAAGGCCTGCCTCACCCTTGATAATCCACCCCATTGGCGCTCTTTTCGTACTCATCCTCCTGATTTTTCTTACGATCGCGTCACATTTCTATGGCCCGGGACATTTTTGTTGATTAACCAAGCGCCAACAATTGTATTGCCCGCAATCTGGAACATGTTTCCCGTAGTTGAATTCCGATCGTCTCTGTTTCCTCCAAAATCCAAATCGGAATAGCCAGACAGGTTCATGCCGTTCGACTTCCTATAGATGAGCTTAATGTTGGCTCTGAGGAGAAGTGGGATAAAGCAGAAATAGTGAAGGCTATATCAGGCCTGATACTAATCACAAGATACATGAATGATCCAATGATTGGGATGCTTCTGCAAGATCGTCCCCATCTTGAGCCATTAACAAAAATCTGTATTTGTTAGAATCCAAAGGAAGAGAAACCTGGTTGCATTCGTTCATTCCAAATTTGACGAACAATTGGCCAATACATGCTTGTTGTGGGAGGGTTACGCTCTCTGTATTCGATTTGAATGCCTAGTAACCATCTTAGAGGACCTAGATCTCATTGCTGTTACCGGCGAGAGTAACGTCGTCGACATATATAGCAACTATCACTTGATGCTTCATATGTATCAAAACACATGGATCAGAATTTGTTGTCACATATCCTAGGGGTATAAGAAATCAGGTTAATCTCTGGTACCACTGTCTAGGTGACCGTTTAAGGTCGTATATAGAATTGTGGAGGCGTGCACAACTTCGTTTTAGTTCATACCCAGGTGAATGCTTCATATAAATCTCTTCATCTAGCGTCTCATAGAGGAAGGCTCCCTTTATATCCAATTGATCAGGTTGAGACCAACCTAACGAAATTGAGAGGGCAATGAGCAATCTCAGTGAATCATACTGACAACTGGGGACAAGATTTCATTGAAATCCGTCCCAGGTTGTTAGAAAATTCCTTGCGCAACGAGTCTTTCTTTGTACCGACTGATATTACCCGAGGAACCCCATTTTATCTTGTAAACCCACTTATAACCCAACAATATTATACCTAGGTGGAGGTATTTTTTTCTAAAAAAAAAATATTCAGTACTTATATGCAGTCCCAGTAAGGGGACCATGATAAGCCACCCGGAAACCCCGGGTGGATTCAGGACAAGGCAAGTTAATATCTGTCAGGTCCGGCGATAAATCAAAGATGTGCTAGGTAGGCAGTGAGAGACGGGCCCCCGTGCTGTCACTAACAGATGACCCCAGGGGCCTGACTGAAGCCCGCCCCCTCTGAACCGAATCAATCAAGTGAAAAGAAAAATTCGAGAGCGCTCGCTATAGAAATAACCGAAAAAAGCCTGCGGTCTCAAGAACTTCCTCCCCCTCATTTCTCCACTCGGGTTTGTCTAATTCCGCCCATGTGCCCTCGTTTCCTAAAGAGGAGAGCTCTTTCTCGTTCGACTTGAATGTTATATGCTGCGTGTCCTCCGTCAGATGTCCGCATTCACATGTTATGTCATCCGCTTCGCCAATATGGTGTAACCAGCTTTTCTGTGGACCTCAATCTGTCCGCATCCACGTATAGGATGTCTGTCCCATTCGCATCTCCGGTCCCCGACCCCCTCTTTCCTTCTTGCCTCTTTTCAGGTTGCCTTAGAGGCTGACCGTAGGCCTCCTTCCCTTCTATACCAACATGGCTCTAACCCAGCGATTTTGACATCCCTTCTGTCTGCCGATTGAACTAGAGCTGTCTTGATATCAGCTTCGATGCCTGATCTTGGAAGTGCTCCTTTGCTCATGTTGGATATTGATTGTATCGCCGCTTGTGAGTCTGAGAGGATCGCGACCATATCCGAATCTTCCGTAGTAAGGGCCAGGTGAATTTCCTGAAGTTCGCCTTCCGCAACAGTGGCTGTGTCCCGTAGTCCGCCTTCTCTGTCCGTACTGTATGCTGCCCTGGCGACCATCCCCTGAATCCCAGTGCCTTCAGTGTAGCAAACTCTCCAACCTTCATCCAGAATTGATCCTATATCCGCACCCCAGTATCCTTGGTGTTTCGACCTCTCGGAAGTTTGGTCAATGATCACCTGGTGATTGGTGGGAAACATCCTCATGCCATCCCTTTGCCCATATGAGAGTTCATGTGGCTCCACCGCAGTCTTGTAGAATGGGGAAATGGGGCTGTCTCGTTGTCTCGTTGACAGTGTGGGCCCGGCCAGCGAGACAGGCCCATAGGGATTGTCTTTGGGAGGGCTGTGTGGAGGAGGATGTTGGGGGTGATTGACTGGTTGGGGGAGGGTGGATAGCTTGGAGTGAGATGGGATTAGGGGGGGGGGAGAATTATGGAAGCTGCCGGGGGTGGAGCGCCGGGTGGGGTGGATGCCGATGTTGCTGCGGGGTGGGGAGGAGGAAAGGGGTGTGGCCGTTGATGTGGCCATGGTGCGCTGGAGGAGGAGCGGAGTAGCTTTAGCTGTTGCTGCTCCTGCTGCTGGTGCTGTAGTGGGGGTGGGCATGAAGAGTGTCCGCCAGCATGCCTGGGCGGAGGAGGGGGAGGAGGGATATTGCGGTGGAGTACAGTACCGCGTATCCCCGGTGGCAATCCAATCAGCGGCTGTGGGTAGTGCTGAAGTCCATGGCGGTGTTTGGGTTTGTTGGAGGGGGGAAGAATCCGAATTGCGGGCCCCGCCAAGCGCAGCGGTGTAGAGACTACTGGGCCCTTGGCGAACAGTCTTGAATTTTCTCCACATCTCCGTCGTACCTGCATCAACCATTGCCAATAGCACAGCGAACAGCGCCATCCTGACGGAGGCAGGGAACGAAGCAAGGAAAGGGGGATAGAAGGGTAGAATGCATCCTCGACAAACACCCACAGCCATGGCCGCTGCACTGCGGATCACCGTGGCAAACCAATAAAAAAAAACCTGTCTAGATGCAATTTTTTGGGGGGGTGTTTAGATTTGCAGGTGCAGAAGCTCTTGGCCCGTCTATATATGGACTGGTTTTGGGGGGAGGAAATTGGAATTGTTGTGTTTACCAGTTACCCTCAAAGCCCAATTAAAAACTTTCTGACTTCCAGATATATCTCTAGCGACAGGCAGGTAAAAAAGCTGTATATATATAGTCACCTCTATGTTATATACCTACTCTTTGACTCTTTCTTTTTTCTTTTTTGCCTCTCATGTAGTAAATAGTGCTCCGTAACCTTGGAGCGAGGGTTCACAAATTATATGTATTCAAGTACTAGAAGTAATCACGTGTTTTTTTTTTTTTTTCAGCGAACCGCAATTCCCTTCGCTTTGGAGTATATCTAGTCTGGTTGGCACAACGACGAGGGTCGTTGTGCCAACCAGACTAGAGTATATCGTGGTATGAACTTACGTACTGTATATAAGATTGAGCTTCCAGCACATACACACATACATACATACGCACATACGTAAGTTTGCCCCACTCATTTTAACCCTGTCAATTTTCCAACAGCAATAATTCCACGGTTGGAATCTTTCTTCTATTTTTATTCTATGTAAGGTACCTGTTACCATGACGGTGCTTTTTCGTGGGAAATTTAGTCTCATGCCGTGAATGCAGGTTAATTTGTGAGTTCTTGAAAACGTCTACTAAGAAAGCAATTTGAAATTGGCGCCAGACCCTCGTAGTACGAGACTAATATCTACAAGATGTAGTCTTATCTATGAGGAGAGCGGTGTGGCGAATCACTCACTACACAAGGTTTAGGATGCCAATGATTAGTAATATTCCCATCATAATGCAACCGCATATATTCCGAATGTCATAAATTACTCTATGAAAAGGCCCAATATCCAAGAACGGAAGTGAGAGTTCTTGGCATGGAGGATTAAGTTCGGTGATTTTTGCCCTTGTCCAGATGATCACTTATTTTTACAGCAGCATAGATAGAATGATCGCTTCTACAGGTATAAACCTATACGGTTGTTCTTTACTCCTTCAGTACCCACGCAAGAAATGGTACAGCAAAGCAAAGCATGCTCTAGTAATATAACATTTTCTCGCGTGTATCAACCCCATTAGTAGCAGTGTCGCAAACAGGTATAACACCCAATAATTGCACGTAACCGGAAACCAACTAGAGCAGCTAAAACCAATTGCGATTCAACGATCCAGCGTAAAAGTTGTTATCGTCAGCATGGTGTGGTTCATTCCCTCGGCAACGATAGCGATTGACATTCGGTCTCGGTACTTGGTAGTTGATCCATCGGGCCGGTTATTAGCGTCGATCCGAAAAAGGAAGTCCAGTTAGCCCATGCATAGTATTCCGATAACCATCGGTCTAACGAATTATACACCGCCGCCTGTAACCGTATTCACACCCCTTTGTTAGCATGATTTCCTAGTCTGGTGTGTCATGCACTAGGTAGAGTACCCCACATCCTCCCTGTTAGACTCAGATTTGCCGGAGGAGCTCTCCGTGTTCCACAACAGAACCTCAACAATTTTCAAATGCATCATAATCACAGCCACGACATTATGCGCAACAAATATCGAAAGAACAGAAGGATTGGAGATGCCTTACCCGACCTCTCGCATCCTCCCAGAGCAAAGCTAGGAATTTGATAAGTACCCTGTGCTCCAGTGCCAGTTGTTGTGGTAGGGGCTCGGACGCGAGTGAGCTTATTCATTGTGTAGAGGACACCGGCGGTGGAGAGGAGAAAGACGGCGGCAGCATTACGCTGACTATGAGCGGTTCAATGTTAGTTTATTAGCCTGATGATATAAAATGGCGCGACGGTATTCGGGAACATACGTAAAAATTCGAGTGATAGGCATGCCTCTTATCGAGTAAGATTATCGAGTCGGAGATGGTTGAAATTGAGCTGAAAGGAAGTCAAATATCCACTGTCCAGGAGATCTGTATTTGTTGGCCACACAATGAGTAGAGCTTTCAGCAGCAGCAGCACCTGTTGCGCAAATGATCAGCCCTATGAATCTGAAGCCACCAGCACCACAGAATCGGACCATTTAGAGTTCAAAGCGCTGATAGGGATAATCTGATTCATGATATGGAGGTGATATTGGACAACAGTATATTACAATAAATCTTCATGCAGGAAGAGTTGATATCGTACCTTACTGACGCACTCACCCAGTGCAGGAAAAAGGCTCACTTGAAATTATATGAGCTCTGCGTAACGGGAGTCCGGAAGATGCATAGACAGGCACGTAAAATTGAACGGAGTTATATATCAGATATTATTTTGTCAATTGTAAGGAGTGGATGGATAATGAGGAAAAGGCAGAGGAGATAAGAATTGAAGGTGAGGGGACAGTACGGAGTGTGGACTGGCGACGCCGGACTTGATATGATAGCGCATTCAACAAACGACCCCTCCAACGTCTGTGCCAGTTACAGCTGTAACCTGCACCTCAATCAGGTTCACGGTTGATGTGCATGACCTAAAAGTTATGCCGTCCGAACGCAATTAACTTCAGGCATTTTGATTGCTGCCTTGGATACATATAACCTGAACCTGGAGCACTTTACCCTCTGGTTGTTCTTCTCTGGTACGGTGGGTACCGAATAGCTGCAACAAGATTAGAAGTTGGTTCTAAGATTCTCAAGGAGTGTATTCTCTGTTGTTGGGCGATTATGGCATAGCAATCCCTTGAAAGGTGTCGGGTACGGATAAATTCGGAGCGGTGAAACCCAAAAAGAAGATACCGGTAGGTGGTGTTGGGCACGCGACACTACCACCAAGATTCAAAATGATTCAGAGGCGTACCTAATCCCTGCTGGTTCATGTACATAAAGTGTACATCAACTAACTCATTCTTGACGTTCAGAGGTCAATTGAAACGGAATTGGCAAGATGTGTCTGAAAATCTAAACACATACTACGTACCTATGGTTTGATGTTTTTTTTCCCTTTTTCAAGTCTATACGGAGGCGCGGAACAAAAGTCTTTTCCCCTTTCCTATCTGGGAGTTTAATATGCAGGACTATGCATGCATGGATACTTGGCATATGCATGGGCATTCACGCATATTTACGGATGTCTCAGTGCTACATATGGCCTTCCACCCGACTCAACCACATCATCAGTTGTCTTACTTTCTCACTGTTTAATCTCTCAATTCACTGGATATCGCCGACAACTCAATTGGCCAGATATCAACTCTTCTCCAACTATGGAATTCATCATATAGGTATCAGCCCTTCACCCACCCTCAACCCCTTCAAACCAACTCTTCCCAAACATCTTGATTCATCAAGTATATTGCCCTTCTCCGCCCTCTTAAATTGCTTATATTGACCTCAATTCTTAGATATCAACTCTCCAATCGCATAGCCCCTGATCCTGCCAATCGAGCACCTCCCAACCTGCCGATTGAGCACCTCCTAGTATTGCACATCTTAAGTCTCTTGTTGGTATTCAAGAAGTGTCAATTTGGATGATCTTAACATTGATGAATGGAGGTATATGCCGGAGACTGACCAAATTGTCAGTGTTGATCCGATCGATATCATGATCTCAGCTAGTCCTAAAGGCCGAAAAGAGGTCCCCAAAGATGGTGTTCAGAAGCGTGGGAGGAAACCAGGGCGTCGGACATACAAGGAACGCTTCATGCCGTTATCAACACCTGGTGTGAGGTGGGCAAGGGGCGAGGGCATGGTTACACTAGTCGCAGCCAAATTGAATTCGAACTGAAATGCATATTCCAAGTATTTATGCGTGCATATGTATGCATATGCAGGATTTCCCAGAGAAGAAAGGGGAAATGACTTTTGTTCCGCACCTCCGTACGTTCTGTGGAGCCTAAGGCTATGAGACTACCCCGTTCCCTCATCTTAAAAGACTTGGTACACCTATGGAACAACGAGCTGCTCAAACGTTCTGCCTCCCCGAGCCAAAGAAAACCGTACAGAAATAACCCCTGCTTCGCCCGCCATGCCCCTTGCCCGACATAAAATATCGCAACTTCCGCCACCACGCCCCATACCGGCCCTCCCCAGATGAAAACTCCACCATTTCTCACCAAAGCTCAAACCAGATCCAGGTTAGAGAAGAACGTCTCAACCAGGTCCACTGTATAAAATTCCCGCCCCATCTTTCACTTTCTTCGCCCACTTCCTCCGCACATCCTCTCCTCACCTCCTTCCTATCTCTTCTCCATGTGAACATACCAGGGCCATACGCCTACCAGTCTCCACATGTCTTCCACACCTCCGACAACTAGGGTCGACCGTATCGTCCAAATTCGCTCGCCAGGATTGGAGGTTCCCCTTCCCGGATCTGCAGTGAATGTAGTTTACCCTCGCTTTTCTCTCCCGTCTAACCATCCTCTTCTAACGCTTTTCCCTATTACCTCCCCATCCCAGACCGTTGTCATTCTTCCAATGCCTATCATCCCCTTCACCCTACCCCTGTCCGAGCACCAGCTCCCCCCTACTCGCCCCTCTTCACTCATACTCCCGTCCGTATACATCACCGAATCCTCTTTCACTTCCTCAATCTTCCTTATTCAGGGGTCTGGTTTTACGTCTTTTGACAAACCTAAGTCCACCAAAGGCATAAGCGTCTTCGTCACCTCCCCTCCCAAGCTCAGCTTCTCATTCCCTTACTCTTTCAGGCACCCCGCCTTACTGTTGATTGCCGTCAGCACCGATGTAAATCCGTCATTCAACAAGTTGGTTCTCCAAAGTCATCCCATGCTCTCCCTTCTTCTCGATTTCTCCCCTTCTCATCCTCATTCAATAGGTCTCCCAACGTGCTGGTATCCCTCATTATCTTCCCCATTAGTCTAGCTTGCGCTGCGGCTCGAACCATTCTGGGTGATTCCGCTCCCCCTATTTGGTTTATCAGCTCTCTTTTCGACCCATGTGTTGCGTTGACACACTTCTTGAGGGCCTGGTACTGCAGCTTCTCAAGCTCTTCTTCCCAGTCCCACTGTCCTCTCCACCCAAGCTCTGCACCCCATAAGCTCAAGGTTTGATGGTGGCTTGCTCTCCGCAAACGCCACCGGGAGCAAGCCACCATCAAACCTAGTATTCCCTGGGCAGAAAATGAATGACTAGAATTTCCTATCTGGAAGATAACTCCCGCAGTTAACTGACCAAAGGTCAATATATATCTCTTGATTTCCATTCCTTTCCCAATTAACGATCCAACAAGTTCCTGAAACAACTCAACTAACTCAATGTTGCTATCTCGGGTACTCAATGCATTTCGTAGTCAAGACCCTGAACACCGCTCCGAGGTCAATCAGAAACGCCTAATCCAAAAACCTTTCTAGTCTCTTGAATGTTATTTCAACTTATCAATTTCCCGTTTCTTCGCAAGGGCAGCCATTGCCTTCCCTTTATAGCGAACAGAGCCTAGAATACTGCTCTTTGGTGCTGGTAGCGGCAGAAAATCGTCGAAGACGGAGAGGTCTACAGAAGCATATGGGGTATGCTTCGTGAGGCCCGGTAATGGAGACCTTGGTTGCAATGTAGATCGGACTGGGTCTTCTCTTTTCAACTTTGAGAATGTTGCTGAACCTAGTGCTGGGTGCTGATGGGTATGTTGAGGTGCCGAAGCTTTGGGTCCAAGTTTTAGGGGAAGGTCAAGATCGTCATCCTTATCACTGGTACCTCTGTGCTCCACTTCAGCCTCTTTCCCTTTGTGAACACTTTGCTTGAAATTTGAGTGCCCTGGTGCCACAGGGGTAGCTGAGCTTTCACGGGTCCTTCCATTGCCATATAGCCATCTCGAAACATTACCCTCATCAATATCACTGCCGCCATTCACGCACTGGGCTGCCTGCCTCTGGCTCACTAGCTTACTTTTACTGCTGTGGAAACCAGCCGCTGCCCTTGTAGTCGCCTTCACTTTCCATTTTGTACTCAAATCTCTTTTTCGCTGCCCGGAGCTCAACATCAGTGCACCAAGACTAGTCCCTTCCCATTGACTCATTCTTTCTTTTTCTTCCTCGTCGCTATTTGATCCATCACCATCCTTCACCCGAGGTATGATCTTGAGTAAGTACTCCTGCTCCTTCGCACGGGCAATGCGCTCAAGCTTTGTGAGATGTTCTTTGCGTATCGTTCCTGGTCCATTCACTGGTCGCTGGATCTCGGAAATACTACTGGCGTTCTTGGACGCTGCGAGAGCTTGTAGGCGTTGGTACTCAGCTCGGTGAAGGGAGCGAGTAAATTGGTGGGCAATATCGTGGAGCTCATCTTCGACCATGATGTAACAGTCGTCGGAATGAACCATGTACCTGCATGTAGTTTGCATCAGTAAGATCCATGTAGGTTGATCATAAGGAGTGAGACTTACTCAAGGCTTGATGGGGCACATGTGTCCATTCCTAGAAGCGACAGGTAAGTTACTGGGATACAATCACTCATGCTATAGTGGTGTTTACTCACGCTTCAAGCTGCGTTCACGAGTGGTGCTCGGGACATGCCCCTCAGCTTCGAGTCTTCGACGTTTCGGCGGCGCCGGGGCAGCAGTCAAAGCAGTTGTATTGGCTGTGGATGTTGAGGTATAATTGAGCCATGGCAGAGTACGTGGCATTGCCCGTCCGTTATTTCGGAAAGCGATAAGACTGTGGAATGTGGTGAATGTTTGGGGTGTTGTGGTGCCAAGGTAGAACTTACTTAATACGGGAGGCAGGTGCACGTGACTGGAGTCATTTCCTGGCTCGCGGCTAGGCCACACTGAGACTAGCCATATGCCTCCACCAAAAAAAAAAAAAAAGCGAAAAAGTTCTTATCGAAGACAGACGCTCGGAGATATCCATTGCTATTCACTCTTGCACCGCGGCATTGTATACGTTACATTATCACGAACCTACGTCTAGCCCTGAGGGAATGAATTGAAGCTGCGACGTTTGTGGGCATCACATACGCAGCTCTGCTTCTATTGGCGCAGTCTAAAATTCGTCCCTATATCTGTCAGACACAGTATCCTTTGGAGTAGTCTGGTTGCACGACCCACCTCCTGCCTTTGGAGGGCTCTACATATACCCCTCTATCTGCTGAATTGCATTTAAACACTTGATTTCGAACAGTTTGACTTTCGAGAAATTTGCATTCTCCAACCAAACTCAAGGATACGGAGACAGCTTTCACCCTAGCTTTGCAACAAGACTACCTAACCTTGGGTGCTCAGTCTATACCGGCTGTTGATCAATCATCCACTCGATCATGCTCACGAGAGCTACGACCAAGCGCATTCCCCGAGACATTCCCCGAGGCCGGATTCGACCATCATCAGCTCCTTATACCGAATATCTACCCTCCTTGCCATGGCGATATGTCTCCACACGAGGTAACTCACAGTCCCGCTGCAGCTCGGCATCTAGTTCTGTTTTGCCACTCCCCTTGCGGAGAACGTTGGACAAAGTCAGCGAAGCCTCGAGCAGAAATTTTGGAACAAATGCGGCTGTGATGCCCGAGCCCGCATATGATGAAGGGATTTCGTACTACGGAACTGAACCTATTTCATCTCCAAGGGGCCACAATGGGATTAAGCTGAATCCTGATTTTGTTATTCTTGATACCCCAGACCGACCAGCCGTTCCTACAGCGCATAATGGAGTCTCCACTTTAGTCAACCCGGCCGATATACTCTCACACTACTTCGTCTGTATCCAAGCAGGGCAATTGGCTCGGGCACAGCTTGTTTTGCAGCAGCTTCATAAAACGCTGGATCGGGATGCTCGGGAACTCACTATATGCCATAACGCCTTCTTAAATGGGCTTTTTGAAAAGGCCCAAGAGAATAAGGAACATATACGGGCTTTCTTCATGTGGTATGAGGAAAGAATGAAAGGGAAATACCAGGTAGCACCAGATGCAGAGACAGTTGCATTGCTCTTGAAAGCGAGTCTCTTGGTGCCCAGCGAGAGCATTGGTCAAGTATATCTAAAGAATTACGTCAATCTTGCCACGAGGTCGGATATTCCTATCAATGAGGTTTTCTCCAGACCTATATTTACTCCTGAGGAAGTGAAGTACATTGCAAAGGTCCGATTCAAATCCCGTATGTTATTCTGGTTTCCAAGCTAACAGTCTGATGAACAGTCTACTGGGGTCAAAATGGACCAACTGAGTGAGGAGCAGCGCACTATTTTAACCAGCAATATCAAGGTCACGAGACCAGTGGTGCTCGATGTGCCGGAGCTCATATCGACAGCTGTTAAGGGTCATGGATTGGCCGCAATCAAGCAATCTCTTCGGTCGCTCATTGATCCGGATTATATTCCAGGCCTTACCTCAGAACCCGTGAAACCGATAGACAGACAAAAATTGCTGGAAGAGGATGCTGTTCAAAGTTCACTTGATCGATGGAAAAAGGATTGGGAACAAAGGCAGGCAGCCGGTATCCTATCCGCAGACAAGAATCTCAATGTATTGCTGTATGAATGGCATACTGCTTTCGTTCCACTCATTAGGCAGGAGCTGGGACGAGTTGCAGAGGCAGAAAAATCCCCTGACCGACTTGGTAATGGCGATCGCTGTTTATACGGCCCCTTCATGAGGTTGCTGCCACCGGAGACGTTGTCCGTCATCACAATGCTGGAGATCATCAAAATTTGCAACGATGGCTCGGTCATAGCCGATGGTGTCAAGTCGTCGAAAGCTGTTATGAGCGTTGGAAATATTATTGAAAATGAAGTACTGGCAGCAGAAATTGTCAAACAGACGAAGAAGTCTGAAACATTGAATGAGGCCCTGAGCACCCCAAGCAACTTCCGCATGTTCGTTCGGAGAGAGCGCCACCGGTCGGAGAGGGGCCAAAAACCCTCATACTATAATATTCGTCCAGAGTGGCCGACAGTGGTCAAGGCGAAGCTAGGGGCCATGCTAATTTCTATGTTGATACATTGCGCCAAAGTCAGGGTTCCACCAAGGAGGTCAACTGATCAAACAGGCAGCTTGGAAGGAGCCCAGCAAGATGTCAAAGAGTCTATACAACCTGCTTTATTACACAACTACCAGTATGTGCGAGGCCGAAAGCTTGGTATAATCAAACTCCATTCCGAAATTGCCAAGAAGCTCAGCTCTGAGCCTTTACGAATGAGCGTCCTCTCTCGACATTTGCCAATGGTAGTTCACCCACGCCCATGGACTGGAGCGCGGGATGGCGGTTACTACTATTCTCCAGTAACAGCAGTACGAACTAAGGATTCTCGTGAGCAGGATCTTTACGTCAAGGCCGCAGCGGTGCGAGGCGATTTAGAGCAGCTTTTCCTTGGATTGGATGTTCTGGGAAGCACTTCCTGGGCTATTAACGAGAAAATTTTTAACGTCGTTCTCAAAGTGTGGAATTCTGGTGAAGCAGTTGCTGATATTCCGCCTCGTGAGCTGGAGATTGTATTCCCTCCCGAGCCAGACCCATCTAAAGGCCCTCTCGCTCGTATCAACTGGGCCAAGGAGATGAGGTTAAAAGTTGCAGAGAAGAGGAATCATCATTCCAGTCGTTGTGATGTCAACTTCAAGCTTGAGATCGCTCGTGCCTTTTTAAAGGAAAAGATGTACTTTCCTCATAACGTCGATTTCAGGGGGCGATCTTATCCTATTCCACCACATCTTAACCATATTGGTAACGATCTTTGTCGAGGTTTACTCATGTTTCACGATGAGAGAAAATTAGGTGAAAGGGGTTTGCGTTGGTTGAAAATCCATTTATCCAACGTATACGGTTTCGATAAAGCTAGTTTCGAAGAGCGAGCAAAGTTCACAGATTGTCATATAGATGACATCAGGGATTCGGTCAAAGACCCATTGAAGGGTAAGAGGTGGTGGCTCAATGCTGAAGATCCGTGGCAATGTTTAGCAGCTTGCTATGCCGTTAAAGAAGCAATGGATCTCTCAGATCCCACGGAGTATATGTGCCGACTTCCCGTTGCACAGGATGGAACTTGTAACGGACTTCAGCACTATGCCGCCCTGGGAGGAGATGGGGTTGGTGCTCGGCAAGTCAACTTAGAACCCAGCGACAGACCACAGGATGTTTACTCGGGTGTTGCAGAATTGGTGAAGGCTAAGCTTGAGGCTGATGTGGTAGAAGGTATTGAAATGGCTAAAAGACTATTGCCGTTGATTACTAGGAAGGTTGTTAAACAAACAGTCATGACCAATGTCTATGGAGTGACATTTATGGGTGCTAAGGCACAGATTTATAATCAGCTGAAGTTATTGAAGGAATTGGAGGGACGTGAAGATATCCACAAGCATGCTTTTTATCTTACCAAAAAGGTGTTTGAGTGCGTTCGAAGTATGTTTACAGGAGCCCATCACATTCAAGATTGGCTTGGGAAGAGTGCCTGGCGCATCTCCCGCTCGATGTCACCAACGCAGATGGCGAAATATGCTGCTATGGAGTCTGAGCCTGTGAGATCTGAACCGAGGAAGCAGAAGGCTATCCCCCTGGCGGCTGCCACAAAAGATCAGAGACTGTTCTATATGACTTCAGTTGTTTGGACCACTCCGTTGGGGCTCCCGGTTGTACAACCGTACCGTAGGAAGGCCAACCAACTTGTTCCAACATTCCTGCAAAACGTTTTTATCACAGACCCAAATATTATTGATGAAGTCAACTCAAGGAAACAGATGACCGCCTTCCCTCCGAACTATATTCACTCGCTTGATGCTACTCATATGTTGTTATCCGCAATTGAGTGCAATAAGGCGGGTTTAACTTTCGCTGCTGTACACGATTCCTTCTGGACACACCCTAGTGATGTCGACACCCTCAATCGGGTCCTCCGTGATGCATTCATTACCCTCCATTCTTCAGACCTGATTACTAAGCTCTACGAAGAATTTGTGTCCCGATATGCTGGATTCAAGTACCTTGCGTCTTTCCCTGAAACCTCTAAGGTCGGCGCCCGAATCAAGATTTTCCGTCTAAAACAGTCGATCGGCAAAAGGAGGGGTGTGAATGCCAGTGAGGAGCTTATGATCGAGATGGAGCGAGACAGACTACTCAGGTCCAGTGACCCAATTGAGCAAGAGAAAGGAAGGGACATGGTGACTGCTGCATCAATTGCTGAAAGTGCTCTTCCCGAGGATATGGAAGCCGGCTCGGCTGGTGAGGATGAGGAGAGATTGTTGGCCGACATCACAGGAACAAAAAATATTGATGAATTCGTTAGTGACGAGATGACGGAACCACAGAACGCGCCAAATGCCCAGCCGCAGGTTGTTATGTTGGGGTCAGAGGATGAGGTTCCTGATTCGATGAGCGGTGTGGAGTTCGCAGAGGATGGGATGTTGAATGCGTTGGATGAGGATGAGGCGATGGAGGCTGCTGACGTTGCTGGCCCCTTCGATGAGAACGGAAAGAAGAAGGCGAAGATGGCGAAGAAGACGAATGGCGAGAATGGGACAGAGGGGAAGGGTGGAAAGGGGAGTCCAGAGTCTATTGTCACGTTGGGGTCAGAGGATGAGGATCCTGATGCGGTGAGCGATGTGGCGTTGGAAGAGATGTTAAAAGCGTGGGATGAGGATGAGGCGTTGGAGGCTGGTGAAGTTGCTGATTTCTTCGATGAGAACGGAAAGAAGAAGGCGAAGAGGGCGAAGAAGGCGAATGGCGAGAATGGGACAGAGGGGAAGGGTGGAAAGGGGAGTCCAGAGTCTATTGTCACGTTGGGGTCAGAGGATGAGGATCCTGATGCGGTGAGCGATGTGGCGTTGGAAGAGATGTTAAAAGCGTGGGATGAGGATGAGGCGTTGGAGGCTGGTGAAGTTGCTGATTTCTTCGATGAGAACGGAAAGAAGAAGGCGAAGAGGGCGAAGAAGGCGAATGGCGAGAATGGGAAAAAGGGGAAGGGTGTAAGAGGGAGACCACAGTCGAAGGCCTTGAGGCCTAACATGAAGGTTAATGTCTGGATGCAGCTTCAATTCCCGCCAGTCCCGGCGAAGGGAGACTTTGATGTAGCAAGGTTGGAGAACAGTAAGTACTTCTTTTCTTAGGGGGGCTACATCACATCTCCCACGCACTGCCAGCGTGTGGACCGTCATGCAGCATAATGGTGTTTTAATCTTCCCATTAAATTTCCTCTACTTATCATCATTGGATATTTTCGTCTGGGTGTGGGACCTTTTATGTTCTTTCAGTTTTACTTTCTGTATCATTGCTAGGGTTAAACAAAAACTCGTAAGATTCTTCCTTTTGCTATGAACGGCGGTGTTGGGTCTTGCTTTACGTTACTACAATTTTTTTTTTTCCATTTGCTCGTTTCATTTAGTTCTGTTGTACATATTCTGGCACATTGTGGCTATATTGGTGTAGGATGGGGGGTGTACGCTGATGCTGGAAAAAGTCTTTTGTTTTTCTCTGTCATTGCGATTATTATACTGTATAGTCGGTTAATTCCTAGATGTTTGTTCCATGTTCTCGTTGCATACTTGTATATTCTATTCTTCATAGATTAAAATCCAGAGGTCTAATTTCCTTTCAAAAATATCATCATCTTCTTTCTTATCGCCTTGTGGGAGATATCCATATATCAAGTCTCATATATTTCCATGGAATCTAAACTGCTACACGTATCTATCTATATCCACACTTTTCTCTGAGCTCAGTGGAATCAGTTTGAAATATCACATTGACTAAATAGGATTTTATTTAGCTACTTTAGCTCTCGTTAGTCATGCTAACCTTGAATACAGATAGCCGACACCTAATAATGGCGGGTGTTCTCAGGGTTTGTTTTCGGGCTGGGGGTGTTTGTTTTTCGGAGTTTTCTCGGCGCATGTATATTTACTGTACTTATTATAAGCGGAACCTATCGTTCGGGAATACAAACGAGCTACTGACCTTTTCAGATACTGGACTAAATATGGGTGTGATTTGGATACAACATGCCTTGCTCTAGTAGCAATTGATACCAAATCACAAAGAAACGAAATAGTTTGGAATAAAGAAAAACAATTGTTTTAGAACAGTTACTACATCTATACACCAAGCTCTGCTATAAGAATGAGAATGACCAACTCCCCCACCTATAGTTCCCACCATAAAGTAGATAAACAATATCGCCATCATCAAACCCACACTAGGCTCATTTCACAACCAACCTCACTCCACTTACGCAGCTTCCACCGCCTCCTCTGGCATGGTAGTAGCTGGGGGCTGTTCACCCTGCACATGCTCCACAACCACCATTTCCCCCCCAACCTCCGGCTGCGGCGGTGGCGGCGGCAATGGGGGAAACAACTCTCCCACCAACCCCGGCATAAATCTCTCCAGCCTCTTCCCTGTCTGCTCCCACAACTCCCTACTCCTCCTCTGAGCTTCATCCTCACCCCCATCTCCAACTGGCTGCACAAGCAACCCAGCCCCATTCATCACCAAAAGTACGTTCTTCAAACTCTCTCTCACGGCTTCTTCAACTCCAGTTCCACCCATCTGCCCGCTGTTCACTAGTCTATCCATTACATCTAGTATACCGCCCCACAGGCCCCCAACCCCTTCCCACTCCGCCAATACTACCATGTAATGTAAAAATACCTTACACAGGAGCATAGCAGCCTGGACCCTTGTCTCCCCCATTCCTCGAGGATCAGACTGATAAACTTCCGGCTTCAGTAATCTTGAAATTAGTGGGAACAAAACGTCACCAAAAATTGCAGTCCACTCGTGATGACCCCCCTGCACGGGGCCCTCAGAAGTAGTAAGTTCAGGAGACAGTAGCGCCCTTTGCAGTGCTGCAAACGCTGCCGCCCTAACTTCCCTACATGGGTTGGCGCATTGCGTTCCCAAACTCTGGAAAATCGGGCTCCAATACGTTGTCCAAGCCTCCTTCTTCTCGAGGTGGCTCTGGGCAATTAATGTCGGGACTCTTGTAGTAAGTCCATAAACCATCCCGACCGCCTTAACCCCCCTCTCTACAACTGCTGCGTCAGGTCGATCTTTCAGCTGAACTGCTTTTGCTTTTCCTGCTCCTCCAGCACTGGCAGTACCAGCCTTCTTACGATCCACAAGAAGGAGTTTATCCTGCTTCTGCTCAAACACCGACCCTACACTTGCTGCTAGGGCGAAGTCAGTTAGTAGCGTTACTACAGCGACGTAGTTATCACTGCTAACGTTACTTCCTTCCTTGGTAAGATATTCTGCTGCCTCAAATACCCCTTGCGCGGCATCATTCAACATCAACAACCCCCTGAGCAGAACCCAAAAGTCAGGAGAAATGACCATCTGTGACTTTAAACTCGTAGGTCCCCTAAGGCATTTCTTAATCCCTGCGATAATTGGATGCGATGACTTCTCCAAGATGCCTCGATCAAGGGTAGCAATATGGTGCAAGATCACTGGTGTGCGTATAAAGGTGTGTTCATGGCCTTGCTCAAGCAGTGATAGCAAGTAGTATATTGCCCGTGAGATAATAATATGGTGTGCATGTTGTGCACGAACCACACTCTGTAGGGCAACGGCAACTTGCTTCCCCAACGCCCCGATAGTGTCCTGATCCCTCAATACTAAACAGGTAGCGAGCTCCAGTACGTAAACAACTGCAGGGTCGTATTTGGGATTTTTATCAATGAATGTAGTATTAACTGTTGATGGGATAGTAGCGGGATCCGGCTTATGGATAATTAGTGGGGTACCTTCCTCAGGCAAGAGGGCAAGTAGAGCTTCAATAAAGTGAGTCAAAGGTTCGATGTCAAGATTCCTATAAAGAATAAAATCAGTAGGTTGTTTTAATGAATGCGAGTTGATGTGAAGTTACATGATATTCGCAAATATATCTCCTAAATAGCACGAATTGACGCAATCAACAGTACATAACGTACTCTCTAGCTCTTCTTCTGAGGGCTCGGGAGGCTCGTCACTGGCATAGCTTGACAAATAGGACGATAAGGCAGAAAAGAGCCCTGACTCTCGAGTAGCTTGATTGCGAACTATGACGGTGGATGGACTCTGAAGGGGTATAGGCTCAATTTCCAGCCCCATCTGCGGCCCGGAGAAATACGGCGGTATAAGCGAGTTAATGAAGAAATTCAAGCAACAGCGCATAATCTACCACACGCCCACCACCGTTAGCATTCCACCGGTCCTACAAATTTCGCGTTCAGGGTAACTCACCGACGTCCACCCATTCCTCAATCCTTTTTCATTCCCACTAATAACCCGAAATAGTACCACCGTTGCCAGCTGTGCCTTAAAGTCCCTCCCAAACTTCACTGCCAATTCACTAACCATGACACTACTCTCATGAACTTTCACCTCCGTATTCAAAGCAGTGCTAGGGGGTGTCTCCGTCGCTAGTGTACTAATGACCCCAAGGCACTGCACTATTCGATCCATGCATTCGCTTAGCTGGTACTTCGCCGCAATCTGCGCACATTGATCGAACCCTGTGATGACTCTCGAGAACACAGCATCGTCGGTAGCAGACATGAAGACGTATGAGAGAGTGGCGATGATAGGTCGCCACGTTTTCGCGAACATGTCAGAATCGTAGATGTTAGTATCAACCATGACAAGATCGACTACAGTCTCGGCTTTAATCAGGAGCTCTTTCCAGGCATAGTTGAAGGCGTCTTGGTTATCATGTTCATCCGGGAGGACGATTTCCTTGGTCTTGATCGTGGTATAAATTGCACGTAGATAGTCCATATCAAAGTCCTTGCCTCCGTTAACTCCACGAAGATTACGTGTGAAGTCCTCTAGCTTCATACGGTTCGACTCCTACAGTTGTATCCCGTTAACATGAATACCCTGAACTACTTCCTTGAAGGTGAAAAAAATTACCTTCACTTTAGGACTATGCTGGTCAGTATTGAGCATGATGATAGCATATGACAGCACAAACACTGCATCGGCATCATGAACCTCGGCTGGCTTGTCCCTCGAGCAATACTTATTTGCAAACACAGTCACGATACGTTCGATCAGTGCAGACTCTCCTGGAAGCCTAAAGCTCTCTAGTAAAGCCCTGAGCGCCTCGTCGACCCTCTTCCCCTGGAAATCAAACTGTTCAATGAACTCCACCAAGATCTTCTCATTCTGCTTCTTTGAAATATAATCTCCAAGGACAGTTTTGTTCAATCGTGTAGTCCCCTTCAAAAACCTAGCTATCGACCGAGGATCGTCAACATTCTCAATGATGCCTTGTTGAGCAAGGAATGCTATTCCTTTCTTAGGATCCTCATTGAATCTAGAAGTGCCTTGAATGATAGTTTGTTTTAAACCTCGTTGCTTTTGTAGCTCTGCAGGGTCGGGAAGTCCTTCCGTCTTTCGTGGTTGATTTAAACGATCTGCCACAAAACTGACATAGTGCAGCAAAGCATCAAGACATAATGGTGGGACATTGGTTGTACTCCAGGTAGCAGAATCCGGGAATGCATTTCGTGACAAGAAGCCAACAATATCCTCACACAAATCATTCCGATCCACATCACAGTCATAATTGACGTAAAGCTCCGTCATGAAGGTCGGGATCCTGACCAGTGCCGCAATATTCTCAACCATAGCTTCCCTAGCGTCTGGCCTTCTACTTCCTCCTTCGAGACCCAACTTCTGCCGCTCCTTCACTCCAACAGGTGTTGACCTACCGCTGATATCAGTAGATCGGGACGGTTTGATCAATGTAGGGGCAGTCGGAACCCCTTCGTATAGTATAGGGTCGATTCCTGGCTCTTTTGGAATTTCAATGCGAGGATGCAGACAAGCCACGAGATAGGAAAGGTATAGCTCCTGTTGTAACCTCAGCATGCCTCTAGTCGTAGCCAGTACCGTCCCTGCTACCCTTAGTGACTCTTGCAATATAGTCATGGTATCTGACCTAACAAGCTGAAACAAGTGCCGGCAGAGATCATCCTTTGCTAGCCCAGCCAAGCTAGGGTGTTTTGCAATCGACGGTCCAGCGACTTCAAATGCCACATCTATTATTCGTAAGGCCATTATCCGCATAGTGTCTGTATGCGTTTTGTTATGAGGATCCAGAATCTCCACCAATACACGCAACAGCTCCCTCATTGATGGTAATGAGTAGGGTCTTATCTCCACTTCCTCTTCAACGTCACTCTCGGATGCTTGCTCACTTCCACTCCCACTAACCAATCCTACTTTCTCAGTCTCCTCAGTCGAACCCACTTGCTGCTCCTCTTCCACACCCTCTGGAGTCGAAATATCCCCCTGGCCCTTGTCTGGGACAAGGCTATCCCCATTGATGGCCGGCTCCATCTTCACGGTATCCATATCGGCTTTGGAATCCTTCTCCAGTTGTTCAAAGGTCCCCGCCTCATCTTCTAACTGCTTGAGTCTTTCAAAGACAACTTGACAGATCACCACCATAGACATCTCGGCTGACTTTCTAAGCATTTCCGAAAGGCGCATCTGGCAGCACATGCTCAAAATCGTCTCCATCATCTCGCAGACACTCTCATCTCCCAAAACCTCCCCACATGGCCCAGAAAAAATTCGTTCCATGAGCTTTAAAATCCGAAGCAGTACCACCTCGTCATGTGCTGTATCAGACGCCTCGAACCGACAATGCGTGATGGTCGACGCAAGCAGCTGCATAGCAAGGGGTAATCTAGGAGAGTCTCTGGTAATAAAATTATAGCTGAAAAACTTAGTGATCGCAATCAAAGCCAGAGCGGTAATTGGGCCGCTCGTCGACGACGACCTGATAACCTGTAGAAACGGATGTAACAGCGACGGGGTATCGAATTGGTGTATATCTAGAGCTCATGGACGTCATCACATCAGCCTGTCGTTCACTTCGCACAATGACGGTGAAAGTGAAGCTTGCACCACCTCTACATCCTATCAACTCGCTTCTAAGTTTCGTAAATCCAGCAATCAGCGGATTATCCTACTTGCGCCCGTTAAACACCATTTTCACAATGGGTCCAAGCTCCCCATTCAAGCCCACTCCCAAAGTTAGAGAGGCAAAGATGCCCGCCTCACCCCTTCCAATTATAGATAATCACTAACTCAGATCATATATTCGTACCTGAATACTCTTTCCCCGCTTACCCCTCAACCCCCATCTACTTGCCAACCCCACATCAGGCCCCGGGGTCTCTATTCTCGCTTCCCCATCCCTCCCATCCGTCTTCACCCCCTTAACCCCCCTTTGAAACACCGGGCTTCTCGGACTCGGCGGTGGAATCGCGGCCTGAACACTTCCATACCCCGATGAGGTCCCTCCAAGAATAGCTGCAACCGAAGATTGTGCCCAACGGGCATGCTTCCGCATAGCAGATGTAACGCTTATACATTCTGTCGTAATCAAAGCAACGGGATCAACAGCTACTGAGATTCGAGCTCGAGCTGGAGCTCCAAACGGCAACGGTGGGGTATTCATAGATATCGTGTCCTGCATAGCTCCCGGACTGCGATGTGAACAACTTTGGAACTGTAGGGCAAGTGTACTGGTGGTGTTAGAAGCTCCTACCTCGAAAATCCCGGTAAGATGGGGCTGTACGTTTGTGCTGTCGGAGCAGGAACTGGACGTTCACTTTTGCAATGGTGTATCTATCTGGTATGCTGTGGGTAATTTGACACATGAGCGTATATTTGGTACCTCTTCTATTAGATTTGTGTTCCGAACGTATAATAAGCAGAATGAACTACAGCAACCATCACTATTTGCTTTTCTTCATGACTTCATGCAATCACGAAACAATATGTAATAGGAACTGTTCATTCCCCAGTGAATTAAGGTAATACAAATACACTTTAAAAAAAAAAAAAAAAAAGCATGTCTAAATGTCATTCAAACTCTATCGTGCGTAATCTCCCACTGTGATAAACTCATCAGACAAACATTACACTTTTATCTGACCCACTCGTATCTATTGACGATCTTCCGGTTTTGACAAGCCGTTTGCCTGCACCAAAGGCGTCAGTTATGAATTTTAAAAAATCTCACTGCGAGTATTTACCGCTGCCTCTTCTTGCCCAGTCTCCGAACCCTCTCCAACATGTGCCAGAGGACCAGTATCACCACCAACCAATTTATCGTCAGGTTTGTGGACGACTCCAAGGTCGCCACCTTTGGAATCCTTCCCGATACCTTGATCTTGTATAGCCTTGTTCTTAATCTCTTTCTTATCTTGCTCCCATTGCTCTTTCTTAAGTTCCCATCCATCATTAAGCCTCTTCTTCTCTTCTTCAGCAGCTTTTGCTGCTGCTTCGGCCTTCTTTCGCTCCTTTTCCATTTCCTCCTATAGATGGTCAGTCGCCAACTTCCCACTGTGGACTTCCACAGCCGTAGACACTCACCATATGTTGCTGATCATCCGCTGATGGTTCGTAAAGATGCCAAATTGTATAGTGGGGGAGACCGATGACGGAGAATTTCATCCGCTTTGCCATCTATCCGTAGAGGTCAGTCTACGTGAAAACGAGTGCAAGATAACAATGGAATACATACCTTTCCGAAGCCTTCAGTCTCTGCATGCTTCTCAAACGAGAATGCTGGAAAGTGAACACCAGATCTGAAGACTTTGGCCTTTGCAAGAATACTGACACCACCCACACCATCAATTTCCATCTCAACATCGGGATCACCATAAGGATCTCTGAGATAAGCCAAGTGAGGCCTCCATGTGGCATATTCCGCATACCCCTCAACGATCACAGCGTCCTCATCAAGAGTATCAGCAAGAGCGAGCGCAGTTTCTGACTCCTGCCACGAATTAAGATCGTATGGCTGTTCTCCCCCAAGCCAATCAGGAAGGGGTCTCCAGACATCTAGTGAAGGCGTTAGCTTTCGCGCAAATGAAACGAGACTTCAAATATAAAAACCATCACCCACTTGGAACGATGACATCCTTATTATGCCTCATTAGATCCTCCAAAATAGTTGCGGGAGCTGTCAGCACATCGACATCTCTCCAGTAAACCCAGGTGTGGTATGGCTGGAGGGCAGCACTCAATAGCCAATTCCTAGCTTGTGCCATTAACTTACGGCGGGATGCTTGAGCGGCGAAACCATGTCGATTGGTAACATCTTGTTGAACCTTCTGTCCAAAATCTTTTTCGAAAACTGAGATCTCTCCATAAGGGATCGCTGGGTTCGGATCAGCTTGAATCTTTTCGAGCGATTCCACCAGAGTAAGCAAGGTGCGATCCTTCGAATCAGACACTAGGAACGCCAAATCAATCAAATGATGAGGATAGGTGAAGTTTCGGAGGTGGTCGAAAAACAATGGTAAATTGGTCTCGGCGTCTCTGAGGGGTGCGCATAATAAGATACGTTCGCCCCTCTCCCATCCTCTCGCACTGCCCTGGAAATGGCCAAGATCGTATTGTCGGACGTTGGGTAAATCAAGCGTAGTTCGGAGGAGACTGCTCAGTCCTATACTGGGCAGCAGAAAGTATCGAAAAGAGGGAAATATCATCAACAGAATTATAGCAGATACAAAGGCTATCGCCAGTATCCTCACAACTAGCTGCCGCCTCCACCGGAGAGCCGGTTGTGCCCGTGGTTGAAACCTGGGCAGCATTGAGTTAGTCCTTGGATGTACAATATCCAAGCTATCCAAGGCCCTTCTGTGAAACACTTGATGATAGCGAGTTACCTGTGTGGTGATATAGAGAAAGTATTGCCATAAACATGGCCGTTCGAGTAGGCGTGTGCGTGCTTGACTGGCATTATTATATGGTATGCATACGGCGAGTAAGGCTGATCCGTATAGGGGGAAGAAAAGTCCACCAAAAATCGAGCTACAGAACGAGAGAATGGACAGTAGTTAGAACTGACTGCGGTCAGCTTCGGAAGAGACGGGTAATGAAGTTTGTAGTGATGCTGACTGTCCGGTACTTTACTGTATGTTGTTCGATTGACTCAGGAGGATTCATGATCAAGCCTAGTAAGAACCAGGCTAAGTAAGTAGCGCTACCTACTACCTATACCTAACCAGGTAAAGGTTGATTATACTCTCTATGTATACCGAGGGCAACCAAATAATTGCGTCCGGCGATATCTCATTATAATATTTAGAATGGCAGTGCCTATAGGCTAATTACAGTCGCTGAATTCAATTATCGTATTAGTAGCACCCCCTGAGTAGTGACAACATAGCTGTGACTTTAACCTCCTCCCCCAACGGTAAACCTCCTAACTCACTACCACCCTCCCCGGTACATTGCTATTTATATTATGAATAGAGTCGCTATAAGTCCTTGTATAACTATCATGGCATAGACAGTATAGGCCTACTTCAGAGATGTGCTATAGGCGTTGCAAAGGGTCAAAAATAACGTCGCCGCTCTCTCGGTATAGTCTGGTTGGCACAAGCAGCTCATCCAAATAGGTTGGTCACAGAGGCAGTTGAGGCAGCTGGGACTTCTGTGACCTAAGAAAACATGTGGAAGTGTGCTTAGAAGCCTTTCAGACACGGCTAGGGTACCCACAGAGTAGTATAGTAAATACCTAGTCTCGAACCCGACCGCTCCTAGGGAGGGTAAATACCTAGTCTGGTTGGTATGTACTGAGAGAGTGGACTAGTCCGGAGAGTGGACTATCTGTCTATGTATGCCTATGATAGTTATACAATACCAACCAGACTATACAATACCACCATAATCTGGTTGCGGCTTGTACTAACCAGACTAGTTATACAGTACAAGGACTATAAATACTTAGCCATGGGTAGGCTCGTGCACCGTTGGCACTAGTCTGGTTCCCCACAACGGCAAGTGTCCCTTAGATTTAGAGTAGAGTCAATCATAAAGTCTTAGCCTCACTGTTCTATTACTACTCGTACTGCTTTTGAGAATCGACTCCATCCATACACATACGGTACAGTTGATTAATTGACTTGTTTCTTGAATTTAACATTAAACCACTGTACCAACTCCTGCTGCGTTGCCTCTGAATGTGCAAATTTCATAAGTCTGCCCCAATATGCCACTACCGTATGTATGCAGGTTAAATTTTTACTACCCGCCAGGTTGGGCCGGAAAAATGCTGTGCATGCTATCAAAGGGGCATGCTATTCTAGCCATAGTTCCAAACTTGGGCCGGTCGGGTCTATGCTAATACCAGGTAATGCATATAGAGAGTATGCTATATAGAGGTTTGCCTGTATAAAAATCCAATTGGCACAAGTTCTGGAAATTGCTCACTCCCATTCGAAAGGCAATTCCCAGTTGAGTGCTCGCAATGCTCGGTTGCTAAATACGCTGCAACCTAATACATGAACCCAATGCCTTTTACCAACATGCAAAATTCAGAGAGCTTGAAGAAGTATATTTGGAGCTGGAAGCAAATGTTTATCTTCATTTGGCAAGTTTTGGATGGATGTTCCAGATAGATTGCATTCTTGCTTCACTTAACTGATATACAGGGAATCCAAGTAGAGAGATTTCTCTCTACTTGACTATCAACAGATAATTGATCAAGCCAACCCCAACTCTCATTCGAAAAAGGTTGACAGGGCCAATGCAGATTATGCACAGTTTTCTAATTGCTGTCATTTGCCAACCACTAACGGAATCTCCCTGTTAGGTCTGAACAGAAGGTTCCGATCGAGTAAGGCAACCCGTCTAGGTAGGATCACGTTTGCATGTACTTATATATGATGATTAGAAAGTTACGAGTTCAGATCGGTTGTCCAAGTACATGCTCTTCTGTTCGAACCTGGTACAAGTACACAGTCCCTTTCACTTTCAAATAAGATTGATTATAGGAGAAGGTAAGATACAAGTCAAATAGAGTTCTTGAGAGGTCCTGCAGCGGCTCTAATTGGCAATCAATCCTAACTTCTCATGGCTACTGCCATGATAGGCCCCTTTGATTTTCCTTGGAACCTTGTATTTCAATCTCCTTATGACGCCATTGTAGTAACCTCTCCATCTCTTAAACAGAACTCTAATTTCCACCGGATCTTTTGCTTCTGAATCTATCTCTTCCTCTCATTTAATTGCAATAGCGGTTGTTGGGCATCTTGGCACTTGTGGGCCGTAAAAGGTCAAAGGCTCTCCTGCTTGAGTATACTTCGGCACCACCATGTGAAGATTGTCCGAATGGTTCCTGTGAAAAGTGCTCTAAGGGCTTTCAGACTCATGCCACCATTCGAATTCCCTAACCTGCGCAGGAGACTCCCTACTTTGTCTGTCCTGTGCCAAATGTACTCATCCCAGGAGAGGTTGGACTTAATTCGTACGCCCAAAGTAGTGCATGCCAAGTAGTGAATGCCTGGATTGGTCCCACTATGGGGTAAGTCGAGCCTGTTTTCTTTGTTTGGGTCCCATTTAAGGTCATCCTGAGCTGCCGCTTCCCATAGAGCTCTGTCTATTAGACTGAGTACTATGTTGTGCTTTCTCGTAGGGAGGTTGGTGACTACTAAGGGGTTGACGTCGTCGACGTAGCTGAAGATCTTGACAGTTGGGGATTCCTTCTGAATATTGGCGTTCAATTTCGCAACTACCCGTCTCTAAGGTGATAGCTCCAGTATCTTGAGTTGCCTTTTCCAGGGTTCCTGCAATATAGATTAACCAGATGACCGGGGATAGTGGGCTGCCTTGTGGTGTTCCTTCCTCCATTCTGCCATTGCTCGTTGGAGGCCGTCCCACCCGATCTGGAACTTCCTAGGTCTTAGGAACTGGTAGTCTCGGCACCCGACCCTAGCTGATTATTAGAAGTGCCCTGGGTTTTCCCTAGTCTGGCTTGCACTAGCCCCTCTACCTAGGTAGAGGGGCTAGTGCAAGCCAGACTAGGTTTTCCCAGCAGTCCTGTCCTGTTTGCGCTTTTGATCGCGCTTAAGCAGGTACCTGTAGTTACTGTATGTACGTGTGTGGCAAGCAGATGCTGGTGTGCCGTGTGGATATCTGATCATCGGCGGAGCGGGAGAAGCTTTTACGATAGTCGGCTTGTACCAACTACTTTTAGTCTGGTTGCACAAGAAGTCGAGGTCATTTGAGCGGTAGGTAGTCTTAGCCTCTCGGCAATACTAACTCCACAACAGGCTAGCAAGCGCCAGCCTCCTTTATGATGATAGCATTCTCAAAACCAGGAAGTGCCACCGTCAACAGTTCGCTATTAGTTTCACCTTCTACCAAAAATCTACCTCTTCGACTCGTGGACCGCTCAACCGCAACCATGAAGTACTCTACTGTCCTTCTCGCGGCTCTATCTACTACGGCTTCGGCGGCGACTATAGGACAGTTCTGGGGCCAGTCGCCGCTTGGGTTACCAGGAACTGGTGATCCCGTTCCAGGACAGAGCCCCTTGAAGTTCTGCGGTCCCACGTATCAGGACATTTTGGAGATTAATTATGTTAACATCTCCCCAAATCCTCCCACACCGTAGGTTCCCGCAATCCCTCAGCGCTGTTTAAACATCGGCCTGCTAACAGCCCGCGTAGAGGTGCAACGCTTGTGGTTAAGGCCTCGGGTAACTTAACGCATACTATCGAAGCGGGAGCATATGTGGTTGTCGAGGTTAAATACGGATACATCAAGCTTATCCACAAGATTCTTGACCTCTGCGAGAATGCTGGGCAGGTGGATTTGGAATGCCCGGTGAAGGCTGGAGAGATGGTCCTGACGAAAGAAATTGATTTGCCAAAGGCTATCCCACCAGTCTGTGCTCTAACTATATCCAACAACCAAAGTTTTAAGCTGACAACTTTTCAGGGGAAATACCATGTTATGGCTGATGTTTACACCAAAGACGACGAACCTATCACCTGCATTACTGCAGACGTTATTTTCCACCCAAACAAGCCAGGGTTCAGCTAAAGTACGATATTGGAGAATGTGATGGTTTTCTCACCGGAACAGTTGACGAAGATAACGGTGTTTCGGTTCAATATGGCGTTTCTTAGCAACACTCGGATTGATGGGGTTGTGCTGGTCAATAATTTCTCAAATCGGTCGTCAATGGTTACATTCTGTAGTTAACTTGTTTTATCTGGTTGGCATAAGCTCCTCTCTTACTTTCATTGGGATTTATCCATAGCTACGTCTTATTTATCTGTGTATTCGTGGTGCTATTAATTGGTGTGGGAATATCACACTCGAGGATTAGTCTACTGTACTTCGTACCAACTTCCAAGGCATAGAAGAGCAATCATAAACATATTATCGAACGCTGCCACAATTACATGCAAGTATTTCGGTTCCCCAAGTCCATAGCAACAATGCTATTCAGTCCCAAAAAATCGTTTACTCCCCAAATAGTCTCCTAACCCTCCTCAACACGCTATCTTTCTCTGGGTCATACGGATGATCTTTACTTGGTATCTCAAGAACTGCCGGGAACGCCGCTGTGTACATATCAATCTTGTACCGTATCTTCTCAGCAATCTATTGAGAAAGGCGACGTTAGCTATCATTTAGAAATATATCTGAGTCTGCCAATGAGTCTAGTGCCATTCGAGTCTCACTTGCACCATTTTCTGTACGTGGAGCGGGGGGGGGGGGGTTCGAGTTGACTAGGGCCATACATGTTGATTGATCAAGAGAATCCCAATATCCTTCCTCTCACTAACGAACTCATCGAATGCCTTCTCGATAGCACAGACCTCAGTTTTGGCGTCTACGACGAGGAAGTTCTTAGATGCGTTGGGGGGGGGAGTAACGTGCTAGTTCGCCAGCAAAGTTATATCAGGTACAGGGCACTCTAGAATGAACTGACAGCACCAGGATGCTACGTACGCCTATGCCGGAGAGAAGCAGGCCAGTTATAGTATCCTATGGAGGTTCAACTTCGTTAGCTATGGGAATGGCAGGTTATGGTGATCCTAGGGGAGTCTTACCTCATCTCCGATTGCTGCTATGAAGTTCCGCTCTTTGTAGGATTGTGGTGCGGCGGACATGCTGGGTGGAGGTGTTGTCGTCGCAGCTCGTTGTGAGCAAATAAAACCTCTAAGCTTGGTGTTTACTGACACAGTTGCCAAGAATGAGCTCGTCTTGTTATATGTGATGCACAACTATACGAGATAATTGCAATTTTGTACGGGTTTTACAGGATTGGTTACACCTTCATTTTCTAAGGGTTAAAGATCTACAAGTGTATCTGGACGTTATGGATGCCTGGTGCCCTCTGTTTACCCTCATTTCTCTGCTGAAAGTGTAACCAATTGCGCTCTCAGAGCTTCGAATTTCTATCATACTCGGCCATGAATTTGGCCAATATCTTTGCCTCCTTTTCCATTTCATCTAGTGTCCTCGGCTTTCTCAGTTCATCTGGCAATGGTGTAGGGAACTTAGCCCTTCCCCTACCAGGCACTTGTGACTCTGCTTCCGCAATTGACACCGCTGATTGTGTCTCCCCACTCAATACCATTTCTTTATTGACCTCCACCGCAACCTTGACTGGTGTCGATGGTTCTGTTGGTCTCAACTGGGAGTTGTCCCGCTCACGGAAGAGCTTGTCCAGGTCTCCAGCTTCAGATTCTATCAGAGCATAGATGTCATCTGAATTTGCGAGGTCCTTAAACCTCCGGGGAATAAGATGAGTGTGCACGTGGGGCACGCTATGGGAGCATTGGTAAGCCCATGATTGGAAATAGGCGGTAGATGTTTGTTGGTAGGAGGAGCTCACGATTGACCAGCTGCTATACCATCCTGAATAGCAATGTTCAAACCCTGTGCGCCGTAGACAGTCTCGACGACTTTGCTCACTTTTTGAGCTGTTAAAAAGAGATCTGTAACCTGGTCCGCTGCGTGAGCTCTCCGAGAGAATAAGCTGAGCCATGAAAATAGTAACACAAGCTCGGTACCTCGGCCGTGGAAAGGTCCTTTAGTCGAGGGACTACCCGATTGGAACAAACCAGCACATGACCCGGTAGGAGTGGTTTAACATTGACGATTGCAAAGGAAAGTGGCGTTTTGTAGAAAACCTAGGCAACAGCTCCGTTAATTGCCTGCGAGCATATATATGCACTTCGTCTGATTTCGGGAGTACCTGTGAAGTGACGATGAAACTTCCGAAATAAGCTGGACCGGTGGCTGCCATGATTTGAAGTTAAGTGACCAAAGATGGGATCAGTTCCAGAGACAAACTAACTGGACCGTGAAGTCATCGAAGCTCTATGCCAAGAGGCACACACCGGAGCTTCCCAGCATTCCGCCGACACGAACCAGAACCTACACAAGGGAGCGATATGCCACCCAAACGAAGGGGGGAAGCACAGGTGGCTACTTCCTCACGGAAGAGGGCCAAAAGTACGAAAGTAGTTGCGAAATTGAGCTCGGACGCAGGTGGATCTGATGAACGAATCTCGCACGTTAAAGTGGACGTTGAGACTAAAGGAAAAGCGAAGGGAGTAAAAGTGGGATTAGAATCAGAATTGGAGGGCCCCATAAGGGACTTATGCTCGGACGTTGAGAGCAGTGACTCAGATTCCAGCGAGGAGGAGGATTGGGAGAACTGTCTACAAGAAGCCATAGATCCAAGAGCATCAAGCGCGAAGCATGAAGCTCCATTGGGAGGCGTGGAGGTGACTTTAGAGCCTAACAAAGCTCAGTTATGGTCGTGAGTTGCTGTCTCACAAGTAGCGCGAAAAAAGGGGAAGCTGACGGAAATGGAAGGACTGGAAAGAAGGGCGTTTCGGGGGTTGAGAGGACTATACGGATGACGGCTCATATGCTGCATACGCAGTTTCTACTCTATCATGGTATACTTCTTGTTTCTATAGGGCCTTGTTCTATGCTGATATGAAGTTCAGGGTTCAGACGGAATTCATGGCTTTGTGACGAAGAGCTACAGGCCATCCTGTTTAGCCATTTGACACCAGGGATTGCAGGCCGGGTGGAGAAATATCATCAAGCACGGCAGAGGCAGTTGGAAAGCTCGCAGAAGGTACAGGAAAAGGGTAAGAGTAAGAGTAATGGTAAAGACACTTTCTGTGTCACAGAATCAACGAAATCTGAATCCACGGCTTCCGACCCCCTTGTGCACCTGCTTGGTGCTTTAATACACTTCTGGAAGAAGCGATTTCTCATAAATGCACCGGGACTTCGAAAAAATGGCTATTTGTCGATGTCAGAATTGGCCCAGATGTTATCTGCGAAAGGAGGCCTGCAGGAGGGTGAGGAGGGTATGAAAGCGTCAACATCGGAAAGAGTGGAGAACTTGCGGGCTTATAGGGAAATGGCAAGGAAGTTAGAAGGTAGCCGCGACGTTGGGGCACAGTTCTTTACTGCTCTCCTCCGGGCGTTGGGCTTCGAGGCTCGGCTAGTCTTCTCTTTGCAGCCATTAGGATTTCGTTTCCATGAATGTGAAGAAGATAATGGAAATGAACATTTAACATTGGGTGAAAGGGATGCCTCCGGGGCGGGAAGAAAGAACAAACGGGGTCCTGGAAGCTCCAAGAAGCTCGCCGGGAAACGAAAGAAGGCACCAAGAGTCAAATTAGATGCTGAACAATCTGAAGTATCTGAAGATAAAGGACCAGAATCTCAATTTGAGGAAGATGAGGAGCCAATGATGAGTAAATATAATTGTGCATTTAAGTTCACTGGTCACATGCTGATATTATAGCAGAGCAAAAATCCAAGCCTATAGACAGAGATCTTCAATACCCAATTTTCTGGACTGAAGTTTTCTCTCCACATACCTCCTCTTGGATTGCAGTCGACGCCCTTGTTCTGACCAAAATTTTTTCCCGTCCTGATACTTTTTGCCAACTTGAGCCGCGTGGGAAACAAGCGCAGGATTCGAAGCAAGTTATTTGCTATGTCATCGGGTATTCATCTGATTCCACGGCAAAGGATATTACAGTACGATATCTTACAAAAAATATTATACCTGGGAAGGCAAGAGGCTTTCGAGTTCCTCATACTGTATACCCTATAAAAGATAGTGGAGGCAATGTAATCAGGACACACAAATATGACTGGTTTAGATCCATTATGAGAAGGTATAGTAGGAGGGAAGATCTCAAAGATGATAAAGATAAAGAAGAGGATCAAATTTTGCAAGGCGTTTATGCCGAGAAAAAAACCCCTGTCAATGAAGAGAGTATTTTAGGCTACAAGAATCACCCAGAGTACTCCTCCTGTATAGCACAATCTACGGACCCTGGCACTAACATGAGCTCAGCTTTATTCTCGAAAGGCACTTAAAACGAGAGGAGGCCGTCGAGCCAGGCAAGAGTCACGTCAAGCTGTTTAGTGTCGGTAAAGGAGAAAAAGCCAAGGAAGAGAAAGTGTACCGAAGGCAAGATATCGTCGTATGTAAAACAATTGAGAATTGGTACAAAGCAGGCCGTGTGCTGAAGGTATTCATGCTATTTATAAGATCCTACTTTGCAGTGCTATATGTTAACCTTGCCACAGGAAGGTGCGCAACCTCTGAAACGGGTCAAGTCACGGGCAGTTACCCTAAATCGGAGGAGGGAGCTGGAGCAAGCGGCCGAGGAGAACAACCCTATACTACAGGGCCTCTACAGCTATGAGCAGACTAAGTACGGCTTCACACTTTCTCTATCATATTAGTACCTACTCATGCCATCAAAGGCTGTACGACCCTCCACCCATTCAAGATGGGAAGGTTCCTCGCAATATGTTTGGAAACTGCGACGTTTATGTGGACACGATGATTCCAGAAGGGGGTGTGCACCTATCTCTTAAGGGTACAGCAAAAATAGCAAAGAAACTGGGCATCGACTATGCAGATGCAGTAACGGGTTTTGAGTTCAAGAGTAGATACAGTAACCTCTTTTTTGACTTTTAACATGAGCTAAATTTAGCTACAGAACAACGAGCAGTCCCAGTCATCGATGGCATCGTTATACCCGCCGAACATGAGGCCTTAATTAGGGATGCATGGACAACAGCTGAGAAGGAAAGGATAAGGAAGGAAGATATCAAGAGGGAGCAAGCTGCACTTGCATTGTGGAGGAAGTTTTTAATGGGCATCAGGATTGTGAAGCGGATACAAGAGGAATATGGAGCGGAACACCAAGGAGAGTTGATAGACCCCAGTAGCAAGCAACCTCCGAAGCAGCGAAAAGATGTTCCAACGACTAAGGCTAAATTAATGGTATCCCCAGAACGCAGCCAAGGATCTATTAAACAAGTCGGAGATTCGGAACTTGAGGGTGGTGGCTTCTTCAGGACCGGTGAAGAGGAAGCACATCAAAGCCTGGAGAGGATGAGTGAGGAAAGTGGTGGCTTCTTTGCTGATGGCAGCTACGATAACTTAGAAAGAGGTTTCATACAGGAAACCGCCCAAATAGTTCATCGCATGGGGGTTGGGTTCATGGAAGAAGATACTAAATTGTCCCGTACAAGTTTTGACAGTGAATGCAGCAACGGCAGTAGGCATATGGAAGCTTCCCACATAACCCCCCCAGTCATAAAAACGTTGTTGAGCGCAAATTCCCGAAGAACGCCGCAACAAAACCAGCTGATAACATCCCTCAAGTCTTCATCTACAGCTGCCGTTGCTAGTGGCGAATCAAGTCCATCTTCTGAAGACACAAGTGCCGGTGAGGAGCATGAATCGAACTACTTCTTACCTGAAAAGGCTACATCTATCAGGACAAGTAGACTAAATCAGGTTTGTGAGAGTGGGAATGATATATCCAGCTCGATGGGTTTTGATGCCATGGATGTCGATTTTGAGGTACCTCGCTCAGCTAGAAACGAATTCGGTGAAGCAGAGGTAAGTGCAAATGACCAGCAGTTGCCGGCGCCACAGAAAGCAAACAGGAGCCCTAAAAAGAAGGCCAATCCTGCATTGCAGGTACCTAACAGTGGTAGCAAGCGATCTACACCGGCAAAATCTATGATTTCAAGGCCTACAAGACAGGCAGCTGCAAAGGCTACTCGAAAATTGCGAACACAAAGTAAATACTTCTTGGCGGGGGAGGAGGAAGTAGAAGAGGTATAGATAGTTCACTGTATCTAGAGAAAGGCATGTATAGTGGGTCCGATAATGCGGAGTTCAGAAAGAGACATTGCAATACATTTGAATCGAGTAGTGGTATAATTAGTGGCTGCAACCCTATCACGCATTTTACTCTACATGTACATGCATATGGTGAATTGCAAGGGGTGGCTTCAGCTGATAGATTTAATTTGAATCAAACAAATGTGGTTCTTACATGAACTATGTACTATAGAATATATACTATCGCTAATAGCTTTGTTCGTAACTGCATCCCAAAACCTCTGCACATCTGCTAAAATCTATTACCCTGAATTTGGGTTAGCAAGAATAACTACGAGGGGTACTAGATGTCAGGTTGATGAATGCTAGACTATGTACATCATAAGTTAGGTGCACTGGACTGACGTTAGACTGACGCTAAGTTAAATATTTGGAAATATGGAGCAGGTAGGTTGGACGGTGAGCAAACGACCGCAGGGAAGGCCAGTAAACCCCTCCAGATGCAAGCGACCCAAGAAGCTAAAGGGGGGGTATTGGTGCTTTTAGAGCTATTGAGGACCTCTCCGTAGTGATTGAGAATGCTGTGGAGGGTAGGCTATAGTAGACGGGTGAAAGGCGAGGGCCCAGGATAACATAAATAGAGCAAATTTAGTTAATTATTAAAATAGCTCATTTTGGGGTTTGTTTGATTGCATACCGTTTGCTCATATTCGAGGCTGCCGCCCTAGAGGCTGTTTTGACATGAATATACTTGATACCAGATAATGGCCTTCTAGTTGTCACAGGCTCACCCGCTGGGTACCTGGCCTATACGGGGGTTTGAGGGGGTGGGGTTGGGTCTTCGGGGAGGTCATGTTGGAAAGAGGTATATTGAGTCTTCGGTTGTTCTTGGTGGAATGTGAGCATAACCATGTTGTAGAGCGTACTCATTTCCATAGATATGCATTTAGCCAAAATCACCAGGCTCATGATATATCACGAGTTGTGGCTGGAGACCCTGTTGCAGGGTGGCTGCTCACTAGTAGGCTTGTAGGGGTAGGTCAAGAACTCTTTGGTGTGACATCACCTACCTAAGGTCCACGCTAGCGAACAACCCTACCGCCAAGGGACGCTACCCACGGTATACAACCATATGCGGTATGCAACCATGCCTTGGCATACCTAGCCTTGGCATATCCGTTTGTTGTATGTTTGTATATGTAGACGAGCTTAGCATAGGTAGTTTGAGAGGACGAACAACCTTCACATCACAACCAGTTCCTTTTTTTCTATCTTACCTGCAGGACGGAACCCGAATCAACTCAGTAAGCAATGTCGTCAAACATGCTTCGTCTGTTTAGACAACCGGCGGTCCGCCTGGCTATACACCGTATTCCACGACGTATTCAGTTTAGGGGATTTATCAACGGGTCGGAAAATGAAGAGGGCTTATTCATACCAGGGGGGAAGCAAGAGGAAGAAGCCAGACAAAAGTGGGCTCCGAATAACTATGATCGTATGGTAAGTCACTCTACATGTAATGGGTTACTGGCTCAACTAACGGTCGGATAGTGGGATCATGTCGATAAGCTGGATGACCGTGTCGCTGGCTTGACGAAGGCATGTATCATATTCAATAGTAGATGAAGCTTGACTAACGATGGTAGGACTTGGGAGATTTCAAAGGCGATGTTGGCATGAGACTAGGCGATGTCAACAAAAGTCTTGGAGAGCTTGCTACGAGGATGGAAGCAGGATTTGGGAGAATAGAAACGAGCAACGGGGAGCTTAAAACGAACATGGAAAAGAACTACGGGGAGCTTAAAACGAACATGGAAAAGAACTACGGGGAGCTTAAAACGAACATGGAAAAGAACTACGGGGGGCTTAAATCGAACATGGAAAAGAACTACGGGGGGCTTAAAACGAACATGGAAAAGAACTACGGGCCACTTGTTTGGCAAGTCCGTGTCCTACTTGGAGGGGCGTCGCTGGTATGTATAATTTATTACTCGTGAACTACCAGTTATTTCAATGCTGATATCCATTAGGTTATAGTGTTTCTCGTGAAAACTTATCTCGATGAGCACAACATTTTCAACAAAAAGCTGGCGAATGCAATACCTCAACCTGTTTCTGGGCCAGCCGTTGTCGCCCATAAGATCGATCCAAAAAAAATAGGTTCTGTCGGTCTATAGATGGCTTAGGGAGGGTGCTTGCTGGTTTTTCAATGGTAGATCAAGGTGTTTGCTGGTTTGTATTACAAAAGGTACTTAAAACGGTACGCCATTAGATAATCAATTCTGTTACTCCATCACATCTGTGCCCCAGTTATATTACACTTCACATGTCATTGTTACAGTGCCTGGGGAGAAGAACTGCCCAAACTCCTCGAGTAATTGGGAAAAATCGCCGAAGTCAAATAAGAGGTTCGCTGTTGTTGTCTATCTATACCACTGGTCTATACCACTGGTCTCTATTTTTTACCAGTCTATTACTATAACTCCTGTTCCCCGACTATCCCACTGTCTCATGGTTGGTCTGATTTTTGTAGATGAGTAGGTGATATATATATGCCTGGTTCCCCCTCCTTTCTGAATTTCTATCAAATAGGACGTTCGCTCTTGCTATCTATTATGAATTCTTACATGAGCTTGCCACCCGTCCACCGAGATGCATCAGGTTGGGCAGAAAGACGGAAGGAATTGGAGGGAGGTATATCGGCTACTCACCCCAAAAATCGTCGACGCGCTACTGCTACGAAGGTCACGTTGAGACGAATGGAGACCCGGTGGGCGGAGTTCTCTAGTTTTATGTTCCCCAGTGAAAGTCCAAAGATAAGTATTCATAACGCCAGTATCGTTGATTTTAAGCTATTCTGGGAATGGCATTTGGAAAACAGCAACACGGGGGCTTTGTCTACGTTGGAAACAAGTTGGAAGTATTTGCGGCTATACTATACATGTGAATTGGGGGAGTCAATGGCCAAGAATATGAGCATAGAAATAACAGCAGGAAGTTTCGTTTCCGTTTTCGTCGCATGAATTACAAAAGGATGAAATCAAATGTAAACAACATACGGAGAAAGTTGGAGAAAGAGAAACTTGATATGCTAACTGTGGGTATATCAATATACTTTCTCTTTCTTTCTGAAATAATACTCCAGAAATTAAAAATAGCTTGAAAGTAAGTATATATCTTCTATCCGAGTATATAAGGGGAAGAAATCTTCTAGCTTACCTCTACCAAACTGCAAACAGAAATCGAGTACAATGAGCTAAGAGATAGTGCCAACCAGACTAAGAGAAATATTATTGTACCATAAACCAGGATAGTTAAGGAGTTTAGTAAGACCCTTGTTAATTTCAGGGATCTTGGAGCATTATAACGCTTGCTGTCGCTAAGCTGACTCAACCAAAATTTAGATGCATAGACATTTCCATTATTATTATATTAGATAATATTGCATAAAATGATGCTATCTTCATAGGGAGCTGATATATCATGGGATTCTGATAGTTTGTGACGAGCCTCATCTATAAGGTCTTCAGCAAGATAAAGGTACACTGTCTACTATTACTCTGATAGATCAAGAAATCTTTTGGCTATCTCAACTTAATGTAGGCTATAGAGGCAATATTATGAAAAGTGTAATTATGAACACCTAGCTCTGCATCTGGAGTACTTACCAATTCTTCCTGGATATGAAGTAGTTGTACTGGATTATTAACATAGCCTGATATTGGATGGTGTAGGTTGTCACATCCCTGAAGTTTATAAATTTCAACAAGTCGGTCTACCAGAGATTCGTTTAATTAACATAGTAGTTTGGACCAGAACTTCAGTTTTTTGAGAGGGATTTATTGTGTGTCTCGCGGTAGCTTCATATTTAAGCGTGTCTCCGATACCTTGAAGACTTCCAGGCAGACATTGATTACTTAAATACCACAACATGCAGCAGCTATTAACTTGGTTAACACAACCAGAGGTTTATGCTACCAATTCTACTTCTATGCCGATTCCTGATATGGTTGCTGCATCAGGAAAGAATCGAGTTTGCCTCTTTAGCGTCCGACGCCCTGGACGCCACGGAGGCAATGTGCCACTTGTAAATGCCCCCATCCCGATCATATGCCCCTCCTCCGGCTGATGCACGTCCGGACGATTACCCTCTAGCTCATGGGCGTCCTCACCTCAATTACTTGTACCAGATAGAGGCGTTCAGTTAGTCCGATTTATTCGGTTCGGTTGCAAGTGGTATATTATTCTCATGACAATAGCTTAGTTGGTGAACATTTGTTAATTCCAGATACTTTCCTGCTTTAGCAAATCAACAACTCTGGTCACTTGCCAGTTTGCGGTATGCAACCATGCCTTGGCATACCTAGCCTTGGCTTATCCGTTTGTTGTATGTTTGTATATGTAGACGAGCTTAGCATAGGTAGTTTGAGAGGACGAACAACCTTCCCATCACAACCAGTTCCTTTTTTTCTATCTTACCTGCAGGACGGAACCCGAATCAATTCAGTAAGCAATGTCGTCAAACATGCTTCGTCTGTTTAGACAACCGGCGGTCCGCCTGGCTATACACCGTATTCCACGACGTATTCAGTTTAGGGGATTTATCAACGGGTCGGAAAATGAAGAGGGCTTATTCATACCAGGGGGGAAGCAAGAGGAAGAAGCCAGACAAAAGTGGGCTCCGAATTACTATGATCGTATGGTAAGTCACTCTACATGTAATGGGTTACTGGCTCAACTAACGGTCAGATAGTGGGATCATGTCGATAAGCTGGATGACCGTGTCGCTGGCTTGGCGAAGGCATGTATCATATTCAATAGTAGATGAAGCTTGACTAACGATGGTAGGACTTGGGAGATTTCAAAGGCGATGTCAACAAAAGTCTTGGAGAGCTTGCTACGAGGATGGAAGCAGGATTTGGGAGAATAGAAACGAGCAACGGGGAGCTTAAAACGAACATGGAAAAGAACTACGGGGAGCTTAAAGCTGAAATAAAGCCACTTGTTTGGCAAGTCCGTGTCCTACTTGGAGGGGCGTCGCTGGTATGTATAATTTATTACTCGTGAACTACCAGTTATTTCAATGCTGATATCCATTAGGTTATAGTGTTTCTCGTGAAAACTTATCTCGATGAGCACAACATTTTCAACAAAAAGCTGGCGAATGCAATATCTCAACCTGTTTCTGGGCCAGCCGTTGATATCCATTGCAGTTGCATCAGAGTTGAGAAGAGACTAGCAACTGAAAGTTGAGTCACTTTCCGAAGTATTTGATCTATGTGAGGAGGATATACCTGTCTTTTTCCAACAGTGAACGATTGTGCTTGCAGAATTCCTCTATGCCATCTCTCCAGGCTGCTGCTCTTAAAGAATATCAAAGTCAGGAAGTTGTCTGGGTTAATTTTTTTGCAGTGGATATTGAATGTACAATCACTATGAACAGAATTCTGATCACACAAACACCTCCAAGAGCTTTTGCTCTAGTCGTATGGCTATGTTTCTGCTGTCTTTACTCCCGTTGCCACTTTCAAGCCCTGCATCGTAGGCGTATCCGCAGTGTTCTTGAAGTCTCTTGTTGGCATTCAGGAGGATATAGAGGATCTTAATGCTGAAGAATAGAGGGACATTCCAGAGATAGACCATATCATCAGTGTTATCTGATAGATGCGTATTAAGGGGTGGAGGTTGAGATAGCATAGATTTTTGTGGCAAGCTGACTGTGTACGGGGTATATGCTTATTATATTTCTCTTCTCTTCTCTTCATTCCTTTCTCGTGGAAGTGAGTTCAAGTTTGATTGAAGACACTGACTGACTTACCTATAACAGGAATAATGGAAAATTTACAAGGATAACCACCCTCGTCAGCCAACATGTATCTATCTTTAATCCGAATATGTTAGCCAATATGTAAGGGGCACAAATGATTCAATCACTGGCTGAGAGAGGATATGTTACACTAGTATGTAGACAGCAGAGCATTTATGATAAAGTAGATTCAATGACATAAATAATTTCGCTCAGCTCTATTACTCACCATAGTTCACTATTGAGCCACACTATTATGGGAGAGATAATGAAGTGACTTTGGGAGGTTTCAAGGTTTTATCATATTGAAGTAACACATCTAACATAAGAGCTGAAACCTTATGGCTCTGGATCTTCCAGTAGCTGGTGTGGGATCATAAGGATCGGTTGTCAGAGTATATCGGCCTCATTGCAACTCCATTGTGATAATCTGGATAGATGGGTTTGTTTCTATATATTTTTTGTTTGGAGTTTTGCTTGTATCGGGGAATTACATCGGGCAGGGGCATTGCAATTTTACTTTTTAAAGTCTAGTTAGTGTCCCAATGCATCCTCCACTTACGGTAGGTATATGCCAAGCGACACCCAAGCCTAATAAATAACAAAAGAAATTCCCATTCTCGATATCTTTGGACCTCTGCCGCCATCTTCCATCCGCATATATGCAGGCTAGAGCTACATGTTGCCCTTCGTCATACCGTCCGCACCTGCCACAGGTTGGGTCAGCATTTATGGTTTTCAGTAGCCGTCGCCAATCTGTAGGTTTCCTTTCCAAGTCAAGGGGATTGTCATAGATCACGGATTACATAGATCGGCAATGAAAAGCGGTTAATTACAAAATCATCCAAGGTTAACTATGATTATTAAAAAGAAAAAAAAGAGTGAATGGTTCAAAAAGGGTTTACGATCTATCTATCCGAAGAGAAATATTTGTTGATTATTTTACAGGCCCAGCTTTCGAATTTTATTTATTAATTCCTTCAATACATAGCAGTTGCCATTGTATAAACTTCGAATTTACTCTGTTGTAACCTCTGCTCTCTCATACCTTAGTGGTGGATGGAACTAAAGGAGGGGCCCAACTTTTCCCGCAGAACGTGAACCCATCGTTATTTCTCGAGCACCAAGGGTCTCGGGGGAAGCAGAACCCAGCTGAGATCTTCAATGGACGGTCGGAAATTCTCTGGAAGTGAAGCACGATCTACTACCGACCTGCGGCCTTGAATCGACATCTAGTTTTAAGTATTACTGGTCCAGCATCTGCATCTCTTACACCTTACAATGCCCCAAGATACGACTTCACAAGAGAATAATAATACTGCAAGCTCGCCAGCATATGTCCCGCCTCCATCTCCGATTCCTCCCTTGGGTCCTCAGGCCTCAATCGTCAACGGCGATGCGTTCATCAAGCGGTACCAGACTGAGGTTGCTGCATCGGCCAGCAGCTGCTTATCTACATTTATCGCTGTAAGTTGCTTGATTAGGAGGATGATATTTGCGTCATATGTACTGACGCAGTATACCGACAGTTCCCTCTAGATTCTGTCAAGACCCGAATGCAAGCGTATGAAGTCCTCAATGCCCTGAATTAGCTAAAATCTGGTAGAAGGCCAACCTCTGACGACATTTACTGTGCAGCTACAAATTCCGCTCATTTGCAGATTGTATACAACAGACCTATCAGACCGAGGGCATGGGAGGATTTTGGAGGGGTAATCCACAGGAGTGCTTCCTATACGAAACTTGTTGCTAAGGTTTCGTGTGCGAAATAGGAAGTTTAGCGCCGCTAGCATCTGTCACATTGGTCAGGACCGTCAGTTTCTCGATATATACCAACTCGAAGGGTTTCTATGGGGAGCTGCTGCAGAAAGTATTTGGCCCGAATGCGGTCACTGCACACCGCGCGGAGGATTCCGGGTCCTTACCGAAGCCCGGAGACGCCCTGCGGTGGGCTATGAGTGGAGCTACCGCGGGTGCCGCTATAACAGCAATTGCGTGTAAGTATTGTTACCTTGGGTTACATCTATGAAACTAAACAGCTATGTAGGTCCATTTGAGTTCACGAAGTTATCTGCACAAATAGAATACCTAATGTCGCGGTCGAGAGTCGTAAGTCTAGATGAACCATCTACCGAGCGAATAAAGTATGAGGCCAAGGGAACGGCACAAGCAGCACAGTACATCATAAGAACTAGAGGACTCCGAGGGCTGTACTCCGGATTTCATTTGCATTTTGGTTGGGTACCTCTCTCAAGTTTCATTAATACTCACTAACGATTGAATAGCACGGGACACACTTGGGACGGCCATCTATTTTACCGTAGGTCTTCTGGGAAGCTATATGGTGCAAACCTACTACTGACTATGTAGATTTATGAATCGGCGAAACAAGTTCTGAGCTCTACTGGTTCAGAAGCAGGCCCTCTTGCAATTGCAGCAGCTGGAGGGTTGTGTGGACTCCTTAGCTGGGTCATGGTACGAACGCCCAACTCTTATCAATAACTCAATGGTATTCTTAATTATACTGATTTTATGATTTTGTAGATATATCCTGTAGACTCACTGAAGTCAATATACCAACGAGATATTCTCACCCACAAGCCTGGGACACCCCTTCCTAAACGGCCGCTCCGGTTTTCAAGGAGAATGTAAACATAATCTCCATGCTAGGTCATGGCGCAAAGCTAATTCGGACTAGGTACCGCGGTCTCGGTGTGTCAATGACACGCTCCGCTATATTGAATGCGGTGTTCTTCAGCAGCTATGAGTTTATAAAACGGAGGGTGGGAACCGCATGATTTCGTTGCGACAACTCCATTATCATCGTGCATTGTTGCGCTGAATATCTTGGCCCTAATTCCTCATATCAATTCCTTCACAGTATTTTCTAATTTTTGGTCGTCAAACCATTGGTTCTGAAGATGGTTTCTTGTACATGAGCTCTCATCTTTTCAGCACTTCAACTAGTAGTGCGACTGTCTATTCAGTAATCTTTAGGCTTTTAATTTAAAACAATTGGTAATATAATATTGCTCAAACGCAGGCCGCCATATACATTTAATGAGATGAATGCATCCAAAATATAACAATAGCCGAGGATAGCCTGAATACGCCGATACTCCAAACCCTCTATCGTACATCCGTTATGTTGGTGCATTGCCCCGTAGGAAAAGTTCTATTACGCTGGTATCATTTGCCGTTCGTGCTGTCCTTCAGCACGCCTTGCGTCCTCCAGTGCCTTTCTCCTGGCTATTATTCTCTCCTTAGCCCTTCTGGCCTTTGCCTCCTCTGGAGTCTCTACCTCTGTAGCTGGCTCTTCTGTAGGTGCAACAGGGAGTTGTTCGGCTTCCAAGACTGCCAGCTCGTCCTCTACTTCATCCTCGTCGTCATTTGTTAATCGGCTGCCTAAGAGAGCGTCGATTTCCTAGATACTGAGGGTTAGTTATTGACATTAAGTAATGCAGTCGCGAAGATAGACTTTTTGATATGCAATCCCCTCCGCAGTTTCATCCATCAATTTCTCCACTGCTTCCAGTGACATCTCCTTATGAATCTCTTTTAACGCTTCATTCCCTTGCTGTAGTCCATAAAGCACATCCTTCTGCATCAACGAGAACTCAACTGTCGACACCTATGAAATAAACAAAGGGATCAGCGATATCCTCGCATATCCCATGGTCTCGATCTTACCAGCTCCTCCAACGTCTCTAGTTGCTTATCCGCCTTCTCTAACAACTGCTCTTGGTATTTCTTTCTCCGCAGGGCCAGTTTCGCCCGGGATTTATCGCCCCTGTGCAGACACTCTATGGCAATTTGATGTTCGCGGTTGAGTACGGCTTGGATCCGCTTGCGGTATTGTTTGATTTTGTCGCGCTGGAGCTTCATATCGAGGATAGCGCTGGAAGCCGGAAGTGAGCACACAACGTTAGTGATACGTTCAAAATAGCTAGATGGAGATATTACCGATCATAGGAGGTGATGCGCTTGCTGTTATTATTCCCCATCTTGCTATGGGGGGAAGGAGAGATGGGGAAGTTGTGGATTTTCGGAAGTGTGGTTGGGGGGGGGGGTGGTGGTTGACGTACTGTAGTTATGATCCAGTTGTATGTTTACATTGTTTGCAAATTAAACTGTATGCATATCCAAGCTCATATATGAGCATACAGCAAGTATAATTTTTCCTTGATCTTTCAGATGAGCTTTTCTTCAGTCTTGTATCTTGATTTCAAATCAACTTGAATATTGAATTTGATTTCTGAGTTACCTCCAGAATGGGGGCCATGAGAATAAGTTCAGACACATTATCCCGGCTCTACAAAGACTCCTCCAATTGACTCGTCACACCCGCGCTACACACCGCACTCCCATCACTAGCCAGTATGTACGGTGATTTAGGCTTGAAGCTGGTATAGTACCCGTCCTTCACAGAGGTTAAATTTCTCGATACTTACTCTCAAAGACCAACAGGTCCAGCACGCCAAACGAACACAATCCCTCTCTCACCTCCCGCCGTACCAGTCGGAGCTCATTCGAGCAATCACGCGTGAAGTCCGCGACCTCGATCGCGACGTGACGGAGACCCTCGAGCCCTATCCCAACTTTGACCCCACCCAAGACCCCGCACTCGCCACTCTGCTTCTTGCAAATCATATATGCATCCGAAGAAATAAGCGCTGTCTACTCGCCTATCACCGAGTACGGGTAGAGAAAATTGAAGAAATGTGCTGGAGTGGAAGTGATATTTTGGAGCAGGTGCAGGTAACCAAAGGAGAAGGACAGGAGGGCGAAGCGGGGGCACTGGGCGCGGCGGAGGGCGGGAGTGTTAGCAGCCTAAGTCCAGAAGAAGAGGAGTATGCAAGGCAGTATAGTGATTTATTGGCGGCATATAAAGGGCAATGGACGGACATAGATCTGACAGGCAGTTTGGACCCACCGCGAGATCTGTTCATTGATGTTAGGGTATTGAAGGATGCAGGGGAGATTCAGACGGAGTATGGGTATGTGCTTCTCGGTCCTCCAGGCTACTAGGAATAAGACTGATCCGGAACTGCTCACAGGGCTATCAATCTTACTAAAAACAGCCAGTTTTTTGTGAGACAGGGTGATGTGGAGAGGTTGATTGCGCAAGGGTTTCTCCAAAAACTCAGCTAGGGACGACGGGATTATTGACGCATTGGGTGGGGTGATACTACTAGAATTTCTCATGATAGTGGTGGAGTTTCCTCTTTTCTTAAAGTTGGTGAGTCCAGAGACCGTTCCGAAGAGTGAAGCCTAGTCTAACTGCTTAACCTAGGGCCCTTTTGTGTATACACGGCTGCTTAGTATAAGACTTTTCTGGTCCGATGACCGCCTCAAATTCCCCACAGTGAATGCTATGTGATTATGACGTTCGGTGGCGCAAAGTAGGGTCGAGACTGCCCCTTGAAAGTATGTCATATCGATGAATAGTGGCCTCAATATAATGTGAGGACTTGCTCTTCACAGTTCTTGTCACCCAGGTTCTCTCACTTCAAACAAGTATCTCTACATTGAATCCCCTGCACAAGGTCCAGATTAAACATTTATCTCAATCCCCAATTTGATTAGCATACAACTTCTATATACCCATATTCCAACATGTTTGGGGTAAGGAGGCATGTACTCAGTAAGTGCCTAGAAATATTAAAAGGTCTTTTCCGAGCTATAGCAAAGCTAACAGCTATCAATTTAATATCTAGAATCGTCGCCGTTGGCGCTGCTACCCTTACTGTTCCTATCAGGCGCAATAATAATGTTATTCTTCTGTCTGCTCGGCGGAGTGACAGATCATAATCCTCTGAACCGAGTCTTTTTCTTACAGGCGGATACGTCAAATATTCCTGGTGCCCCGCCCTTGACACACTTTACTATGAACAATGTATGCCCTACCAACTAATGTCCACGGATTATTCTCATTCCTAGATTAGGCCTGCGACCAACGGGGTGGAGTCAACTTCGCATGTCGAGGACGAAAGGCTGCAAGTCCAATGCTGCCACAACAATTCTTCGGGACGAGCACTGGAGTACCCCAGCCCTTCTTGCGCGATCCCACTAAATATTACTACTTGAGCAGATTTACCTATGCATTTTATATTATCACCATCTTCTTCGTTTTACTGGCATTACTTCTCAATTTTTTGGCTATTGTGTCAACGCTTGCTACGTTGGTAGCTGCAATCATGACGGGCGTCGCGTTGCTGAGTTGCGCTTTCCTCGCATGTATCATGACGTAAGTTTTTACTGAGGTAGCATTGGTGGGCGAGCTGGTTAACGCATCTGGAATAGCGCGGTCTATGTTCAAGCGCAGAATGCTTTTAGAGGTGCTGGGAGGTTTGCGAGAGTTGGTGTAAAGGTTTGTATGTTCCATCTTTTCTTTTTTAATGAAGTGATATTGACACACACCTAGGCATTCGCATTTACCTGGACGTCTCTGTTTTTGATATTCTTGTCCCTCCTAACTCTGTTGGCGGTATGGGCATACCGATACAGACAGGACAGACGGCTCAAGAGAGCGACAGGGGAGAAACCTCATGGAAAGAGGGACAGCATGATGGCCGGCCTTCTGGGTCGCCGCCACAAGATGGGTGGTGGAAGTTTCAGGGGAAAGAGAGCTAGTTACGACTCAAGCTTCTACAATCAGGATATCCATCGAGAAAAGGATATCGATCGTGGTGTAGCTCCAGTACCTCCTGCATCAGCTCCTCGGGATACTTATACAAGCCGGGAGGGTAGGGCCGTTGGGAGGGACGAGAGGGGGGTGATCAGTCATGATCATGCGGAGGATCGTGGCGGCGGTAGGTTTGCGGGGCATATGGCTAACGGTTATACCACTCCCGGGGCACGAGCTGGCCATACGGCATATACCCCGGGAGCGTATCTTCCGGAAGCACGGACGGCTACGAGTCCTATACAGTTAAATATGCCGAGATGATTTGCACCGTTGGGGGTGGCTAGAAGGGATATGGAGCCTGCAGTAAGAAGTTCGGCTTACACCAGCGGGATATTGGCTGGCCTGAAAGGAGTTTCAAGGCGGGTATGGAATTGATATTTATATAGCACGCGTGTAAATTTATAATTTATAAGTACATAATGTTTAATACCATACACAAAGAATTACTGTATGTTTATTTGGTTCGTTACAACTTTCTATGTAAATGTACAATGACGAAGTAAGGGTGCCAAGGCCCAGAGGTAACAGTCGCATTTGTTTGGGTTAAACCAAGAGCTTCTACAAAGTTGTTGTACCTTAATCCAAACGTACCCTCAGCAAAGCTAGAAACACAAACATGGCGACCACAGGCGAGAATTCCCGGTGGTATGTGGAAGGTTTCACGAAATATAAAGCACCGGGCGGTATCTGACGAGCTCTAGGCAGCATCTGGATAAGATCTTGCAGAGGAATGGACCATTTTGTGATGACAGTTTCACGTCGGGGAATGTGGAAGAAATACTGGGGAGGTGGAAGATATTGTGAGTCTAATATGGGGGTATATTGTGTTATGGAATCTATTAACATCACCTGCAGAGTCATGTAAGAGTGCTTATTATACGGCTTTCAGCAGGACCTGAACTAATGCTCGGTAGCGGAGCTGGAGGTCTGGGCTGCGAGATCCTGAAGAACTTAGCCCTCTCGGGGTTCAAGGATATTCATGTTATTGATATGGGTAGCTAGCTATCTATCTACTTCACTTATTAATCTAGAGCTAACTTCACAAATACAGATACCATCGACGTCTCGAACCTCAACCGGCAATTCCTCTTCCGCCAAGAAGACATCGGAAAGCCCAAAGCTGAAGTCGCAGCTGCGTTCGTCATGAAGCGGGTCAAGGGGGTCAAGATCACACCATATTATGGAGCTATTCAGGATAAGGGGGAGAATTACTATATGCAGTTCAATATGGTGGTTTGTGGATTGGATTCGGTGGAGGCAAGGAGGTGGATTAATGCCATTCTGGTTGATATGGTGGATATGAATAACCCAGAGAGTTTGAAGCCGTTGATTGATGGGGGGACGGAAGGTATGTGACACAGTAAGCTGTGGAAAAGAGTGGAGTTCTGATATATCGTGGTGGGGTTGTTATAGGGTTTAAGGGACAGTCGAGAGTGATTTTACCAACAATATCTAGCTGTTATGAGTGCTCGCTAGATATGCTAACTCCCCCGACCGCTGTGCCTTTGTGTACGTTGGCCTCAATTCCACGACAGCCTGCTCATTGTATTGAGTGGGCGAGTATTTTGGAGTGGCCGCGAGTTATGGGAGGTACGAATCTCCACCTCCTCACATATTCTGGAACCCATGGCTAAAGGCAGAGAAGACAAGAAATTGGACACAGATAACCCAGAACATATTCAATGGCTCTACGAACAAGCTCTTGAACGAGCCAAAGAATTCAATATCACTGGAGTAACCTACTCCATGACTCAAGGCGTAGTCAAAAATATTATCCCAGCTATCGCCTCTACAAACGCCATCATCGCCGCTTCATGCTGTAACGAGGCCTTCAAGATTGCTACAAATGCAAACCCGTATCTGAATAATTATATGATGTATACCGGGAATGATGGGGTGTATACCTATACGTTTGAGCACGAGAGGAAGCCGGATTGCCCGGTGTGTGGGAACCAGGCGACGACATTCGAGGCGAAGGGGGATTGGACATTGCAGGAGTTTATCGATAGGCTGAAGGAAAAGCCGGATGTGTAAGTGCCTGGGTTGATAACCTAGAAATGGAGCATTGAACGACTGATGTTCTATGGACAGACAAATCAAACGACCGACGTTGAGTACCCAGAGGAAGAAGCTTTACTATCAGGGACCACCACAATTACAGGAGCAAACGAGACCGAATTTGGACAAGAAACTGAGGGAGCTGATTACCAGTGGCGAAGAAGTAAGGACTCCTTTAATGTTATGTATTTCGTTATATACTCACTGGTATTTTCTGCAGGTTGGCATCACGGATCCTGGTTTGCCGTTCAGTCTCCGTTTGAATGTAGTTTTTGATTGAGGGGGTTTCAAAAGGAGTTTCACGGTTTCTACGGCAAGATAATACTGTTTTGAGTGTATTATATCGCTAGCACATTTACACATTTATAGACATTCGATCTACAACCATGGCTGCCAAAATAGGCTAGTTTCATAGTGTCGCTAACTTTCAATGACTCGATTTTGTTTGAGACTTAAGTTTGTAAATTTTCCGTGGTTGCCTGATATCCTCACTCCTTAAGTCAACAATGGCTCAGAAACAGATAGTCGCCTATCTAGGCCCGAGAAGCTCATATTCTCATCAAGTAAATTGCCTTTGAGGTTTTCCAAGTCCAATGTGTAGATATAGTGGAAGGGTGTTTTGGGGCTTTGCGCTGATGATGGCATTTTACAACTGATAGGCAGCATTGGATTGCTTTGATCCGGAAGCGTTTGAGTTTCATCCGCAGGTCACCATTGCAGGTAATTATTTACATTTCTTATACCTATTTTTCAAAAATCCTTCCATGTATGGTGGGGGTTACCTGGCGCTGACCACACACGCCCATAAGACATTTTCAGCGCTGTCCAAACCCGCAGCACCACCTACGGCGTTGTTCCCTTCGAAAACTCCACCAACGGCTCCGTCGTATTCACCCTTGACCTTTTCTGTGATCGGGATGGGCTCTTTTCCGACGTGCAGGTCGTAAGCGAAGCATACCTCGACGTTCACCACTGTCTCCTTGGCCTACCCCGCCCTGCCCCGCTATCACCTGCAAACGTCACAAAGATATACTCCCACCCGCAGGCATTTGGCCAATGTGAGAAGTTCCTCACAAAACACTTGAAGGGCGTGGAGAGGGTTGATGTCAGTAGTACGAGTAAAGCCGCGGAGATAGTCAAAAGGGAGCCGGGGGCGGTGGCCATTGCAAGTAGAATTGCGAGCGAGGTTCATGGGTTGGATATTTTGGCTCCGAACATTGAGGATTCCCCGGATAATACGACTAGGTTCTTGGTCTTGAGTACGGGGGAGGCCCAAGAGTCGAATTATGATGGTGGGGAGAGGAGGGATAAGACGCTCATAGGGTTCACGATTGATCATGCACGGCCTGGGGCACTCTGTGATAGTCTAAGGGTGTTCAAGGACCATGGGCTGAATCTGACTAGTATCGCCAGTAGGCCAAGTAGGGTCACACCGTGGAATTATATCTTCTTTGTAGAGTTTTCGGGGCATAAGGAGGAGGATGGTGTGAAAAAGGCAGTCAAGGAAATGGCGGATTATTGTTTGGGGTATAGGGTTTGGGGAAGCTTCAGGGATAGGCAAAAGAGATAGGTGGGGCTGCCGTGGGGACAGTAGGACCAAGCGTTAGGAGAAGGAAGTGGTGCAGGCGATACTGTATAAGCTCGAACTTCAGAGGGCTCTGGGCTGCCTGATATTATCATTGAATCTGATCGCTTAATTGGATGGTTCTTCACCTAACGCAAGAAGGGAGGATGCACCGGGGAATAAGTAGTATCAGGGATAGGAAATTAAGAGCAAGAAAACGCCTTTCGTAAGATTCCATTTAAGCTCGCGAAAAACCCAGAATTGTTGTGACAAGAGGAACGTAAGTAGGTCATAACCTGGCCTATAGCCCACAAAACCCGAGGCCTATGCCAGCAGAAAAAAGAGTTGATTGAAGCATGCAGAGATCAAGGTATATGTTGGAGGATTGTGTAGACATGGGGTTTGAGTATTGTCCTCAATTCAACTATTTCCCGTATTTCTGGAACTCCCAATCCCTGTTGTCGAGAGGGCAGACCTGGCGGGTCTTCAACCAACGGGATATGCAATGAAAGTGGAAAGCATGCTGTAATATTCACCATTAGTGTGTCTGCTTAGTTTTATAGTTCAACCCAGGATTAAGTAATTCGGTGATTCGAGCATTGGGGGAGGTGGGAGACTTACGTTACAGAGTCCCCAAGCAACGGTGCATTCCTCGGAGACAGCACTGGCTTGGTTGGCTTGACATTCAATGCATAAATCCATAATATGATTTCGGCATATGGCGCAGTTCTCTATTGAGAATATTAGCATCACTTCCAACTAGGCATAAGCCCTATAAGGGGCACAAAACATATTGATGTCCAAAGCAATGCTGGAAGTAAGAAGATGTACTAACCAACGACAATATCCCAAGACCAGAGGGCAACAGCATTCCACTATCTCCCACGTAGCAGTTAGCTCTCCATAACAAAACTTGCCCTTCTCTCACAGAGCCAATGAGTTGAACAGCTGTGGGGAATCACAAGTCGATTACAGGTCATATCATACCTTCTTCACCTCAAACCGCTTCTTTCCCTCTGTTGCCGGATCGCTCGGCTTGCCCGCCCTGGCCGCAGCTTTCCCTTTTGCTCCTGATGATGCTGCCGGTGCGTCTGCCATATCTACATCTGCCATTTTGTAATCTTTCTGAGATGCAGGGGTTTATCGACTTTTGGGGCAAAGAGGTAGCTTTGTGTAGTCTGGTTGGCACACGCTTTGTGTTTCGGCTGTGCCGTTAAATCATAATAAGGTTAGCTGATAGGCCTTGTGTTGTATTACATAAGCGGATTTGATGATATCCCTAGAGCTTAACAAGCCCACCCCCTCCAAACCGAATAAACATAAACAACGATGGTACATGCCGTGCCAACTCCCTCTCGAAGGTGTGTTTACTGAACACGAGCATAGGACTAATAGGAGACTGTGTAATTAGTTACCGTTATCACTCCTCAACACGGCCCAAGGCCACCCCATGCTCGTGGAGCTCAAGAGTGGAGAGACACTGAACGGCCATTTGGTGAACTGCGATACTTGGATGAACTTGACACTAAAGGAGGTTATCCAAACAAGCCCAGTACGAGCTCTCCATGAGTGCCAAGACACTGCTGTGTATTTTGGGGGCGGAATCCCTTACTGATGAGATTGGTGTAGGATGGTGACAAGTTCTTCCGGTTATCAGAATGCTATGTCAGAGGAAACAACGTAGGGCCATCCCCACTCTTTCCTATTTACTGCGGTCGTGTTCCTTACTGACCCTGCATCCAGATAAAATACCTCCGAGTCCCAGACGAAATAATTGACCTGGTGAAAGAGTCCCAGCAACAACACCAAGGCGGCAGTAGTGGTGGTTATCAATCCCGGGGCGGGCGCGGTGGGCACCAGAACCAGCGCGGAGGTGGAGACCGGGGTGGACGAGGCGGTGGAGGTGGTGACAGAGGTAGCCATCGTGGTGGAAGGGGCGGGCGAGGAAGGGGAAGGGGTGGGGCGTAGCTAATGGTAGGAGTGGAGCGGAAGGTAAAGTTGTTCCTGGCGGAGAGGGCCAATAGAGGAGGGAGTATTGGATGGAGGAAGCGAATATGAGCAGAGATTGCTATTGTGGCCCCATCTGAGTCACGTGATTTCTAATTTGCGGTATCAATTTCACTAGGCGTTAATTGAGAGTTCAATGCAAAGGGAGCATCTTGTATTCATGCTCGAGATATTCCATTTAGACAAAGGCATAAATGTTCAGTAAATCCTAATCAATGCTTCTGACGCCCATTGTAAGATTAATTGCAAACAGTTTGCCTGCAAGCTTGAACCCACTGCTACTTAGACACCCATGCGAACGAAACATAAAAAATAAAAAGGAACACAACACATACCCAGCACACGCAACACGCATACAAAAACAGACTAGAAAGACAAGTATAAGAAAAGAAAAGAGAATAGTACGCCAATGGAGGAAGAAGGGCGGAGCTTTTATGGTGAGAAAATGACAAGGCCCAGCGCAAATCAGCCAGTAACATGAATGCCGAAACCAAGCCGACTTCTCAAGCAAGTATCTTCCGCTTCGGACCTTCACTTTCTTATCTCCGTTCCCTACATCATTTCTCGCTGCCTCTTGACACCTTGTTCTCCGCTTGCCGGAACCTCGGGATAGAGTCCTCATCGTCTACAGCATTTCCATTTCCATTTCTGTCTCCTCGGTTCCTACCTCCCTCTTCCCCCCCTTCCGAGTCGCAAGATATCTTGACTGAAGAAAACAAGGCACCCCGTTTACTCTGCCATATCTAAAACTCAGATCACTAGTCTAATACTGTGGTGGGTGATTACACAGTAGTGGGTCTTCCTATGCAACGCTAAATAGGTAATCTACAATTCAGGCCATCTATTTTCCCTAGGGTTGAATAATTAATTGCCTTTTTGGGGTTGACCCCCTATATAACTTTTCTGGCATTAAGCAGACTTACTTTTTTCGGTAATTGAACTAGTCCTAATTTAGCAGTGGGGCAGTGGTATCACGTGGAAAAGTCCTTGGAACTGTGCCTTGTGAAGTACCTTAAGGATCAGGGTTGTATATGTACACGCAGACAAGTCTCGTTGTTACCCTGAACTTAGATATAGCAGTTCACCTCTAATTTATCTCTTTTTTTACTTTTTCCTTTTGGGTTTCTTGAGTTATAATGTCATGATGTCATCTGTTTATTCATTTTCGCAATTTAGCTGTATTCACTATAGGAAAAAAAAAAAAAACTTTTTGTCACTCTCATATACGTATGTACATATTTATACCTTTTTTCGTTTTTTAATACACATGAATAATAAGGGAGAGAAAGAGAGCTACATCTACTTTCTGTAGTCGTCGTCTCCTCCCCCCCCCCTTCCTGGGAATTCTTTACTACCTTCGCAGAAATAAACCTTTTTATTTTTATTTTTATTTTTTTTGTCATTCAATGTAAACTAAACGTTAGGCTGTTTTGCTGAAACCAAAAAAAAAAAAATCCAATTATTACACCAACTGTTCAACTATCAACTTTTGTCTACATCTACAAAATCCGCAATTATCTTTTCCACGCCACTCGACCCACCCCGCTGTACAGGTAACAGGCAACAACATACACATACATATATACTCACTTCCCTCCCCGCCCGCCGCCCCCCGCCCCCCACAGAGGCACCAAGCAAAGCCAACCAAACAACAACACAATTACACAATTAAACCCTAACGTTGAAATTTCCAACCCCCCGCACACACACACGTGCATTCAAGTTCAAGTTCTTTCTTTATACAAGCAACACAACAACACAAAATATCACACAAAAGTGTATAATAATCAAAAAATAGAACAACTCCCCTAATTGCTCCCGCTCCCCAACAATTACAACATGTTGAATGATAATATGTAATGTAATGTGGTGCATATTAATCCTTACGAAAAGGCCGTACAAAGTAAACCAGCCAACCAGCCCAAGAATTAAAAAAGAAAAAAATCAAATGCGGAAAAAAGGAATGGTATTTCATACTTCACCTCTATCTACTCAACCACAACCCCCAGCCTCTCCCCCACCTTCACCTTCCCACCCCTCCTACACTCCCACCTAAACCCACCCTTCCCCTCTATTTTGCCCTCAACATTCTCACCCCCTGGTGCCTCAAACACTAGCACAACCGTACTTCCTAACTTAAACCCCCCAATCTCCTCCCCCTTCCGTGCAGGCCACCCCCCCAAAACCTCACTCGCACTCGCATAGCTCGCCTCCTTGAGCGCCCCCGGCCTCGCCAATTCCCCTCTGGCATGATTCGTCCTGAGCTCTTTATCGAAATTGACTATGATGCTGCCTACGTTTGTTGCTCCGACCGGGGTCATTGTGAAGAGACCATGTTTCCACTTGCCCAAGAGTGCTACGCGCTCGTTCAGGGTAAAGAGGTTCGGTAGGTGGCGCTGGAGGAATGGTGAGACGGAGAAAAGTTCGCCAGAAAAGTGACGGCGGAGCTGCACCACCCAGTTGACGGGAGAGTGGTAGCGATGGTAATCCCCCGGGGCGAGGTAGATCACACAAAAGAAGAGTTTCGTAGAAGCCGAGGGGTGGAGTGTATGCCATGTCGTTCCTTCGATGAGGTCATTTGCGACAGAAACTGTGTTCGGGGTGGGGGCGCCCTCGGGAAGGGATTCGTCAGGCGGGGGCTGCACTGTGGGAGTTATTTGGGGGGGGAGCTTAGTAAGTTGGTTTACGAGGTCGGATTCGGATAGCGGGGGTGGGAGGGGGGGTTCAGAGTCGGAGGAAGTTCCATGAAGGAGGGAGGGGAGAGTGTAATGGATTCCATTGACAATGGCGAATTCTTCGTCGGGGGTGAGGATGCCGGGTTGGGAGAGTTCGGGGGGGGTATTGGTGCCGGGGGAGGAGGTGCCAGAGGAGGCGGGTGGGGTGGGGAATTCCTGGCCGATGGTTTTGGAGCCAATGAGGGCGTCGAGAGGATATGTCATGCCTTTGACTTGCTCGACCTGCCCCCCCGGGCGGACCTCGCCAAAGTGCAGGATAGTGCCATCAGCAGGGGAGACGAGAGAGTTGGGGTGCGGATCAATAGGACGGATACCGGGGCGGAGCTCGCGGTAGAAGAACTCTGAGAGGTTGCGGTAGGAGGTGAGGTCGGGATTTCCGATTTCGTCGAGATTGACGCCGAAGATGTAGCTGTAGAGTTTGAAGCCCGGGGTGCGGAGGAAGACGGGGAGGGGACGCGAGTTGAACCAGCCCCAGGCACGGGAGAAGGCTTTGAGGGGCATGGTGGATAGGACTTGGACTTGCCTGGGGGAGGGGTTAGCTTGTGTTTTTGGATAGTCTTTGGGATGAGGTTGGGGTCACGTGGGGTGACCGCGTGCCCAGAGGAATTGAGCCGGGGATGGGCACAAGTAGTCTGGCGGGGGAGGGGGAGGAAGAGTGTCGTACCATGGTCCGTCAGGACGAATTCGCTTGGGCTTTTGTCCTGGAGATTGGGATTCCTCGACGGCTACGATGTGGTCCTCCTCATCAATTGGGCGTCTGGCGGCCTTTCGGAATTGAGAAAAGGCGAGAAAGCCAATTCCGAGTCCTACAGGGATAGGGTACCATTCGATTCTGGTCTTTGAGAGTGCCTGTCGGAGACGCTGGCCGAAGCTTGCTCGCTTCCCCTTTGACCCGGAGGAGCCAGAGCTGCCGCCATTGGCACCGCTGTTTGCTCCAGGGTGTCCAGTAGTGTAGAGCCTGCTTGTCCTGGGGCTGAGGGGGAACCACGGCCTCCTGTGCAGAAAGGGGGTCGCCCGTAACAGCGGAGTGCTGGTTGATAGTCGCCTCCCCCGGACGCGGTTCTTAATTGAGCTCCCCACCGCACTAGCCGTGCCTGAAGCAAACGCACGCAGCGAGGTGTTTGAGAGGCGTTGACGCAGCGGCTGAGTGACCGTGACGGTTATGGGCGGCGGCGGGACGGGCATGGCGGGCGGCGGTACTGCAGTCAAGGTGGGAATCTTGAAGGTTGGAATGGGAAGAAGAAGGCGGGAGGCCCTCAGGAGTCGTAGGAGACGCAGGGTGACGGCGGGGGAGGCGCCTTGCGGGCGAAAACAGGGGAGTAGTGTGTGTGTGGGTTGTTGGGGGTTGTTGGGGGTGTATGGAGGTGTGGAGGCTGCGAGAGGCGAGCGTATTTGTACGGCAGCACCCTGAGAGAGAATACAGCAGCAGCTTTACGTGGTGGTCTGCTGTGCGGGTACCACCTGTACCCGTACAACATGCAGTGCATGGGTACATGTAGTAACTAAGTAAGAGTATACGGTACTCCGATGTACCAGTAGTGTATTGGATGCATCCGCAGGCATTCTTGGCAAGAGTGCGAGGGATTGCCAAGCCTAAATGGCGAGGGTTAGTCAGCCGTGGTATACCTCGAAGTATTCCAGTACATGTAAATTGAGAAAGGCGACTCCACCACTCCCCTTCCCCCTTTCACCAATTGGCGTACGTGCTTCACGCAGTGCATCACGATGGCGTCCACAAGCAACATGTTTCTCTACTCCCTCTCCATCCTCCCCCCCTCGGCCATCTCCCAGGCTGTCCTCGGTGCCTTTAGCGGAAAGAAGCAGCAGGAGATTGTTGTCGCCCAAGGCTCACGCCTGACCCTGCTCCGGCCTGATGCCTCGCAGGCAAAGGTGCAGACGGTACTGTCGCACGATGTCTTTGGCATCATTCGCAGTTTGGCGTCATTCAGGCTGGCGGGCTCGTCCAAAGGTATGCTCTGTCTCCTGCCTCACCCCCCCAACACCTGCATCCCTCTTTTCTGTTTCATTGTAGTGATTGTTGTTTTTGTCGTTCAAGGAACAGACGTGCAGATCGAGCGGAGGTTTTGAGCAGCTTTGGAATCTTTCGGGAGCTTGACGCTGAAAAATCGCAGACTACATCATCGTTGGATCGGATTCTGGTCGAATAACAATTCTCGAATACAACCCCACCTTGAACAAATTTAACCGGGTGCACCTTGAAACGTTTGGGAAGTCTGGCGTCCGCCGAGTTATTCCCGGACAATACTTGGCCTGCGACCCCAAGGGACGTGCATGTCTGATTGCCTCTGTCGAAAAAAATAAGCTAGTCTACGTCCTCAACCGAAATGCTCAGGCTGAACTCACAATCTCATCACCCCTCGAAGCACACAAGTCGCACTGCCTAGTATTTGCTCTAGTTGCGTTGGACGTGGGCTACGAGAATCCGATATTTGCCTGTCTGGAGGTGGACTATGGCGAGGCAGACCAGGATCCAACCGGAAAGGCGTACGAAGAGATTGAAAAGATGCTAGTATATTATGAGCTCGACCTGGGGTTGAACCACGTGGTAAGGAAGTGGGCTGAGCCAGTAGACCGTACTGCCAATTGTCTGTTTCAGGTTCCCGGAGGCACAGACGGACCTTCGGGGGTATTGGTGTGTGCGGAGGATTCAATCTACTACAGGCACAGCGGCAGACCGTCCCACCGAGTGCCGATACCGCGGAGAAAAGGTGCCACAGAAGACCCAAACCGAAGACGTGTGATTGTCAGCGGGGTGATGCACAAGATGCGAGGGGCATTCTTTTTTTTGCTACAGACTGAGGAAGGGGATTTATTCAAGGTGACACTGGAGCACGAGGAGGGGCAGGTCGAAAGGATCAGAATTAAGTATTTTGATACCGTTCCGATTGCCACCAGCCTATGTATTTTAAAGAGTGGATTCCTATTTGTAGCTGCAGAGACTGGCAATCAGTATGCCCCCCTCCTCTAATCACACATCTGGTTCCATATGATTGATGCTAAACCCCCCCCTCTTTCTCTCTCAACAGCCACTTTTACCAATTCGAAAAACTCGGCGACGATGACGAAGAAGTCGAATTCACCAGCGACATGTACGACCCAGATCATATGGAAATGCTGGCCCCCGCCTACTTTCATCCTCGCCCAGCAGAAAACATCGCCCTCGTCGAGTCCATCGACTCTCTGAACCCCCTTATCGATGCAAAAATTGCCAACTTAACCGACGATGACGCTCCTCAAATCTACACCGTCTGCGGGTCCTCCGCACGCTCCACCTTCCGAATCCTCAAGCATGGCCTTGAAACCACAGAGATTGTTAGTTCCGAGCTCCCAGGTGTCCCGAGCGCGGTTTGGACTACAAAGTTGACTGCAGAAGACGATTACGATGCATATATTGTCTTGAGCTTTACGAATGGTACGCTGGTATTGAGTATTGGCGAGACGGTAGAGGAAGTGAGCGACACGGGGTTTTTGAGCAGTGCGCCGACGTTGGCGGTGCAGCAGTTGGGTGAGGATGGATTGATTCAGGTGCATCCAAAGGGGATTAGGCATATCAGGGCTGATAGGAGGGTCAGCGAGTGGCCGGCACCGCAGCATAGGAGTATTGTTGCTGCAACTACAAACTCGAGACAGGTTGCTGTCGCGCTGAGTTCGGGGGAGATTGTGTATTTCGAAATGGACTCTGATGGGCAATTGGCCGAGTTTGAGGAAAAGAAGGAGATGTCCGGGACAGTCACATGCTTGTCTCTTGGAGAGGTGCCAGAGGGAAGAATCAGATCGAGTTTCTTGGCTGTGGGGTGCGATGATTCCACAGTGAGGATATTCTCTCTCGATCCGGACTCTACTCTGGAGAGTAAATCCGTCCAAGCACTCACCTCTCCACCATCAAGTCTCTGCATCATGTCCATGCAGGACTCTACCGGCTCCTTGGACCCAGCTGCAGCGACCCGCAGCACACTATATCTCCACATTGGCCTGTACAGTGGGGTCTACCTCCGCACCGTCCTCGATACCGTCACCGGCGAGCTGACAGATACACGAACCCGCTTCCTTGGCCCTAAACCAGTAAAGCTCTTCAAGGTCGTTGCCCAAGGACAAACCGCCGTTTTGGCACTAAGCTCTCGTCCCTGGCTTGGATACAGTAACCCACTCGGCGGAACGCAAGGCGGGGGGCAATACATGCTCACTCCTCTCTCCTACCCTGCGCTTGAATTCGGGTGGACATTTTCCAGCGAACAGTGCCCGGAGGGGATGGTGGGGGTCCAAGGCCAAAATCTGCGAATCTTTACAATCGAAAAGCTTACCGAGAACCTGCAGCAGGAGAGTATTCCACTTGCGTATACCCCTCGGAAAATGCTAAAACACCCTGACCTACCACTGTTCTACACAATCGAAGCTGACGCGGATACCCTCTCGGCCGAAACCCGCGCTAGCCTAATTTCAAAGGCCGTGGAAACAAACGGCACAAATGGCGACACGACCCCCCCACACAACGAGCTCCCCCCCGAGGAATTCGGATACCCAAGGGCAAAAGGCCACTGGGCATCGTGTATCCACGTTATTGACCCTCTCGCAAAATTCCCCTTGCAAAAAATCGAGCTCGGAGAAAACGAAGCTGCCTTCTCGATCGCCGCAGTCTCGTTTTCGAGTCAAGACGACGAGGTCTTCCTCGTAGTTGGCACAGGGAAGGACGTAGTTCTCTCTCCCCGAAGCTCGTCAGGTGGATTTATCCACATTTACCGCTTCCTGGAAAATGGCCGGCGGATCGAATTTATCCACAAAACAGCCGTCGAGGAGCCCCCTCTTGCGCTCCTCGCATTCCAAGGACGCTTGCTCGCGGGTATAGGGAACGACCTCAAAATCTTTGACCTCGGCATGAAGCAGCTCTTACGCAAAGCCCAAGGCACATCAATCGCCCCCAACGTGATTGTCGGCCTACAAACACAAGGCTCCCGGATCATCGTCTCGGACGTACAGGAATCAGTCATTTATGTCGTGTATAAGTACGCTGATAACCGGCTTATTCCGTTCTGTGATGATATGGTCGCGAGGTTTACTACGTGTACGACGATGGTTGATTATGAGACTGTCGCGGGGGGGGATAAGTTTGGCAATTTGTGGCTGGTTAGGTGTCCCGCGAAGGCGAGTGCGGAGGCGGATGAGGACCCAGCGGGGGGCCATTTGCTGCATGAGAGAAGTTACCTCCAAGGAACGCCGAACCGCTTGGAACTCCAGGCGCACTTTTTCCCCCAAGATATTCCCACGTCAATAACCAAGACCCAGCTCGTGCCAGGGGGAAAGGAGGCGCTGGTATGGACCGGCCTGCAAGGCACGATTGGTGTCCTTGTCCCGTTCGTGTCGAGGGAGGATGTAGATTTCTTTCAGACTCTCGAGGCAGCATTGAGGAATGAGGAGCCGCCGCTTGCGGGGAGGGAGCATTTGATTTATAGGAGTTATTATGTGCCAGTGAAGGGGGTGATTGACGGGGATCTTTGTGAGAGGTTCGCGGTTATGGGTGGGAAGGGTGGGGAGGGGAAGAGAGAGAGGGTGGCGGGAGAGGTGGATCGGGGGGTAAGGGAGGTGGAGAGAAAGATTGCGGACATGAGGAGTAGGGTGGCTTATTAAGGAGGTGGGCGAGATGTTGCAAGATGAAAGTGTCGTGCATCTAGCGGACTATGGAGTGAATCATAGTGGGCATGATATCATTAGGATTTTTTTTTGGTTTGTATCAAACATGCGTTCGCGCCGTGGAGGTACGTATATAGCTCTAATATTCGAACTCGAGCAGTTGAGGATACTAGTATTTGGTAGCTTAGTGTGGTTTGAAGTGTACATCTACCATATCGTACAAACTAGTAATTTACTTTGGGTCATATGACTGTTTACGTTACCCTCAACTAGTAAGATTTTTATATCTACACATCCACAGACTTTTGTATGAGGTAACCGAAACGGCACTTGTTATGGTATGTAATAGCGTTGACTCGGGATTCAGATGTTTCCGTCCCTGGGTGGTGAGTAAAAATAGAGATATATATATATGTTCTGGTCCGTTCCGGGATTCAGTCCATACCGGTATGGACCGGGCCGTTCCAGGATTGGGGGCCATACCGGTATGGACCGGGCCGTTGCGAGATTGCCGGGCCGTTCCGAGATGGCATATATCTACACTCTGAGCGATGAACGAAGGCAAATTGAGTGGAAACCGGGTCTATTATATTTTATACATAACAAAAGCTCAAACTACGAGTAATTTCATGATACCTCTAGTTCATAGTACTATAGGTCTTGTTCTTTTCTGCATGCAGCAAAGTATCACGAACATGTTACATCATGCTCCAAAGCCACTTGTTTCCCATCATTACTTTCCTTCCATCGCAGTTATTTGGGTCTCGCAGGTATGCTTTAATTCTGCGATACCTAGGTAGTTCTTGTTAGTCACCATGTACTTGAATTGGATATTAAGGAATTACTTCTCAAAGGTCACCTGGGATTTACTTCAATAATTGCGCTTCGAGATCGAGTGAAACCTAGGGGGTGAAACTGATCCAAATCAATAGCACCATTATCTTCTGACCAACTGACATTATGGTAAGGGCGGGAATGCCGTGGTATGTTGGTAATTCCGCGGTGTGCTCTGGTAATGTCAGTGTGCACTAGTCTGGTTGGCACACAATATGTTACGTTGAACAAGTGTGTTGCGTTGAAGAAAATTCTCACGAACTAAAGGTTTCAATTCCGTAACGGACCAGAACATTTCTCTACATAATAACTTTCATTTCGGGTATACCTCTACTGAGTATTTTTTTGGATAGGTCGCCTATGTTATCTCCGATGTTCTTTGACCAAATGTTGCTACAAAATAACCTTCATATCGGATATGTCCCTATTTAGTAATTTTAATGTTGCTGTGGCCGCTGTGGTGTTGTGGTAAATCCTTGTTGCTATCCGTGACATTGAACAATTTAATCCCGCAACGGCCTGGTCCGTTGCGATATCCAGTCCATACCGGTATAGACCGGGCCATACCGGTATGGACCGGATCCCGGAACGGACCAGAACATATATATATATATTTCCTGACTATCTTACTATAACTAAAACAGGAGAAGCCAAAATATCTCACAGTTGAAAGGTTTTGTTAATTTTAAAAAAGGGAAGGGGAAAGGGGAAAAAGACCCAATCTTTTTTTTTTCTTTTTTTTTTTCTTTTCTATACCAACAAACGGGGATGATAGTTGATAAACCAAACTGATCTGTATATGGTATGCTAAGACATATAAGACATGCATCCATTGTTTTGGACAATAGGAACAATTAATTCATGCAAGTTGTGCGTGTAAGAATCTTAGCAGCAATTAACTCACATTCTCATCACCTAAGGTTAAGCAGTTGCTTTGATTGATGACAACCCCTAATAATTTTGGTAGCTTCGCACCCCTGAAGGCCGAGAAAGGAAGGAACACATCTAGGTCGCTCGCCAATGACTCTGAGCAACGACGCCCCTTGATCATCCCAAGCGAAAGATAATTGTGCACCAAACCAATCACGCGCGGGGCCCACCGCCGCTGCTCTTTTGGCCGTTGATTCATGCACTACACAAGGCTCTCATCCTTGTCGACTAGCATTCGCACACGAGAGCCCACCTTATCATAATTCATACTTCTTCGAATATTGTTACGAGTTGGTACACCCACAGCCATAAGTAACTCGTAGATTGTCCAATATCCGAAATTGTGTAAACAGCGTCAGAAAAATGTGACTAACCCGCACAGGGCGTAGAAGGAAACAAGTAGAATAAAATACGCCGGGATATCTCCAGCATCCCGATCCCAGTGCTCGCCGTGGGTCATGATTGCAAAGAACACCAGAACTAAAGTCATAACCAAAAACACTTAACACCACCTCATGAACATTCAACCCTAAGCCAACATCAGGAGTCATTGAGGTTCATTCCTTAGCTCCAAACGCCCGCAATGAGATTCTAATCGGCGTCCAACCAGTTACCCTGAAACATCCATGCCCATTCCCTTATAGAATGCCTTCACCCTCGGGTCAACTGTGAACACGTCCTCCATTTTCCTGCCGCCACTGCCGAGGGTCCCGAGGATCTGGAGCCCCATCGGGCTAATACATCTACTCAGCCCAACATATGCCTGTCCTGGCGCAAATGCCTTCTGATAATTGACACTCACCCAATCGAGTGTCATTCCCTGGCTTTTGTGAATGGTTGTCGCCCATGCTAACCCCAATGGAATCTGAACTCGCGAAAGTGTAACCTTCATCGCCCCGTCTTTTTGATTCCACTTGTTCATAGTGTAGTCCCACAATACAGGGGGGATAACGATAGGGTTAGTTGGGGTTTGTGCAGCTGAAGATGATTTAATGGGTGAAAATAGGACCATGGGAAGTTCCACGGATGGTTCCCTGTATTCCGTACTTGTGGATTGGTTGCCACTTGGGGGACCATTCTCGCGCTGCCGTGCCAGGAGGAGGTCAAAAAGATCTTTCGCAGAGTCCTCTTGTTGTTTCTTTTGTTCAGTCTCGGAGACTTTCTTGCGGTGTTTGTTGATTGAACCTGCAGGGTCATCATCATCTTCTTCGTCCCCTGGAAAGAGGATTTTCTTTGTAGACGCTGCTCTCATCTTTGACGCAAATAGAGCAACGAACGTTTGTCTATCAACGGGTCGGTACCCTTTGACAATACCTCGCGAACCATTAACAAGTCCTGCCAGAGGTTCCAAATTTGAGAGTAGCATAACCTGTGCGCCAAATTTAAGTTGCAACTCTCGTGGACATTGGAGGTCGTTAAAGAACTTTTCCTCTCCAAGCTCCCGCTCATTCATCTGACGCTTTCTATGAGGAACACTGTCTTCAAAATCGATTTCTCCTCTATCAATAGCCCCAAAAGTGTACACCTTGGCTTTCAATTTATTGAACTCCTTACTATTCTCAGAATCCGCATCGTTGCGATGCGTATATAATTTCGTCGGAATTATACCCCCCTCCGGGAACAAAGGCCTTTTCAGCTTTTCCATATACTCTATGGTGTGAGAATTTAAATATCCTAGCTTTAATTTGTTCAAGATATCAATCCATTCTTTGTCTTTTTGACGATAAATCTTCGTCAGTAGAAATGACTGGTCCCGGTTATTAAACCCCAACTCCTCCCATGCACAGGTCTGAAAGGCATATTGTATAGTATCGTTCCATAGTGCGCCACAAGTGGTGGGTGGCATTCGTATTCGCCTGAGCTGAGCATTGCATCTCATCCAACGTGTAGGATCAATACCTAGCCCGGCATGGTCTCGTTCATCCAATTTCTCTCTAACGGCAGGATCTGAGGTAGACAAGTATTTTCTTTCTTCCGTTAATGGGAGTGAGTTGCCTGCATTATTATCGAGATCAGCTTCATGACTATATCGTACTCCCAGAGAAAGGAAATTGATGTGCAGTTGAACTGTATATTGCTAACCATATAACGGTCCACAAGTACGTATTAAAAACTCCTCCAAAAGAGGCTAACAATATCCCACCAGCTCATTCAAGAACCCAACGCCCGACACGAGCCCACCCCTAATGACAAGTGGGAATAGCGCATCACGTACCACAGGTTGCGCACTTGCGCGAATTCTCCGGCTCCACCGGCGGGAGTTGGAAAAAGTCACCAGAGCAAACCACTTGTATGCCCCCAAAGGGCTTATATGGCTCCTTCCTCACATGCTTGCCGATTGCATTCAGCAGCTCTAAAAGGTCTGGGCTTAACATGGAAACCTCGTCCAGTATGAGCACATCAGTTGACAACCACGGCTTGACCCTTTGTTCCGCCTTTCCGCCTTCTGGAGGAGGGCGAAATGCAGATAAATAGTATGTAATGCCGCTCTTTCCAAGTCCTACTCCAGACCATGAGTGAATTGTTGAACCCCCTATAAGAACAGCAGCAATTCCTGTTGGCGCGGTGACAGCATAGCGTCTTCTTCTCCTTCTACACCACAACTCCCACTCATCTCCCGTTTTATCAAAGTTTCTTGGAGTAGGTGGATAATCAAATGCATGCTTGAGATGGGCAACAATCGAAGATTTTCCCGACCCTGCAGGTCCTGTAAAAAATGTATTATTGCCCGCCAATATTTTCTGAAAAATCCTATCCTGTTCAACAGAGAGGGCTTGTTCTGGAGGAGGCGGTGGGCTCCAGGGCTCAGGCTCCGGATTTGGCTCCAATTCCGTGGACTGGGACAATGGTATAAAGTCTTCTCCACTAACAGCTCCTGGGTATATTCGATTGTATACATCCAGCAGCTCACTGCCCCTTGAACCCAAGGCAGTGCCTGTGAAGTGCCGAGATGTCTCCCCTAGACTCGATGTCATTCCAATACTTTCCGAGTATGATGGTGGTGGAGTAACGGGAATTTCAGGTTGCATGGGCAGCGCGGGATCTGCTAAGAGGACACCCCCTTCATCACTGTCGGTAGAAACTTCGCTAAATTCATCGCTACGCTGCCGCTTGGGTTGCCTCATGGGCTCACTGGCATTCATGTTGCCATGCTCCGTCAGATCCCGCTTAGGCTGCTCCCGAAAATTCGCGCGTGGGACTACAATCATGTTACCGGCCTGCGCCGGAGCCACTGCACAATGCTCCATGTCAACAATTGGGATCCGTTCTTCTTAAGCCCTAAATGGGGCACGAACGATTACTAACCAAATCCATTCATCTTCAGGAAAGCTTCTGCCTCTGGCAATGTTTTGAAGCTCTTATGCTTCGCATCTGGATACCCCAAAACCTGCCTTTCGGTTTCGGTCCAAGTGAAATACAGACCAGGCTTCAATCCCCTGGCAACAGCGTAGAACCGTGTCTTTGGCATTATGATTGTAATCCTAGGCTGGTGGAGAGAATAAGCGATTCAGCAAGCGACTAGCTCATGCTCGTATATTATGTATAATGAATAACAGGTAAGTTTGGCGACCTTATGTTGTCGCGCCAAGCCAAGCCTCTTGCGGCTCAACCCAGTGGCTAGGCCCAGTTTAGTTAAACTAAAAGTAAACGTCTGGTTACCTACTGAGGCTTAGCCTAGTTACTTCTGGTACTGAGAGACCAGGCTGCTGTCAATAATGAAGCAGTACATACATAGGTACCCGTATAACAATTTTTATGCTGTGAACTGTATGCTGTTGTTTTTTCCCAGACTCCAATTCGCATCCTATACATTATACACTGTATTACTTAACTATTACTAATCATTGTAATTCATGTTCATGCCGGAGGAAACTGTGAAATATCCCAAGAACAGAACCTGCCCTGTGAAGTACCAAATGCAATGAAGGTTTAATACCGTAGAATTCGTCCGATAAGATAGTAATATTGTTTAAGACAGTAACCGTGAATAGGACGGTGACACAATTCAGCTGCAAAGGGGTACCGCCAATAAGACAGTAAAAGGTTGCTAGAAAGTTCGCAATTCCAAGAGGTGAAGGTTTTGTTATGTTTGTCTCTAACCTTATCTTCACTACCAAAGTACATCAACAACAATGCCACCAAAACGACCTGGTCCCAGAGTTGAGAACACTGTCAAGCGGCCTCGTTCACAGTTCCCTTTGAACAGGACCAGCGCATCTGGATCAGAACAGGTAGTAGAAGTGACTACAACTGAAGAAGATTCCAATGAACTAGCAGAAATAGGTAGCTAGATATAGCGCTTGCTAAGTAGTATAAGACAGTAACCGTATGTAAGACAGTAACTGTATTTAAGACAGTAATCGCGAATAGGACGGTTAGGATGCTTGAGGCAAAACCAACGTACTGTGTTTAAGACTGCAGGCTTATCGGACGAATTCTACGGTATGTACATAGGTACCTGGTAGAGCTCTATATGGATTATATATGTACCACATGTTACACATGCTTATCATTATAGTATTAGGATCGAGTCTATTAGGTTGTGTCGTTAATGATCAGCCTTAAATTCAGAACTGTTTTACTAGCGGTGGAGCAGGTGGTTTTCTACGGAGGTTGTACACTACATAAACCTCTTCTTATATACATTTCTCCCTTCTCAGCCTCTCCTTCCTCTTCTGGCATTTCCCACCCCTCTGAAATCTTGGCACCAGACAATGGACTTGGCGCTTTGATTACCGGTACTAATTTTCAGGTACAGTGGACCTACTCAAGAAAACAAATCTAAGACAAAAGCAACAACCCCTAAATTCATATATCCAAAAGTCAAGCCAGCTATCAACTAACCACGGTGGACCAGCACGGCTCGTCATTCGCGAACTACTCCAGCTCTTCATGATCATTGTTGATTATCATTGTTTTAGCATTGCCTAGAGAGACAACTGCTTCGATCAAATTAACAGGTTGACTTTCCCTTAGTTATGTTCGACAGCTCAATCCCGGACCTCTTCCCCGCAGGCACAGGTTCAAATCCTTGATCCAGATGGAGACTTGGGATGATCGGTACGTTCATCCAGATTGAATCTTTCTAGTTCGAAATCATCTGCTTTGGGAAGCATGCTATGCGCTGATTTCGTTGGAGTTCGTTTAACTTCATACCCTTGTGTATCTGCGCCATTTTGGCCAGTTTTATGGTTTTCATTTTTTTTGGTCATGGGTGCTGAGTTGTCTTCTTGTTTTTCGATATTTTTGGGTTTGGTGGGGCTGTTTTCCTGATCTGCCTCTCCTTTTATGAACCCGTAGGCTTCAGCTTCCCGGAGGTTTTTCCCAATATCAGCATCAAAGGGGGTATTTTGTAGGTATGAAGTGTTGGAGTTTTGTGATGTATTTAGTGTCCTAAATCCCATTGGGAAATCCCACCAAATTTTTCCTGCCACGCATTCCTGCACCACCTCCGTATTATCGAGCCCCCCGCTGATGCCCACCTGAATTTTCTTCTTATCTTCCTCATTCTGTGGCATAGATGTTAGTTCCTTCGCTTCTTCCTTTCCTCTGGTTACGACTTTTCGGAATGGATTGATTGTGATGGTCTTGATACAGTTATCCCATATATTCAGAATTTTTGAGACAAATAATGGATTTGTTGCTTCCTTTGCTTTTGGATCGTCTTTCGCTTCCTGTGGACTAGAAGTACCACTTTGTATCCGAGGTTTTGAATGTTCCAAGCCTTTGGATTGAGTTGCTCGAGAGATCTGAGCACTGTCTTTGCGATGCGAGCCAGCACCTGCCCTCGGTTTGGGGATGTGTGCTGCTACGAGTACGTCCCGTGTTCGTTTGCTCTTTACTCCACCGCCTTGGCTCGGACACTCCCCGGATGAGACCTCCTTCCCGGAGGGGCCCACATGAGCCATAGAGAACTCACTCACTTGAGGAGGGACTGGCGGGTTAAGATGCGTGGGTGCGGGCTTTGTCAGCGAGACATGCGTGGGATACAGGGTTGTTGTGAGACCATCACTCGATGGGCGAGGAGTTGCACTTGGTGTAGCAGTTGCTGTGGCGGGGCTAGATCTCATCATTTCGGAAGGTCTGGTTGGTCGGTGTTCAGGTTGGGGTGAAGAGTCCTCGGTCCTCACCTATTCCAGTTCAACAAAAATTAACCTCTTAAGGTTGTGCTATAAGGTTGTGCCTTAAGGTTATAGGGGTGTCCAACTAGCTACATAGGTTGGGTGAAGGTATAGTACTACATTTCTCTGACCTTTTTTTTATTTTTTATTTTTTATTTTTTATTTTTTATTTTTTATTTTTTTTTTAAAAAAAATTAACTCATCACTCATATCTAGTCTGGTTGCACTACCCACCGACAGTGGAAGGGTCGATTTGCAAGTTAATCTGCCAGGTCCGACGCTAGATACAAAAAAGTGGATCGAGGTCCCATACTGTTGACTGAACCTCGACCCCTCAGAGGTGCCATGAACAAGACCAGTGGTATGAACGAGACGGGTAAAACAAGGGGAGCTATAAAATAAACGAGTAAACTGGAATAAAGGAAACACTAAGTCGAAAGGGAGCTCGTGAAGGTTAAACTGAAAGGGAATCAGGTGAGCTTGTTATATAAATAGTTAAAGAAGCCTCCGCGGCCTCAAAACTGTCCTTTCTCCACTCTATCTTATCCAGTTCTTCCAAAGTGTTCTAAGAAGACGGCTCTTTCCCGTTCCAAACCATGGGCATTCGAATGTGATGTGACGTGAGTCCTCCGCTTTCCTCTGACCTTACAATACTATTCCCGGTGGTGTACGTAAAAACATAAAGTTCTTATCAGATCTTCAGTTGACCCTTCAGAGAAGAAGGAGAGACTAAAGGAAAGGGGTAGTAGAGTGGGCTCGTTTGGGGGAAACCTATTTATTCACGTTCCCTAGCCTCGCCTCTTGCTCCGAGGGCACGTAATATTCTTCTACTTGTGGCGGGGGAGGTAGGGGCCAACCAGACTAGGGAGGTACCTAGGGGTTCTTTCTGTTTCGCATCTCTTTGGCTAGGGGGGCCGTCTCATAGCCTTAGGCTCCACAGACGTAACGTACAGACTTCAAAATCTTCCACCCGCATCTGCTACATTCATGAGCAAATTTAACCACCAACGTTTATTTTGACACCAAGCCTGGCATTCATTTCAAACCTTTATGCTCAGATAAACCTGGACGATGATACGCTAGCATGGAATAACCACGCGTTCCCTATTTCCTCTGAAGTCAGATATTGCATTTTCTCCCTTATTTGCGCGCTCCCCGTTCAGGGTAATACTTCGCATATATATATTGGCCGACCGCGCGCTGGTTATCCCAACAAATGAGCCAATATATTGACAGTGCACGCACGGCATCTGGCTGTATTCATACCTGCTTGCATATACAACGCCAGATGACAGCAAGTAAGAAATATAAGTGTTGATCTTTGCGCCTTTGGCACTCTTGCGAACTTAAGATTTTGGCAATATTACCCAAGTCAGATATCAGTTTGCCTTACCGAGCTCTCTACTATATCGTACTGCCCGAAATTACACTAATACAATGTGCCCCTTTTCCACTCATGTCTACTTTCATGTATACCTTGAATATCCTTTTTCTTTTAAATTACTCAGTAGTCATAAGCGGTCCCAGGAAGTGGACCATGATGTGAACCCTGGTGGATTCAGGACAAGGCAAGTTAATCTGTCAGGTCTGACGGATATATAACCACGAGTGCCAATCGGCCAAAGCGCGAAGAAATTGCAAGGCGAAAAAAAGGTGTGCATGAGGAGTGTAAAATCAAAAGCCAACCAGCGCGATACAAGTCACTCCCTCAACCCCGCCCATAGCCCTTGTCCATAGTCCTGCCGTTGCACCTATCCTGACATCTAGTATTTCCAGCCTCACTATAGAGTGACGCCTAGATGCTAGAAATCTCTTCTTTGAATTAATGGTTGTCAGTCACGCATGTCAGGAGACGCTCATCCTCCTACCTTTGTGGATAAAGCATCATAAATAATCTTATTTCCCAAATAATTGCAATTCCGGCTCCTCCTTCTCCCCCATCTTTTATATTCCCCGTTTCCTGTGCCCTCCGATGTTCCCGCATTACACTATTAGAATTTTGGGCGAGTATTGATAGCGGTGCTCCCATTGTTAGCCTACTACGTACATGTATATCAGGAAAAGAAAAGTGAAATTAAAAAAATCTGCATACACCTAACTCCACCTAATAACATTCCATCAGGTAAACAAATTTAAACCTGATTCTCGCTCGAACCAAATGCTTGATCTAGCTGGGGCCCCGTAATACTCTCGATATCATCGCGAGTCTGGCTGCCCCTAGATGGCCCCTGCAAATGTCTCACCACCCTGGCCTTCATGATAATTATTGGTTCGTCATTCGCGTTACTAGTTGGTACTCTCAGAACAGCAGGTGACACCGTAAACTTCACACATGCCCCATCGTCTCCGAGACCCTCATCATCGACCGTCCTATGCGCATCAGTCATATACTTTGCTTGGCATTGGCTTCCCAGGGTATAGGTGCGGAAGTGAAATGTTGCAGGCTCCTTGTTGCATTCGAGCGCAAGTTCGGCTGCTTCCTCAACAATGGCCTTAAGGCCACGCATCCGTTTGACTGCTCTCCTAAGCGTATCATCCCCAAGCGGACCAAGCAGCTTGTCAATATGCTCCACCACTTCGCAAACCCGCTGTTTGAGTCTTGCCGGAAAGCCCTTATCTTCAACTATCATGCGAGTAGTTTGCATTCGCCAATTATTAATCTCGTCCACAGCTGCAGATTTTAACTCAATTAGTATGTGACTCTTGTAAGGTTAACATTTGGAGAACCTACAGCAAGATCCAAAGTACTCTTCTATCTTCGGCAAGGAATCTCCTAAAATGCCCAATATTCTAGTGTCGAATATCATGCTTTGGATAACAAGTATTGCTACAGCCTCGATAGTGTGTAAGGTTTCTTCCAAAGCGAAAGCTTTCCAACCCTCACCCCAAATTTCGGAGAGGCCTACTCTCAACTCGGTGGGTAATAACAGTATGTTTGAAGAGTCGATTTTCGAGTGCATAAAGTATTGGAGCACCCAATTTTCAAGCGAATAGAAGATCCCCGAGAATTTGGTTTTGAAGTATTGATCGTCCTTGGTAAACTCTGGCAGCGCATTGCTAAGACGCGCAATGTCACTTCTCAGATCCGCAGTGCTAGCGTTTGCTTCTCGAAGAAGCGTCTCTGCGTTCTTATACCTTTCTTCCACCTGGTTGCTGTGCTTTCGGAGCATGCTGATGGTGTCTTTGAGCTCTTCGATTTCGCATCGTTTCTTCCTGTTGCTCTTCTTAAGCTTGTCAATAGTGCAATCTTTTTTCTCAAGTTCCTGTTGTGTTTGAAGTCTGCTGTTGACCGCCGCCTTAATAGCCCTTTGCAGCATTCCAGTCCAGTTATCCGCCACAACCGTCTCGGTAGCCGAATCCGATAAATAATCCGAATCCTCCGCTTCCCGCACGACGGACTCCCTCTGAGGTTTTGTAGAAGCGCTACCCTTGGAATGTCGCCCAGCACTGGGCAAATTTTGTTCACGACTGGGGCCTAAACCTCCAATTCTGGTGTTGGTCATATCCTGTGCACCAGACGCCCCTACCTTGTCTGGGTCGCGGCCAATCTCGCATGGTGACACTGGGTTTGCAATAGCTTCCGCAGCCGCCATGATTGTTTCTGTATCATGCCCCGGTTCTACTGAAATAATATGCGCTTTAGACTAAGTAAAGTTAGTCATTTCGGGATAGTTCATAAGAGTTATCGCCCATAAGCGCATACCGATTCCGCTTCAGCTTGAGGCATGCATTCCTGTCGTTCTACTGGCGTCGGCAGGGTCGTTGGCGCGGGGTTAGTCCTAGTCCTTTATTGAATCTCAGTCTCAGTCGGGACTCCTCGGGAAATGCCAGTGGACGAAGAACTGTTTATCGAAAGCAACTAATACAACGAGAGGAAACTTGAACAGAGCAGGAATGACCACATACTGATCATTATTTGATGGACCCAGACGAACATTCCTGGAAATCGCATAGAAACCGACGGCCCCCTCATATCCTGAGGTTTGGTCTGTAACCTGGCGACGCATTCTGAAATTTTGAGATCAAGTGTCCCCTCCTTTGATTTAGAGCAGAAAGAGTAGGAATGAGCAGTCGATACTCTATCAAAGGAAAACTACTGATCAATAACTATGCGTTGAAATCAGCTATAGGTAGCTGACACAGACCAATAATAAATGGCCGCACGCATGATATCAAAGGATGAATTTACAAGCAATCGAGCTTGTGGTTGGTGCCCTCATAACAGCTGTTTACCGATTAATCTGACCAATAATGTGTGGCAGGCCTGACGTGGAGTAGGTTAGATGCAGCCGACAGACATAAACTTGTTTCCCTGGAAAAGAGAAATCAAGCTACTAGGCTATTTGCTTACGCCGATCCTTGCTCAGTCAATCACGTGCCAACCAGACTAGTCAATCACCCAACCCAAAACCTCAGGCTCAGCCGTGCCGGTAAGCTTCCTTTTTTGGGCAATTCGCAAGATTCAGCATGAATGGTGGCTAACTCTTGACCCGGCAAGGTTCTAGGAGCGGGCTCCTACTCTGTTGTCAAAGAATGCGTTCACATCGATACCGGGCGATACTATGTAGCCAAGGTTGTCAATAAGCGATTGATGGCAGGAGCATATGGTTAGGAATGAAATTGCAGTGCTGAAGAGAGTCAGTATGGGACATCAGAATATTTTGACGTTAGTGGATTAATTTGAGACGATGAATAATTGTGGGTATTCAACTGCGAGAGACATCTCAGAGATGCAGAGTAATAACATAAGGGAATCTAGTGTATTTGGTTACGGATCTGGCGCTGGGTGGAGAGTTTTTTTTTTTTTTTTTAAGTCTATACGCCGATTCGACATATTGTCATGCGGCGGATGGGTGGAGAGTTAGTTGATAGGATATGCAGGAAAGGGAGCTACTATGAGAGTGACGCAGCGGAGTTGATCAGGAGTACACTGAGTACAGTGACATATCTACACGATCACGGGACTGTACATCGAGGTGGTAAAATCTGACTTCACACTGTATACTTATGGACGAAACAGACATGAAACCAGATAATCTATTGTTTCGCACTCCTGAAGACAATGCCGACTTGCAGATTGCAGATTTTGGGCTATCGAGGATCATGGATGGAGGGTAGTTTCATGTGTTGACAACAACATGCGGGACTCCTGGATATATGGTGGGTAGTTATTTTCCAATGGATGGCTAGTCATGCTTGCTAACTTTAGACCCCCTGAAAGGCACCGGAGATATTCAAGAAAACAGGGCATGGAAAACCAGTCGATGTGTGGGCCATCGGTGTCATCGCCTATTTCCTTCTTTGCAATTTGATCGTGATACGAACCTGGAGGAGATGCAAGCTAATTTGGCTGCGGATTACAAGTTTGAGCCAGCGGATTACTGGCACGATATTTCTGATGATGGTATGTCCCAAGACCCCTTAAAACTGAAGGATATGGGCTGACAAATGAGCCAGCGAGGAACTTCATCAGAAAATGCCTTACCGTCGACCCGACTAAACGACTGACAGCGCACCAGGTTCTCCAACATCCATTCCTTTCGCAGCACAAAGAAGAGACACAAGCCGATCTGTAACCTGTTGTGAAGAAGAGCTTCAATGCTCGGAGTGTTGCTCCAGAGACACAGAAGGATACACCGGCTCCACAGCACGAGACCAATACTGGGCTATGGGGAAAGCCTACTGGTGGGCTGATGAAGCAGTAGCCGGCAAATGCATTTTGGGGATTGATCGAGATGGGGATTTTTAAGTCGTTTGATTTGTTGGGGTTGTTGAGACCCGGTGAACTGGCGTGATATTATTGTCGACTCTTTGCTTGGTTATTTTGACGAGTATATAGTCTGAGTTTGGGACTCGATTATATTGGTTTTGTTGTCGTTTACAACCACTGGACTTCTGACCACTGGCCTAATAGTCATTACTTTTTTATTTGCGTTTTGGATGATATTTTAGGCCCCACATGCATTAGAGAGGTTTTGCACACCTGCACGCTAGCGCTTTGATAATCCATGTACCTCTTACCCCAGTAAGCACGGAAATGAAAATACAGAGGTTTTGCAGTCCTAGGCATGAGACTATACAGTCCTAAGGATATCTCTCGTCCTATCTTTCCTTAGTAATCACCAACGTGCAACAACATACCTACCATGGCGCTTATGTGAGTTCTATTGACATTTGGGACTTGCCATGGGTGGATTCGACGCTTGGGCCATATGCAGAACAAGGACTTTGCATGTTGCTCTACCAGCTACATATCAATTAGAGTGAATACACCCAATAACGCATATTATACATACCCTCCTGGGATATTGAATGGTTGTCCATCTATTCCTACTACCGTATGCAGGGCAGATCTCCTGTCCAAAAGAAAAGCTTATCTAGTGTATCCGGTTTATTTGAGGCCCTCAATTAAACAATGTACGTCATAACTCCATTATTAGACTGCCAGTTCATTGAGTGGGTCTCCAGCCGGCTCAGGAACAAACAGGCCTTTCCTAAATCTCGGAGTTAAATCTTCCAGCCGATTAATTTGCATATGAACCCCATATAGAGATTCTCACCTTTTTGGTAGTTGCGAGAACCTGTAACCATCTCGACTATGTAGGGGTCTTATAAACTCAAAGTTACCCTCAACTCACTCTCGCACTCATATGCAGCTTCTCGGTTATGTCTAGACAAAAGACCTCCATGTAACTGAGAAGGAAGGTTATTTGGAAAGCATGGCAAGCTCTATCTCTGTTGCAGTAAAGAGAGGCTATGTATATACATGTATAGTGAGGATAGTAACCACCTTACTGAATTGGGTAGTCGTATAAATTGGAGAAGTATACTAGTACTTTTACTGAGTACATGTCACCGTTCCATCTAAACCTTACCAAACAGAAAGAAAAGGCTCCATATATTCCGTACACAGGGAATTTTCTCGAACTTCAAACAGTATAGAGTCACTGCTGTAAACCTGTGGTTTGGGCAGCATTTTTCTGCAAGAGCTTGAGCACAACGCCCTTCTACTCCTCTTGTTCATCATCCTCGCCTGCTTCACTCTCATTTTCATTTTATCCCTGTCTTCAATAGGTTGCTCAAGCCCTGCTTGCTCTTCCTGTCTTCCACACTCCTTTCGTTTCCTTATACTTTCAGTCGGATTATGGCACCTACTGCGATGGTCCCATTCCTTGCTTACAATCGGCAAGGTTCACGCAATCATTGGTCCGGAAATCCAACGCCAGTACAAGAGCAAGCACCGGTAGGTGCTGTAGGAAGCACGAGAAGCTACACTCCCCAGTATTATTCTGAAGATCATCGAAGCCGTGATCAAGAGCTAGAAGCCCAGTTCAGGTCAGAGCTTAGGGCCCTGAGAAAGAAGTACAAGGAAGACATTTGGACACGGTTGTGGGCATTGAGCAGAAAGTTTCGTGAGCAGTTTGACCACACATTTGTCGACGAGGAGGGAGCCCTGAAGCTATCCTTTGACAAGGTTATAAGGAAAATATTCGAGATAGCTTTTTCAGTCTCAGGCATGACCTTATCGAGGCATACAAGGTCAATAAGCAACTGGTTCCAACAAAACTTCGTATTGAATGCGAGCGTGAGGAACAGCAGCTTCGAGACAAGTTTTATGACCTCTCGAACAATATTAAAAGGGAGGCCAAGTCCCAGTTTCACTTGGAGATCTTCGATACAATTTTGATTCTTGATGAAAAAAGCCCACCAGCAGAACAAGGTCCTTTGAGCTCGATAGTCGAGGATACCATGAATTGTCTGGTTGGCACAACACCCTCCTTTGACGAGGTGCAAGGATGGAATCACGGGAAATGCAGGCAGACGGAAATGGCTAATTGGGACGTTCATGGTGAATTACAGCGGTACAGCTTACATGATGATAACTAGTCTGGTTGGCACAACAGCCCCGCCTACGACAAGCCAGACAGAATTCGGAACCGACCGCTAAGTACAGCCACCTTTGACTAGTGTACCCCGTGATTCCACAGAAGATCCGGGGTCACGTAGAACAGTGCGGTGCGAGATGATCATGTTCCTATAAGTTAGAAGAATGTTTCAGCCTCTGTATGAGAATACTTACGCACAAATAAGCTCGGGCAGGACGAGTCGAGTTCCAGCTGTACATACTACACCTGCTGTTTGAGTGAGTCACAGGATGGTTCTATGAGGAACAAATTCCGAGGAACGCCCCCACCAAAAGTCCAATGACCTAAACAACACTCGGGTTGCATCCTCAGCGACGAAACATTGATTAAACATTAGGTAACTTCCGTCATGGAAATCATGGAAAGGATATTCCAAACAATAAAAGACATAAAGCATAGAATATTCCCTAGGTAGGACGCCACCCAAGGTCCTTATTCTTATGAGCCAGGTACGTGCATATTTTTTCATTCTGCTCCTTCCAGCCTTTCTTTTCTTCACAAAGAATGCTGCCGGAATGACTAATGCGCACCCACTCCCTCAAATACCAACGAAGACACATGTTCCTCTCAGGTCTGCCCGCACTGCCTCTACCTAGGCTCTTTATCCCTCATTGCATCCATAATGATCAGGAAAATTTCTCCCAAGAATTGTCCATCTCCACTTTCAAAAACAACCTATATAACTAAAATTTATTGTTGTCGCTTTTTTGGCCTGATTGCTTCAGTATGTGAAAAGGAATAAATAGTTTCTGAAAAGGTAGAAGCTTCTGTCTTGCTGGCTTTGGTTGTTGACCGTACATTCAGAAAAGTGCTAGTTTAGTGTAAAAAACCGCCTGTTCCGTGTAGCATACATTCAATTCCCAAACATTGAATTTCTAGAACCTGCCTACATATACCTAGTATCAGTGATTTTCTACTTATAATAGAGGTAGTCAATAGATTTTAAAAGCTATGATTTAAACGCAACAGTTAAAAGTCTGCTTGAGAGTAATTACGCTACGTTAACTATACGGTTGGGTCTTGTTGCATATAAAAGAACAACAGCAAAAAGAATAACTACAATCTGGCGAGGCAGCTGTGGCTCGAACTACAGTCAGTGTGCCTAAATGTCAGACAAAATCACAGGCGAACAGAATAAACCAGGCTATTAAAGGGTTAACCTATATCACAGACCATGGGCCACAAATGGCATGGAGACATTTGAATAGGGAGGGCGGAAGATCCTTTCTGTCTGCACGTGTGGGGTGCTCAGAACGCCGCTCATTGGTACGTAGTGGGAATGGCCCTGGGGTTGGAGAATTCACCGGGCAACCGAAAATGCAGTCTCTCGTCATTAAGTAGTACATGATGAATACGAATGATTCAATGAGAAACAAAAGGTTCGGATCCAGCACCTGGTTCCACAGCTAAAACTTTGGCCTTCACAAGCACGACCCCCTCTTGTTCATGATTGCAATTGTATGGTTTTCTGACCACCGCAGGATACACTGTTAAGCGAACAAAAGTACCCATGGCTTGAAGCTCTTCCTCATTTCTCAACCCTTCAGCGTCGGACACAGAACTAGCGACACAGGCTGTGCCTGGTTTGAAATGAGGGTAAGATATGCTTGATGGCTCTTGCTGGACCTCCAATGCGAGTTTGGCTGCCTGTTCCACAATGGCCTTAAGCTTCCTAGTTCGGGGCCCTGGTTTGTATCGAGGACTTGTAGCATCTGGCAAAAGAGTAGCTAATGAAGCTACAAGCTCATTCGCAACTTCCTCAACTTTGGTTGATACAGCCTTCGAGAATTCCTCCGTTCGACTTATTTTGTTGATGGTGGATATCCGCCATTTTGTAAGCTCTTCGACTCCTGTTGCATTACAGATTGGTATACAAAATTGTAAAGACATTTCATGAGCTTGGGGTAAGGAACTCACCTGCACCTGGGGCAATAACGCTGTACAATTTGTCATAGCTGTCCTCCATCAAGCCAAGGAGAGCTGGCCTGAGAACATGAACAGCTATTTGTGACGCAATGTAGGCTTGAATTGTATAGAGTGGCTCAGTTTGCAAAACTGTCAATTCTCCCTGTCCGTCCGTGAAAGTTGTCGTAAGGAATTCTTGGACGCGTGGATGGAGACTCGTTAAATCTTCCACCTTAGGAGTTATCGTTAGGTAGTATTGAAGAACCCAGCTCTGAATTGATCCGAACAGCTGAGAAAAGTTCTGCTCAAAGTAATGGTCATCTCGTTTCGAATCTGGGTGCTCGTTGCTTAATCTCGCGATATCACCCCTATACTCTGTTAATAATTCTTCCTTCAACCTCAAATCGGACATCAGTTGGAGATTTTCTTGCTGCAGCTTCTTCGCTTGGGTGTCAAACCCACGGATTGCCTCTCGATACATTTGCTCCTGTTTTTCCGCTGCTTCTTTCAACCCTAACAGCTCCCTCCGGTTGTTTTGGACTTCCTGTTGCAAAATCTCATATCGTTGCATATATTGTGCTGCTTTGGCTTTCTCGGACTTGGCAATATTCTCATGAATTTTGAGTTCGGCTTTCAACTCATCAACCTCTTTCTGGAGCTGCCTCTCTCTGTTCTCCGCCTGCACAAGCTCAGCAGATACTCTTAGACCGTCCTCGTCTTTCTTGATGCGCTTCGTGGATACTCGAGATCCATCCGTATTATGTGTTGAGATCCTTTTCGTGCCGATAACCTCAATGCTAGATCTGCGACCAGCAACCTGTTCACGACTCGTTGAATGGGGTGTTTGCTTTTGATCAACTATCTGAATACATTCAGCTCACGTCTAACTGCTTCAATCGTACCTCAGGGAGTATACGTATAAGGGCTGTAATAACAGGGACTTGAGGTCTATACATACCTGTCTTGCGGAGTCCTCAAGGCCCCCTTGGATGGTTGAGGTTCTATGCTGGTCCACCGAGCCATGTTGCCTTTGCGCAATTGCGGAGATGGACAAATTGCTGTGAAGCTTTCCAGGTACGGTGCCAGCAAGTGATCTGTTTTAGAACAGAAAGGTCAAGATCCGATTCGAATAATCAACATATCGTGAGATTCGGGGCAATGAACTTACCCCGGAATTTCTTGTTGTGCATGATGAATATTCCCATTCATGGTGGCCGCGGGAACATTGTGTTTGTTTCGGCGAAATGGACGTCGCAACATATCCCAGCTGAAATGTACCTGTCTTAGATTTTGAGCCAGGTTCGCCTTTTCATTGCGGATACTTGTGATGTTCCCGTCCGTGATATTCTTGTCCTTCCGGTTCTTGAGTGGCAACTTCATCTTAAACTTTCCCTTGAACAACGAACGCTATAAAGTTTTCCGTGATCGAAGACAGAAACGAAGACAGAAACAACGTTGCCCTCCACGATTGAAATTGGGGTCTACATAGATTTTTGACGCTTGCTGCTTTCGTCGCCGGTCCGTATATTTATATACGTAGGTATGTGTGCAGAACTGATTACCCGTCAACGTCTCATTGGGGTTGACCCATATCCCTGACCGTCACGTGTAGTCCTGTATCAAATCGCCTCCTCAGATAATTGTCAATATCCAGTAATCTTTTTTCTTTTATATCTGTACTGGCAACGACTTGCGCTCAGTAAGCAGTGGTATATATGTAGGTGCTGTAGATCCTGCTTAAACCAAGGCCAATGCCCGTCAATCCAGGCAGCGGAGGGACTCACATGCACACATGACTGTACATATATTCATCATTGGAGGCCTGAGAAGGTGAGGGGTTGCACTACGTGGAGATGATATATTTGGAGCAAACCATCATGGTCGAGGCGCTTTAGACACCAGGCGTCTTATATTCGGATAATTTTCAGTGAGGGTATCTTTTCTGATCTCCTGGGTTCTTTACCTAATTACCCTTTCAAAGATGGCTGCTTCAACTTCGAGAAATGACATCAAAGAGGCCATCGTCATTGGGGTCGACTTTGGGACCACGTTTTCTGGCGTAGCGTGGGTATGTAAAGTGTTCAAATGCAGATTGAAGCGCAAGCTTTCTCGGTGTCTCTAGCTACTTGCTGGACCCTGAGTTCTTTTACCATGGCTGACATCTGATATTTTGTATCATTAGTGTTACACTGGGGACCCAACAAATAATATACGGACGGTTAAGTCCTGGCCGGGCAATGTGGGTTTCCTGATCTTGATACCTTAACCACCAGATATATATATTGGTATTGACATACATAAAAGGACAATATGGTGAAAGTCCCTAGTGTGATTCAATACGGTGTTAGAGATTCGTCACGCTACAAATGGGGTTTTGATGCGGCTCTCGAAGCACCAAACTCCCTTCAGTGGTTTAAGCTACTTCTCAATGAACAAAGTGCGGGCACCGCCGTCTACGGACGAGTCCCGCCAATGCCCCAGCGTTTGTCGGAGACACACAGGGGAGATGCTGATCAATTGGCCCGTTTACTCAAAACCATTGCTTCCTTACCCGAGGATAAAACCCCACTTGCAGTGGTCACGGACTATCTGAAGGGGATTTATCAACATACCCGAGATGCACTCGACAAAGCTTATCCAACGAGTTTTACCAGCTCCATTGGGAAAGACATTGCTCTAGAGTTTTGTCTCACTGTACCAGCTGTATGAATTCCTCCTATTAGTACAATACAGTCTGCCGATACTGACATGCATTGTGCCTCACAGATTTGGAATGATTCAGCAAAGGATCTCACTCTTCAAGCGGCCAGAGCTGCAGGCATGAGTGAGTCGCATGTAAAAATCAAAACTGTCTCAGAACCAGAAGCTGCTGCCATCCATTGTCTGAAGACTTTCCATCAGACTGAAGACAGTCTGAAGGTACATCACCTCCTCTAGCTACCAAAAAAAGACAAGATAATGTAACTCACTGTTTTGTCACTTTTTTCCAGGTTGGGGATGTCTATGTCATTGCAGATTGTGGCGGAGGTACTGTGGTTAGTTTCCTGAACCTCAATATCAGCTTTGATGTAGCTACTAAAGTTAAACTGGGATTTTAGGATTTGATTTCCTATCAAATTAAAACGATAGAGCCCCGGCTACAGGTCGATGAATGTGTTGCGGGAACTGGCGGCCTTTGTGGATCAACTGCCCTCAATCGCCGCTTCGAAGCGTTAGTCAAGGAGCGTCTCGGCACCACGTAGGTCATTCTAGTACCATCAACCAAATTTGCTCGACAGCTGATCATGAGCCAAATTATTGATAGTGAATGGGAAAACATGGGTACTGTTGCTCGGTCCAATACTATGCGCCATTTTGACACTTTCTTAAAAATCAAGTTTAATCCACCAGAATCTGCAGACGAGGAGGATGAAGAATTTGATCCCGATTCCTATCACTGTCCAGTACCGGGTGTCCCAAATGATGAAGTGAGGGGAATTCACAGGAACCAATTGGTGTTGACGACAGAAGAGATGACAGGAATATTTGAGCCAACCTTTGCGGAGATTACATCCTTGGTTCAGCAGCAAATAACTGCCGCAGAAGCCAAGACTGGGGCGCCAGTCACAGTAAGCACCTTCTACTTGGCCTATGAACCCAACCCGTCTTGAACTCTGCTGACATACTTTTTTAGGGGGTGCTATTGGTTGGTGGATTTGGTTCTTCGCCCTATCTCTTCAAATACCTGTCGAAGAAGCTGAAGAGAAGCGATGGAGTTCCAGTCAAAATTCTCCAACCTCCTGATGCGTAAGTATTCTTTTCCACAAGACCGTATTACTTATAAGTGTTCCTAGCTTACTCATGGACCCTTGGTGGGGTGTAGTTGGATCGCAATTGCTCTCGGTGCAGTTTCATACGGTCTCTCCATGAGGCAAGTGCGCGAAGGTATTCTGCCATCTGGCAGTGGTATCGTTGGGAGTAGAGTTGCACGGTTCAGTTACGGGATCTCTGCTGACGAACCCTTCATCCCGGGACTACATCCTGCAAACAAGATGTATTATAGTCCACTTAGCGGGAGCTTCTGGTGTCGAGGGAGAATGCAGTGGTTTGTGACAAAGGTGAGTTTTGTGTCAACTCTAACAAAGACTAGAGATCCTAAATACCCTTCTTATGGCGCACTTACTTAAACCGATACACAGAATAAACGGATTTCAGACGGTGAGGATATTGAGGTCAAATTGGTGAAGCACTGCCCGATAGAGGTGAAACCAGAACAATTGGTCTTTCCTCAAGAAATCCTGTCTTGTGACCTAGACAAGCCTCCAGAAGATGCCGAGAGTACAGGTACGTCAGCCCCCTACCCCGTGCAAATTGGTAATGTAATAAATTACTGATATTCTTGAACTAATTCCCTGTAATATCCAGATGTCCGTCATCTCCTTATTTTCACCGCCGATCTCAGTGGCGTTTCTCGCGAAGAACATTTCATACGCAGAAAAGCTGCTCATGAACTAGGTGAATACTTTGCTATTCCACTAAGTATGCTAATGAGGTATGAATCTGGATGTCTTGGCTTTTCAATGGCTGTTGGTGGACGAGCAGTGGGGAAGGGAACCGTGAGTTATGACCATGAAACCCCGCACAGCGGGTCACGACTAGACGATTAGGATGTGGGATGTGAAGTTGGTTCGTGTAGGGGCTGGACTATTGACTACAGATGTACTTTCTTGTTTGCATCTGAAATAGGAGACTATGCGGGAACTTGCGTCGGTTTTTGATTTACTATTTTGAATTTCTAATTCCTGTTCTAGCGTATCTTTAGCGGAGAGTCACTCATTATATCAATTTTACTTGAGAATGATCCAGCCACCAGCAGATGATATAATGGTATTGTTTTATGCGTGCACCTTTTTTTTTTTTTTTTTTTGAAGTCTATACGCTTATGGAGCCTAAGGCTATGAAGCGGCCCCGATCCCTCATCTTGAAAGACTCGGTACACCCTCGGAACAACGGGCTACATAAACGTCCTACCCCCCGAACCTAGGAAACAATGTAACCGAATAACCCCTGCCTCCACCTCCACGCCCTCTTTTACCGGCCAATCCCCGAGTACATATGCCTCCCCCATCGCGCTCCTGCCAGCCCCTCCCCTACTCACAAATGAGATTCGTAAGCCTACACCTGCGTCACCCTCCCTCTCCCCCTTTCAGGTCAGATCGAGGTTGGAGAAAAACATCTCAACCAAGTCTACCGTACGCTCTTCTCCCCCATCTTTTATCTTCTTCAACCACCTCCTTTGATCATCCATCTCCTTCCAAGTCCCCCACCTTCTGCCAATCTCTTCCCCCTATGGACACACCAAGGCTACATGCTTGCCTGTCTCCATCTTTCTTCCGCAACTCCTGCACATCGGATCTACTATCGCGTCCAGCTTGTTCCCCCAGTGTTGGAGGTTCCCCTTTCCCGATCTGCAGTGGACGTATCTGATCCTAGCTTTCCTTTCCCATTTTACCACTCTACCTACCCCTCCCGTATGGTGCCGGCAGTCAGGAGGGTACCATTTTAAGGGGGTGTGCCACTAACGTATCAACAACACCACCTCGAATATTTTTAACGTAAAATCGATAGTATTGGCTATGGAGAACAATAATTACGTTTTAAAAATAAAAAATAAAAAAACCTGAGTGAGTACATAGGTAAAAAGAAAAGACCATTTGGTATGTGAGGGCCAATAAATGATACATGCCAAGAAAGACTAAAATTACCGAAAAAGGAAATATCTGCATGATTTGGGGGCCAGACTAGTCTTCATTCAGTACATGAGTTTTGCGGTGGCTTTTGTATACACGGTCTTTGAACTCCACAGTACCATATTGGCAACCATCACGATATGCTTGCATCGTCCGTTGACACTTCCGGTAAAATCGCCATATAGTCATCTCTGGTACAGCCTCAAGTGCATGAGGTATGGTATCCCGTAACCTTCGCAGTGGAAGCAATACACGCTTTTCTCTTTTTGCTGAGTGGAGGCATTGTTGGCAATCTATTTCGCGTCACAACCTAAAAAATAAAAAAAAAATAAAACCGTGGTGACTAAGGCTCAGGACAAATGATACATTTTGCCAAGAATGGTACCCTCCAGCCTATTACCTTCCTCTCCTCTTCCCTCATCCTTTTCCATTCTTGTCTCACACTCCTCTCCGTAATTTGGAGATCTTTCATTACCACCTTCTCTGCCCCCTCCTTTGCCAGGATATCCACTTTCTCATTCCCCGGGATCCTGACATATGCTTTAACTCAGCCAACCCTCACCGCGTCTTCCTCTAACAACTCCTGTCTTCTTTTAACTTCTAGAACCAGCCTTCCCAAGTCTGAAGTCCTGTGAAGCCCACTCTTCCTTGCTTTCACTATTGCTCCGATGGCCACTTGAGAATCCGTAAGGACCCACAGGCTCTAGTAGTCCAGGGCCTTCTCCATTACCCTCTTGAGACCTGCCACCTTCCCATCCCATACAGTCGCCACTCTCCCTAGTCCCATGCTTCCTCTTATCACTTCTCCTTCTGAGCACCAACCCCCACTGACCCTTTCTTTCTTATTCATACTCCCATCCGAATACAGAATCCTACTGCCATCTCTAAGCTCTTCAATCCTCTTAATCTATGCTGCTGTCTTTGAGGAGCTCTAGAGTCCTAGATCAATCATCAGGATATTCACCTTGGGGGTTGTTTCTCCAATACTTAGACTCTTCGAGTCCTCTTCCAGTAGTTTTTCTACCTTACTTAAAATTACTGACATTATTGATGTAAATCTATTACTGTGTAAGTAAAGTTTACCAAAGTCCTACTAATCTCTCCTCACCTTATTCTTTCCCTTGCCATCTACCCAGAGATCCCCTAAAATAGCTGAGGACCTTATCATCTTTCCTACCAGCCTAGCTTGAGCTATATCCAGTATTAACCTAGGTGATTTGACCCCTATGATCTGGCTCACTGCCTCTCTACATCAGCAAGAACGATATTTGCGTCCTGTGCGTCCTGACGCACAGGACGCGTCTAGCGCTCGGGAGCAAAATTCTAAATCAGGAGGTCAACGCTTTTGCGGGTGCGTCGGGACGCACTAGAACTTTGCTCCGCCGCCTGGGACATAACACTAGCGCGTGGCAGGTTTGCCTACATCTGCAACGCAAGCCTCATACAGCCTTTATCCAGATGTACTTGGCTGAGCCTCCCGTGCCTGCAACGCAACCCTAAAACAAGCCTTGTCCCTACGCACATCATGGGTGAACTCACGCCCCTAACGTAGCGAACAGCTATCTGAATAACTGCCTTGAAATAGCCGCCTTGAAATAGCCGCCTCTGAATATACGCGCGATTGCACCATAAATATATGCATAGTAAAGTCTTAATTGTATTCGGAAATTATATACATAGAAGTATTGAAAAAGAGATATATATGTGGAATATGCATCCCTCGCTTCAAAACTCGCTCCAATACCTCCTCTAATACTCGCACTAATACCTGCTCTAATACTCGCTCTAATACTCGCTCTAATACTTGCTCTAATGCTCGCCCTAATACTCGCTCTAATACTCGATCTTATACATGCTATAATATACCTGGGAAGTCATACAAGACAAAGGGAAAAGGTGCGGGGAACGGCAATATATATACAGGAAAACCATAGTTGCCAAGGCCAATCGCCAAGGCCGACGATATAGACTTTCCGAAGACAATGATATAGCAGATAACGAGAAAAGTGGCATGACCCGCTCCGCCCACTGCTGCAAGCGCTGCCTAGGCTGGTAATAGTCTTATTGGGAAAACGTAGCACTGCGATATGTGCGGAACTCATTCATCCGCGGCTTATATATATTGTAGGATCGCGCCTTATATATATGTTGTAGGAACTCATGAATTCGCGCCTTATATATATATTGTAGGAACTCAGGCAGCATTCGCGGTTGTAGGAATTCATGCATCCGCGGCTTATATATATTGTAGGAACTCATGTATTCGCGGTTGTAGGAATTCATGCATACTTCGTACAGCTGCAAAGTAAACCACAATTCAATATAGTGCTGCTAGAGCAGCCTCTAGATTACCATTTTTGTAAACCTGCACTGTACAATTTACCCTCACTTGTCACCAAAATCGGCAGGGAGATGTTATAGAAATTGTAGAGTCTTGTACTATACACACCCATCTTATTTCAGTAGTGGGCCGTGTATGCTACGTACAATACATCTTTAAAGTTGGAATAGATGAAAATTTGATAATTTATTAATATGGATTGGAATGATTGAGTGCAGAGAGGACAAATTTGTAATTAGGAAGGAGCCTGTATTTGCTAAACATGAAGCCACTGCCAGTCACACATATTGAGTTCTATTAGGTGAACAAGATATATAAATACTAATACAGGTATGAAGTTGAGTTTCAAGTGGAGTATACTTGTGTGAATATATCTGTAAACTGCGTTGGGACTCTCAGGTATGAGTAATACCCCTTCCTCACAATTATTCCTCATCCGAGTCCTCATCCGAGTCCTCGTTGATATCCCATCTATTCTCCTCAAACAAACTCACCATCTCCCACCACATTCTATAACTCACGTCGACCCACTCACCGCCCCCAGCCTTCATATCCTGCAACAACCTCTTCTCCTCGACAATATCAAAGCAATCCCCCGCCCACCTTCCACGCGGACACCAGCCGGACATACTCGCACTGGAATCATCCGACCAACACGTGTTGACCGCGATCAAAGTCCCAAATGTAAACCCCCATCTATGCTCGGCATCTGGGCAGTCCGGACCGCCGCCATATCCATGCTTACTCGTCAGCACATCCGCATAGACATACTCCATTGTGGTGAGATTCCTGAGCACCCATTGGCGTCTTGGGGGGAAATATTTCTTGATTTTTAGGATTCTCCGCCAGGGCTCATAGCCTGGAGATGGCCAGCGGGGTTCCTCAACTGGAGTAGGGTTGAGGGTAGGCGGGGAGAGGCACGTCGTGGATGAGGCGACGACGTTTGTCGGGCGCTTGAGAAGCATAAGATGATACGCAGTCATCTGGTTGTATGGCTTAGGGGGGATATCCCTGTCCTCTAGAGCCTCCGGGTCTGGGATGAAGTCCTTGGGGACCTGCGTGGTGATCCCGGGGGGATTAGATCTGATGTATTCCCCAGCACACATCAATGGGGTGTTTACCCATGGCGCGAGGGTGCGTCTGAATCGGGCATGGACTTCGGCGTGGAGAAGGCTTCGGAGGATACGGCAGCAGCAGTTGAGAGTGTAGAGGGAGTTGAGGTCGAGTTGGGCTGTGATGAGGAAGACGACCTCGATGGGCAGCTGGAGGAGGCGGGCAGTGAGTGTAGGCGACTGATGAGAAGCTGCTGGTCCGGGTTCATCATCCCCGCAATGAGATTCGTTGCTGGAGCTGAGGCAAAGGGGGGCACCGGTATCCTCGACGGGGACCGCAAGTAGGTGAATTATCTGGTCGGGTAACTCAGAGCGTACAAACTCCCCAGCTTTGCCCCAATTTCCCAGCGTCTCACAGCGTTCATGGGCAACCATCTCCCAGTATTGACCCATCTCAACCAGACTTGTACTTATGGAAGTACAGTAGCCAATTGTCTTGAATATCTTTGTACGGGTAGGATAAAAAGAGCTGAATCAATAGACCCGTTTATAGCTTGATTGAATCCATCCACCTAAAAACCCTACCTAATGGACTGGTGAAAGTTATTCCGGCTGCAACGGCTCTGGAATATATAAACGTTGAAACATTCAAAACGTAATGGTCAACTGATGTATATACTCCGTAGTGAATTTAAACTATACAAGTACATAAACATGTGATGTACGAAGGATAATATTAGTCAGACAGGTTACTTACGGAAGGGGCTAGAGAGACATCATGTGACGTGTATTCGCGTATTTAATGGGCAGCGGTGATCTGCGGCAGGGAATCTCGCATGAATGATTAAGTGCCATTCAGAGCTGGCTATTGTTTACGAATTGGCGAAGGTGAGATCGATTGTATCTTTATGCAAAGAACAGCACTCCATAACTACAAAAATGGGGGCCGTATCACAATATCACTGGCAATAGCAGAGCAAAAGTTGCGTATATTATTCGAGCACCTTGGTGGGAGGCTCGTGGGGGCGAATGTATTGACGATTACGAACAAACCGGGAATTTGTATGGCGATCAGTTACGCAAACAAAGCTTTGTTGGCAACACCGGAAGACCAGTCGAGCAACATTGGCAGCTGTTTGCATAAGAATACTCTATCCGTATTTTCTTGGTTTTAAAAATACCCGCCCTGATATCCGCGTTTATTATTATTCACATCAAGTGGAGTTGAGGTGATTCCACTGCTTACCTTACCCACCATGAGAGCTTCCAGGATTGCATATCCGCATATGGTAGGCACTAGTGTTATGTTAGCACACATGATTCACAACCGACAGATATCTGTGCAACCCTGATATATTCGATGTGGCGGACCGTCCAACTGATTCATTACACAACATTACATACCCCCTTTCCAGCAGACCCCATAGTTTCAAGAATATTGGGGCATCCCCTGTCAACAAATAGGAGTCGAATCATTATCCTCTTCATCTCTAAAGCTTAATATATGACGAGTAGCACTCTCGGTCCTACCAGAACCTTCAACTAAAGGAAAGTAACCAGTGGCTCAGCACTGCACCCCTATTCATCAGTAATGTATTTATTTGCACTAGAAGTACTAGGTGTACTTGATGCTCTATTGTAGAACTTAGCCTTGTGATACACTTTCATTTCGGGTTCCCTTCCTAGCATACCTCTAGTACTGAGGTAGGAAAGGCTTCTAGTATTATGGGGGAGCTGTACCATAACCTTATGGAGGTATAGGATGTAGATACTAAGTAGATAGAAAAAATAAAAGAAAGTCACTCTTGTTCTATGATACATAGGAAAGGCTTCCTGCTTTATAGGATGTGAGCCTGGAGTAATATCTTCTGATATGCAATTTCAGTTCAAAAGTTTACTTGCAAATATTTCATTTTGCAGGCCAGACATTTGCTCGCAAATGCACATATATATTTAATAGGCTTGGTAATACCAGCAGCTATAGCCTATTAATATTATCTCGTAACTAGTCTCATGCCAAGCCTCTAGGTAGTCGATTATGATGTATTAGTGAGAATGGCTTAGTATAAGGCTATCTCAAACTCCTTCAAGCGGGAGGCATTCAGGCAGAACACACTAAAAGTCTCACTATCCTACAAAGGAAAAGTAAATGTCCGGCTGCTTTGGGGGTTCGTCATGACGAGTTACCTACTGTACTTTACATAACTACAACTGCACACCCTTTCCAAAACATCTGTTTGCTCCTACTTCTACAACTAACTTTATCACAACTGAAGTGCATGAGAATTCGCTCAATCTCAATCTAAACTGTACCGACACCTCCATATCTCTAATATCATTCATTACATTGTCACAGAAATAATGGATTGGACACTTGTTTTGTTTATAGTGTGCGAGCATTGGTAATAAGGTAACCCCACAACGCGATCACTATAAAAAGTTATCTGGTATGTTTCTCTTACAGGAACAGCAGGTTTTATGCGAGGAATAAGGAGAGATCTTTGAGGGATGATCTGGCGCGCTCTCTTAAGTAATGAAGTTTCAGCAATATACTCTTTTCACCCAAATATGTCACTAAACGGGAAATGCTCGTAATAGCTCTATTAGCTGAGCCTACACGAGTCTATTATATCAATCAGTTATCTGACAATTGGGTTAGGAAAACAGGGTCCCGCTTCTTTACTCAATTGTTGGATATTTATCTTATTTTCAGGTTTATCAACCTCGAAGACCTCCGGTATCTCAGTCACATATTTCTATTATACTATTCGCTTTATAATGGGTTTTCATAGTTTGTTGGAGTTTTCATACAGTTTAGGACAAGAAGCTACCAGTATCTTTGATTTTCGTTTATAGCAATAGAGGATATACCAATTAGAACTACTTAACTATCGTGCTCTCTTCTACAACCCACTTGAGCCCCTCTCATTGATCAGTCAACACGAATGTTTCCTAGTTATGAGTATACGGAAATAGAGCCTTAAGTGGCGACATATAGTAACTAGGTATAAAGATCGTAGTAGTGGCAGTTATGGTGTAGAGAGCATCAGTACATATTATCATTTTGGAATGGTATTCATGTTGATGTGAGATGTGGTATTCGAATTTGTGCTCGCGTCGCGTATATTACAACGCTATATTCAAGAATAATAAGCTCGTCATGACGAGCCCCCTTTCTACCTCTTAAAACAGCTATGTAGATATCCAAATGATGACTTTTCCTTTATAGGATAGGGAGATTATTAGCGTGTTCTGCCTGAATGCCTTCCCTTCGCCTCTGTCCAATTTACCCTGAATCACCTATTAATAGACTAACACACCTTAGAGGATAATATATTTTCCCTGGAAATTTAAAAATAAAATAAAATAATAAATGTTTTTTTTTTTTCAAACCTAGGCGTTCCAGAGCTGTTCCTCACCTCACCTCCTTGCCCACCGTGCCCAACGATTCAGACACCATCTTCCTCAGCATCACCACTGCCCCCTGTGGATCCCCCTTATTATATACAAACACGCCCTGTAGTTGCGCGGTACTTATCCCCCTTCCCCACGTCTCCTCTCCTTCCATCTGTACCCTCTCAGCCTTTTCCCCGCTCCCCACCTCCTTTATACCCTCCAGAACCCCCACCCCCTTCAGTATCTCCACAATTTCCTCTTCCTCTCCCTTACATTCCTCTCCATAAAACCTCCGCCACATCTCCCTAACCTGCCCCTCACTCGCCCACCCAATATACACCTCCCTATCGATTCTTCCCGGCCTGACCAGCGCTGGGTCAAGTCTATCTCTATGATTCGTAGTCAACACAATAATCCTCTCCTCCCCGCTCGCGACCCCATCTAGAGCATTTAGTAAACCCGAGAAGGTAACATTCGCCCCTCTATACCCGTCCTCGGCCGTCTGCACGCGGGAGTTCTGTTTCCCAAACGCGGCATCCACGTCCTCCAGGAGTGCAATACTCCTTTCGGGGAGGTTGGTTAGGAGATGGTTAAGTCTATCATCCGTGAGCCCCCGCTCCGAGAGATTGAGCACGCAGATATTATAGTCCAGCTCCCCCGCCAGTGCATTTATGAAGCTTGATTTCCCCGACCCGGGGGGGCCGTAGAGGAGGTAACCCCTTCTGTAGGGGATTCCGCGGTCATAATACCAACTTGACGAAGCCAAAAAGTCTTTAACATCCTTGACTAGCGACTCCTTTACTCCACTGTCTAGAATCACCGATTCCAGGGGCCGCTTCCTCTTCGGGCTCCCAAATTCCTTCCAGTCGCTGCCCCACGACGTGTAGATGACCGTTTTCCCCTGCGTGAGCGTCTGCGCGAGACTCTGCGCTTCCGAGAGGAGCTGGGAAAAGACGTGGCGGTCCCGGTAGAGGGTCGTGAGTTTGACCGTTTCGAACGGAGACCCAGTCTGCAAGTCGAGAGACTTTATATCCCGCTCTCGCGTGACTTGGATCAGTGTGTTGTGGTAGTTGAGGAGGTGTTTTCCCGGTCCAGGAACAAGCGTGAATCTAGTCGAGATGGACCCTCCGGGAAGCTGCGCGTAAGTAGTCTCGACGGCAAGGTGGTGCGTGCGTGGGGTGATGTACGAGAGGATGCTCCTTCTTCTTCCTCTTCTTGTTGGCCCTGTTTTGTTGGAATACGCAGCAGCAGTCTGGGGGAGTTGCTGCCGTTGGTGTGTAGACATCCAGTGCAGGAACCATTGGTAGGACTTGTCCTTTGACGGGATTTCCAGGTCGACAAGGAGCTGCCGCCGGAGGAGAGTCGTTAGGGTAACGAGGGATTTGCGCAGGAGTGCCGCGGAGGCGGTGAGTCCGACGATGCCGAAGCCCTGGGCGTGGTGAATTGGTTAGGAAAAGATGCCGGATGTAAAGGTTGCTGTGCGGGGGAGGGGGGAACACTTACACCGACGAAGATGGGGTTCGAGGTGAGCTGGGCGAGGAGTGAAGTATCCCCGGGAGGAGAGGTGATGGTTGTCGTCGTCACATTCGATTGGGACCCGTCGTAGCCTGGGGAGGGAGGCGTAGGAGTAGCAGCACCCTGCTGCTGCTGGTGGTGGAGTAAAGCAGAGAGACCAGGCATTGGCCCATCGGAGGTAAAATAAAATAAATAAATAAAAAGGTCATATCCAGTTTCTTATCGATAAACGATTTGTCAACAACAAAAAAATCCCATGAAAACCAATCAAATCATATGCATGGATTATGCATGGATTTATGCACGAATAGTAAGCCACAGAAAAAAAATCAAACCATCCATGCAATAAGCCACCAACAAGATGAATCGTTCGTTTAGTTTCATCTCACCGGTTACACTTTATACCAGTTACGTTAGTTTGTGGTTTTCTCCTTGTGGTAAACGTCATTGACTGGGCAGAATTGTGGGGCAAAATGGCAAAAACAATCACACTAAGCATTTACTTAGGCTCGCATGCTATGTCCCTCGTGTCTTTTTATTCGCACGAATGCTTAGAGCAATGTCAAGTGGTATTCGTATTCTATTCCCCCTCGATTTGTGACTATACAATGCAAATATGAGCAAATTGAAATATGTGATGAGTTTCAAGCAGACCAGATGACAATATTTGAACGCCTTTACCAACCAGATGACACCAGATAACAGTATTAAACCAGATAAAGTATTAAAGAAAAATGTAGAGTAAAGCAGAGAAAGAAAGGAAAAGAAACAGGATATGCATATATTACAAATTCCCTTAGATGTGTACCCGCACTGCAAAGACGGAAAATATTAGAAGGCAGTAAATAAGAATGTAGAAATCGATATGATGAGAAAAGTTATGACGAAAGGTATGATTGCCTTCCCAAGGATCAGTGATAGGGCCATTTGATCCCCCGAACCAATGAGAGGTGGGTTTCATGGGCAACAAAAAAAAAATAACCGGACCAGCAAAACCATCGTTTGCACTCCTTCTGCCATTTCTCCTCCCTGGGGAAGTGTAATAAATCTTTTTAAGAATAAATAAGGAGACCCAGTATTAATAGTATGTAAAACCGCCCGTAATGCATGCTGTTCCCATGGCCGTCTGACCGAAAAATAAATCAAAAGCCGTGATTCGTACATAGGAGAATGTCGCCATGTTTTCGTATGAGCTGTCGTGATGATGTTTCAACGAAATTGTACACCCGGCGTGATGACGCTAGGAAATCGTGGAGATCGTCTCCTATTTAGCAGGAGTAGGAGGAAGAGGCCTGTTTGGTGGAGGACCTGGGCATGGTGGGATAGAAGGCGGAGCCGGTCCGTTAAAGTTGTAGCCCAATGAGGTGAGAGTGGTGGTATCTTGAATGGGGTACTTGACAGTTGGGGCAGGCATTTTGAGTGATGGATAGACTGGAGGCCAGAGTCAATGCGTAGTTCGAGAACGTTGGAATCTCGGAATTGGCTTACAAGTGGAAATGGCTTTTTGGATAGGGGAACCGAACTATATATACTTGTCCAACGCTCTCTAGTGATAATCGGATGAAATTTCTTTCAGAGGGCTATCAGCCTCCTAAACTGTATGTCCAGCTATTCGACAGACGAAACAATTCGTATGGGGGCTTTCTGGCGTCAGTTATTGGAACAAGTAGTGGTACATATGCAGAGCGCTGGGCGTGTTCTGTCCGGACTATTCGTGTCGTTGAGTATGTAGTCTTCGGGAAGAGGCATGGGGAAGCTGCGGGTTATATCTCCACTCCACACTCAGCAGTCCCCCTACATCGAGTGACTGATAGGCATGATACAAACCACCATCCACCATCCCTCCACTCCAGAGACGACTCTTTAGCACTGACGACATATTTTAGGAGAGCAAAATTACAGGCCCACGGATTACCCCTGCCAATGTAGCACATCCCTGAGCATTTTTCTTTTGGGCGTAGGGTGGTCGGATATGATTGCCACGAACAATTAAGCCTATGGCCTTGGGGGAGGAAACGGACGGAAAGCCACACACTGGTGGGGTGTAAAGGCAAGAGAATAAGAGTCAGCCCACGATGTGGCGAGGGGGCCATATGCACAAGAGTTTATAACAATACTGTAGCTACCAGGGGTTATGCATTCAAGCACTCAGCCCATGGCGGGGTGGGGCCGTCTAGCGGCCCTGCGCCCAAATTGCAAGGGGGCAGCGCGTCGAGACCATACTCGCGACGAGGCAGAATTGCAAAATTGCCAGACATGCATGAAATGTCTACAGTTGAACCTAGCTAGCTATACCGGACATTATAGCGGAAACCTTGCTATAACGGACGGCCTCAGATGAATTTTTAGTTTCCCACCCAAATTTCCTCGTTATTCCAGACTGTACAAGAACCAGACTGGATTTGAGATTTATTGAACTTTAAAAAATATCTACGTACATACATATATACATACCTAGGTAAGCCGGAATCTACTTTGAAGGCCAAAAATCCCGAAGTTGCTTCTGGACCTTAGTGGTAGCGTGATAGTGTTTTAAACCTTGCCGGGCCTGAAGAACTGTCTCAACCATATCGGAAACTTGAATTTGGCGCTGGGAATAAGGGAAAGAGAGTGTCGAAACGGAGAGACTTTGGAAACATGTAGCAAGATCATTAAGCTTCTGAAACTGTCAGTACCTTTGGAGGTACAGATTCATCAACTGGCAGAATTTCGGATGTTGCTTCCGAGTCAGTAGTAGGTTGCTACACTGGAAGTATACCAGGATTGCCATTGCAGATGACAGCATCTTCATTGAATTTCAACATGCTTCTGCACTTTCCGCTATGTACCCCAAATGAAAATGAGAATACTAGCCAGCTTAATTAAAAACACTCTTGTGACTCACTACTCTCTCCAGGCTTGCTTTTCTTTTTTTGGGGGGATGTTGTGGCTGGGGAGGAAAAGGGATACAGCGCTGCAAATTTGCTTTACCAGATGGTAAACCAGAGTCGGCAGGGGTCAAATTTTGGCCGTCGCCGTCCGGTATAGCTAGTTTCAACTGTAGGTGGAATTGAGAAATAAGATCAGCCCCCAGCCTCTTCACCACTTATCCTTCTCTTTTAAGAATATCTGACAGTAATAGATTAGGTACCGGAAGGCCGACATCGGCTCTTCTCTTCATTTCTATGTAATATGGTGCCCAAGCGCTGTTCTGTTATGTATATTAGGTAAGAAATAATTAGCTACCTCTGTACCCCAATTAAGAAATATCTAGCCTTGAAATACTCTAGTCTGTACAGAGTACCAGACCTCATTATAAGAGACGTAAAAATTGCTCCTTCACAAATATAATATACCTCTTATTGGGCCTGGACTGATGATTCTGATTCTATTACTGCAATTCACGGCTCAATGCAGATTCGCAATCTCTCAAGCACAGACACTCTCACCAATGACGAAATACTAGACAAGATGTTGATATCAGGTTAGAAAATATTAGCTTGAACTCAAAGCGCGCGTTTCAGCAATTTTTGATGGCATGGTGAAACGTGAAGTCACATGTTAGTCGATAAACTTAATCTGACTCGTTCTGAATCATGCTGCAAGATGGGCTCCGCTAAATAAGCAGATCTATGCGCAGGTCATACTCCAACAGGCACCTTACCCTAGGGGTTGGCCTACTGCTTGAAACTACGTGCTCCTATAGCTAAGGTACTATACCTTTACCTAGTTAGGGATCGCTCCTATAGGCAGGATTGCTGTAGGTACGCTTTAAATTATGCGCTATACCGGATGCTTGCGCTTCTGTAGTTGTAGTAGACCTATCCCAACAGGTTCCGGTCGCGCTTCAAGTTGCGTTTGAGTTATACTTCAGGGTAAAATTTAACACCGAGAGGGCTAATCTATAAAGGTTTGAGAAAGCGGTGACATTAATCACTACATGTTCTACAGACAGTAAGCAGCTTAATAGGGTTTATAGAGTAGACCCATAGGGAGAGTGGTCAGAGTAGGGCGCGTAGGCGTAGGAGGAGTGGGAGGGTTAGTTGTAGTAGAGGGGTGGCTGTAGTTAGAGGGTATTGAGGGTTCAGGTTCTATAGAGGGTTCAGAAGAAAACAGGTAGCCTAGGGACATGAAATTTAGATTTTCCGAGTGCTTCTAGCCTATATTCATTGTTCGTACTGCATTGATTTCTGTATGTATTGATTGGCATGTATATTGGAATATTACTGAATGTGGGAGCGGAGCCCATGTCGATCGTTACGCAGTTTGTGATACTAGATGGTATTTTATGGGTGCTGTAATGGACTTTCAATATGCCATCAGCCAATAATTTATCACACTACTATAATTCCAATGAATATCTATATACCCAAATTAGCAAACAACGAGTTACGAGTAAACTCAGTCCAACAATAAACCAACTATCCATTCCAATATTAACTTGAAACCCACTCATCCCTTCTCCCTATTCTTCCTAGTCTTTTACTCTCCAACACAAAAACCTTCAACCTTTCCCCTACACGTGTCCCCATGGGTGAATCGCATAGAAATCCCGAATCTGCATCCTAAACCGCGACAACATTGTTCTGTGCCATCTCGCAAAAAACAAAACCACAGGGTCATATGGCGCGTCCTTTTCTTTATGCAGCCTGGCCGACCAAGCCGCCATCTTCTCTTCCAGCGTGCCATCATATCCCGCGTCTGTAAGACTCACATCAAGCCACATCCTCGTCTCATCAATAATCACAGGATATCCTTCTGTATTTTCATACACCTTCCATCCCTGAATCTCCACCTCCTTCCACTGATTAATTTCATCCCAAGTCTCCCAGGTCGGATACCGGTTAAACGCAGGGATATCATTTGTTTCGAACCTGACTCTTGCGCGAGCTCTTTTACCAATGGCTCCGGGCTGCATCATTACGTCCCATTCTTTTTGGTTAAGGTACTTGAACCTCATCCAAGAAAGGTCAACTTTATTACCCCCACCATTGAACTTCGAGGTTACGGCTACCCTCGCTAGCTTGCGCTGTTCCTCATTTCCTACGAACTCCGCCTCGTCTTCTGGTGGAACCTTGTAGAACATGTCACCAATCAGCTTAAAGCTCTGTATGGAATTACTGCTTCCTGGGATTTCTATAATGTGCTGCGTCAGCGCTCCGTACGCACTAGGATCCGGAGCGAAATCCTCATCATTGTCGGCGTCGAATGCCCACTGGAAGTTAACAATCGCGAGATTCCTGAGCTCCGGCATTTCACTGAGAGTTTCGTATGTATCTGCGCGGCTATGATACGACCACAGCTCCATTTCTGGCCTAAATCCGGTCAATGGCATGGCTGGGTCGGAAATGATATTAGTTACGCGGTAGTCAAAGGCATCAATATATATATCAGTAATTACGTCTTCTAAATCGTTCCATGCGGATTCGAAGTTTTTCCAGTTGTTGGTTGCTATGCCCAGCCCCTTTACTCGTTGCTTTGTGCAGAGGAAACGGCTTAGTTGTTCGTCGTACTGTTTAAACACTGCGTTAGTTGGCCTCGCCCTTGGATAGATTTAAAAGTGGACAGACCTTTGCATTCGCCATGTGGCGATACCTCGGGTGGAGCAGACTCCTGTACCAGCAGCTCTCGTGGTAAATATACAAGCCTTTCTCCATCTTCTTCCAATCCTGGCGAAACTCGATGGCACTGATGTAATGTTCAAGTAGGATCTTCACACTCGTGGGATAGGGATCGCCCGGAACCAATTCCCACGGAATATAGTCCTGTTCCATCATGTTATTTGGAAAGTTTCTCCCCATAGGGTTGAAATTCTCCGGTGCAGGTGGCACGACCCTGGGCAGCCAGAATTTCCATGTCGGTCCGTCCCACCAGTTGGTGGTGTCGGGAATGGATACGAACCCGGTCCATCCGATACCGTGGATAAAGTCAAGCAGCCTACCCAGCCCCTCTACCGTCGGCACAACAGGGAGCGCAGGGACTGCTGGGTTCTCAATGTGATGAATCGCTGCTGGCGGCTCTGGTGTGGTCAGTGTTTCAATGTCTCGTAAGTTTATAATGAAGTCCTCAATTTTAACATCCCACCCATGTATTTCTTGACATATTTGCAGTGCCGCAAGGCCCACCAAGCTTTCTATATGTGGCACCAGGTCGAACCCGCCGGGATACCTGTGCAACCTTTTCCAAGGGCCTACCTCGCACCTGATTGTCTTGAGGCTGCGGAAGACGCCGAGAAAGGTCCACAGATGCGGCGAGATAATGGAGCGGTCTCGGCGATATTGAATCTCCGGATATTCATCTTCAAAGCCCTGGATCGTCACGGAGTGCAGGCTGACCCATTGGTCCAGCTTGGGAAGCCCACCAATACCGTAGTTCCGGATTAAGTTCAGTTTCGTCCAGTTTGTCTCAACAAACCCCGTCCCGCGCGTAACGTTCTCCAGAAAGCATGAAGCCCAGAGCAGCTCAAGGAACCACGAGCCACATTTCAGTATCTGTATGTTACGAAAAGTCTCAAACCACGCATCACAATTTTTGTTGTGGAGCCTGTAGGCCGCATACAACTCGTCTACAAAGTGGAAGCGGGTGTGGTTGAAGTCTGCCTGCAGGTGCGCCTCACAATCGATATTCAGGTTGGTGATGTTGTGGGCGGTCCAGGAGATGCCTCTCCATGGGGACAGGCATTTCGGGAGGACTTCGCACAACATACGCGGCCTCATTCCAGGAGTGCGTTCCCCAGCCCATAGTTCGGGAATTTGAGGAGGATTATAGGGCAGTATTTCAAAACTTGTTTCGATGCCCCCGATCGTTTCTCTGTACCAGTGTAAAAAATTTCCCATGTACAAGTTGGTTTTGCGAACATTTGGCAGCACACTGAAGAGAGCCGCCATGTCCGAGGGTTCCATGAACTCGCAAATAGTCAGCTCCCGACACTCACTAAGGTACCGCCAGCGTCCCTCCACCAGGGAGTCGCGATCGAAGTCCTCCGTTATGGCCGCCAACAGCCGCTTCGTGCGGAGGAAGCCCTTGGATACCTGTCCGATGCTCCTCCGGATGCTCCAGTCCTCTTGGTTAGGTCTGACGTTGATATCCACCCACTCGGGGTTCGGCGCCAGCACTATTTTCCGCCAAGCTCTAGGTCCAAGGGCCCAATAGATAGCTCTACACGTTCGAAGTGCAGAATGCGCGTTTGCCTGCCCCATAAACTGGCACACTATATCCAAGACTTCCGGCGGCAGTGCCTGGAAATCGGCAGTCCGGTGCAGAGACTGCCCCGAGGCCTCGGCCATAGCGAGGTATGGACAGCGGGGATGGCTAGGTGCCGAGCAAAAATGAAGGTATGGGGTTTCGTGCCTGGAGATGATGTCCGGTATGCCTGTATCGTCTCTCAGCTTTGCATACTTCAAAGGGGCGTGTCAAATGAGGGGAGAATCTCGTTTTAACACAATATACTTTACAGCAGTTCCCATTGTTCACCGAACACTCCCAAAGTGGGGCCCTTCCTCTATGGTTTGCCTTGACAAAGCTACGGCGTCAGACAAAGAAGCATCGCAACTTCAAGCTTCTAGCGCTGTGGCCAGCTCACTTGGTGATAAACCTTCGCTAGCAGTTTCGAATAGCGTTCTGAATGTGTCTTCAGATACTTGCTGGCTCCACGGCAGGATACCTATGTCGAGCTGTATATGTAGGCTGTGATCGTTGATTGACATGGATATGGATCTTGGTCAGGGCTCTTAGTGGCCTTCTGTCTTTCGGCTGTAGTTCTCTCTATTGCAGACTTTGGCTCGCCGATATCCCACCTGCTTTGATCACAGGTGTGGCATTAATTCACACAGCTTTTTGAACAAAGACCCAGGTATCTCCCTCCAAAGCTCCAGACATGTGGCTAGTCTCAGCTTTATGCCAATGGTCCCCCAGGTGTATGATTAATATTTGGGTTATTTTTATAGATGCGGCGTTTGTAGGGGATTAGAGATGGTGATCACTGAAACATTCAAAATTATACTTCTTGAGGAAAGCAGCATTTATTCTGGCAGTGAGAACAGGTGAATTGACATGTTGGAAGCCAGGGTCTAAAATTTCCTTTTGTACTGTATAGTTACATCTCTCCCTTCCCACCCTTCCTTATTCTTTACTTCTGCCAGGCGGACCTCAAGAATTTTCAGATAGGCGGTGGCATTGTTTCGTTCTTCCTGTAAAGCCTTTGCAATATCTCCATCAGACCTATGAATATGTAAAGTACCGTACACCCCGGGTATATTTCCCCAGCAAGAAGGCGCTCAGGCAGAACACGCTAAAAATCCCACTACCCTAAAAAAGAAAAGTAGTGTCTGGCTGCTTTAGGAAGAGACTATCGCTGTTTGTGCTAACCCAGCAAAGTAGAGAGCCGGGTGTATGTTTAACTACACAGGCCCCCGGTGGGCTCAGCCATCGAGGTCAATAGGCACCACAGTCGCCGGAGCATACGCGACCCTCAACTCCGCCAACCCATCCGTCGAGTGATGCACCCTCCTACCATGAGATCTTCTCCACCAAGCCCTTCCCCTGCCCGCCATTAAACAACCTTCTAATCAATACCCCGCAGCCAGCGTCCTCATCAACTTCTTCGCCGCCCCGCTTCCCCCTCCACTCGAAAACCTCTCTCACAGTGCTCCTCAATCCATCCAATCCACCTCCCCACCCTACCTCGGTCTCCTCCGCACAATCTCACTTCTCACTGCTCTAACTACCGGCCTCAAATAACACCCCAACACCTGCCTATCCGGAAAACTCTCTGGAATGACAATCTGATATTAAACTAAAACTAGCTACAAATAGACATCTATGCTATCTCAATTCCCCCAACATAACATGCCCTTCCCAGCTTACACCCTCCCAGCTTGTGTCTGGTATCGATGGTGGAGGAAGCGCACCTTTTAAGCAAGAGGCCCTGGTTTCCTCCTACGGCACTTGCTCATACCATCTTTTGGAGCACTCTTCTTCCTTCTATTAGGAGGGGTCCCTATAATCACCATATTGATCGGATCAATAGCAAGTATTTCATCTGTACCTGAGTAGAGGCTTGATATAAAAAAGATTGAAGACATGATATTAAGAAGTTATTAAGAGGTTAAGGAAGTTGTTAGAGGTAAGTCATATAACCAGAGCCCTCCTTTTAGCTCTAGCTAATACTTTCCTATTAGTATTAATAAAGACCTATAAATGTTATTTTATATATACTAATACTATTAGAATTATCTATTAATTATTAATATTAGAGATATAGAAGTATTATTCTCCTTACTATCACCTCTTCGAAATAGTTAGTAAGCAATTGAAGAATATATAGTGTAGAATCAAAGTAGTACTACCTATTATTCCCAACTCTAGTACCATCAGTACTACTTTCAACTCTAGTAGAGGCCCTCTTATTATTTTTCATAAGATCTATTCTACTAGATCAAAAGCAATAGATAAGACAATAACATACTAAATGAAAGTATTTATATAAATATAGTTAGAGAGGAAAGATAAAAAAGAAAAGAGTTGATAATTAAGCAGGAAAGAATAGATATTATAAACAACTAAGGAAGTAGTTGATATAGGAAATAGTTTTTTATCTATGTTGGCAATTATTACTTTATTATTAGTATATAATAGACCAAATAGACTAGTTATTACAATTGCTTATATTCTATATACCAAATTATATATATAAAGAATTATGTATACATATAAATACAAATTGTTATATATATAGATATTTTGAATAGGAAGAAGGAAAATTTTTTTTGTATGAGCCTCCATATACTAACCTTATTAGATCAAGGCCTTAAGTTCAAATTCAGAAATATAATAAAAGATCTATTGCTCTAGTATTTCAGGATGCATATACTTTTTAGGGGAATTACTTAGATTTGGATATCATCTACTTTTATTTCCAATTCAAAAGTGAACTGCAGTGGGAAGAATACATGATGAGTGACTGATTAGGTTTGGACTCCAAGCAATATCATGAAGGACCAGCTACTTCTAGGACAGTCATCAATTATATTGTTAGAAGTGATGAAAGATAAAGGCCTAAGTCATATTCTCGCTTATATCGCCTGAAACATGGGCTGCCTTGGCCAGCAAACTCACCAGATCTCAGCCTCATTGAATGTATTTGGAATCTACTCAAAAACAGTCTCAGTAAACAATGGAGAAACCTCTTAAACCCCCGCATTTTGAGTAAGAACTAATGCAGCACAACTACTTGGAGCGGCCTACCCTGAGGCCATATATATGTTCTGGTCCGTTCCGGGACTGGGCCGTTGCGAGATTGCCGGGCCATTCCGGGATGGCATATATCTACACTCTGAACGATGAATGAAGGCAAATTGAGTGGAAACCGGGTCTATTATATTTTATACATAACAAAAGCTCAAACTCCACTACGAGTAATTTCATGATACATCTCGTTCATAGTACTATAGGTCTTGTTCTTTTCTGCATGCAGCAAAGTATCACGAACATGTTACATCATGCTCCAAAGCTTCTTGTTTCCCATCATTACTTTCCTTCCATCGTAGTTATTTGGGTCTCGCAGGTATGCTTTAATTCTGCGATACCTAGGTAGTTCTTGTTAGTCACCATGTACTTGAATTGGATATTAAGGAATTACTTCTCAAAGGTCACCTGGGATTTACTTCAATAATTGCGCTTCGAGATCAAGTGAAACCTAGGGGGTGAAACTAATCCAAATCAATAGCACCATTATCTTCTGACCAACTGACATTATGGTAAGGGCGGGAATGTCGTGGTATGTTGGTAATTCCGTGGTGTGCTCTGGTAATGTCAGTGTGCACTAGTCTGGTTGGCACAGTGTGCACAATATGTTACGTTGAACAAGTGTGTTGCGTTGAAGAAAATTCTCACAAACTAAAGGTTTCAATTCCGTAACGGACCAGAACATTTCTCTACATAATAACTTTCATTTTGGGTATACCTCTACTGAGTATTTTTTTGGATAGGTCGCCTATATTATCTCCGATGTTCTTTGACCAAATGTTGCTACAAAATAACCTTCATATTGGATATGTCCCTATTTAGTAATTTTAATGTCGCTGTGGCCGCTGTGGCCGCTGTGGTGTTGTGGTAAATCCTTGTTGCTATCCGTGACATTGAACAATTTAATCTCGTAACGGCCTGGTCCGTTGCGATATCCAGCCATACCGTAACGGACCAGAACATATATATTGATAAGATGCCTGGCGTCCAGATTTATATAGAAGTGATTGAAAGAGGAACGTGTTGTAGTCAGCACGGCTAAGGTACAAGATGTTGCGTGAAAAGAGCAAGTATATGATAGTGGGATGCGGGTATCCTTCTATCAGAATCCCCCTTCCAAGGTCTGAGTTCTTATGGTCACACACGTTGGGTTCCTACGTGTGTCTTACTGCATATTAACTTCTGCTGGCGACGACCCGATAACTTAAAGAGCTTGGTGGGCCGTGACATTCGGAGTCATAGCATGCGATGTTGTGATATGAAGTTGAGAAATGGAAAAATAAATGGTGCTGTACCTCACAGCATAAATTCTTGCCGTGTTACTCTGACAAATAACTCCAGGTGCCCAAAGTGATTCCTACCTCTTTTTGGGAATTCTAGGAGATTTTGTTTGGGGCACTTTTTGGGCATTTCCAGTTTGCTCTATTTTGTGTGGTCTGCTATCAATTTTTTTTCTTAAAGACTAGTAATCTAAAACCATGACAGGAGGTCTGCTATCATGTGCTCTGGGAATTACAAGTACATCGGCATCTGAACCTCAGTAACATGTCATGTAACTTTTTAATTTACAGAGAATTCCATAACCTCGGATCTACTTGACGAAATTGAAAAACATGACAAGGTATCATCTTCTGCGCTCCACGGGCAATTATTCTCGTTGATGGTCGTCGATAAGATGCAGTCGCAGTGGCAGACACGAGTTCGACGGCTTGGTATGACATCTAGGCCACACGTTCTCATGCAATTTATATAGCAGCACTACGATGCCTATAAATAATCTCTGACCTTATAGATATTTACCATTGAGGGTTGTTATAATGATACACCTCAAGCTGAGCTAGCTCATGAGGCACTCAAACTCGTTCTCCACCTCTCTCTGTGCCAGTGCGAGCAGTTTCTATACTCGATTAGCTGGCGCCTCGATGGGTTATCTAGTACCTCGAGCATGAGCAATAGGCTAAGCTGAGGTTGAATTTTGCTGTACAATGTATTCTATTTTTAGCTATAAACCGATGTCGAACATTTGGCTAATTCTGCAAAATGCAGAGAGAGTTAACAACCGGCTGGCCAGCAGTCAAAAGCCTCGTAGGTTGTATTTAACCATAGTGAAGCCACAATACGTCATAATAGTTAATCGCATAAGCCACGACTAGAAATTAACTATTAGAGAAGCTATTGATTTATAGCTAAGAATAAAATTCGGAGTAACAGAGTAACAACATTACATTACAATACAAGAGTTAGGAACTTCCATCTGCAGTAGTAAATTCTTTACTATCAGAATTAAGTGCTTCTCGACTTTCTTGCTCTAAATTAAGCCCTTCTCAATTGAGGTTACTAATAGAACTATCCAATACATGGATCCGGGAAAACTGGTGAATAAGGGCTTTTGAGACATCTGCAAGCCACCATGCAACTGGGCAAGATCTCAACATGATAGGAGGAAAAATGTAGGTAGTATGGATTATCGAGATTATCGGATTCAAGTTCAATATTCCAATACCTAATAATGTCAACAATTCTAGGCTCAGCTCCTAAGTCCACCCGACCAGGGCCTAAGGGCAAATCTACTGCTCTACAACCTAGGAGTGTCAATTCTCTGAACCGGAGGTTACAGAGTAGCAGAAGAAAGTCATATACAAGAGAGTTTAAACTCAAGGCATTAAGAGAAAAAAGAGAGTATTATTAAGTCTTTAAACAGGCAGGTATTTCTATATCTCCTGATGGGACTGAAGATACAAAGCTTTATGTACGTGGCCTACCAGATATTACGGTAGGGCCATGGCAGATGGATGGTGCGTTGGATTCCGATGAAGAGGTTGAGTATATAGTGGAGGCTACAGACGGCACAGAATGTGTTCATGCAGAGCCCTGTCCAAGCAACGGATTCAGGTAGAATTAGTATTAGTGCGCTTTGTAATTAGAAATGTCTCAAAAACCGACAAGGTGTCTTATTCACCAGTTTTCCCGGGTAGCTGGTTGTGTGCCCAAAGCTTTGCTCTTAAAATACAGAAGCATATTTCAACAACTTTGGTAGTCATATTCTGAAGGCCACCAATCCGTAGTTAAATAGTATGACATGCTATATAGCATGCGGGCTGTCTGGTTGTTAACTGTTCCAACCAGTATGATGGTCATTCAAAAAAAAGCACGTCAAATCTCAGCTGTCTGCTAGTCACTTTACCACACCAGACGTGGCGTTCATTTTTTTTTTTTTGAAAAATGCAGTTCAGATGGTGATCGAGACGGTAAGGCTCGCACTACTTTGATCCTATATTACACTACCTACCATCCCATTGCTGCTGCAGTAGCAGAGATTTGCTAGGATTACGTATGGATACAGACTGCTTATCCGATTCCTTGCCAGATCTAGTTCTCGTACAACATCGACTCCAACCAGGGGTGCAATAGGCAACAATAAATTAGTGTTTCAGGCTGGAGTTGTAATTCGAAAAAGGTATTCTTGTGGTTGTATAAAATCTAAGCTTCCCCGGCGTACTCGAACTTGTATGCATCAACCACATTTGACTGCTTATTCACGAGCGAGAATTGACCAACATCGCTGGCTCAGAATATGGCGCCCTTCCGCCTCTTGGACTTGCCCCCCGAGCTTGTCGAAATTATTGCCCTTCACCTTGAACCCCGCGAAGCTATATATCTCTCCCTTACCTGCCGCCTGCTCTACTATGGTCTCCTTTCGCCTCGTAACTCTCGTCTCTGGTATGTGATCGGTAATTTTGGCTCTGGGTCACTCCCCGGGCATAACCGCCGCTGGCAAATATCAACCGTCTTGCTTCCTGAATCCACTACGCGTCTAAGCAAGAGGCCACCTGCTCCCCAAGTGATTTTAGAAAGGTTTCTGGGAGTAAATGCACACCAGCCACCAGTCCCAGTGTATATTCTGAGAGAAGAGTTGTGTGACCTAGCCAAAAAATACCCTGTTGAGCCTGGAAAGCCTGTCGTGGATTATAGGCGATTGCTTGTAGATACTATGCTGGGACTTACGGAGACTGGGTGTCAGTGGTGTTTGAGTAAGCCAGAGACGGACAGGGATTATTTTTTCCCAGTATTAAAGGGCCGAGTGTGTGAGGATTGTTTTAGGTTCAATGCAATCCGTAAGATCTAATTTTCCCTTGATGATAGAATTCCTCCCGTCAGAGAGATGCTAACCGTAGTCTTCAGCAACCCGTTCCCTGGAGCTCATTCCTGGCACTATTGAGATCCCGGCATCCAAAATTCAAACATGCCCAAAGAACGCAAACTTCTTTGACTCTAACGCACGCCCCGTTGCTCTTCTGTGGAAGTCATACGTGGACCGATTGGTGCGGGAAAACTATATCTACCCAGTTGAGTTGAGGAATGTGGAGGATGTAGGTGGGAAGAAGTTAAAGAAGGGAAAGAAGATGATAAAGACAAAGGTTTTCAGTTGTCGAGGGGCCTGGTGTGCGGCAGCCATGAATCGGAAGGCCTGCCTGGGCTTGAACAAAGTGGTCGACTGAAGGGATTTATTTACGTACTCACCAGAAAGCCGTTCACGTTTACTTATATGGAATAAAAAATATGTATATGTAACTTAGCCTTCAAACGCTTGGTACATACATGCATGTTGGAAGAGGTAAGAAAATGATGCCACCGACATTTTGTGATATAACCTATTAAGAAGCTATTACTTTCATTTTGCAGTGCTAGCTCCGTATCTCATGGCTATAGGAGTAATTGATAGCAGATAAATGACAGCAATATCTGCTAGGCTTAGAAGGAGTCCAATCTGAAACCAATGATCACCCTATTGTGACTGTATTGCTTTGTGAATGGTGGTATGGCTAGACAAGTAGGCCACCCTTTCGAGCCGTCTACTTATCAATTAATATATTAATATATTCTCGCGCTATCCACGGAGGATAAACGGTTAGCGTGCAGGTCCCGGAAAAAAATAATTACATTAAGAATAGGGACCAGACTAAAGAACAGCTAGTCGGGACTTAGAACACCTGGTTATTGAGAAGCAGTGGGTCACCTTCTTGCTAACGCGTCCGATGCCCCACCATAAGGAAGCATTGGTGGAGCTGATAATTCATACTCCTCTAGGAAGTGACTCTATCATAGCACGCCGCCTCTAACTATGTTCTTTTTTTTACCTAAGTACTTTTATCTATGTCTCAATTCCTTATTGTACTGTCTTCTTGATCTACCTAGCTCGTCACTCACATTATCTCCACCCCCGTACCCCCCGTGGAGCCATTTCCCTCTCCGTCCCCTATCTTCATTTCTTGCATGGCCGCGGTATTCTCCCCGAGCGTTAATTATGTTCTAGGGAATTCCCCCCTATAGAAACCCCGAGACTATCTCAATATAGCGAAGTAAGGTCTCATCTAATGCCCTATTTTCAGTCGGCGAGTAGCCTGGTTCTCGGTGATACCTAATCTCCACCTTCATTTTCCATTTTTATCCTATCTCCATAACAAGATGATCCATCTCATTAGTGAGTCTAAGTACTTGTCTGGGCACTGGAATACTTAGATTAGAACCACACTATCGTCCCATTTTATAGTCTAGTTCGGCCCATTACTAACTTACCCTACTTGTATATAATAGGCACTTGGAAAAGTAGCGAGGGTACCTACTCCGTAAGCTCGCTACCTAGAATTGAAGCAACTCGAACATCAAGCCACTCGGAAGAGCACGGGTTTATACCACGGTAGCAGCCACCACCGCGTGGATGTGCCATGGCACAGTATGACCGATATTGCGGCTAGGTTTCAACAGCCTAGGCACAGGCAAGTTCAGCTTATTTTAGAAGAGTCACGGAAGGAAAATTACGACTCGTTACGTAGAAACAAGGTCGATGACATAGAAGCATCTGACTGCAACAAGGGACCCAATTATAAGCCACAAGTAAATGGGTATCGTTTATATTCTAGTTCGAGAATCATAATAAGCAACTGCTCATTGATCTGCTATGAAACCAAGAACCCAAATCCCTTGTCTACCTCACACCCACCTTCATACGCAACAACCCACTTTCCCACACTAGGTAAGTGCCATTCAAACGTCACATGGCCCTTTATTCTGGACGACCTCCACATCCTACTTTCTTGAATCTTAGGAATCGCGGATTCAGAGGCCTCGGTACAGTTCGATTTAGAATCATTTGTCGCAGATTAGAATCAAAAGTTTATATATATCAATCATGCATATGCATATATTGATCATACCACAAAAGGAAAATCTTTCCACCCTCGCCTCTGACCAAATTGCGAACTTTAAAGGAAGCATCAAAGCGCGCAATGAACTGCATAGTCCGTATTCATTTATACCACTCTCTGTGTGACTTCTAAAAACTGAGGTACTAGTATGTATATGTTGGATTTTGGTGCTAAGGGATCTGGACACAAGTATAGTGAGGAAACAGGGTTGGGGATAAAGAGAGAAGTATTTCATTTAACACTACACTTTGGTGAACCATTATACTTGCCGCTGGATATGGTTTTGGATTTGCTAATAGGGTTGTGGGAATATTCTCAAATGTTAAAATCTTGCCCTATGAGCGGGTAGTAAGAGATAAGATTCTTAGGGTCATACAAATCCTACAATTATTTCATTGAAAATTCCCCTTATATAGGTCATGACACGATACAAGGGATGACATGTGATAGCTTACCACATACCAGGGAGCCCACCACCGATGCTCCACCATCATGTTATTTAAGCTTCAGCTTAGACTTAGAAGCTACATACACACCAGCTACAGCTCCATCATATACTATTATTGTCAAATTACTCCAGCCAAAAATGGTGATTTGAAATGGCTGGAGATAGACCTCCATGGGTGGTATTTTGATCTTCAGCAGCCACCAGCCTCAGTTGCAAAAATATCAGCAGGTGTGACTAGTTTGCCAAGCCTTGTTGCACTTCCAAATTGGGTCTGTGGCTTTCAGTGAATATCCCAGTTTGGTTTGGTGCGAAGAAAGGTTTCCAAATTGGAAGGCTGCTGCTGCTGATAAATTTCCTGAGACATGTCATTCTGATTCATATATTTTTGTTGGCATTATGGATAATTAGAGAGCGGACATCATGTGATTGAATAGCTACTGGAACTACAATCTATATGCATAAGCTGAGGCGGCTAAAAGTTGATACAAGTGCGCTGAGCCACTTGTGAGATTTCATGAGAAGTCAGCTTGCATTGTTAAAATTGAAGTCTGAGTATGTACATAAGTAGTCGTGAGTTAGAGAAGGATTTGGGCTAGGTACCCCCTATCTCAACCGTAACCATGAGCTTGTTTTACATACTTATGTACAGTAGATGCGGCTAGTTTTTGCAAGTAAATGATAGTGTTCTAACTTCTGACCCATACAGTATTACAGTAATGCGGCCCACCCAGCTATAGCGGCTCACTGCTGGGTGAGCATTGCTGTATGGGTCAGAACACCAATTCTCATGGGCGCCGGCAGTCCTGACTCCCTGGCCTGAGTGGCCTCAACAACCACACCCGGGCCCCGGGCTCCCAAGATGTCCATCGACGTCCTCATCGTCCACACGATGCTCGAACACTCCTACGGTAGGCTGGGATTCATTAACCGAATTCTGTCCCACGAATCAGACACTGGCAAATACCAATACCTGTGGCCTCCATGGGATACTAGGTAATGGGAGGCCAGCGAAACTGGATATACCCATCTAGTGCCCCCCGGTCAGCAAGGTCAAATCCTAGCAGTTGCGCCCGCATAGGCCGCAATATGGCATCCGACGAACACACCAACACCACGGAGGTTGCGAATGTATGAAGTCTTCGAGTACCGATGGCCCAGGTGAACTGGTTTTTTAAAGGATGTTGATCAGGTACGGTAGATGTTGCAAGAGCTGGAAAGTAACGAGGCTTAGGCTTGTGTACGACCTACAGTCGCTACTGTATTGTTATTTATCAGATGTCTTTGTTTAAAAATTAAATTCAGTACTCATACGGAGGTGCAGAACAAAAGTCATTTCCCCTTTCTTCTTTGGGAAAACCCTGCATATGCATATCAGTTCAGATTCAAGTTGGCTATCTACGACTATGTAGCTATCTACTGTGTAACCAATGCCCTCACCCCTTGCCCACCTCACACACCCGCCCCACCTCACCCCCTCCCAACTCACACCAGGTGTTGATAGCGGCATGAGTGTACCTTGTATGTCCAAGTCTTTTAGGCTGAGGGAACAGGGCCGTCTCATAGCCTTAGGCTCCATAGACGTACAGATTCCAAAAAAAAAAAAACCTTGTATGTCTGAGGCCCTGGTTTCCCCCCATACTTCTCAACACCATCTTCGGGGGCCTTCATACTTCAGCCTTTAGGACTAGCTGAGATCATAATATCGATCAGATTAGTGCTAACAATTTGATCAGTCTCTAGTATATACCTCCATTCACCAGTCTCCAAATCGACAACTTCTTGAATACTAACAAGAAACTTAAGATGTATAATACTAGGAGGTGCTCAATTGGCAGGTTGGGAGGTGCTCGATTGGTAAGTTCAGGGAGGTATGTGATTGGAGAGTTGATATCTAAGAAATTAAGGTCATTATAAGCAATTTAAAAGTAAGCAATTTAAAAGTAAGCAATTTAAAAAGGTGGAGAAGGGTAATATACTTGATAAATCAAGCTGTTAGGGAAGAGTTGGTTAAAGAGTTGAGGGTCGAAGAAGGGCTAATATATGATAAATTCCATAGTTGGACAAGAGTTAATATCTGGCCAATTTCCAACTATAGAATTCATCATATATCAGCCCTTCCCCAACCCTAATCTCTTCCCTAACATCTTGATTCATTAAGTATATTGCCCTTCTCCTCCCTCTTGAATTGCTTATATTGATCTCAATTTCTTAGATATCAACTCTTCAGTCGCATACCACCTGAAACTGCCAATCGAGCACCCCCCAACCTACCAATCGAGCACCTCCTAGTATTGCATATCTTAAGTCTCTTGTTGGTATTCAAGAAGTTGTCGATTTAGAGACTGATGAATGGAGGTATATACTAGAAACTGATCAAATTGTCAGCGTTGATCTAATCGATATTATGATCTTAGCTATTCCTAAGGCTGAAGTATGAAAGCTCTCGAAGATGGTGTTGAGAAGTATGGGGGGAAATCAGGGCCTCAGACATACAAGGTTTACTGTATGTCTATAGAGCCTAAGGCTATGAGACGGCCCCGTTCCCTCATCCTAAAAGTCTTAGACATACAAGGTACACTCATGCCGCTATCAACACCTGGTTTAAGATAGGAGGGGGTGAGGTGGGACGGGTGTGTAAGGTGGGCAAGGGGTGAGGGCATTGGTTACACAGTAGATAGCTAGTCGTAGATAGCCAAACTGATATGCATATGCAGGGTTTTCCCAAAGAAGAAAGGGGAAATGACTTTTGTTCCGCACCTCCGCACATAGTCACAACATTATAATATCTCGACATGTTCCGGGCCCACAGCGAGAACTCAATATTTGCGAGAGGCCTGGCCCGCCGGGGGCCCGGACCTGCCACGAGAATAGTTTGTTGTCTCGCGGCTGGCCCGGGCCCCTCGCGAGAACACGGAAGCACATAATTACCCAAGTAAGTAAAAGTCAGATATAGTAGATACAACATATGAAGCACACAATGGAATAAAAAGTGGAAATGCAGTATAAAATGAGATTGGACATTAAGCCGAGGGCAAGCAATATGTATAATTCTAGGAATGTAAAGTGACTGCCAACATTAAATTGCGCAATATGTTGGGATTTGCTGTATTTATACTCGTCTGAGTACGAGCCTTTGCAGTATTGGCCTGAACTAGGGCTAATATACTAGAGGAATCTGGTACACCACTTCTAGTTAGTATATTGCCATCTAACATATCGCATGCATACCTGGTATATATGCTCTTGACTTCTCTGTACCTGCCGCCTCTGCTCCTGACTCCTCCTAAGTCCTCCTAAGTCCTCTGCATTTCCTCCTGACTCCTCCGCATCTGCTTCTGACTCTTCCATACCTAGTGCAATATGCATATGTATGATCTCGTATATCTGAAATAATTTTTCTTTTATTTTCTGAACTTGAACTACTGTCCGAAGCAGGTACCTAGTGAGTCTATTGTCAATAATGAGGAGCCATCATCAGAATCATCTGGTGAGTATCGAAAGACTGGCTGACCATCTGACCGAAGTGCAATTTTTGGGAGAGCAATTTCATCACCACTTTCAGTAATAAGAGTAGCTTTATTTTGTTGTGATGCTGGTAAGGGTAATTAAGTTTGAATACAAACTCATATGGTGTATATCCTGTAGTAGAATGGACCTGTATTGTATTAGTAGTTTTTTTTTAAAAAAAATTGATATTAAACATACCTGCGCATTCATTGCTAAGACTATAATCGGAAGTCCTTTAGCCCATTTATTGGTTTTCCGCTCCTCTTTCCATGCACAAAGCTTGTATACTCGATTGGCTTGTTCAATTAAGCTTGTGTTTCCTTCGTGCTGAGCCTACGTAGTGTGGCAAGCATGCCTTGAGTACTGAGCGTACGAGGCAAGCATGCCAGTGTGTGCTTGTGTAGTAAGCTATTGACAAGCTAAGCACGAAAGTCATGTGTCCAGTTCAGGGTAATGAGCTCATATTATCTAAATTATCAAGATATCATTTTTCTCATACTCGCGGGTGGCCCGGCCATTCTGTATTCTCCCGCGAGGCCCGGGCCAGCCAGGAGATGGGTAATCTCCTGGGGGGCCCGAGCCTCTCGCGAGTTTTATTTTCTCGCTGTGGGCCCGGAACACCTCCAAGCGAACGCCTACCCTATTGCCGCCTCTCCAACCTAGCAGAAACAGCTTCCGAAATGCTTCTATGGATCAATATTAAGATATCTATGGACTCTGGATGAAGCTGAGATCTTAACACATGTCCTTCCTGATATCCGACTGGAATTGAGTGAATCTCTAGGAATTGAATCCAATTTTCATGCAGGACAACTCGTCAATTTATACCTCCAAGCTTGCCTGCCAATGTTCAAAGATAACGACTACCAGTAGGTAGTTGCTGACCACTCTGCTTGCTCTCCTGACTTAAATCCGATTGAACATTTTTGGGCATACATGAAGCGCCAACTTCGCAAAAGGTTTCCTCACCTAATGAATATGCCTGTGGGGCCAGTAGTGGAAAAGGAAGCACTGGCAGATGCAGTGCAGGAGATTTGGGAAGGAGAATCCGGAATCACTATTGGAGAACCTCTACAGCTCAATGCCTCGCCGTGTAGTGGCTATCATTAAGGTGGAGAGTTAGCATACAAAGTACGGAGTGGAATATTATAGTGTATTTAGTTTCCACTGCGTATCTCTGCGCGGCTAAGACTCAATTATGCGCGCTAAATGTAAGACGTGCATTAGCCTCATACAGTGAACTCTCGATATAAGAATATACCTCCCCCCGCCCCCATACAAAATAAGAATATATTTGATAGAAGAATATTCTTATTTTCTCTAGGTTGTCTTCTTCACTTCATTCAGGGCTGTTCCTGGTTCTCCTGTACCTAGTTCTTCCTTTACCTCACGTTAATTCTCTTTTTTGATGTATACCTTTAGTAGTTACCCTGACATTTGATATAAGAATATATTTGATATAAGAATATTACCCCCCCCCGCCGGACGATATTCTTATATCGAGAGTTCACTGTATGCAAATGGTACGAAACATTTTGCCACCTAGCTGTATGAGCTTAGATAGGGATTCTAAAAAGATTTCGAGATGAGCCACCACTTCTGGAACTAGCAGAAATGCTGTTAACAAGCGACACCGAGCGGGTTTGGCGAGTTCAACATCCAGAGTTGGACATAGTCCTACCGGTATATGACTGGTTTCTATGGTTTGAGAGACAAGTTCCAATGAGTGGTTATCTTATTAAAGAAAAAATGGCAATTATTTTTAGCCAATGGATGAAGTGGTATTAAAGTTCTCAAATGGTCGGAAGCTTGGAAAATGCAACATGGTACTGAAAAGTATAAACGACAAGGAGAGTCTGGAGATGTTGATTTACACGTGGTGCACAATTTGCAAGCTACGAAATCTCTTCTTTTCATAAATTGGACATTATATTTCCATGCTCACGTGATACCACACAAAACCTCCATAATGCATTACTCCTTTAATAGCATATAGACCCCGGTCCCGAGGTTATGCTATTATTGAGGTTTGCCTGTAGTTGACCAGTGCTGGCGTCAGAATGTCGCGAGTACGTATTGATTCGCAAATAAGACAGTATCACTCAGTATTAGTGTATAAGACAGGGTGTAACCGCCTAATCTTGGCCGGGATATCCGAAACGTGGTTTAGAAAGCAAATTTTTCATATGAGACAGTAGTGTGGTAATCTTGACGTTGACTAACGCAGCGGGTTTCTTACACTCATCACCAACCTCACTTGTTCCAATGTCAATTCCTCTGGTACCCCGTGCTGGACCCAATGCACAATCAACAAGCCGAAAACCTTGAGCAACCTCTGTTTTGCAACTGCAGAACTCTGGCAAGCGGACACAGATCCCACCATTATCAAGGGCGGATTCCGAAGGACCTGATGTGGCAAAAGATATTGCACTGTACACTTCAATGCCTTACGTGAGGCTGGAAAGGATGCAACGCTTTGAATACTCCAGTCTGAAGTCATCAATACACCCGGGAATTCAAACCTCCTGAATCTGAAGACCAACCCCTTCTCATTGCATAACGAGACCGCATAGGAGTAGTGAGTATAAAAAAAAAAAATATGAAGACTAACCCGATCTGCTAACAGACACAGAATATGAAGGTTCCGACCTTGAGATTTAGGAGGAGGCGGATGAAAGTGATGATGAGCAGGGAGACTATAATACTAAAGAAGAGGCTGTTCAATATGCTAAGATTACGCTTTGGTAGGAGATTGTGTAACTAGATATTAATTATCACTGTCGGCGTCTTCCCGGAAATTCTTTTATAAGAGTATCTCGTGTTTCAGCTAGAAGCATATGTATGTTCCGCTAGAACTTTATACTGTATTCGCGAGAGCCTGACTTGCGGGTGGCCCGGGCCCCTCGGGAGAACACGGGAGCACATATTTACCCAAGTTGATATATAGAGTAGATACAATGTGGAATAAAGCACGCAATGGAGTGGGAGTAAACTCATTTAACAAAAGGGTCGGCAACATGTTTAGCCAATATAAATTAAAACACATAAGCGCTGACAAACATGAATTGTACTTGATAATAAAATAGAATATATCAACGCTAGCGAATAATATGAACTGTAGCCAATGTAAAATAAAATACAACAACGCTTACCAACATGAATTGTATTTAACAATGAAATATCACCAAAGGAACTTTGTCATAAATGTAAGTCTAGATGGAAAATTAATACAGAATGCGGAAGACATACTTTAGGATATAAATTAAGTGCAGTATGGCGAGCAGCTTCACGAAGTGTGATATATTGCAGCGCAATACCGATCAGGCCATGCACACTCAGAAGTAGAAATATTAAATCCCTTTAGAATTCGAATATTAGGTGCATCTAAGAAGCCTGAAAAATGCAGAGTAGCTCATGAGTTAGATAGTGTCGATCCAATAGAGGGATTTCGCAACTAGATTTATGGCTCATATGATATTAATGTTAAGTTTCCATGGTAACCCGACAACTTCCGAGGTTACCATAGCAACCATTTGTTAGTAAACAAATATAGCCGCACACTTATGGTTATGTACCATCAATACCTACCCCTCTTGCACTCGCTATCTACCTTCGAATAATTATCAGAACACGTCCAAACTCTCAATATGGCTTCTCAGGATCAAGCTACTCTTCAAGCTCCAGAGTGCGAGTTGTCTTGTGAGGTAGATCAGTCACAAATTACCAATATACAACCTCCTATTTTGAGTGCTAACGTTGCTGCTGCAGCTGCTGCTGCCCCCGCGTTGATGGCACTTAACATTAACATTAACATCAGATCTTGCGAAACCTCTTTTTTTTTTTCCCACTAACTTTTGGCCTATTTCTGCTTAGTAATTGTAGCCATAACAATAACAAGAAAAGTTTGCGAAATCCCTCTAATATAACCCAATGTGGTTAATTAAGCATTGCGTTTAGGATGAGGTTTTCGCACAAGAAGACAATAGAGTCGTCGGTCATCTGTATCATGTCTATCTTGTCGAGGCATATGTACACTAACAATATCTCCGATAGCAAAAACCCTCAATTTTATGTTGCGCGTCCCCATATTTTGATGAGCTTTAGTGGTATTTTTTTGAACACGTTGGAGTAGGTCTTCGCAGTTTTGGAGAGGATGTGGAGCTTCTCTACCACAAGCATGCCTTAAGTGGCGAGCTCACCATATGTCGCAAGCATCATGAGTGTTAAGCATAGGTACTTTAGTAAGCGGGTCCCTTGTGCGAGGTATTGACACTTGCATATTGACATCCGATGTACAGGTCATATGTCTAGTTAGCTCACCCGATAGCCACATTATTGAAATTATCAAGATACCGTAAACCTCAATTTCTCATACTCGCTACCAGTCCGTATTCTCCCGAGCGGCTGGCCCAGAACACAAAAAAAAAAAAAAAAAAAAAAAAATTGGCCCGAATAGCCTGGACCAAGCGTTCCAGGTTATTCGGATTATTCAGGCCGTCCAGGCTACCCAGTTCGCGGGCCTGATGGTTCAGGCCCGTCCCCGGAGCTCTGTCAGTTCCTGGCCCGGCCGTTGAGATGCATATTGGAGGCGTGTTAAGCGACAAAAGAACCCTCACGGAAAACAGGGCTTTGGCTTGTTGGTAACTTGACGGCGTGTATGATTATGTTCAGTTCGGTGTGACTCTTTCTTCTTTTCAGTGATCGTGTCAAGACTTGATGATAATTCTCCCAGCCTAGAGGGGCCTCTATAACCTCCTCTTAGGCCTGACTAAGACTACGCTAGCTTATCTATCTAACAACTCGGAAAACAACTCGGAAAACAACCCGGAAAACAACCCGGGCAAACATCGGCCCGTAACAGGCGTACCGAGAGGTATGTTGGTACCCATGAATATAAACAGTGAGGTTACCATAACAGAGCAGGATTCAGATGCTCTCTTGGACAAAGCTCCCAAGTGCAAAAAGGTCATCAAATGTCTTCGGGATCTAATCGCCCCACTCGCCAAAATCGCACTAGAGGCTGAGTGCGAATAAGGATGCAAGCGTTTTGGATCTCATACGTGCCACCAGACTTAATCTCATACCTGAAACGTCCCGCCAAGATGCAACTACCTAGTGGACATCATTGCCAGCCTTGGTTCCTTCCTCCTCCAGGCCGTCTTCCGCAGCCTGGGGACGCAATGTGGCGTCTATGGGGTACCTGATGAAGCTAGAGCTACTCTTTAATTTCCCCGTCTCCCCGCGCCCGGTTTACAGAGGTTTTCTTTAAGTTACCCGACAATCCCTCCCTAGGAGCGGTCGGGTTCGAGACTACCGACAATCTATTTGGGACAAAATGTTTGGATTGAACGTTATAGATGATCCGTAGAGGAGGGTACAGTAACTTATATGGTTGCTAGAACATTGGTAATCAAATTCTTATCTGGTTATTCACGTAAATACATGTTCGTGACCCTCTGTTACTGATGATGTAGCACATGACCCAACGTACTATTCTTATCCCAACTCCTGAAATCCACCTTGTAACGTTCATTCTATGATCATGATCAAGCGTACACTGCTCATTTCGGTGCTCACGTTACTACAATTAAGGCCCTGAAATCAAGTATTTATATCTCAGAGAATCAGCAGACCGGAATATGTATTTGATATCCTTGAATTGCGCCACCCGTTTGGGACATTACAGTTAGGTATATCACCACAATAGTCTGGTTGGCACAACGACTCTCTTGTGCACAAGGAAAAATGCAGCAAAAAAATGGAGAAATGCATTCGATGCAATGCCGTAGCCAACCAGTAAGTGCCCAAATAAATAAAAAAAAAAAAAAATAGTGCCGCGTTACATATGTAAATGACCAACACCCATCCAAAACAATCATCCCAGCCAATGCAAAACAAATAGAAGAATTCGAAGCCGCAGAAGTACACTCGCCAACCTACAAACCAGTCAACACGAGTTCCCCTTACGCCCTCCATTCTCCCCTCTTAACCTTCTTCCCCAATCCATTCTGGTACGCAAACGCCCTGCCCACATTTTGTCCCCCAAACTTAATCACATCCACACACGACACCTTATTTCCTTCACACTTGCCTACAACATACACCTCATCCCCATTCTGCCCACCGAGCTCCAAATTTGTCGGAAAGAAAACCGTCTTCAACTCCGCCAGCACACCCTCCCCTGTCTCGGTATTCCACCTCAAAACCGCCTTGAACGCATTCAACGTCATGTATAGATTCCCGGCTAAATCCGCCCTCATTCCGTCTGGGTCCATTCCAGCCTTTATTAGATCTGCTTGAGCCAGAATTTCGTGTTCCTCGAGATATTTACCGATATCGAGGGCGACGGTGGGGGATTTTGGCTCGCCGGTGGTTTTGTCGATGGTGAATTTTATGATCTGTGTGCTGACGACGGAATCGTTGACGTTTTGTGCCGAGGTGAGGTACACGAATTCCTGGCCCCCCTTATCGATCACTTCGATTCCGTTGGAGCGGTAGACCTTTCCATCAGCCAGGACTTGCTTGGAAACTTTATTGAGCTTTCGGTTGACTGGGGCTTTCCACAAATCAATCCACCCCAGTTCACCTGATTCCCCAGCGATAGAGTCGGAAGTATAATTCATTCCAGAGAAATACAAGTATCTCCCACACCCTGTCACAGCCATATCATTGGGTTGGAGGAACTTATCCGACTGGAAAAGCACCTGAGGGGAGTTTGGGTCCTGCCCCTTTTGGACGAGGAATACCTTGTGGCCTACTGCGTCTCCCGCGATTAGGTCTCCGTTTTTGAGGAAGCGGGAGGAGGCGAGCCAGGAGGTGGCGTTAACATCGGCGGAACCGGGACCTTTGAGGGCGACGGTGCCGTCGCGGAGGTTGATGATGTTGGAGCCGTCAGTCGCATGGATGATGCCGGCGGCGTTGACAGAGCAACCTTCGGCTTTGGGACCGAGCTTCTTTCCCGCAGGGAGGAGGGCGGATGCGTCTTCGGCTTGGACGATGGTGACTTTGCCAGAAGCGTAGGCAGTAGCGGTGAAGAGGATGCTAATGAGGAAGGTGGTGGTGACCCTCATGGTTGTGGTAATGTTGTTGATGTTGATGTTGACTCGGAGTGTTTGGTTATTGGGTTATATAGTTACGCCGCCAGGGAGGGGAGCTTTAAAATAAAGCAAAAACAACAACAAACTTCTGATTGAAAGGCAGAATATTTCCGCAAACGGAAATACAGGAATTTGTACGATAGTCTCGGCTAGCGAGATGCAATAATATGCAATGAATAATGAAACTCCTCGATGAAAGAAGCAAAGTCGAAGGTTAAAAACCAACTATAGTGATTTTCGGGAAATTTTATATGAAGAAGAGAATCGAAAGCTGATGGTACAGCTATAGACGTGCGGTCAGGGAATAGGAAGGATAAGCGGAGATAGGACGTGAGAATGGCATGACATGACAGCGGTGGGATATGTATAATTTATATACTTTCACCGGCCATGCCCCATGTTGCTGGGCCACAGCTGACGTGACTTGGAGTGGTCAATTCAAAAATTTTTTTACTGCAGGTGCTCCTTGGGGACGTGTTTGAGAATTACAAACCCGGGGCCCGCAATTGTGCTCACGGCCACATACAACGTATAACGTTAGTCTGTTGCAAGTTGCGGGGTTTCAAGATCAGGGGGACTTACGGAGCACATAGATCTACTCCAGTTGCTGTACGTGGTTTCGTCTGCCAGACAGAATTCATCACCAAATTCCGCCATCATGTGCATGTTGGACCCCAAAGCAGTCTCGGAATGTCTTACCCCACCAACCCTAATTTTTCCTTCAGCCCCCGACTCCCCCAAAATAGACGCCGCTGATTCGCCAAACCTTGCATGCAGGGGGGTTCAGGCTTGAGATGCTGGTTCAGCCGCGGTTTCGGGAGCGGTGCATTTGGAATGGTTCGTTGGCATGAAAGATGGGATTGTTTGAGGCAGTGGGCTTTATTTCCTCATTTCCCCTACATTTGAGAAGCTCAATGGTATGGCCAACAGAATGATATGAGTACAATTGAACGGATTCCTATGGTTGGGCTTTCAATCCTTTGCGAGATGCTATATAGAAAGTAAGCGCTACGCCTTTCAATAATGTTATGGCCAAGCCCAAGTCAAGGCGGAGTTTCTTTATGCAAGTTCTAACCGAATGAGTAATTTATTCGCGAAAATAAGCTTATTTCCACCCCTGCATGCATGGCAGGCGCGCGCGGATGGTTAAAATCCCCGGAACCTTTTAACTAAAGGTACTTGCTACCTGGTAATTCGGAATTTCTGATGTTACGGTGCCGAATCGCTTCCACGCGTACTGCCAGCTGCAGATCCAGCATAGGTAGCCAGCTAGATACAAGTGTGGTCATGTGTGAGATTCAATTCTACAAATAGGGCTTTCAAGTATGTGTACCTGGGCCATAGCTACATACGTATGGCTGCAAAATATGGCGAGTTAGGATATGAGGATTTAGGCTGCAACAAGCTGTACCACTTGGCCGACTAAGTTGTTCTCGAGGCATTGTGCTGTCTCTTGGCAGAAAGCCCTACTCAGTCGAGTTCCTGCTTTATATATCTTTTTCTTTGTTTTGGTGTTTGTGACTTGTATGTCAATTCTAAGTCATCGTACCGTAATAAATCTGATCACCAATGTAGGATTTGGAGTTGCCAAGTCATGATCAACGCCATACGCCTCTGGCCTCCTTGGTGTACACACCTAGTCTGGTACACACCCGTAGGTAGTATCCGAAGGAATGCAGTGTTCTTTTACATGACATACAGATGCACGTGATCAATGCATTCCGTTCCGAATTCCTTTGTGGATATGAAATGTGCAATACACAAGGATATACTTGTACATGACCTAATATCTAATTTTCTTCTGGTCTCTTGGGATCAAGAGTTGGGGTGAGTTCAAAGATAGTTTACATATATATGTATGTATATATGTATTCATATTTGAATTGAAATACTCTAGATCAAAAGCCTGTTTACAATGATATGCACTTAGAGGGAGAGATCGCTACATAAGATATTCAACCTTGCCGATGCAATTTTTTACCCTGAACAGGTGAGATATGGCCTGCGCTGGGAACTCCAGGACTTTGCGTGACGTAATTTTTGACTGGATTGCGTAATTACCATGTGTAAGTCAGAGCTCGAAGAGTCTAGTCTCCGCTAAAAACACTTTTGATAATAGTAGGCTTATGGTTGATCTTGACAATTAACAATTTTCGAAAATGAATGTGAAGGTATACTGTATAGCTATGAGTAGTCTGGTTGCATGACCCTCCTCTGTTAGACCCGCTCAATGCTAAAAGAGAAGGGCGACAAATAGTAACAAACCAACTAGCTGCAAGCACCAGACTAACCAGCGACCTTCAACAAATATCTCCAACAAAGTCAAGCCTAACTGAAGGCAAGCGAGATAGTAAAACATCATACGCCATGTCCCCTTCAGATCGTCATTCATATCCGCGATTTTATACAGTTGAGATATTCCTTCTGGCCAATCCCATATATCGGCTTCTACTTGCATTATTTTTGCTACCTCCGGACGGTAGTCTTTCAAGCTCAAACCCCGCAGCTCCCTCCACAGTGACTTAGCTTTTATAGCTAACGGAGGCGCAGGGTTTTTCCAATGTAGGGACAGGTCTCGACGATGCAACTGCAGCTCAACATTGAAAGCCTCTATAATTACAGCAAGTTTGCCCAGCAGGGAGTTGATACTCTGTTCCCTCATCTGTGGCTGCCATTGTAATCGAAACGGACTCGGAGTTTCGGTTTGGAGGGCTGGGGCAAGCATGGGTGCAATGGTAATGCCAGCCGATGAATCGCATAAGGCATAAAAAAGTGCCCCGAGGATGAACGTTTGATCAGAATTTTTTTTGCCACGGACGCAGTAGGAGTGGAAACTCTCATTCAAGATGTCAATAAACCTTTGAGCAATTTCCTGCCGTTTCCTTTGAATAGCAGCTGCATATACAAAAGTTAGCTTGCTAAACCCAAATCCGTAATGCTGTGGTGGCTATTCACCTACCTTGAATGACAATCATAACACCCAAGCTAGATCCTTCAAAGTTATCAAAATCACTCTTTCTCCCGCGTCGAAGCCAATACAATGATGCCTTCTCAAAAGCTTCACTGTCACCCATGACAAATCCCAGAACCAATGCAGAAACAAGCCGAGTGTCCTCGTCAGCCGCTGGAGATTCCTTAATCCATGACTTTATCCACGGGACAATGGGGCTCAGGCAGCCCAAAACCCACGCAAGCTCGGCTACCCATGCAATCTGTAGCATACTCGGATGTTGTGTTGGGAGATAGCTTTCGTTCAGATGAAGAATGTTGAAAACTATCAATGCTGCTTGTCGAAGCTGTTCGGATTCATTCGGTGCCGTTAGAATTAAGGTAATTGTACCTCTCCCCTCCCTCCGGCCCCATACACGGGGCTCATGGATAGCAATTAACTGATGGAGCCCATCAGGAGTGCGAGACCTGCTGACAGGTGGTGTATCGAGGAGTGTTCTTAGAGGGGGACTAGCCATCCGCAGGACTGTGGCAGACACTCGGAGACTCAGAAATGGTGCATTTATCTCGGTCGTTGCATCTTGACCACTCTGATATCGAACATGCAAAAGTAGGTCGGCGTCGACGTCGGAACAAGAAATGATATTTTGATTGTCCCCTTCAGTACCCTCATGCCCAACGCGCGCACATTGTGACTCGGAAGGTTCGTCAGAAGGACATCCACCACCAGTCACGGTTGGAGTACTCAAACTTTCAGGTCTCATACTCATTGCCGTCGCAGAGTCGGGAGTCATCAAATTCTGTCCACCATCTGTCGTTGTCGAACCGTCTCCAGGACCTGTACCAAGCGTATACAACGCCGTTTGGATATCTTGAACCCAAGCCCCACGAACAGATACTGTGTCCTGATTATCTACTGTGTACAAAGTTACTATCGGCTTATTTTCATCTATTATCTGCAGTGCTTCTGGTGCTGCCTCTGGTGGATGCGTTGTTGTTTGTTGTTTGTCGTTTCTCACTGACATGGCTATTCCGGTAAAAAAATTTTCGTCCCCAGCGCGTGTTACGCTCCGTATATAGTTGGCAACAAGTCAATTAGATAAGTGTTCGGGGGTTTCAATTGAATTCTCGCGGATTCCGGTGAGAGAACTTACTGTACTGCCACTACATGCAAATTACTCAAATTACTCTCTCAGGAGTGGAAGAATTGGAGCGCAAACTTAGCTGATTTACATGACATACGAATTTCAGCTGTTCTGGTCCCCATTCCAATTCATTCACACCTGACCCAGTATACAATCGCTGTTATGTACAGTCACAGGCTCTTTATGGTATAAGCTTGCTCCTATAGGCTTTCTAGAAATCTGTAAGAAATACTCTACCAAACATGTGGATATGAAGACATGTGCGAGGCATGTGCATCGAGATAAGATGGAAAAAGACATGTGAACGAACATGTGCGAGTAAAGCAAATCATGTTATGGTATAAGCTTGCTCATATAGGCTTTCTAGAAATCTGTAAGAAATACTCTACCAAACATGTGGATATGAAGACATGTGTGAGGCATGTGCATCGAGCCAAACATCATATGGACATGAGATAAAATGGAAAAAGACATGTGAACGAACATGTGCGAGTAAAGCAAATCATGTATATATAGACAGCTAGATGGCCTCGTTAGGAGGAGTATCAATAAGACAACCAATCTCACACATACTAAGTTACTTCGACCCTCTCATTCCGATCACCATATCTCATAGTATCACACAAAAAAAAAAAAAACATGTCTTCATATCCACATGTTTGGTAGAGTATTTCTTACAAAATCATGCTGTAGACACACAGCAGCTCAAGTGCGTGGAGTTTCTAAAATGCAGCTGCATTTAGGTATGCTAATATCCAATTGAAAGCATTCATACAAAGGGTGGGTGCGCAATGGAGTAACTTTCATCCATCAACACTGATGTATCATGATCGATCAATCATTTATCGTAGCCTGCTACACCGTATCACAAAACTGGGAATATGAGGGAACCCATTCAGTAGACACCTGATATAGTAGAACTGGTCATTGGGCAATGGTTGCCATGGCAACAAGCAATTAACCACAGATAGCATTTCAGCAGAGCTCAATATAATTGAATATTAGATTCATATATCTTTAATCAATCTCTTGCAGCTCATCAAGCAAGTGGAAGCACATCCTCTCATTCATTGATGCTATCTGTCACCATGAGGTCTGCTTGTATTTGTGCTTGAGTCTATATTTGCTGCTACCTAGCAACTATAGTAACCATAGTAACCATACTGGTTAGAGAGCTCTATATGTTGCCTACGTGCTCCACTTATATGCTCAATCGCAAGTGATGTGTCTGAAGAGGCGAACTGGTTGACAAGGAGAAGGGCTGCTGCGGTAATCCAAAGACAAGAAGATAAGACTTCATAAAAAACAAGACCTCCGAAAAAAAAATCAGAGACGATAACCTAACCAAGTTAAACATAGTACAAAAAAAGCAAAAATCCACTGCTACCTACCCCACTATGGCCTGCTCCTCACTGAAGTCGGATCCATTTAGCTGCGTCATACACACACTCAGCATCTCACTGTCCTCTCCCAGCCGAGGTACGACTGCGATTATTTGGCAATGGCACCTGAATTTTATACATTTCAGAACATGTATTTTATTCTCTTGATAACATGGCGACAAACAAGATAGATACAGAATTATTGCCCCCTCAACCACACCTCCCAAATCAGCCCCGCATCACCGTGCAGATCAACCTAGAGATCACCTCGAGCTCGCTCCAAACAACCTAGATATGTATCACTTTGCAAATAAGCCTAGAAATCAGCAGCCAAGTTATTATTATTATTGGTAGATGGAATCATGGAAAAATTCTTCAAGTGGCCGCATGTTGGAAGTAGGGGATCTGCATTCTGCTACCCCTCCCGCTGTCTTAGAACCTGCCCCTTGGCGTAGGATTTGAGTAACTCTAACTCTAATCAATAGTGAAACAAATCCTATTCAGGATATTTCCAATGTCAGTTCGACAGGATTTTACATATTGAGATTGAGCATTGTAGGAACATGCTAATGGGAAATCTAGTCATCATGTCTGTATATACCATCCCAAATATGAAGCTGCGTAGCCTTCCAGTGGAGCCTGGTGTAGAGTGCCAGTTGTCAGGCCTAACGTTCCCCTACTGCATGTTGCTGGAAGTTGCCTGTGAATAGACGTTATGGCTTAGCTCAGATAGATTAGACTAGACATTAGCGCATAGATTAGACTAGACAATAGCGCCCGCCTTAAGCCTCCCGGGAGAAGGAGGCTGGACGGAGAGATTAGATTAGACACTAGCATAGATTAGACGTTAGCGCCCGCCCCGGCGAAGCCTTAAGCTTCCCGGGGGAGAGAGGCGAGATCATCATCAGAGAATACACGCATCCAGACGTCATAAGGCTCTGTCCTCCATCTCGGCTCCGTCCGCGGGCTCTGTGGCCTCACACCAGTGCGGGAACAGGATGCGCACAGTGCAGATATTATTGTATATGAGCATTAATTTTGCGTACTAAAAATATGCTCAGTTAGTGCTAACGCAACCAGAGATATCCAATGATGAGGTTTAATTGTCAGCCATTTGGGATATCTACATGGCCTAAGGATTTATGCGAGCGTAGCAAGCGCAGCCTCTCGTGTTTATGTACCTACGTTTCCAATTGTTGGGACATTAATCTTCGTATTTGAGTCTTTAGTGGATGGTAGAAGAGGAGCTGTATATGTTCTGGGCCGCCCGCAGGCGGCATACCCACTATGCCCCTCGCGGGCAATTAATTCAATTACTGAACACGGAAATAATCAGATGGATATTAATAATTTTATCTCATTTTATTTTCTTCTAAAATACACATTACTCATATGCGGTCCCAGTCAGGGGACCATGTGATATGCTAATTAGATATGCCCGGTAGCTCTGAATGTCAGATAATAGGTCCGACAGAAGATATTATCTGTGGTGGGCCGTTTGTCGATACTGAGCACTGTATTCGTACTTTAAAAGCCCAGTAATGTAAGATTTATTCATTCCTCAATATCAATACATGCTCTTCTTTTCTACCAGTTTATTTACATTTATACATTTCTACTCCACCTTGTTACTCTACCATTCATTTTCGTTATGTATGTCCGCACCTCAAGCATCAGGCAATGCGCCAGGCTCAGTTGTAGGCTGCTCCCGAGCGCCAGCTAGAGTTCCAGATCTTCATCCTATGGAACCTTTTACCAGTGGAACCTTTCACCACTACCTACGTGATACACCATATCGCTTGCGATTTGATGATACTCGCTATGATCAATATAGGGGTGGGCTTTTACAGGCTCAACATTCAGGAAATGGTCCAAAACTGAGCAGAAATGAAGAGAAAGCTCGCTTTCGAGTATTGCAGAAGTTTTATTTGGATGAAGATGAAAAACTTTGTTGTAGATTTTGTTGTTATTGTTAACTTTTTTTTAAAAAAAAAAAATTTTTGTTGAAGAGAAGATACTAGCAGATTATATATGTGGCAACTTCTCAGCTCTAGTAACAGTCAGCAAGGAGCTTTATGTCTCTGTCTGGAATAGAAAATACAAAAGAGAAACATCTACATGTAGACTGATTGCATGATGTATATGAAGTCATAGCGGAACCTAGTAGAATGGAATAATATAATGACACAGGATCTAGAACTAAAAAGAAATAGTGGTGGCTAGTTAGAACATTCTCTGAGAGTTGAGGGTAACAGTGGTGGTGTATGTTCCAACAGTGCGTGAATAGAAAATGGAGAAACGCAGGGGCCTTTCGCTCCAATTTAGAATGCCTATATACAGTTCTGGTCCATTGCGGAATCCACTCCATTCCGGAATGGTATGTACACTGTTCAACGCAACATACTCTGCACACCGCGACATTACCAGCACACTACGATATTACTACGATATTACTAGCATAAACGCGACATTTCTGCTCTTACCATAATGTCAGTTGCAGAAGTTTTTTTATTTTTTTTATTTTTTTTATTTTTAGAGTCTATTCACCTATGGTGCCTAAGGCTATGAGGCGGCCCCGTTCCCTCATCTTAAAAGACTCGGTACGCTCACGGAACAACGAGCAAAACAACAACCCTGAAACAACTGTAGAAGACCCACCACCTAGCAAAACTGTATGGGGGTGCGAAATGCCGGACAAGGTAAAAGCCATTACCAGTCACTGCGCAAATCCACCTTCTTCCTACCTCTCTCAAAGTCATAAGCCTCAATTGGGAGCCACCGTCCCCTCATCTTTAGGTGCTCCCAACAGCTAACTTCCTGTCAAAAAATACAACATCGGAGCTGGTGGCTTTACCCAATCTCCGGCTACCCCCCAGGAGCCAACGCGCTCCCATAATCCCCTTCACTCCCATATCCTGTATAATCTCTGCCATGGGTCAGTTGCAGAAGATAATGTTGGTAGTGATTTGGATCAGTTTCATTCACCCCCTAGGTTCCCGAAGTGCAATTGACGCATTCTCTGGATTGCGCTTACTAAGTCTGAAGACTATTTGTATACAATAAGTAGTAAATTTCGGTTGACCTTTAAGTAATTCCCTAAAATCCAATTCTAGTACATGGTGACTAACAGGACTACCTAAGTATAGAGCATACCTCCGAGTCCCAAACTTGAAGGCCCTAGTAGGTAATTTGCCAGCAATTTAGCTGCGATGGGAGGTATTAAAATGAATATGAGCTGCGCAGTGATGTACTGTATTTTATTGCTGGCAAAAATAATGATGGGAAACGAAGTGGTTTTGGAGCATGATGTACAGTATTTGATGTTATCGCACTGTTCATGATACTTTACTGCAGGCAGGGAAGAACAAGCCATATAGTACTATTAATGAGAGGTATCATGGAATTTTCTCACAGTGAAGTATGAGGTTTGATTGATCGAGTAGAGTTTTGAGCAAGCGAAGGTTTGAGCTTTTGTTATGTATAAAAGAATAGACTCGGTTTTCACTCAATCTTCCTTCATACATGGTCCAGAGTACACATATATGTTCTGGGCTCTCGCGGGAAATGTATTTAATCACTGGATTTGGAACATAACGCACTTGAATTAATAACAATATACCTAACTAGACTTATATCAATTATATAAAACTAGGCAATCACTGATCCCGGCGCTGCCAGAAGCTTCTCTAGGATTTTTCTTTTTTTTGTTTAATACTCATTACTCCTATGCGGTCTTTCTTTTTTTTTTTTTTTTTTTTTTTTTTGAAAATAGAGTAATTAAATAATTCCCCGTGAGGTATGCCGCCCGCGGGCGGCCGATGCCTGCGAGCGGCCCAGAACATATATGCCATTCCGGAACGGCCCTGGAATTCCGCAACCGACCAGAACATATATATATATTGACTGTGGAGAGTAGAGGCTGAGGCTGTGATAACCCGGTTGATGAAAAGCAAGAGATTGGTTACAATAGAAGTAATCAATAACAAAGCAGCTTAAACCTAGAAAATACAGAATGAGAAGTCCATCCATAACAATGGTTTTACGCCTAAATCTTACAATCACACTTGTAAGCCCCCCTCAAGTCCAGCTTGGTGAACCACTTTGCTTTTGATAACTTGGTCAGGGTTTCATGAATCAGCGGTAAGGGGTACCGGTTCTTTACCGTCATCTCATTCAAACTACGATAGTCCACACATAGGTGGAGGGAGCCATCCGACTTCTTCACGTTCGCAACGGGCCGACCATTGTTCAGGCCGCCCGCAGCCCGGCCTGGGAGCCGAGGTGAGTGCACGGTCTGAAACCGCCTGGGGCGGCCCTGGCCGAGGTGAGTGCGGCCTGGACCACCTGGACGGCCTGAATTGCCGGGTTATGTTCATGAGAGCATACAATGTTCACATGTGAGCAAAACTGACATCTTGATAAGGACCACGTATGCGTACAGTTTTTTTTTTTTCAAAAAAAAAAACATTGATAAATAACAATGGCGACACAAGCCTAAGCCTCGTTACTTTTTTTCCAGCTCTTGTAACATCTCCCGTACCTGATCAACATCCTTTAAAGAAACCAATCCACCAGGGCCATCGGAACTTCAAGTCTCCATACTCCGTGGTGTTGATGTGTTCGTCCGATGCCATATTGCCGCAGCGAAGCCTATTTATATTGTTAGCAGATAAATATATCACTATGTCCCAGTAGTACTACTTACTTATTGATATTCAGTGCTCGATACGGATATTAAACAAGAACTCTGCCCCTCTTTTATACTCCGCAATCTCGCCCGAATAGCCCTATTCAGGCCGTCCAGGCGGTCCAGGCGGTTCAAGCTACGGTCCTGGCTACCCAGTCCGCCAGCCTGATGATTCAGGCCAGGTCCCGGCCGAGCTCTGTCTGGTCCAGGCCGGCCCGTTGAGAACACGGCGCCGGTGAAGAAGCGATTTCTTCAACGAGCATTGGGAGGGTTTCGGTATGGACTTCTAGGGAGGCTGACGGGCAAGCGAGATCGATGACGGCTCCTCCGGACGATATAGGTCGACCTTCAATAACATCAAGGAAACGGCGGGTTTTGAGCTTTGATATATGGAATATTTACTGGCAAGGTCTGATCAATGAACGCAATTCCCGAGGCCCCACAATCTATAAGGGCTGATGTGACAATTGTTTTCCAATTGAACGTTATAGTGATAGGTACAACAAAGTGCTCTGAACACGCGAGACTCATCGCCGGGAATAGTGGAGACTGAGAAAGACAACAAAGACAAATGACCCGGGGCAGGTCCCTTCCTAGTGTCAGCAACTAAGCAAGGGTCGCCACTTTTCCCGACTGTTCATCTGCAGCGAGCTCCAAGGTGGTGGCCGCATGAATTGCGAGGGGGCGTGGTTTGCGGATAGGTCATTGGGCAATGAAAATGCAAAGTCCGTTGGTGGGGGGGCGACCTCGTTCATCCTGGGTGAGGCGGGGCCTTCCGGAGGATAGGTCCATGGGTGTGGTGCCTCCATCCACAAATGACGGATGAGTTGGGAAACTGAGGAGGGGTCTCGGGGTGTTGGTATATTGGCGTTGGCTGGATGGGCTGCTGGGGGTTTTCCTGGAGAAGGGCGAGTTGTTGCTGCGGCCTGGGCTGATAACATTCGCGGTAGACGGGCTAGTTTTCGTTCTTCGTCTACATAGAGTGGTAACATCCGAGTAAATCGACCAGGCCTGTTTGAGCTCGTACGACAATCCGTCCTGGAAGTGGTCGAGTTTTGCCCTGTCGTCCCATGGCACTTCAGCTCAGCCTCAGGTAGGCCTGCTTTTACCATATATTTTGGGGCTCGAGCCTTTTTCCCAACCGGGCTCGTGGCTCGGCTCGTGCCCAGGCCTTAGTGCTGGAAGCCATAAGGTTGATCCCTGTAGCCATGACGTATGGCTGAATCTGGTCGGACGCTTTGGCCTCTAGGAGGGCCAAAGACTTGTGGCGTCGCCGTGGAGCCTGATATTCACCGGCTTGAGGCGGGCCCGGTCCCCATTAAACGTCGGGGGTCAGGAAGGTCCTGAGTCTTGTGGTGGGTTTGGACAGCTGTCCTGCAGGATTCGGCTTGCGGTACGAGGAGGTGGTATTGTTCAATTTGCCTTTGGTATTATGCGTTTGGATGCCTTGGCTGTGTCGAGATTAGAGGAACGCATGGAGAGAAGCTGAGTAGTGGGTCCTGAGTCTTGTGGTGGGTTTGGACAGCTGTCCTGCAGGATTCGGCTTGCGGTACGAGGAGGTGGTATTGTTCAATTTGCCTTTGGTATTATGCGTTTGGATGCCTTGGCTGTGTCGAGATTAGAGGAACGCATGGAGAGAAGCTGAGTAGTAGCATCTGCATAGGTGAGGTTTCTTTTGGTAAAGATTTTTCAACGATGTCATTAAGAGAGGGATGGAGTGAAGCAAGGAATATAGCAGTTATCTTCATAAACTGGCTTGAGCGTCTTGGAGAGTGCTTCAGTTGAGTTGGGAAACCTACTATAATGTATCTATGTCCATGAGTACCATATTGATGAATATAATCGGGGATGGTATCGTTCTCTGACTGTCTGAGGTCGTTTATGAGCCACATTTGATAGAAGGATGAGATAGTATTCTGATGATCGAAGACATCGTGCAGATTGGTCCATGCTTACAGTCTCTCGATATAAGTATATCGTCCCGCGGGGGGGTAATATTCTTATATCAAATACAGTAACATGAAAAAAGTCTTCTGCATACAAGCGCGCCGCGCTAATGCTTCACAGCGGCGCCTAATAAGCACACGGCCGCGCCCAATAAAAGCACGATAAGTATGCTGTTGTAAAAGAGCGGTATAGACTAATGGCCAACGTTTAGGACATAAACCGTGCGTAGACCAGCAGTACCCAGTGCTATCTCAGCCATATTCCTCCGGCTAAGCAGCGGCGAGAAATGTCAGATCTAGAGCAGGGCAAGATCCTGGCATACTGGGAATGTCAGATGCCACTCGATTAAATTGCAGTTCGCGTTGGAAGAAATGTATATGAACCTATGCCACGTCAGGTGGTGATTAAATTAGGGATTTCCTTTTTATGTTTATGTTTCATGTATTTATAGAATATGGGTATGTACCGATCTGTATGCAATTTGAGCCGCGGCCTTGGCCCTGTGCGCTTGTCCGCAGAAGACTTTTTTCATGTGACCAAAAGTTAGCCGGAAAAAGGTTTAGAGCTTTTATGTTATGTTATGTTAGCGCTACCTACAAGTATGGCAAGCACAGATCACTATCATCGAATATTCATTGCCCCTACGGCACGCTAGGTGAACGCACTCTGTAGGTAGTATAAGGAAGATTTTGATCGTAAGTAGCCATATCTCAAAGTTCAATGAGTGGTGATAACTATATAAGGCTGGAAAGTGAGTAGACGAGGGGTAGTCTTGAGGTTTACATAGACCTCGAGGTTAGGCTATTTTTTCCTAACAAATGGTTGCTATGGTAACCTCGGAAGTTGCGGGTTACCATGGAAGAAAGTTAACAAGAAAGTTAAGTTACTAAATAATATCCCTCTAATTATATTCAAGATGTCGGATGAGAAAAGAAGGAAAGAAGAGGGCGCAAGCAAGGAGATGAGGCCTCTGGAATCCGTAGTACGACAACGAATAACAAGATAAGGCTTCCCAACTGACAGTCGTGCCATGACTGTCAAACATGAAGACCATGGTTGTGACATTAACTAGTCCCTTGAGATCAATAAGAAGATCACAAATAATGGTATGATGACCATATAGAAATTTTTAGTGGCCAGACAAATTAGAAACATCTCCCAATGTTTACCGGTAAGTATAGTCAGCTGGTCAACCAGACTAGGCTGCTCGGTAGGTACGGTAGGTACGCTATACTTTCTCAGCCGCTCCAATTCCATTTCGCTTAGCCGCCCCACATATCCAAGAGAAGAATTTGTATTCATCAATTTTGCCGCTTCCGGTCGGAAGTCTGTCAATGTCAAACCTCGCAGTTTCTCTCGTAGTCTTACCACTTTTGCCGCTAACGGAGGAACGGGGTTTTCCCATTCAGAGGACTTGGGTAGACGATGCAGCTGCAGCTGGGCATTGAATTTTTCCGTAATTGCTAAAATCTTTCCCACTAGGAAGTTGATACTCTGTTCGTTCATCTGTGGCTGCCACTGAAAGTGAAACGCAGGGCCAACGGCAGGGATGGAATCACATGCTACCATGGTAACGCCAGTCGATGAATTGCATACGGCACTAAAAAATGCCCCAAGAATGAATGTTTGATCAAAATTGCCTGGCTGTTTGTCACTGCCACAGTAGGAATGAAGACTTTCATTCAAAATGTCAATAAGGCCCTGGGAAACTTCCTGCCGTTTCCTTTGAAGCGCATCTGCCATTTTACACAAGTTAGTGTGCAATGCTATGCACATGTGGTGGCTGTTCACCTACGTTGAATGACAATCATAACACCCAAGCTGGATCCTTCAAATCTGTCAAAATCACTCTTTCTCCCACGTAGAACCAAATGCAAGGAAGCCTGCTCAAAAGTTTCACTATCCCCCATGACAAATCCCAAAATTAATGCAGAGACAAGCCGAGTGTCGGCGTCAACCCTTGGACATCCCCCAATCCATGACTTTATCCACGGGACAATGGGGCTCAGGCAATCCAAAACCCACGCAAGCTCAGCTATCCAGGCAATCTGAAGCATACTTGGGGCTTCTGTCGGCCGATATTTGTTTGGATGAATAATATTGAAAACGGTCAATGCTGCTTGCCGAAGTTGTTCGGATTGAATGGGTGCCTTCAGAATAAAGGCAACTGTACCTCTCCCTTCCCTCCGCCCCCATACACGGGGTTCATGGATAGCAATTAAATGATGAAGCCCAGCGGGAGTGCGAGACATGCTGACGGGGGGTGTATCGAGGAGTAATTTCAGGGGATCACTAGCAATCCGCAGGATTTCTGATGACACTTGGAGACTCAGAATTGGTGCACTTGCTTCGGTCGTTGCTTCTTGATTACTCTGATATCGAACATGCAAAAGCAGGTCGCCGTTGACGCAACAAGAAACCATAGTCTCATTACTCTCGTCAGTTTCTTCGTGTTCAAGACGTTGTGGCTCGGAAGGTTCGTCAGAGGGACATCCACCGCCAGTCACGGTTGGAGTACTCAAGCTTTCAAGACTCATACTCATTGCCGTTGCAGTGCCGGGAGTCATCAAATTCTGTCCACCATCTGTCGTTGTCGAACGGCCTCCAGGGCCAATACCAAGCGGATCACAAGCATTCAAGACACCTTGAACCCAAGCTCCACGAACAGATACTGTGTCTTGATAATCTTGTGTGCATGAGGTCACTACCGGTTCATTTTCAGCTGTGACGTGCAGTAGTTCTGGTGCTTCCTCTGGTGGATGCGTTATTGTTTGTTGCGTTTCTTCCAACTGTTCCACCATAGGTTGATTCGCTGCCGAGTCGATCACCATTTCAACAGAATTTCTAACTGACATGGCTATTGTCCTTCTCTGTGGGTATTACTTCGATTGAGTTTTGGAATATGTGGTTGTCGACAACCCTGGTGTATAAGGATTCACGATGAGTTTTGGAGGTCCAGCTCTCGTAGGAGTCCTGCGGCTGAATATGAGCGGGGTTGCATCCCGGCCAGTCCGTCAGGGGAGACGTTTCTCAAGTTAGGGAGACAACATGTATCAAATAATTACTCATGCATGTGCAGCCAGCGGGCCGCGACGTTGACTGGATCCCGGTGACATCCCTGTACTCATACTAGTTACTTGGTTTTGCCGTAATACAGAGGCAAGAATTCGACATCATGTCTGGATGCCACTGAGGGTAGGGTAGGTTATTGATCGCAATTCGATGTTCTAAAAGTTGCTAAATTTCGAATGACCCACCTAAGAGGAGGTGGATGAGCACAGCTTATAACAGGTTACAGCTTTCCTCATTGTTTTTTGTGGCGGGTGTCAAAGAGTACAATGCTTTTTTTCTTTTTTTAATAGTCAATACCTAAGGTCATGACGGGGAAGAACACAAGGCTGATACCAATACCATATACAGTTTGAGCAGCTCATCGATATAATACGTGGTTCCCAATTGAGATATTTGAAGCTAATTCAATTATTTCATCATGAAGATTGAGCTACATTAGATTGTCCTCATATTTATGTTCGCATTCTATCTCAACCGCAACATGGATGGTATTAACTTCAAACTAGTAAGTCTTGTATCTTAGATCGCTTGCATCATACTGCTGGGCTTAATTGGGTTCCTCCTCTGATTGTTATATACCACTATTGCTTTCTTACTCTATATTGGATTTATTTTTTCTAGCTACAACGTTGGATCTCAGGAATAATACAACCTTTATTACTCTTCACTAAGCAGCATCTTTAGCTTCTCAAGATACTGAGATTCTACTATATTGTTGTTGTAAAGAAAAGAGCTCCTGCTAAACAAAACACTGCAAATGCTTCAAGTATGAAGCAAAGTGCACTATTTACTGCTATCAATCCACTCATGAGCCAAGGGCATGTCTGAATCTAGCCTCCTTGGAGAACAGCAATGCACGCATTTTAGTTCCTCGAGTACAGCAATCTGTGGGTACTCGGGAGCTATGTATACCAGAAATAATTATTTTAGATTGAGATTTGACTACAACGCCGAATTTCGCAGTTGTCTACCTCCGCAGGATCTCACTCTGTTATGACATACATGGCCTAACCCACCTTTCCGATAACTGCTGATAACTCCCGCTTCTGAGATAGTTATTCGTAGGTCTGAGAGAATAGGGACCAAGTAGTTATAGGATGGTCGGTTTTTCTTTTTTTTTGTGTCAAAACCCTACCAAGCATATCCGGCATACCCAGTGCCCAGCATACTGTGCATACCGTCACTTCACCCAGCAGCGTATTCCCTTTGCTATGGTATTATGACATAACGCAGATGTGATCTTGCTATGTTATTCCACAGATCAACACCATGTATAGCTTTATTCTGACCTACAAATAGTCTGATAATATGCCCTACATTCGTTCAGACGTATATTAGTTAACTACAGCAGACGCTATGGGCGGGAAATGAGAATACGGTAGAGGCATAACCTGGGTATATTCAGCCGAGCCTTTCCGGATTACTGGCAGAAATCGCTCATAAAGTAAGGAATGCGCCGGGTATGCTGGGTATGCTAGGTATGCCGAAATATGCGTGTGTTAACATCTTTAAGCATTCAAATTGAGTTCCATATAAAAGACAGAGAGAATATACATTAATTACTAGTTAAAAGCAAAGTACTTAAAAGGATCACATCTTGTTTGCTCTATAAATTACATTATATGTAAAATTTGATCTATGTACTGTATATTCTACTATAATTACCTGTCGGCAGTGATCATGAGCCAAGACCAATAAGCAGGGGTTGACCTGACTTGAGGGAAGATTACTCTCAAGTGTGAATGTGCTATGGAACCATATAAAGCCAAGGAATAGCTATAGCAGCACGTAATTTATAGCATACCTTAGAGCAGTTATACTTGTATGACTAGAGCTTAGATAGTTACTGTATGTACAGTATGTTAAACATAGAGAACAGGTCTACGGAAGCGCGTGACGTCAATTGAGTGCAGCATAGGAGCGTGTACAGCGATAGGTATATTCGGTGGAGCCTTTCCGGAAGCTCAAGTCTACTATAGGATTACTGGGAGATATCGCATCTCATAGAGTAAGGAACGCTAGGTATGCTGGATGCTAGGTATGCTGGAATGCTAGGTATGCTGGAATGCTAGGTATGCTGGAATGCTAGGTATGCTGGAATGCTAGGTATGCCGAAATATGCGTAGCAAAGGGAATACGCTGGATAAGCTGGCGTATGCTTAAATATTAAGGGTATTCAAAGTTAAATTTTCGGCCGAAAATCGTGTCCGATTTAAACGGCCGGATAAATCGCCAAACTTTGAGTACTGTACGGATACCTCCTCAAAAGTCCCGGATAAAAAATTCGGATGTTACCCGGAGGGCATTTTAAAGGTTTTCTCGAAAGTATGCATGTGGTATTGGAATGTTTTAGGATCGCGACCTTGTGAATTCATAGAGTAGCTTTTTACTTATGAAATATGTCGATATTGGTGGTTACCTTCATACCTTTAACTACATTTGTCATTCATGTAATGCTAGGAGATTAATCTACAACAGCACAAAAGTGAACAATGTTTCTGAAAATGCTGAGAAGGAGAGATGTTTGACAAAGAGAATGTATATGTTCTGGGCCGCTCGCAGGCATCGGCCGCCCGCGGGCAGCATACCCTCTGTGCCGGTCGCGGGCAATTATTATAATTCCTCAATTTGGTAACTTTGAATCGAACAAAACATTCTGCTACACTCAAAAAACACCCTATGAAGTCATTTTTGACCACCCCTTCCACATCACATACCCTTCCTGTTGATTTGGCAGACATTGAACAAGGGGAATTCTGGAAAAATTACCTCAAGCCCTTTAAATTTATAAACGATGAAGTACATGCTTGTGTAGTTAACAACTCATCACCTTCTTCTCTGATGATGAATGGAATGGAGAGGAGGATACTGAGTTTATTGCTACCGTAGAAATCTGCAACGTTTCCTATGCAATAGGTATTTGAAAATTAGTTTCTTATCTACAGGTTCTAACAGGTTCTTATCCATGGGAGTTTTAATATATGGGGCCTTATGGTTCAGGCTCTATGGACCATCTTGTACTGAATATCGATGCGCTATATGGAATTCAGTGAAGTTCGGAATAATCATCAGTATAATATTTTTGGTCTACATCCTGTAATCTTGTTGCACGATTTATCCTATAAGTAAGAAAAATCTCCTACTTATAGGATCCAGGTAAGGTGCAAAACAGTACTTTCTTAATCACAGGTACTTATTTATACGCAGATTGCTAAGTATAACTACTGGTATTTTCGTTTCAGGTGTTTGCAAAAACTTCTACTCTAATTGTTATTGCCGATACTTTAAGAATAATCCGAAATTCTCAATTCATTGACATACGAAAGTGTTAACAGATCATGACTGTATTAACCTCTCAGCTCTAGCTGAAGCAAATTGGAATATTAGATGGAGGTCTAATCGACTGGGAAATACATGAATCTATTGCAGTCGCTCCAGCTAGGTATACCGTTATCAATTTTTTTTGGGGGGGGTAAATCAGTCGTAAACCTTTATCAATTCAAGTGCATTATATACCAAATTGAGTAATTATTTAATTTGCCCTAGCGGCTAGAACATATATTCCTATTGATTGATATCTCTAGTCTGGTTGGCACAACACCCTCCTTTGAATATCTCTATCATCTCGGCATGTTTTCTCCTTCCCTTCCTGTAGAATGTTCATAGGTATATGCCAGCCCGGTCCGGCCCATTTTATTGCATACGATCCACATATGCAATGTGCGCCTGTCATCTGGCAACGTTGCAACAGTATTTTCCAACAATCATTGCAGGAGAATATTTTTTTTTTTTTTTGAAGTCTGTACGCCTATGGAGCCTTAGGCTATGAGACGGCTCCGTTTACTGCATCTTTAGAAGACTTGGTACCTCCACACTTGCCCACGGAACAACAGGCCACCCTAACCCCCTATCCACCACTACCAAGGCCCATTTGGGACTGTCTCAGTATGAACTTCACTGACTAAGCACGGGAAACCTCCGTGAGGACAAACGCGTACTCCTTGGCTGTTAGAAAATCTTTGAGGGAGGCAGGATTCGAACCTACGAACGCAATTGCATTCACCAGGATGGTTCCCAACTGCATACACCATCCACTCCCCCAATTGATAAGGCTTGAGGTGCAGCAATCTTTCCACATTTACATTATAATCGCTTGTATAGCCCAGTTTTCGTTGGCTGCATTGCATGCATACGGACCAGGCACGGCCTGATCTACTAGTATTATACCTAGTACCTTGACCGCTTAAGTACAAGTAGGCGACAAAAAGAAGTGGAGTATCACAGAAATTTCGAATAAGCAGAGACAAGTACCATGACAAGTAATGAGTACCATTGCAGAGGAAGAGTACAGGTTATAGGTTACCGCTATACAGGTACGACATGGTAGCTGGCACTTTTTCCTTCTAATCAGCGGTAGAGCTTACTGCCTTCATAGTGATAACATGAACATCACACAAATCCATGGTACTTACATACTCCGTTGAAACAAAGACCTGGAGCAAAACACCGCCTGTTACTTTCTTCTCCAGAGAGACCTGCGGACAACAAAAAGCCTTCTCGACCACGGGTTCTCCTGCAACTGCTGATGTGGGGAGCAGTTCCCGTTGTGAGACAAGACGGGTTGGACACAACTTAGTCTGGTTACAACCACGCTGCTCCGGGTATATGTAGCTACTGTAACAAGACTAGACTAGACTATGACAGTCTGATTCGGGATTAGGCTATGAAACCACTGCCGAATCAGGTAGTTGAGAACTGTTTGGTCTATCATAGGTATCTAATATGATATTCGCTCCTATTACCCACATACGCGCGCGCAGGCATTACATACCAATCAGGCTCCACGACCCATAGTTTGCGAAATTCACGGCCACATCTGATCTCTACGACTCGTGGGACGTAATTGGCTCATTATGAGTGGGCGCTTATTAACCCTTGTTCATGTTAATCAAAAACATTACCCAACAGAACCGAGGCAATGGATGCAAAAAATGCTTATGTTTCATAGTTGAGATACCTATCGACAATTATCGGCAATTATGGCTGGCCACATTTGTATAGTGGCCGATTGGGACAATTCCTGAAGGGATACATGTATGAATGGCGCCACAGTTAACGTTATACTCGAACATATATCGGTATACCGGGCCAATTTCCGCTTGCACAAAGCGATGGGAATATTCTCGGTGATTGGCTAAAGGGAACCGAAAATGGCGGGGATGTGTCGATGAGACCAGGGTGCTTTCGTTAACGTCGGTATACCAACGGTTTTTCTTTCTCTGGAGTGCCTGCTACTTGATAGAGCAAGAGGGTAGTCGCAATTCGTCGCGATACCTCACACGCATATGGGGTATCGTCAATCCACACCTGGAGCGCAATTGTAGTTCTCGGATTTCGGTTACTGTGGCAGATATATCTTATTGTAATCCCAAAAGACACAGGGAACCCTTGAAGGGTACACATGCATGGGTATGCCTGCCGGGTATACCAGCCGCTGTCATGGGAGAGGGCCTTGTCTACCAGCAGGTCCTCGTTAGTATCGTATGCAGGCAATGGGGATTGATGGAAGCTGTGTGGTACTTCAGGGACTATATGGGAAAGTGGGCAAGGAGATGCAGGGGGTTATCATAAAAGTTGTTTCAAAGTTGTGGCAGAAATGTTATAAAGGCTCATGATAACCCCATCCCAATCGTCATCCTCTTACACCAAGGCTTTTCCTGCAGCTACTCTGTCTCTCACTTCTGCAAATACGATACCCGTGGTCTACCCATTCCAACCCTAAAGATGCAGATCGCATCCATTCTCCTCGCCCTCGCCGCTGCCTCAGTGGTCGTGGCCACTCCAGCCGGCAGGGCAGGCCCTGTCCCCATTGACACAGTCCCCATGTCCAAGCTGACAGACAAAGCCCCCGATGCTCGTCTCCACGCCCGCGCTGGCTGCCTCGACTGCGTCCCCATTGACATCCCCGGCGTTCGCGGAAACATCCCCGACATCACCGACCTCCAGCACGATATCGTTCCCGAAGAACCTCATACCTCCAGCCTCAGCTCCCGCCAAACTGACCTCATCACCGCTACAGACAGCCTACTATTCAGCGTTATTATTGCATCGTTCCTCTCCTCTAAGGCGGCACAGAGTCCCGCAGGATTGGACTGGTCCGATAACGGATGTAGTAACTCCCCGGATAAGCCTTGGGGGTTTAACTTTCTTGATAGCTGCAAGAGACATGATTTTGGGTATAGGAATTATAAGGCCCAGGGGAGGTTCACGGAAACGAATAGGTTGAGGATTGATGATACCTTTAAGAAAGATTTGATGAATGAATGTAATAAGACTTCGAGATTGAAGAAAGGATTGTGTCAGAGGACGGCGGATACTTATTATGACGCTGTGAGATTGTTTGGAAACTTGTAAAAGACGAGCATAAAAAAAAGGGATGGGTTGTTGAGAGTGGGGCTCGGAGGAGGTAGCGGGATCATTAGATCGGGTAAAGGGTGCAGACAGGATTTTGATTGCTTCTGGGGTCTGGCACAATCTGATTCCTCTATCGCAAACAGGGACGAAGCCCTATCTCAGGCACTTGGGATTCGAATTTATATATTCTTTTCTTTGACCTCGCTCAGGAACATTTGTGGAGCGGAATTGTAATGGTGTTGTGTGAATAAAAAATGTTTATATATCACCCTAACTGGGTCGGCTTCAGTAAAGTAAAATGTTTCGATGACTCCTTGGCATCACTTGATACCTGTCACAAATGACCGTGACTTTTGCACAGGACTTGAAACAGGGGATTATTCCACCCATACAAGCATCCAGAAACTACTAGGATCTAAGATGTTTCCTGGAACCAGAGCCTGAGAAGTTTTTTCACTACTAGATGTTTTCTAACTTGCATCTAATGTTATACTCCGTATCGTGATTTCATGCAACAAATCTGTCCCGACATGCAGGTACCCCATTTTTGTGTTTGGTGGTATCCACTTCCACCATACTTTCAAAGTATTTTATGGGATTGTAGTTATTGATAGGTGTATTTCACGATTCCCAAATATCAGTGACTTTGAGCATATATAAATGTATCTTTCCATGCACAGCTGATGCGGAATTGGGGATACAGACTCTATTCTAGTTACACTTTTTTGGGGGGAGGATTTTATGGTCTTTAGATATGTAGATCGGAGAGGAATCATTATTTACTATACGTGTTACAATTCCGCACCAGAAGTCTCCTCCTTACAGGGTCACTGTTACTGCGAAAGGAAGTAATTTTATATAGGGAGGTATATGGAAACTACTTGTTGAGCCACCTATAGCTTGCAAATCTGGATTGTGACTTGCCCAATTCCTCAGCATGTCAAATGCTAAAAAGGGGGTTCCAGAGGTATAGTCTACCTTGCTTTTTGTGATTCTGAGGAAAAAGAAATAATAAAAAAAGGACAAATTTGGTCAGACACAGTGTGGACGTCGGTCTATTGTTGGGTTTAGTTTGTGGTTTTTTTGTTGCTCGGAATTTTACATTAAATTCATTCGTTTCAAACCTTAGTTTTCAGACTCATATTTCGTGTATCACTCATTATCGGCCTATGCATAGGCCCATTGGGATCGATTGACTCTTGCTATGGTTCCCATCTCTTTTTTTTTTTTTTCCACTGGAGCTGTGGTACATTTGCAGAGAGAACAGGGACCTTTGTTTATCTGCGCTTTTCCACCAATAGTGGATTGGTTTGCTGTATATCCTTCTGGTCTGTTTCCACCTTCCCATAGCGCAAGCTCCATACAGGTGCAGTTTTATGATTCTCCACAAAAAAATTGACTCTTATCAGATCATAGGGTCTAATCCACCCTCCCTAACAGCGCATTGGAACATGTGCTAGACCAAGTTAGAAGATACTTCAGGCCGGTCAGTCACAGAGCAACAGTTCATTGCGACCTCGCTGCCAGTTGCTGGTTACCAATTTAAATTCAAGTATGAGATGTTTAGGAATTTCTATCAGTTCTGATAATCCCGACTATGAAACCCATCACTTTTATAGCATACCTATATACACATACAGCTGCAGCTGCAGCTGCACAGTGTTGTGTATATCCAGTTAGTAGAACCTAAAATATCTCCTGGATATTAATCCACTTCTCCTAGAACAAGCTTGCAGTTAATATCTAAATATCCCTTCAATCTTTCTTTAGGCAGCTAACGTAAGCGTTGGTGAGCTACACTAATTAACACATGTAAGAATACTAATGCACGGCATTGATATAACATGCAGCTTCCCCACGCGGGGTTTCTAGGCCATTCCACTTTTCATTTTCCATATCCAAAAAATCCTTGGTGCAGTGTAATAAAACCATGCAGAATTTTTTTTCTTTAAAAGAATTTCCTGCACAGGGAGGGAGGTTGGCGCCAGATATTGTGGGCGCTGAGGCCCAAGAAGTTTTGGCTTTCCAATATTTGCAAATAATGAGCGTACACGTATCATGTATATATTGTAAGAGGACTTGAGAAGCAATGTACTGCGGATCTCCCCCGGTATGTTTAATTTATTTCGGATGTCGGTGGTTACCCTGAACGAGGTAGTGTCCTGCAGATAGATGGGTGGCCAGAAGCAATGGACCACCCCTGCAATGGCAATCAGCGCAGGTGGTCTTTAGACCCCGGTACAGCACGCATACTGGTTTCTTGAATATTTATATGAATTGATGAATAAATCAACAACGTGGGGGTCTGTCAGCGACGCTAAGAAGTAGTACGTCTGGGTCATGTGACTGGCGTTTACTATTTCCAAGTCCAAAAGATTTTGTTCCCAAGATTCCAGGCTTTTAACCCCATTGCCTTGGCTAATTTGGATTTGGGAAACTGGTACTTGTGTAAAACCCAGGGTGATTCGTCACTCTCTGTATGTGTGGTACGAGAACAATTAACCAGTGACAATGTAATGTAATAATATAATCCTCGATACCAGCTGAGTAACACAGAACCACAAGAACTCCAGCTCTGCAAAGCAGAACATAGTAAACTACCATAAGCTATGGCTAAAGACTAGATTCAAAGGTAAACGCATTCCAGTGCTCCATCCATGCCGATGCAAGAAGAGAAACAAGCAAACAGAATACATCCGAAAGCTTGGAAGAGCCCAAACAAAAGCACACCATAAGTAACTCGAAGGAACCCATTAAGAAAGTAAGCAAAAATAATACACAACGCGATGTCCCAAAGAAAAAGATCCCACGAACAAGGACACCGACACTCGGAAAAATAATCTTCAACTAATCAAACTCCTATGCCACACTTCTCCACCTAACACCACTCCTTCCCCTCCCCTTCTCGCTGCGCTTCTCCCCCTCCTCCACCCCCCTTCTCCAGGCCTTACCTACCCCAAACACCATAACCAACCCTAATATCTTCCCCCAGCTCGAGACCCACTCGAGCGAGTAGAGTACTACGAGGAGTAGGAATGGGGGTGCTAGGATTTCTGCCAGGGTAGTCTCGGCCCTTTCCGGTGATGCTGGCGATGGTGTTGGTGATGAATGTGATGGGAGAGATTCTGCTAAGGTTGTGGGAGAGGGGCAACATGAGGAGCAGCAGGTAGAGGATGATGATGAAGATGAGACGCTCCGACTATAGTTGTTTCTCGTTCTGCTGTGCCAGGTTGGTCGTTTCCCAGTTAGGACGATATCAATATCCTGTGCATGTGGCATGTATGCATCTTCTACTGTGGTCTCAGGATCCTTCTTCTCCTGAACCTCGGCGGCTGGTTGAGTTTCCGCTTTTGCTTCTGGTGGAAGCTCGTTCTCCTGATCCTGTTCTTGTGTCCCCCAGCCCCCAGGGATAGATTCATAGCAGTCTCCCCCATAGTCGCTCATCGGCTGTTCCGAAGCAACATCACGATCAGAAAGCCTGACTCCACTGCTCCCACGACTACTCGCTACGCCACTATCCCTGCTTGTGTGCCTCGCCGTGGAGAAACAGGGATCAAGGGCGGGGCCGAAGGTGTCCACCATGGTTTGGTAGTTGACAAGGGTTTGGTCTACAAATAATCTTAGTAAAAGCCAAATACGTAGAGTAAGGGATACTTACTATATTGTCCCAACTTCCACGCCAGCGCATCCATAATCTCCGCTCTCTTCGCCTCCATCTCCCCGGGCATTGAAGAAGATGAAACTGAAGACCCACTATTCACTCTACTCCTCACTGACCCATGCGGGGAAGCCTCATTCATATTATAATCAACGTTCTCAGGATGGATCTGGGGACGGTCCTCATTCACCATTCTCGCCTCAAAATCCTCCAGCGTCCTCTCCAACTCCACAAGCTCACTCTCCAAATGCCTCAGCAACCTGAGGTTCAAACTCGTAAATCTCGGGAACGCTTGAGGCTCTGTGAGTGTCACCGGTGACATACCGTTCTGTTGCGGAAACAATGGTGTCCGCTTATACAAGAGTGGAGAGGTATTTCTAGTCCCTGGCTGTGTGCGGGGTGGGGTATGCGGTATCCCCATACTCATACCCATCATGTGAGAATTCCTCAAAGGGTACTGGGTTGTCGCGGAGGAATTCGCCGTGGAACAGGAATACTCCGTTGACGTGACCGTACTAGCTGGCGGTGAAGGAGCGTAGGCGAATGCCGCGGGCATGTATTGAGGGGCATATGATGCGGAGCTACTTCCAGAGGAGTAGTCTGTGCTTGTCATTGTAGATATAGCAGTTGGAGCGGAAGAGGCACTGCTTTGGGTAGTGGATGGAAACATGGAATCTAATGTGGTGACTGTCGTTGCGGAGGATTGGGTAGAGAGGATGGATGAGGCGGGAGCGGAGGAGTTGTCTAGGTTCGCGAGGAAGCCTTCGGCAGTTTGGTCGTGCTCCTCATCGTCGTGGTCAACAGAGACTCCTAGGTCGGAGTCGCTGTGGGTGGAGCTTGTTTTTTGCTGGTGCTCCTCCATATGTGGTTCGTGCAGGTCATCTTCATCATGATCATGCTCTGCTTCTTCATTTTCCTCTTCCTCAAGGTCACTTCCTTCCTCCTCTTCCTCTTCCTCTTCCTCTTCATCATGACACTCTTCCACTGATTCCAACCTTCCATTCATTACCGATACCCCTTCCACATCCACTTCCGTCCCTGCCATTTCCTCATGTCCTTCCGAGTCCAATCCCAAAACGGTATCACAGTCTTCCTCCTCCTCGTCCTCCTCGTCGTCTTCGTCTTCTTGCATATCCTCCTCCTCTTCCTCCTCTTCCTCACTTCGCTCGAATTCCTCCTCTTGTTCAAGTTCCTCCTCGTCGCCAGCTTCTAATGTATCCGAAGTTGGGGCCTCCGCCGTTACCTCGACTTCCTCAACAATTGGCAAGCTCTTCTCAGTAACCTCCTCCACCTCTTCCAGAACTTGCCCCTCAACTTCATCATCCTCCTCCTCAAACACCGGCGCCTCCTCACAAAACTCCGCCGGCGGCAACAACTTCGGCCTCTCTACCCCGAATTTCTCACTTTCAATCTCAACCACCACGTTTGCTAGCGGTGGCAGCGGTACCCCAGAAGCAACTGACCCCCCAGAGGCAACCGACTCCCCCCTCTCCATCTTCTCACCTGTCTGCTCCTCCTTCATGCTCCTCGCTACCGCCACCTTCTCAACCTCCTCCGGGGCTCTCCTCCTCACAAACCTCGGCATCTCTGGCCTCCTCTCCCTCGTAGGGTACTCGGTCGACACAGCAACCATACTCGTCACCGTGGTCTCATTATCAAACTCCAAGCCTCCCACCCTAGTCTCTTTCTCATCCATATACCTAAAAACATTCCTTGATCCATTGGAGGTAAACTCCGGCGGGGGCGGTAGGCGATGCGAGCTAGAATCACCCGAACTACCCGAAGACAACGCCAGCCTCGACGGAATCAGTCTCTTCAAGCTCGACCCCGGCGGCGGGAAATCATGAAATGGTCTCGACGTAGGGGATATTCCTTCCACTGGAGTCATTACCCGACTATGATGGTGATATTGCACTTGGTGAGGATCATATTGTGAGGATGATGGATAATGCACAGAATGTCTCCTTTTCCTCTCCCTCTTCGCTACCAGTCCCAGGAATTCTGTATCTGCTGCTGTAGGTGGTGGGGGAGGGTATCTCGGAACATGCTGCGTTAAGGGCGGTACCTGCGATGGAGGAGTGAAGAACTGGTATTGGTAGTATCCGTAGTAATCATTTTGTGATGGCTGGATAGGTGGGTGGGAATGTGGAATAGGTTTTGCGGAGGACGACCGTGTAAAAGCCTCCCTCTCCCGCTCTGGTAATGGCTGTGATTTAGTGGATTCAGGAGGTGAATGTGGTGAAGATGCCTGATCGTGAAAGGCGGGGGTTAGGGGGTATGTTTGGGGATAATATCCTTGCTGGTGGTAATACCCCCCTGCACTTTGTGGCCGCTGCTGTCGGTATAGATAATCCGGAGGTGGTGGTAATTCACCCTTATGTCTGCCATTGTTGTCCTGTCGATAATAAGGCTGTGGTGGGAAATATCCTTGCTCATATCCTTCCGAGTGATGACGATGCTGTTGGGGTTTCCATCCAGACCGTGGTGTCCTGGTTCCATCGGTCGCCGGGGAGGCAAAGCGAACTTCTGAACCAGTGCGAATATGTGGCCTGTTGGGACGACGTACTAGAGCACCAGTGAGCGCCTCGCTGTGCTTTGCATGTTCACCTTCAGCTACTGGTGTTGCTGGCTTGCTGTCTGGGGTATGTTGTGGTGTTGTGATGCCATTGGGGAGGGGAGGAAATTGTCGTCCGAACCCAGGGCTCGCTGTCCTCGCTGGAGCGACTGGAGCTGTTAGTGGTGCAACTGCCACATGCGCCGGCTTCGGCAATGGCAGAAGTGGTGTGGTATTGACGGGTACAGGCTCGACAAAGGGATTCTCAGTTTTAGCGGAGACTTTAATAGTTGGATTCGACCTTTGCTTTCTTACAGGCCTGGGAGTTTGTGATCTGTCTCTTTCCTCGCTAGCCAGAGACCGCATCGTAGGTAGCGAAGTAGGCATCGTTGGGCTTCGTTTCCGCCCAGGTGTAACATGCGCAGTCGGGATCGCAGCAGCGGCAGGCTGCGGCGGGGTGTTCATGGGCTCCACATCCGACAGCTTGACGACCATACTCCCCGCTCTCCTCGAGACCCTTGAAGCCGATGATGTAGAAACCGAAGAAGCACAGTCTCGGTCTCTGTTTCCTGTAAACCCCAAAGACCATCAGCATCCACTTCAATACAGCCGCAAGACCCAGAACTTACTGCGCTCCCTTTTCTCTCTTCTCCTCTCTTCCCTCATGGCATCGTCTTCTCTCGAAGAATGGCTCGATTTTGATGATCTCGTGGACACGGCCGACCTTATTTCCGCATCCTTCTCCGCCTTCCTCCTCTCTCTGTGTGCCTGCTCCCTCTCCTTCGACCGCTTCCTCCTCGCCGCAGTAGGCATCTCATCCCCAGAATAATCCAGAACCGTCTCCACCGTCGGCGGCTTATAAGTCCGCCCCGTAATAAACTTCAACATCGTTTCTTTCTTCCTATCGCGCAACAACAACCGCAATTAGCAAATCAGAAAATACTCCGCTCTTGATTTCGCCTTTTCGCCGATGCGGTGGGATAAACTGGACGGCTGGATGGGTAGATGGAGTAGATTTATTGTTGTGAACCCCAGAAGTCAAGCAAGCTTTGTCTCCTGTGTGACGACTATGCTTCCTGAATCCCTCCTCTATGGGAAAAATGAAACAAATTCTCAGCACAAAGCAAGCAAGCATGCACCAATCCAGTCACCTGCAGCAACCCGAGGCCAAAACAAAATTCAAAAAAAAAAAATTCTACCTTGATTCCAGGGCCTGCGCAAAAACCACGCGAGAAAATTTGGGGTATAGGGTATGTGTGTATGTATGAGCACAAACTTTTCACACGGCGTCAACGCGGTTGCCTGTCGAGAAGAAGCTGGAGCAGAAAAGCAAGCAGGGAATTGGAATATTTATCTCCACGGCGAGATTGTTTGGTGTTGTTCCCCAATGTAACAGAAGCAGCAATATGCTGAGGCCTCCTTCGAACAAAATCCCAAAACAGATGTAAGGCTTTTTAATATATTCCCCACGGATATTGCTTGTGTTAAGTATGTCCAGGCAGGGGTGCAGTACAGCGGCGAGAGGTGGACGTGGGCGGTGGGATATCTACGGATATACCCTCCCCTATGCGTTTGGAAAGGTAAGGTGATAACAGTTGGGTAGGCACAGTTCGACCCATCCCGTCAGCATATCACTATTCTTCTGCTCCTCCCACCCCCTCCTCCGTGGCCCGGGTAGGCTCGCCTTCTCCTCCAGTCGGACTTCCTGATCCCATAATTGCGCGCAGAGGAAACAAAAACAAAATAAAATAAAAAGAGAGAGAATTACGAGAGTCCATCAGTCCATTGAGACGACGCGATGCGGCCGGTTGTTACAACATACCATACTCGTCCTCTGCTCCACTGTCCTTTGCCAATCAAGTAACAGCAGCTAATGCTGTGTACATGCTTCTCTTGGACATCATCTCTGAGGTACCTTGGTCCCTCCCACTTTTCCTTCCGACCAATTCGTCCGGTCTGCTCCGCAGCATTACTTATTCAATGTACTGCAGCTTATTCCGAACCCACCCAGGCGCCTGACCTGCAACGGGTGGCCTGTGCCCTCCACACTCTTTCAATCCGCTGCAGGAGACGTCAGGTATGGCAGCAAGGATCTGGCTGGTATCAACAAAGAAATGTTGGATTCGTGACGCTGATTGGCGCGAGAACCTTGCCCACCTGAAACGTGGATCGTATTTTGGCAACTAGACCACTGTCACTCTACCAGCTCGCCCGTCTGACGGAAGCTTCACTGAAGCAACAAACTTTGTGCTGTATTTTGCTCCTATGTAGGCCCTAGCTTCGCCGCTATATGGATCAACTTGCTGTACCTTTTGAATTCCACGCAGGGGCTTTCCAACTCGACCAGGTTAATATAATTCAATGTCGTGCCTTTTTTTCACAAGGTAATCCGTCCCAGCTCTCAAACATCCAGAAGCTATTCTATTTCCTTCCCTTGCCCTATCGTGTGACCTTCAACAAGCGGCACAGCAGATAGTGGCACAGACAAGGACCTCCGATTGTCGCCAGAACTCAAACCCGTGCCCTAAAACCCATCAATAAAATGACATCGATTTGGAACATAAAGTCCGTGCGGCGGGTATATCGAGGCAATCGACATTACCCACCTACATACATAGTTGATCACGCGGTCCGGATTGGAAGATCCAGTGATCCAGAAAGTAATGTGTGCCGCCAGCCAGTGGATATCCAAGTTCAGCCCGATCGAGCATGTATGTATTAAGATGTATGTATGTTGTATGTACTGTTTGTCTTTTTCCCCACAAAAATCATCTTCATCTCAATGGCCAGGTATCCGATGACTTGCTTCATTCTCCACAACGTGAGCTCTCACCCAAAAAATAATTGAGTGACCGGCGAGTGAGATGATCATACCATAACCATGATCACCTCGTTGTAATCAATGTACCTTTCTGGCAGCCAATCAGCGACAAGTGACAAAGGCTGCAACCCGAAATTAAGACAGATATTCCTGCGAACACTCAGATGGGGTTATCGAGTCATGTAATGCTGCTTTTCTCCTGTCAGCGATGACAGGGGTATCCATTGGCCGAGGACGGATAGTTGGAATACTTGCATGCACGGTGTAGGTACAGTACCTACTGTAAGAACCTATCTGAAGTTAAAAGTCTAGGGCGTATGGATTGTTGGCCACGATATCCGCTGTATACTGTGAGCTTCAGTGCCTGGTTAAGGTTAATCACAAAGTCCTTCAGGCCTATCACCTTTGATCCGTCTTACTGCAAGGCACAGTCAACGGCGAATTGCTTCCCTAGCTGCACCAAAGAAACTTAACACTGACTTACTTCTGCCTCTTCAACTGGTTCTCAACTTGCTCACCGACATGATTGGACACATGGTACTTCCCCACTGCCCCCAATTCTCTTCGCCATTCAACCAGTTATGATTCAGAACTCCCTCTTGGTAAAGTTATTGGGGGACAGACGTGCCTAGTACCCCAAGACCTGTATAAATACGGTGAATCGCACTCTAGGAACCTGGTTATATCGCTCCAGCGCACTTCCAGACTCAGATCCGCCAAGGCTGGATTTCAAAGACATTTTTGAACCCCGATGGTTCTTCTGATTGTCGTGTCCCAGCCAAAGAAGCTCTCGAAGACTCTCACCGGATCTGGTGCAATGAAAATTGATATCGCCCTAGTCTCGAACCCGACCGCTCCTAGGATATCGCCCTAGCATGACAGAACACTATGTACGTATAGTATGGCATCCGCCAAGTGAAATATTCTATTGCGATGTAAGTATACATAAAAATGAAAAAAGAACCCAAAAGAGGAGATCGAATTTCTATAACTGGATGAGGACGCGCTGCCATCTTACCAACTTAACCGACGTCGATGAGTTGTAAATGGCCTCATTGTACATTCTGTAGTTGTTGTCTAGTCGATCATACACTGAGCTAGAGCCAGATTACGATCCACGTGTCACGTGTCACGTCAGAAATGCATTTTTTTTGTTGGAAAAAGCCTGATGAACACCGCGAAGTCACACTCAACACCGATCTCGGCGCCTATTCGTGAATCTGGACTTCATCTGTCCTCATCAGGTGAGATGCCATCGAAAAATTCCTGCTCTACTGCGTCAGCTATTCTCGTCATAAATCTTTGGGTAACAACAGTGAATTCAAAACATTTGGTTGATATCTATTTCATTTCGTACCAATACATGTAAAGCGTGACTGAGTAAGATGCAAGTATGTAGGTACTTATCCAACTCTGTGATAAAATATGTTAACATCCCAGCGTCCCCACCTCCCTTGACATCTCGTCGCACTAGCCCGCCAAAGGGAAGATGTAGACGTCAACCGGAAGATGCCCCACCCACCCAAGGTACCATCCACCTAGGTCAGGACACTCCTATGACAAACAAAACCAGACTAGGAAACTATATCCCGTAATTGTTCCATCCAAGTAGAGATAACGTTCCCAACTGGTTCATTGGATTATGTTTAAGCATCGCCGATTTGACAGAAATGTTTCATCACGTGACAACCCGTTTCCTTAGTCGCTCCTATCTAATCGACATCCTGTTTCGACTTACCTACAACGCAGAAGCCAACCAGTCGAACCAGACTACGACCTGAAGATCGCCAATCCAAGGATGATCCACCTCGCGTCCTGCCTCGCTTCCTGCCTCGCTTCCTGCCTCGCTTCGTGCCGTCCGCCTTGGCCAGGGACAAGCACTTCGTAATGACAAAGTAGTGAAACAACACTCTGTGTCGATATCCATACTTTTATGAAATTCTTCTGCTTATTCTTACGTTGATTGGCATCCAAGGCGTGAAATAAAAAATAAAATGAATCCAGGGCGTGAAATTAAAAAAAAAAAATGAAATCAGAATTTCCTAGACCAAAATATGAAATTACCTTCTCCCTTGGAGGCGAATCACTTGTTGCACGCCCTCCAGAAGCCATTAGAATTCCCCCAAATACAATCCGGCTCTGATCTTCGCAAAGATGGAGAGCATCACTGTTAATTTTTCCTGCATGCCAACCACCTTACCCTCGTTCAAGCCCAAACACGGCAATTCCTAACGAACGTTAGGTCCCAGTCCTCCGGTCCTATTTGCAATTTAAATCTGAGCAACAAACAAGGAAATGATATTAACCCAGACGTCGCGTCTCTTATCAGGTTCTTTGATGATTTCCTCAATATTATTTATTGTTTTTTCTTTATAACAAAACTAGTCAGTCCGTTTCACTATTTCGTGCATTATTTGCTTATGAAAGTGTGGTGCAAAGGGTCTCTCGCATTATCTCTGATATGTCCCCTTCTTAGCAACAGTAGGTAGTCACAGTAGCTAGAGTGTGTACGCTCCCTGCTCTTCACAACATCCGCCGTCCTCAAGCAGGTGAGTGATTTTGATATCTCCAATCAATCCGGGTGCTGCATCATTGCGGCTCGGAAACACGTTAAAGATAAAATTGCTGAGAATAAAAAGTCCAACTGGATGAGGGGATGGGTAAATCCTTAGGTAAAGAGGTAGGCTGAGCTGAGGTACCCCGCTAAACACATGTCAGTGATGATCTGCCATGGAAATAAAACAGGAGAAAACGATATCGCTGCAGTCGTGATTGATATTGCATGTAGCAATAAATGTTACACAAGAGCAAACCGAATGGAGGATATAATTAAGAAAATAAATCGCTAGTTGTTGAAAATAGGTGGAAATTACATCATAAATTCCTCAAGGGATTGGAGAGTCAGGCCTCCAAGACATATGGCCATCGTGCGAGAAACCAACAGAGGCCGCCACAGAATAAGAAAGGTTTGCGAACCAGGGGGTCCCTTGCATTTTGCCCTAACAAAGCAAAAAAACAGTTAAAGCATGACGTCGCTGTGATAGGCCCACCAGTTTGAATTTGGGCCAGAAGACGAAAAGTTTGATCGCCAGTACGCCCTTTCCCACAAATGTCATTGAGACATGATCGCCATTGTCGAAATGCAAACAAACCCTTGTTTGTACACTGTTTCCTGATTAACCATGCTTTTCCCCACAGCCGCAAGTACCCCACACCAGCCTTATACACGCGGTGTAACTCTGCTTCGTAATTATTGAGCCGTCTTACCCATTGAAAATGTTGAATTGGCGCCTCCCGGATGCCCTTCCCAGGAACTAGAACAAATCTAGTTCTCCATACGTCTGGTTTTTCCAATCTTTCATGATTCCAACTGATAAATAAAACATCCGGACGTATCGCAACTCGCCTCTCTGTAGTGGGATTTTGAATGCAACCGGATATGAGGCATTAATCATCTCGAGGTTGGAGCCCTATGTAAGAAACAAACTTCCGTAACCCATGCCCAAATCGAAAAATAGGACTTCCGCACTCCGTATTTAGAAGGAGAAGTAATGGCCATCCATACCAATGCATTCGGTAGTTCTGATTTCGAATTGCACAGCATTATAGCAGGTCGCGATCGTTTCTCAACCCCCCACCCCAGCCCTCTTTTTTAAGCGCTTCACCAATCATAGCCCAACGTACGAGACGATACCGAAAACATGTATGTTCCTTACCTATCTGCTGCAGGATGGATGCTCATGCACTTATCGATGCATCTGCCATCAACTTCATCCTTTGAGGTATCGATGACCGAACTGCTGTAAAGGAGAATACCGAACCGAAGAGAAATGCTGTAAATGTGAAGACTGAAACCCCAACAGCTAACAACATTGAGAAAAGAGGAGAAAGAGACTGACATAAATGTTTCGAAACATTGGGGGGGTTAACACCATGTCATTACGGCGCATGACTCAAGGACCCTGGTTGAGGCCATCACGAATGCATGTGAAAAGACTTACCTAAAGACCCCACCGCGCAGATATGCTCCCGCGAATGGGGAACGTTATGACAGACAAAGATGATTTTTCATTCAGAGGACGAGACGGTTCCGAGAGCTCCTTTTGAGGAAGAATGCCAAGATCCGCAACTTCCCCATCAGGCAGTTCACCATTGGTCCCCATTAGCCAATCATACCCTGTTTCAAAGTTTAAGGGACATCGAGTCTCGTTGCACCATAAGAATAGTTGTAACTCCAATAGATAAGAAGAAACTGAATATCGTGAACTCAGGATTGAAAAATGAAGACTCCAATAGGAAAGGAGGAGAGAACGAGTGTTTTGAAATGAGTGCAGAGATGACACCATATCAATAACTGATTAGATACAGGTACCATCCTGGTGAATGCAATTGCGTTCGTAGGTTCGAATCCTGCCTCCCTCAAAGATTTTCTAACAGCCTCTGAGCACGGGTTTGTCCTAAGGAGGTTTCCCTGTGCTTAGTCAGTGAAGTTATACTGAGACTAGTTCCAAATGGGCCTTGGTAGTGGTGGATAGGGGGTTCGGGTGGCCTGTGCAGTGTGGAGGAAATAACCAAGTCTTCTAAAGATGCGGGAACGGGGCCGTCTCATAGCTTAAGGCTCCATAGACGTACATATAGACTTCAAAAAAAAAAAAAAAATTGATCAGATGCAGGTCAGGCTAAAATGCCCCACCTCAGCAGCTTACAAAGGAATGCCAAGATCCACAACTGCTCCATTAGGTTGATCGGGCATTCTCATATGCTAACCAGACTAAACCAGACTACTCATATGCGGTGCCCTGTTCGTACTAGTATAAATAAATTACAACCTAAGTAACAACTTATCGGGAAAAACAACCAAATAAATTCCACAAACAATGGTAATTTGCGGTAACTAAGTACACATCACCCATAGCCTCAACCAAGAATTTTACAAAGTGAAACTAAACAAATCAACAAACGCCTTAATTTAGATGGTGATACTATAAAGCATGCCGCTGAATTTGTCTCATGCTGCTGCTTCATCTTCCTCAGCTGGCTTTCGAGAATTCCTCCCATCTGGTAACCACAGCACTATACTTCTCACCCGCTTCCGATCCAATAACAGTTTTCTCTCTGTATCAAAATAAACATCTGACAACGAAACGAACAGCCTGTCAAGGTCTTCCTGAGTTTTCTCTTTTTGTCATTCAGGTAGCGCATCCCCAGGCAAGCCTGGTAGATTATCCAACCCTTCAGCGTCTTCCTGAGTTTGCAGTGTCCCATCCGCCTTGGCTGCGAGCCTGATTCTCTCATGTTCCCGCTGGCGATCCCCCGCCACAATGGATGCCCATGAGAAAACGCGTCGTTCGTCAACTATTGGCTGTGACTGTGTCGAGAGTTCTGGGGGTTCTGGGTACACATCACTCTCTATTGCCTCAGGCTGACTGGGGGCAGCCGAGCATGGCTGATCTGTCGCCGGTTCTGCTGCCAGGGGGCCTTCCGCATGCTGCCTAACTGTCTGCTCCTCCCTGTGTACTTCAACCTCGCCAGTACGCATGTCTCTTTCTAGCATGCTCTGTTGCTGATTATCTGTAATTCTGTGATCAAATTGTTGAGTGAGGTTCGTTGGTGTCAGACCTAGGGTTAATGCCGACTCAATTGCTGCAACCTCTTGTCCAGGGGTTGGCGGTTGCACAGGAGCCTCCGGCAAATTTGGTTGCTTGCCTTCAACCTCTTGCTCAGTGGGTTCTTCAGGAGTCAGAGGTAGTGCTGGCTCGACCGCTGCAGCTGCTTGCTGGGCTGGTTGCATAGGAGCCAACTTCACTGGTAAATCTTGCTGCTTTGCTTCAAGTTCTTGTTGAGTAGGCTCAGCAGGAGTCAAAGGCAAGACTGGCTGCTCATTAAGTGTAATCCTTTGCTGTGTGGGTTCTGCTGGAGCCAGAGGTAAAGCAGGGGTAATCGCTTCATTTCCTCGCTGAATGAGCTGTATGGGCGTCAGAGGCAGCACCAGCCCGATCACTGCAGGCTCTCGCTGAATAACCTCTCCTGTGGCCATCGGTATAGCCAGCTCAACAATCGCTGGTCTTGGCTCTGTGGGTTCCATTGGAGTCAGAGGTAGCGCTGGCTCAACTACGACACCGTCTCTATTAGGTGCTGCTTCTATTTTCTCCTCCAGTGCATCAATATTAGCCTCATTATCAACGTCACTTTTTTCACTCCCATCATTCAATAATCCCTGAGCCGAATCTGCCAGAGTTGTAATCAGCGCCTCTCCAGGGTTCCCCGCCTGCGTTGTAATTGTTCTATTAGACAAAAGGGCGATTTCCTCCGGAGGTCGTAGAAAAAAACGCCTTTGGCCAGTGGCACCAGGAGGATAATCCGGTCGCCTCACGAGAATGTTCATATTCGCAATGTTGACCCCTACCCCAGGCAGCGGATTGACTCCAATAATTTCTGCCCAGTCTCGCATTCTTAAATACGGATTCGGTATCCGTGGGGGAGGAGCGTGCGGATCGGAGGAAGATTCTTCTAAGGCTTTAACACGCTCAAAACTTTCTCTTGCCGCAAGAAATCTGGCCCTTGGGTCACTAATTGTGGCTAAAGTAGTCACTGGCAGCAGTAGGTTGTCTAACATTGAGGATGGAGGCGCAGTGGACGGTGGAGCGGATGGTGGAGGAGTAGCTGGTGGAGGAGGAGCTGGTGGAGGAATAGCTGGAAGGTTAACAGTGGGGACTGCAGGAATAGCTGAAAGAGGTACTGCTGGTGCCGTCGCGGATGGCAATGCGCTCCCAGGCTCACGTTCGTGCTTAGATGCACTATCTGACAGTGGCTGTTGAGGACTCAGTGTAGTTTGACCCTCGGCTTGTACCTGACGAGCATATGCTTCCAGAGACGGTCTCCACAATGCCTCAGGCATTGTATGAAACCTTTCGTGAATCCTCATTGGCGGCCCACAAACGGCGCATGCAACCGAGGCAGGGTGTGGAAACTTGCAATTTGGGTTGTTGTGGATCGGTTGTTCTGCTTTCGCTATTTCCAGCAAAGGCGATGGTACCTTTGCTGGAACGTTAAGGTCTAGGGAAGCATATGCGCGGTCCTTGTGCGGTGGATGCTGGTACCATGTCCCTTGGACAGTTGTAAAAGGAATAGTATTAGCAGGCTCCATGAATATTAATGGTCCTTCTTGAGTCGTGGATCTAACTTCGAATCCAGAATTTCCTTGAAGAGCATTAGAAGATCTAGACACTGTTACGGGAACAGGTACTGGTCTTTGGCAATTGACTTCAGCATCCTGTGGCACCCACAGGCCATTTGGTGTATAGGTTCCCTGGGACTGCGGCAAGTGTCTAGGGTGGCCATGAGCGTTAAATGAAATACTACCAGAGGAATATCCCTGGGGTTGCACATGAGGACCGTGGTGGCCTTGGTTCTGGTGATGATATGTGGGTGGGTGAGGGGGACCTCCATACTGATGATTCGGGTTGTTAGATTGATTATTGTGACTTTGGAAGCTCTGGTTGAAAGGCTGCGGATGCCCATGTGCTCCCATTGCCCCCTGTTGTAAATTTTGCTGCTGCATATTCCAAGCCTGTTGGTGACCTAGGTGACCATGATTGACGAGTGTATTTCCACCGCCACAGCCCTGTCCAAAATCTCCACTGTATCCACCGTATCCAGGTTGAGGATGGGGTTCATGCCCTGACATTTCAAGAACTGTGTCAGGGCCGTAATCCATCCCATCCTGTAGTTCCGGGTCAGGGTGTGCTTGTGATGCACTGTTGCGAAATATAAACACTCCAGCCGTTGGATCTAATGCTGTTTCGGGTATTGGAGACAGTCTGCCTCGGCCCCGGCCCCGGCCTCGCCCTCGGGGTGCATGAGTTTGATTCTGCGGCCATGGAGAGCCCAGACCTAAGGGAGAAGGATCGATACCAACAGTTATTTATGCAGATTCGAACCAATAGGAGATCTTTGGTTTACATACCCTCGGTTTGACGTCGTGGTGGAACCATCTTCGGACTCCGGATGTACTGTTTTTACCTTGGAAGCAATGACTTCAGGGATAGAAAGGGTGAATAGATGGTTTAACATGTGAGATGATCGATATAGCCTTTCAAGCAGCTGCATAAAGATATATTGTGTGATTCAAAGTAAATGAGAAGACGCTCGAAGGGACAAGCTGAATGGACGTGGAGGTGTTCTCGAGAGGATATTCTCGTAGGACGAGGCAAGAAATGAGATAGTTTTTACTCACCGGCCTGAAGGAATGTACGCAGACCGAAGCGTAGCGATATACTGTATCGGGAAATTACCATCTCTAGAAAGGGACCGAGAACAGTAATTACCTAAGGAGGTAATTCAGGGGTGGAGAAGCATACCTATACGCCGAATCACCTGACAAGCAACATAAACTTATGCACGAAACTGCAAAGGAAAGAGAGGCCAAGGGCGATTTGAGACACGGGGCGAAATTGATGGTGATATACAGTATAATCTTGGACATGTGGAATTTTGTCAGGTCAAAGTTAGCTTAGATTGAGCTACTCAAGCCGTCATATGTGGTCCTATGACCACCGTATGCCGCAATCAATGACTTGAAAGTGTGATTTCGTGAAGATGGGACATTGACAAACTGCCACCAATCACACATTAACATGCAGCACGGGTGCTGTTAGATATGCTATTTAATAATCTGCATTCCCTGTACAATTATGCAAAATGGCTATCAAGCTCACGAGGACTTTAACTTGATGTGAAGCTTTGAACAGATGATATATGTCTGAGGTCACACCCGTGAGCAAGTAATCAATTCAACTCCTGATACAGAGGCTTTCATATACTCCAACCCATCGACGCATGTCACACGGTCTGAGGAACATGCCTATCCATCCTAGCCCCATCTCGGGTCATCAGCTGAACTTGAAAGGACTCATGTGTGAATGGCATAACCTATGTACTTCGAGGTAATCTCTACATACATTCATAGAGAACGGATTTGCATCTACCCTAGTGATACATACTGTACATATGTGGGTTCAATCTGCAGGCTACTTAGCATCAAGATCGCCAGCCCAATTGAATGGCAAAAAGTGAGTCTCTATAAATTTGCGGAACACGTACACCAGGAAGGAGGAAAAAAAGAAAAAAAAAAAAGAAAAAAAAAAGCAGATACAGTACAGTAGATGCTTGCCCATCCATGCATGGCATGCAGATAAATGTGATATTATCAGATCAATGTAGCTGGGTGCAAGAGCTGGTCTATCAATACCATTTCACTGGTACACGTTTCCTGGTTTGTGATGCATTGACAGGAGAGAGTGGTATGGTAGCGATTGGCCATGTAGCGAACATGCTGTCAATCTCTTACCCCTACATGCATTGTGCTGTGTAATATCAAAGATCTACTGGTACCTAAGTGTGCTGCAATTGGGTGTATATCGATATACCCGTCGATCCTTTTCATCTATAGCTTATCAAACATGCCATCAATCCGGAAATGCACACCTTATATGCTACAAGTTGTCATTGTTCGCCTCATACAAACGTCCACTGCCACCAGTTTCCCTATTTGCCTTATGTGAAAGTATTTCTACGCGCATCAAGCGTTTACTTTGCATCTTTTGTCTCCCTTATCGTTACTTTAGTTGATGTTTTGGTATAATTATGAGGGTGTACCGTCTTTTAAATTGCTGTCTAGATAAGTACCTTTGACACATGGTTGGAAATACACATATAGAAGTACGATATCAGCGGAAATTGATTGTGTACACCAGTATTGGAATCTGTATCTGTTCAATAGTTTATATAATTAAACATATTCTACTAAACGGTGTAGTGATATAAAGCTTGTGTCGAGCTGATCGAGTTGAGAAGGGCGCCTCAAAAGCAATAATTATTTTTTGCTTTCATATTTCAGAGGATATTTTTTTTTGTCGATCGACCTATGGTCATGACAGGGGAAGCAGGTCCAGCCTCCTGAGCCTAAGAAAGAACAAATGAAAGGCGCACCAAAGTAACTCGAGGTCGGAAATGAAAATCTCAACCACGTCCACTACAATTTCTTTATCCCTATCCTTCCTCTTCCGCAACCATCCGCCTGCTCCCATGAACTCCACCTCCTCCCAATCCCCTCTCCGGCAATACAGGATGGAGCAACATGCTTTCCTGTTTCCGGCTCCTCTTCTTCACAAAACTTGCATTCTGGGTCCACTAATCTCTGTAATGTCTCCACACTTGCAGTTTTCCCTTTCCGGACTTGCATTGAGTGTAGTTAACGCATGCCTTCCTATTCCATTTGAGCCCATCCCCGTTCCAACTACCTTGCCTAACGCCACCCTCCGTAATCATTCCCCTCACCTGCTTAACTACAGTAAAAAAAAATAGAACCCCTTAATGACGAGCATCCCTTGTACTTTGCCATCCTCTCTTTGTAATCAAAAATCTCAGATGCACAAATGTAATTGCTTGGTTATTTGAGAGGGATTTTTAATGTGGCGCCAAAGACTAACATATTACGAGCTATGTACACAGTCATTAAGTAATAAGGATATTTATCTTTTGGCGCTATTTATTGCGCCGGAAATGAGCAGCTTTTTGATACCGCGAAGTATTAGAACTATAGAATATTATTATACATACATACGGCGTAGATAATCCGGAACTATACCTCCATAGCCTCGGAGGCTAGGGAAGGTCACCGGGCATGAAAATGACGGAAGGCTGATAAAGGGAAAGTATAAGTACATAGCCGGGCATGACGATAGGTGACAGAGTCTACTGATAAAGGAAGTTGCCGGGCATGACGATAGACGATAGCTGGTTGGATAGACGACGGAAGTTATCCTACACTCTTACGTAGCACAGAGGATATACAGTTTAGTTTCAATTCTCTCACAACACTTTATGTGACGTTTGATTACAGTACATCGTTGGAAGGATATTACACCCGCTTGCCGCTGTGTGCCAAGCGAGTGTGAAAATCGTCTGAATCTCCGCCTGCTAGGTGTGAAGGTATAGAACAGAGCAAATCCGGTACTTTAATTGCAAGTCCCTGGCGGATTTGGAGCAAGCCAATTAACTTTTGGGATGGGCCCCCCCGGGCCGCTGCGCCGCTGCCAGACAGCGAGCGAAGAGATTGGAATGACAATATCTAGCTTCCCATACCGGGTGTTTCGGGTGCCAGGCCATCTGGACATTTAGGTCTCCCCCAAAGAGACCCTCTGTCATCCTCTGAAGATGGTGCCAACCAGACTACTGAAGATGGATTAAATGTACTGCCCACGATCCCGTAACGGAGGCATCATCAGCCGAGGCCTCTGGTATACAAACTATTTGGGAAATCAAATGATCCACACCTCTCACTCCGGCTTTCTGTGTCATGGCTGTCTTAGCACCACCTGCTGCAGAGTGCAGTTGCAACACTCACTCAATCTCCCTCCGGCGCCAATTTCACCCTCATGGGCGCCCCCCACACAGGCCAGTATCTACTCCATAGAATAATCAGCGTTACTGTCCCTCCCCTGATGACGCCAACTTTTTCGACACTCCTCCGCATCCATACCACTAGGTCAAGCGAGACAACCACTACAGAAAACATGGGCTAGAGGAAAGCTTGGTCCACCGTTATTTCCATTAAGCTAATGTCATACATAGGAGTGCCTTGGCATCTTCACACCGCTCATAATTGGCCAGAGTCTTAGTTGAAATTTAATGGAACCTTAATTGGTTAAGGGAGTACTGTACCTTAATGAGATTCCCGTCATGACCTTAGGTCGATCGCGGGTATAGACTGAGAAATAAAAAACCTAACGAAATGATTGACATTCAAATTGTACTTTAGTCGACAGGACAGTACGACATTACGACATCACGACATCACGACATCACGCCATCAAACAACATTGCAGCATCAACCAACATAAGAACATCAGCGTCACATCATTTGACATCTAAAAGGCAAAATGCCACTTGAATTTGGAATTGGGTGAAGAAAGATGCAGAACACTAGTTTTCTGGATGGAAGAAAACCAGCAGAATCCATGTGGGAAACAATTGTCATGGTATAAAGATGTAAAGAGGAGGTTTTTTTTTTTGGAAATGATGAACGGACTGACTCGGGACAGGTAGAAGGTTTCTCCTGCCTGGGACAGGTACTTCCTACAGGTACCTGTCCGGTGATTAGATAAGTTCCGCATCAAGACTTTAACTGCAACAACAACTACGGCTGGCCACAACAACAGTGAATCGGCAACAACAGCTAGCTACAACAACAACACAGCAAGCCTCGCAGTACCTGGCTGCAAACCACCAAACCAACATGGCAAGTAGAACTGATGAAATCTAACATGCACCAATTACTGGAGAACAATACGCATTTCCAAATGATGCCTACCGCCGCCTACAGCGATGCACACAGGATTTGATATTGTTGTTGGCAGTGGATCAGAAAAGAAAGGGCGTATAGAATATCTTTGTGTGAACCATGGTAAGCCACGGAATACTAGACAGCTTGAGGGGCGAAAGCGAGAGACAAAATTCCGAGCCAAGGACTGCGAGTGGATGTGCTTTCTCTCTTTTAAGAAGGTTAATGATGGAACAGATGGAGGGAAAAAGGGATGAGTTTTGACCATGAAGGAGCTAACACGTGTACATCAATTGAAGGTTGAAAATGCTGCAGCTATCTATCCAGAACACAAGCGACAGGATATTAATCACCAAAAGCAGCTGGCAGAAAGTATAATGATCTGAATCTGACGAATAAATATGTACATAACCAGGTCAGATCAGAGACAATCGATGTACATATTTGTACATTCCGCCTGCAGGAGGGCGTTCTTCCAACATAATTACTAATTTTAAACTTCATATTCCCATATTATCATGCGCGACCTCAACCTCAATATACTCTTCTCATATTTCTGCAACCACATACCCACCACCACCCGAACCCCCAACTCTCTCTCATCACTCGTTTCGCCCTCCCCAAGAACCCTTTATACTTCCCCTGCTCCTTTACACAAACCCTCATCTCTCTCGTCTTTTGCCTCCCCTGCCTCGTTGACTTCATAACTTCCTTGCCATCCCATCCAGCACCCTTCCAATCGGAAACTGACACCACCCTCGAACTTTATCGTTGGTCTTTGGATCAACATGCCATTTGCCCCAATGCAGTCCCTGTTTATCCTCCTATGATCCCATGCTGACATTGAACGGCCATTTCGGCGCGGGGTCGTAGTTCCCCATTAAGTTCGTAGTATAAAACACCCCACCCATCTCTGGACATATAAACTTAATTATCCACATCGAGGCTCTTATAGTTCGAACTCTTCGGGTGCAATCCTGTCTGAGACTCTTCAAAAGCCCAAACCCCATTCACATTCACAGGATGTGCTTTCCCAACGCCATGCTCGTCAACAATTCGCTTTACATCTCTAGCCGGAGAATCCCCCCCCACAATCTCCATCCTATAACTAAACCTTTTCCTACGACCCCCCCTCTTCTCCTCAATCTTGTAGAAATCAGCATAACTATACAACAGATTCGCATGCTGGAACCCGTTACCGAGAGCGGCTGAGTGTAGGTGGACCTTGATGCCGTAGGTCTTGTCAGAGTGGCAGGCGTTTTCAAATTCCAAGTCGCGAATTTTATCTGGAGAAGCCGGGTGAGTATGGCAGGGGCGAGGGTGGCAGTGAATAGGATAAAGTAGAGGATTCTGGCAGAGGCGCTCCAGCGGGATACTGGGTCCGTGCAGTGGGGGGGCGACGATGCCGACAGGTATCGTTGGGGATGGGTTGTGGGGATGGTGCGGGTTGATAGTAATTTGAAATTGAGATTGGGATGTTAGAGGGTGGCTCTGGGTCTTAGACTAACATTCTGCCTTGAAGTTGACCCATTAGACCGGGGACTAGATTCGGGGGCATTCGCTTCAGGCGGCCAAGATGGCTCATTGAATGCTGCCCTGGATGTATGAAAAGACTGTTCTCAAGCTGAGGGGTCTGGAAATATACTGTACGGTGGCGGGAGAGTCGGGCGAGCGGGAGGCATGGTGTCACCCTCCATCGAATTTTGGTGACCATCCATATCATCCGTTTCGACCGGTGGGATTGGTTGTGGCATCTCCTCATCCACCTGGGCCTTCATATAATAATCCCTCTCGCTATACCATTGCCCCAAGGTATTCCACACCGTCAAGTTCCAAATTGCAGTCAACACACCAAACACAACCAACGCAATCCACGCAAAACCTCCATACATACTGCTGTTACTAACGGCCTGTGACCACCATGCACTACCTCTGCTCATCCACCCGGGTTTCCGGGTGGCTCCTCATAGTCCCCTTACTGGGATTGCATAGGAGTAATGAGTATTTAAAAAAAAAAAAAAACTACCTCTGCTCAACCAATCTTTCTCCGCAACATATGCGCATCCGGTAAGGATGTACAGCGGATGAAAATTCTAGCAGGTAGTTTAAGATCCTTGGCTTCCCGTCCTAGTCTAGGGGGATGAGGAATCTGAGGACCCAGATTACCCATCGAAGGCAATACATGAACCACTCTTTCAAGTAGAATTGTGGTGGGACTGTGGGGCCTTCATTCTTTGGAGCCCCAACTTGCGGTTATATTGTTCGTTGGACCATCTTCGTCCTGATATCGGCTTGACCCGGGGTACTTTGATTACTCTAAGGTCTTAAAGAGGAAATCGTGGACGATTCTTTGCATTTTTGCGTCCTTAATTGGCTTAGCATGTAAAAGTTTGTGGGAAGCGAAAAGATTATAGTAACGAACGTGGAGACTCCAAGGTGATGTAACTAGGTCTTAATCATCACAGCTCACATCACCTTAACGTTAATCCTCATGTGGCATGACATGTTTGTTGCCCCATAGTGGAGTTGCCAAATCTCCAGGCGATATCCAGTTTGGATTCAGGGGCCCTGATACCTGGGTCAAGTCGTGAATGGTGTCATGCTGGAGGTGGGATGTCCCAAGTCAATAAATTTAGATCCGTTTAGATATGGGGGGATCTGGCCTCCGGACTCCACACACTAGGGGTATTCGAACAGCTGATATATCAGGCATAGGGAACCTAGGATTCCGCCGCCAAAACCTTTATATCGTTCTACTTAAATCAAATAGACGCATTCAAAACGCCATGACCATGTTTGCAGCTGTGTGGTATCTTCTATGAGCCTACACTCAAAGATCCGCAGCCCTCAGTGCTTTGGGGACCGAGATCATGCCCCCGGCCTATGCGATAGGGCGTTACATCGCCGGCATCTTTGGGCGAAAACACCAAGAACCTCGTTAATGAATACCGGGTGGTCTCGAGGGCTAACTATTCCTGGTAGTCTAGATCCCTGTCACCAGTCAAAAGAGGAATTCCCACTCTAGGCCAATCCACCTAAACCCCATTGGTTCCGGCTGGCAGCTGGTCTCCGGAACCAGACTAGGTCTCCGGTAGTCTCGATCTTCTCCGGTGTCTCTGCCCCAGTGACTACATCGCGTGCGTCGGCTCCGAGCCGACCCCATCCCACGGGTCAAAGGGCCGCGCGGGGTCGGAATCCCTGGTCTTAGCTGGCTGTGTGTGCTTGGCTTAGAAGCCACGGATCGCGGTAAGTATCTGAAGCCGTTACCGCGGAAACTTTTTTTTCTTTTTTTTCTTAATATACTCAGTAGGTCCTCCTATTCGGTCCACCCGGAAACCCGGGTGGATTCAGGACAAGGCAAGTTAATCAGCCAGGTCCGGCGCGCAGAAAGCAGAAGAACGAACTGAAGTGAGTCGAGGTCCCATGCTGTCATTAACGGGCTTGCGCCCGATGACCCAAAGAGGCATGACTGAACCTCGACCCAAAGTACCTGACAAATAAAAACCTCTCGCCAGTAGAAAGACACCGGAAGACCGCAGAAACGGTCATGAGCCCCCGGGTGGAGGACATACCTTAGTATAACATTCCCTGATTCGAAGTCGATATCAGTCTCTTAGAGATCCTAAGTGTTACACTCTGTAATTTCAATCTAATTCCACTCCATATCCGTTCAATAAGCCACATGGCCAGCTCAGCTGCTCAACTAATCTCCCTCCCCATCGTTACCATTCATGTTCTTGCAAAGATGATTGATCACTCCTCCTCCATCCCACCCTCGTCAATTTCCTTAATATACAACGTCGCCACTGTCTGTGTGAAGCCCTCTCAATGCTCCCATGTCTCCATCACAGCCAAATACCTCTCCTCCACCCCAAACTTGTAGGCCTGGGCTCGAGCCGACTCGAGCCCGACCAGGGAAAAGCTCGAGCCGGCTCGAGCCCGGTAGGGAAAAAGGCTCAAGCCTCCTTGGAAAATGAACGAACCGAGGCACAAACCACTCCGTCCTCGCCTGACCCGTTGTCGGCTTCCCCCACGGCATCTCCCTTACTTCCACAAAGTGTTCCGAAGCAGCAGAACTCATTTCCTTAACTGGCCCAGGGGCAGAGATTGACGTTGTCCTCAACGCTGGCAAAGCTCTCAGCGGTGACTGGGAGTACATCAGGAACGAGCTACAAGTCCGATAATGACCTTTCGTGAGCAAGGGCTGTATCCTTAAAGTCATCTTCGAAAATGACTACTATATGTCCCTCCCCGAAGATGAATGCACAACAATCATCACCCGGCTTTGTGACGTCTGCTGCGATGTCGGAGTACCGTAGCATTTACCAAGACCAGCAGTGGGTATGGGTTTGTGAAGGGCAAGGAGACAGGGACGTACGGGTATGTTGGTGCGAGGATGAAGGATTTGAAGTTGTTGGTGAGAATATGTTCTGGGCCGCTCGCGGAGGCATGTGCTGCCCGATGCCCGTGAGCGGCCCAGAACATATATGCCAGCCGAGAGGGGCTGCATGGGGGGCTGAGGACTTTGGATGATTTGTTGAGGGTGAGAGCTGTGGGGTGACTAGGGTGGGGGAGGCGGCTACGAAGGAGAGTTTGGAGGAAGCGAGGAGGAGGAGAACTCTGGAGGGGCCCGAGGGGGATGTGGCCTTGGAGGTTGATGTATGTAGCGAAGGAGATTGGTGCTGGGTCTCATCATGTTGACATGTTTCTAAGTCATCTAGTCATGATTCTAATACCTTGGATATAATACTTTCCCCAATATGCAACTGAGTTCGCTGTGGAATACGTATTTAGTTATTCAAGCCATCCATATGCATCACCTTTCTCTACACTGAATTCTGTTTGCTGACTTGACATCAGCGAGTAAAAATGAGAAGAGAAGAACATATACATCACGTCTAGGATTCAATTTCTGGTTGCAAATGTAGGCTTCAACTGAGCTATTGACTAAACATGTACAATATGCAGCCAGCCTAAGTACTACTTTACTTACCATTGAGGGTAAATCCTTAAATATGTGCGCGTGAATTATAGAGAATATGCCATTTTCTTTATTTTTTTTTAAAAACTCATTACCTACTCCTATTCAGTCCCAATAGGGGGACCATGAGGACGCTAAGTACACGAAAACGAAACGTATATACATAGAAAACTCGTGAATGGGAACCTCCTATGCTGTCATTAACTGGCAGTGCCAGATGAGCCCGAGGACCCTGACTGGAGGCCCTGATGAAAGCCCAAAACCCCCTCTCGACAGCAGAAACTACCCCCTGCTCAAAAGAAATCAACTCAAGGGCCACTCCTTCCGGCCATTCGTCTGTAGAGGAAGCCGAAGAAGGCTTCCACCGTGTCCCAATCATCTCCCTCTTCCTCCTCTTGAATCCATATGGGGCGTTCAAGGTAGAGAATATGCCATGATGGAGCTCCAAAACCCAAGAACAACAACAAAACGTCTGTAATCTACAGTATGTATATTGTTGCATTCTAAATTAGGTCATGCTAACCAGATGCAACGGTGGGTGCTTCTAATATTATTTTATTTCGGTAATGTCTTGACTTTTTTCCACGAAAAGTACGGGCACGGCCACTGGTTTATACAAACAGTCCATAACCAAATCGTCCTCCAGCCATCACTATCGCTCTTGCAGCGCCTCTCACAGGGATAAAGTTTCCCAAAACTGACTAACCCACAGGTAGAGCATTGATTGATGAATTGATTGCACATTGCAGCAGATAAAGATGTTTTTTTTTCTTCCTGACGGGGCTAATTCTTCTGCTGTTGTGGGTTGCTAGTACTAGTGCTAACAGATTGCCTATTTCCAAATAATGCAAGTGGCAAATGGGCTGCATATTTATCCTAGATGAGAAACATGAGGGATGATATATATAAAATGCACAGTTGGTATGGCCAGTGCATGCGTGCTGGTATGGCCAGCTTGGCCATACGACTTCATAAATGTTTCGACCTGACTATGTAGTTGTCGGTAAGCTACATACATAGGAAATCCATAGCCTCGTACAAACCAGTCTGTTGTCTATGGGGGGAGTTGCGAGGTCACGAACGCTACAAATATATTAACATGGGTACGAGGCTAGGAAATCCAGAACTTTGCGAGGCACCTGGGGGCCCACACTCAATGTTCAAGATGCCGACCTAGTTGAAAATAAAAAAGAAAGCGCCCCTAGCCCAGGACCTCACGCACCAATTTTTTGGGGAGGAAATAAATATTTAGATTCTGCGTATTGGTTGGATAATTTTTACTTTCAAATACATGCTCAGGGTAACCTGGTATTGTGAGCGCACCTCTAGCTATCCACCCCCATATACCCTATTTAGCAGCATTGCCGTCAAACAAATGTTCATCAATTGGCAGCGGCAGCCATTGCAAGGCGATTCTCGGATGTCATTCGCTCCTAATGAGGATTATTGGGTTTTCGGTGGACGTTCTTCTCTTCTGGGGTGCTTTGATAGTGGTGCGTCGGGGGATTGCTGGTGCCTTTCGATACATTTTTTACGTTTGGCCATGGGTGTGATCGGGGAAGTGCTTGCGACGTAGACGGCAATCAGAGTCAAATCAACCCCGTCGAATAATTCTGCTTTTGTAACGCGTCCCTTATCCCTCCTTCGAGAACTACATTGTGAAAGCAATATACATGCTTATATCCCAAGTATCTGGATCACTGGAACAAACTTTCTTTGTTCGGTTCTAGCGGCCGGAATTTGCGAGCCTCAATTCAATGATGGGTGAATGTGCGATACGGTAACTAGGTGGTGGAGCTAACACATACGGATAGTCCAGACCCCAGCTACATATGCAACTACATACATGACGGGAAAGAACAATGGAATTTATAGAACTTAGTGGGGTAGCTCTGGGACTCTATCTCTTGCTCTTCTCAAAGAGACAACAGAGGGCCTGTCCCATCCGCTGCAAGTCGAGACTTTCGCTGGGCAAGCAAGACCCTCAGTAAACTAAGAGTGTCACTGTCCGGTGGCAGTGTCCCGTGCACGAACACTACCCCTGATCTGGTCTCTCATGGCTTGCCTGTATACCTTATATGGTGATCCTTACCCATTGATTTGAACTCTTGCTTTGATTTAGATTATGGTGGAGAGATGTTGCAGCATGCAACAGTTAGCTGCATTGCAGCCAACCTTGCTTATCACTTAGTTCACTGGGGCCTTATTTCACAGATTATGTGGTTCTCGACATAAGGGCACGCACGGGGTAATTTGGAGGTGAAGGGGAGGACGAACTGAAATAGATACAGTATCTGGAGTTTACTTGTCTTACAGGCAATTCAATGCGTAACTTGTTCTACACAACTAATCCTACCGGTAACGAGTACGCTGCACAAAACTTGTCTACAATGGTTGGAACTCAAAGTAAATGCAGATCTCCATGCACGATCTCAGCTTGATCGTATGCCCTATGGTACAGCTCCATAATCAGGTATACGGAACAGCCAACGCGGTAGATATTACACCCTGCATCATGCCAGCCCACTTCAACCTACGTCAACCTTGGCTGCACAGCCCTGGAAACTGAATTCTCCGCAGCTTCTCCTTAGCGTAGTTTTTCTACTAAGCAGATCATTCGAGCTCGTTTTTATCTAACGTTGATACATACTACTCTCGCCAAATCTCACATATTTACCCTGAATCTACCCCCTATCCCCTCGAAGTCCCTCCCTCTCATCTCTCCTGATCGAACCCCAATCCCTGTCTTCATGAATCATTTCTTTTAGTATTCTCTCCTATTAATAGGCAACCACCCCATTAAGGCCAATCCTAAATCCCCAAATGTAAACTGAACTATACCCTAAACCATCTGTAACTCTAGTACCGAGCAGGCATTGCGTCCCCCCAGTTCTTACAAAATATCACACTAACCTTAGATACCATCAACTCGTCAGAATTCAGGCTACAAGTGCATCTGATCCCCCCCCTTTCCATTTATAATCACGCAACAATATTCAGAACAACGGCTATAGAGTGCAATGAATAAATACTCGTAGAGAGCCCGATGTATATACCTTAAATGAATCCCTGCCCTATTAGCAATATATGTTCTGGGCCGCTCGCGGGCGGCCGATGCATGATAAATAAGAGGGAAAATTTTTAAATGTCGGTTGTGTTGGCAGGTATCTATTTCATTATATACTTAGAGCGGGGCCAAAGAACTTGATATCAAGGTAATACTAGGGTAACCACCAAAGTAGGCCTGTACAACCCCTTCACCAAGAAATTTTGTGAGGCAGAAATGAATGCACACATCTCATATCCTATCGTAGGTAAACAAAGACGAGTTGGAATTACTCTGATATTGATAGATATTATATACTGTACCTATTTTCCTCAGGATGGGTTGTTTTTTTTTCACCTTGGGGTTAGTCAAATTAGTCAAGAGTTGTACAACAGCAGAAATTTCACATGATATCAGGGTAACTACATGGAAGGATAACTGACCAATTCCCACAAAAACCTAACACAACAAATGAATATCACTCACCATGTCTAGCTATTATATGAAACAACAATAAAGCTCAAATTACAATATACACAAACTAACAATCCCTATTCCTTGTTTAACCAACCCTAAAGTAATCCCTAGTGAGTCCGAAATCCCTCAACCTAAACTATCCACAAAGAAACAAAAGAGGAATATACAATGAGAAAACAATTCAATTATTTTAACACATTAAAAGAACCGATCAAAATTCAATAGCGATATATCTCCCCACACAAGCAAAACCTAGGTAGACTCAGCCTCCCACCCAATCCGGTTCGCCCGAGAAATAAGAAAACAGCAAAGAGAAGATATATGGTATGGTATGTATGGTATAGTCATGCATGAGCAACAAAAAAGCCGATATAAAACAAAAAAGGAGCAAAGTACACAAAAAACACTATCACAATAAAACATTATCAATTCTACCTGAAAACCACTTACGTCCATTCCACCATCCTAAAAAGCAAACCACGGGTCTATCTATCCCCATTACCCCAATTTACAACCCACTCCCACTATTTACTGGACTAATCACCTCCCTCTTATCTCCCCTCAAACTTCCCCCCGCCCCTTCCCTCTCTTTCCTAATCCTCCGTTCCTCCCTCTCCCTCTCTTTCCTCTCCCTCCTCTCCTCTCTAGTTTCCTCCTGCCCATTCGCCCCTCTATGCCTACTAACCCCCCTCTCCCTCCTTGCTTGGGTGTGATCTTGCGTAAATCCCTCTGGAAGGGGAGCACGACTACGACTAACCCCCCTCTCTCTCATGCTCTGACTCCGGAATTCCTGTTCCTCAGGGTTTGGGCCCCGAGGGCGGCATACTCCTGGGCCACCTTCGGAACTGGGGCCAGCGATTGGGGCGGCGGAGGAGAAGGAGGAGGAGGAGAGGATTGGAGCAGGTGCGCGGTGGCGACTGCGGGAGGACTTTCTGGACTTGTGTTCTGATCCTGCTACTGTGACGGAGCCCCTTCGTTCGCGTGGTTCGCGACCACGTACGCTTCCCGTGTTGGACGTGCTAGTGCTTGGGTGCTGCGATGCGGTCGGTTGCGGTTGTTGAGTCGTCTGCTGGGGTGATTGATCATCCCTCTTGACATCTTCAATACTCAATCTCTCCCTGACGCCCTCGACTCCGGGCACATCGAGACCAGACCATCTCTCTCTCTCCCGCTCTAATTCTTTTCTCAGGGCTTCTTTCTCCTGAAGCTCTTCTTCGATTCTACGCTTTGCGCCGCTGCGATCGATTATCCTTGCTTCACGCTCACTCTTGAGCCTCCTTTCAAGCTCACGGAGACGATGGATCCAACGTTTCTGAGTCACGGGATCGGTGCCATCACCAACTTCGCCAGCAGCTTGTGCATCGTCTTGTGGCTCCGTGACAATAACCGAATTGGCAGCAGTAGAGGTCGCAGGGCGGGATTGTGGTGTTGCAGGGATAGTATTATTACTAGCCACCGGTGGAGGAGTAGCAGTCGCTGCAGGTGGTTTTGATGAGCGAGTGAATGCCCCTGCAATCAACTCACGAGCCTTTGAAGTCGTCGATTTCGTAGCAGGTTTTTCAGTTGTATGAGTAGTCGTGGTATTAGTTCGTTGGATTGATTCGGAAACATTGTTGCTGTTGCTGTTGCTGCTACCAGCTCCCCCGCTGTTCAGAGGAACCTTGCTGTTGTCTGATTTGTTCACTGCGGCATCAAATACTTGACTCAGTCTTTCGACATTCGGCACCCCCGATTTCCTTCTTACCTCCTTCACTTGTTGGGGTGGAGTCCCAGTGACGTTTCCACCCAGCTTTACCATTTCCGCCCTTAATAACCTATTCTCAGTTCTCAACTTTGACACTTCAGTGCGGACTGCTGCAGACTCTCCGAGACCTCCCCTAACCAGTGTTTCCAATCTCTCGAGTCTTCTCGTTCGACTCTCAAGGGCTGATTCCAGAAGTTGATACTCCTTCATTAGATCCCTGTCGACTTGCTTGACCCTAGCCCCAAACTGCGCAATGACAGTCTCAACAGCCTTGACTCCATTCATCATGTGCCTAGAAAACGCAACAAATGCCTGAGCAACCGCAGACTCCATAGACAACTTACCCTGCTGTGCTCCTGCCATAGCGACAGCCGTAGTCACATGTGAGTGTCGGTGGGCGAATTCCGGTCCCGGAAGTACCGAGATACGAGACCATACAGTCGCAAGAAGAGCGTTCCTTTCTGAAATCTGCTCGCGAAGTCTGTTCTCGTCGTTCTGGAAAGTCCTAACTTCACGGTTGCGAGTGCGTTCCAGTTCCTTATACTGAATTTCAGTTTGGCTTAGCTTTTGACGGTGGTGTTGATTCTTATGCTCCAAGTTGTCGACCTCCTTCTTGGTTTGCTTGCGGTCGTTGCGCTCTTTCTCGAGGATCTCGCTGAGCTTCTTTGTCTCCATAGCCTTTAATTGCCTCTTTAGCACATGCAATGAATAAACTTTGATATTATCACAGAATTACATACCATTGTCTCAAGCATACTTTCCCTCTCTCTGAGAGTCCTCTCTCTTTCCCCAAGCCTTCTTTTCGTGGAATCGAGCTCTTCAAGCGTGGCGTCAAGCTGAGCTTGCAACTTCGTAATGGACTATGAACGTTGCCCCCCTTAGCACTGTCATTCTACTCAGTAATGGATGATTCAATGCAGGTACTCACCTCCAACAAATTCTCCTTCGTCCCAGTTACATCGCCCAATGCCTCCCGCAATGCCCCTTCTACTTCCTCAAGCCTATCACGCCATTGCTGCGCTTCCCCTTCACGCTTAGCAATCGTCTTACGGAGACGTCGCACCTCATCGTCCTTTTGGGAAATATCCTATAGTCAGGTGTGTTAGTAAAACTAACTCTAATAAAAAGGGGGGTTAGTGTATGGAGTAATGGAGAGGTGGTTATCTAAATTTTAGTCCAGAGCGGGGGAATACGGGAGGTAGAGGGATGGGATGGGAGGATAATGAGAGGAAAGAGTATAATGAGAGAAAATATATACAAAAGCAAAAGAAATATTAGAGATAGTTGACAATTGAAAACAGATGTCAAAAATGCTAAAGCATTACAATCCCCAAAGTCCCACATAATATTAACACAAATAGCTATCACAGCCATCACAGCTATCACAGCAGTCATCACAGCTATCACAGCCATCACAGCTATCACAGCCATCACAGCTATCACAGCCATCACAGCATCCTACCCTTACATAACAACACAGTCTTTGTCCCTCGGCGCTCCCACTCCGCTATTCCCAAATTCCCCCTTTCCAATACTGTAGTAAGACTCGCTTACCTTCTCGCGCTCGTTTAACTTTCTTTCCAGTTCCTTGACGCCTTCGTTATCCCCAGTACGGCGCTCCCTCTCCTTCTCTGTTCTTCGCTTCTCCTCCCCGCATCTGCGCTCCCAGTCCTTTGCCCGTTCTCGTTCCTCTCGGACTTGTTCTTCCACTTTGCTAAGATTGGTCTCGAGTTGACCAATTTTGATCTTGTCCCCGTCAAGTTCTTCGTTCAAGAACGTAATCTGTCCTTGTGCACTTTCAAGTTGTACATTGAGGCGCTGTGAATTAGCTTCCTCCTCCCTAAACTTCTTCTCCGCTCTCTCAATCTCTTGTTCAAGATCAGTCTTCTCCTGCTCGAGTTCGTTGACCTTCGTTTGTAAAATGACTGCCTTATCCTCCATGGCGACTGCGTGATCGCTCACATCTCGTATCTCGCGTTGCATTGCATCATAATCCTCTTGCAATGCTGCGTAATCATCTATTTTCTGAGACAAGACCTTCTTATATTCTTCAACCTCCTCTCTCAGAGTAATAATCTGAATCTCTAAGCGTTCCAGCTCCTCCTCCGCTTCGTCCCGCAGATCATCAAAATCAATTGACTTCTGCTCATACAAACTAAGAAGCTCATCTCGCTCTCGAGTAAGATCACCAATGACATCCTCTAGGTCACGCTGATTATTCGTAAGTAGCGTGATCTCCCGCTCATAAGCGAGCTGTCTCTGCTCGTTCGAGACATCCATCTCCTGCAGCTCTCGTATAGCGGAGCCAAGTTGGAGTTCCAGATCGGCTTTGGCGATCTTTAGCTCGGAAATTTTATCACGTAGAGCACCGTTGACATTTTCCATATTCTCGCGCTCTTCTTCAGCGAGTGCTATAGATGATCCAGTGAAACTATTCCTAGAGGCCGATCGCTCTGTTCCTATATTGTTGGATTCCATTGGCAACAATTCGAAATTGAAGTGTGGAGCGAGAAATACATACCATCCCCATGGTGCAAGTGCTGAAACCTAAGACCAAGTTGGTCTGCCATACTCGCGCTCGAGCCGGCAGTTCTAAGAGAGCCATGCGACCTCATATTGAGCTTAAGCTCCTCAATTTCCTGATATAATTGATCGCGTTCCTTATTCCGTGTAGTGAGCATGCTCGTTTGTGCACCATTTTCCCTTCTGAGTTCGTCATTTTCTGCACGAAGTCTGTCCATTATGTCGGAAGTGTTGACACTCTGATGATTACCCACTCTCGAATTATTAGTAGCCGTAACATTACTGCCGCCAGCATCCGAGTGCGAAGTTGTTGAGGACCTTCTGCCCATTGAAGGTGGCTGGAGGTTGTTGTTCGACTCCTGCTCTGTACTGAGCTGTCGTTTCAATTTCTCCACTTCCTTCATGAGCTCCTCGTTGAGTGCATTCGTCTTTTCAGTCTGTAGTCTGGCATTTTCAACCATTTCCTTCATTATGTCCACAACATCATCAACTGATTGACCTGACGCTACGACTGCATCCAGCTCAATCTTCCGCTTCAGACGCTCAATTTCCGCCTCGTAACGCTCACATCTTTCCCTCAGCTCATAAATTTCCACATCCCTTCCCCCCGAGTTGCCATGCTCACCGTCCTCCCCTTCAGTATCGCCCCCTGCACCTTTCGTGCCTGCAGATTTCAGCTCCTTTATCTGCCTTTTCAGAATTTTGATCTCTTTCTTCGCACCAGCCAATTGCACCTTTAAGTCTACATTCTCCTGGCGTAAGCTATCCATGCCTTCTTCACTGGTACTCTGTAATTTTTGATCCAAGAAAAAGCACCTTAGCTTTAGATCAAATACCTGCTTGTGGAGCTTGTCAATGACCGCATTCTGTTCCTTAAGTGTCATATCCTTTCCAGGAGTCTTGGTCTCCTGTTTACCATAACGCTCCAGTTGCAGCTTCGTCGTAGAGGCAGGGTATGGCCTATTCTCCCTGGCGTAGAATTCTTTAGCAACCGTTGCCGGAATCTGAATTTCTGATACACGAGCACTAATCGCCGTCATCGACGGGTTCGGCAACCTAGGTTTCTGTTTTGGCGTCCTGGGCTGTATTGGGCTCTCTTGTGGAAGGGGAACCTTTTCTGGTTCGACATCAGAACCATGTTCCGAATCACTGTAGGCCCCGAGTGCTGTTTCTGGCGGCAAGGGAGGGTTTTCTCGGCCATCATCAGAGTCTTTTCCATCATCGTCGACTCCGCTCTTAACTTCAGTAACTGGATCAAGATGAGGTCTGCTTCCCCTCCTAACTGGGCCACCTGATGTCTCAGCCACCATACTCGGCGCCAAACCTGTAACACCTGACGCGATAGACCCCAAACTTGTAGACCTAGACAATGGACCACCAAAGTTCTCCATATCTCCCTTAGAGTCATAGAAATCTTGGCTACCATCTCGCTCCTCAGATAAATACCTATCCAGAGAATCCTTCCTTACATTTCGTCCTCTGATATCCTCCTTTATTGGCGAGCCTTCTCTAGCCTTTCCTTTATCGAGTTTTCCAGTCTTAGCTCCGAGAAGAGTTGATGCATTATCCTCATTCTCTTGCTCGTCATTCTTATATGCATTTGAATGCACTGAGCTAATTGAGCTTCTTGTAGAGCTTTGTCTCGATCGAAGAAATTTGGACTTCCTTCCGGTACTTCTCGCACTTGTAGTTGATTCCGACCTATGCAGCCTCCCAGACAACGGAGGTCGCTCTACCGGTGATTCTTGTTTATCTGAGCCATAGCTCTTCTGAAGCTTCCTCCTAGTCTGGGCCGATATTATGGGCGAAGACGGGGCAAATTCCGTATCTGAGCTGGGCTGGTGCTGAGGAAGTGGAGAAGACATGTCGAAGCTGTCTGATGATGGTAAATTCGAAATACTCTCGATATTTTTGCTTCGGGACTTCGAATCAGAAGGTGTGTGGGTGTAACTTCTCTCGAGCCTCCGTTGAGTCGATCGAGAATTGATGCGATTAAGTGGGGGCAAAGGTGGAGAGTGCATCTGTTCAAGCTTATTAGACACATTGCTCACCGACGGAGAATTGGAGTTGGAGACAATGATGCTCCTGAAGAAAGACTTTCGCGACTTCAGCGACGGCGTCTGTTCCGGATGGATCATGGAGAAATCATCAAAATCCTCATCATCCTCTTGTCCAAATGTCGAATCAGCTCTTCTGAGGCTGCTGGTACCCTTTAGGGTATTGGTAGTTGAGGTCTTCTTTCCCGTCACTGGTGCATCCGGCTCTGGCTCATCATTTTCCAGTTCGTCAAGGTAATCTTCCTGCTGCGGAGATGAGACAGCTTGTTGTTCAAGACTCTCCTCGTTTTCGAATCCCGCCTCGTTAGCTTTGAAGCTACTGTCCATATCCAGCAAGTGTCTAACATGCTCAACTGGCATACTCAAATCTCCTTCTGTCGTCTCAGCTCGCCCAACGTAAGGGCTCTCGTATTCATCCTCCTCGTGATAGACCTGAGTAACAAACTCTTCCTCCCGCCTTGGGCTTTCTAGCCGTGGGAATGGACTTGGTGAAAGTAGCTGTGGTGCACCAAATGGTAATAGGCTTGCACCTCCTTCGTCCTGATCAAGATCGCCTGGGGTATGGTTGTAAGCTCGTCGTTGCGAGTCAGGATATCCGTTCGACCTCATCTCCGACTTCCAGCCTCAAGGTCCCCTGTACGCCTATCAATCGTAGCCCTGTTGTTATTGTTGCAGAATTGCTCTTTTCCAGCAGATTGCGGTTCTGGATTAAGCTTTTATTGCCTGTTTCTAGCTTCCGCGTAAAATTCGTTGAATTCCGACCCCACTGGCAATCGCATCCAACCAGGTTGCAGCTGTAGTCGTCGTATTACTCGTCCCTTGTTTTCGAGGAATAATTCGAGGCTTCGTACTTTGCTCCCCGGTTTCTCTCTGCGGCTTCCCCCAAATCGGTTCGCACGGAGAGAAATGAAGTGTTCCTTTGATCAGGGCTATCGCTTCCTTATCGTGGTCTCCTCCCTTTGCTGCTGCTTTTGCGAACCAAGTAGTCTCGTGCCAGAAGCTTTCTGAAACTCGAAACAGTTTAGCGTTGCGGAAGTCTGCGAAATGAATATTTCCGGTGCCAACCAGACTACCTTCTCCGGATGAGGGCACACGGGAGTCGCGTTAGTGATATCAGCACGAGTTCACTGTTGATGGGGACGGTGAAGTAAGCACTCTGTTTATTCAAAAAGCTGGCTACAGTTTCGCGTCCTCGTCCCCCGTCTACAATCTGAGCAAAAAGCACTACCTTCAAAGTTTCCACCTCGTCGTCACGCACTCAATTTCCCAAAAAACACAAAACTCAGAAAGAAATCTTTAAAATATTTCAGACTCCTCCCCAGACTCTTGGTCACCTTCCACCGTAATGCTTCCTTCTGCCTCAGGGCTTGCAGAGGCAGACACTGCACTGTCCCTCTTGACCCCAAGCGCGTGATCCCTGATTCGGGCTGACTGCTTAACCTCAGGCCTGTTTAGAACCCAATATAATTCCTCTGCAGTGAGCACAATAGAAGAAATATAGCGATCGCTAGACACGCTGCAGAAACTTCCAGCTCTAGTAGGTCTAGTGTTATGCCCCCAGTGATTCTTGCCTCTTGATCTAGGGTTCTGTCTAGATGATTCTGGCTTAGAAGATGAAGGCACGATCTTAGAAATGTAGTTGGGCTCCTTCTCTTTGAGTTTCTTGAATTGTTTGTGAGAACTGTAGAGAAAGTTTCATTAGTCCATCTGTAGAGCTTTGTTAATAGGGTACATACTTCTTGATAGGATGGACGATTTCTCTGTGTTTCCCTTTGTTCCTGCTGGCTATATCCGCCGATTTCTCAACAGTCCCGAATGATTGAACAATCTCCTGATATTCAACTGCTTGAACAGTTATTGCTGCTAATAGTCGAGTGCAAGATTTTTGGACCTTGTCGTCAATACCGATAGCACCTCTCTCGTTGATCGCTTTGCGAAGCCTGGCGTACGATATCTCGGCCAGCTGTCGGGCCTCTTTTTCTTTTAAATTTTGTTCTGTTAACTCCTTTTCGAGCCTATTGATGCTCTTGACGAGCTGTCTGCTAATCTCCGCTTTCTTGTCGAGAGTGGCTTGAAGGCAGAGTTCTGATTTCTCAGCTTCTTTTATAGTTTGTTCGAGCTGGATGATTTGTTGGCAGTATACCGCTTCAAGCTGTCCAGCAAACGCTTGATGAGTAGCGTCAGTTGATTGGCGTTCAACTACCGCCTGTTGTTCCTCTGCACCTTCCGAAGTGCTTTCTTCGTTTAAAATATTAAGGCCACCAATGGCTTCCTGAAATTTGGATTCGGAAATACGGCTGTAAACACCCTCCGCGTGGCCAGTCCTCTGTTCTTCGGCACTGGCAACTTCCTTTAGAACCTCCAGAGTATTTTCTTCCTCAGGATGATCAAAACCGATAAGCTTGTTAATTTCAGAGTTTTTAGAGTCAGAGATGTTCTCTGTGTTGCCAGTTCTCTGTTGTTCTGTACTGGCTGATTTTTCTAGACCCTCCAAAGTCTTTTCTTCCTCCGGTTGATCAACGCCAAAAAGTGTTTCCGCAGGAGTGGTAGATTCGTCAAGATTCTCTAAACTATTTTCTTCGTTGCGGGATTCAACGCCACCAGCGATGTCCTGAAATTCAGGGACAGAGAAATAGCTTTGTGCGAGCTCAGTTCCCGGCGTAGTAATCCCACGCCCTCCGCACGGCAAATGATCTTGCACAAAAAGAGCCCCGAAAAAACCTTCTCCGCTATCGGTATCGTGGTCGAAATCAAAAGGATCAGTTGAAGGAGACTTTTCAACAGACTCTTCGCTGTCTCGAGCAGTGCCGAAAAGCCCCTCTCTGATATTGTAGCCGTGGATCAGGGAAGGATAATCAATGAACTCAATACCTTCGTCGCTGATAAAACTATCGGTACTTTGTCCCCTCAACCTATTGATACCACTGGTCCTCTCAGCAATCTCTTGAAATTTAGGGACAGAGAAATAGCTTTGTGCGAGCTCAGTTGCCGGCGTAGTAATTCCACGCCCTCCGCACGGCAAATGTTCTTGCTCAAAAAGAGCCCCGAAAAGACCTTCTCCGCTATCGGTATCGTAGTCGAAATCAAAAGGATCAGTTGAAGGAGACTTTTCAACAGAATCTTCGCTGTCTCGTGCAGTGCCGAGAAGCCCCTCTCCGAAATTGTAGCCGTGGATCGGGGAAGGATAATCAATGAACTCAATACCGTCGTCGCTGATAAAACTATCGGTACTTTGTCCCCTCAACCTATTGATACTACTGGTTCTCTCAGTGCGACGTCCGCGCTCGTCTTCACCGACGTCGTTGGCTTCCCCACAGTCGTTGACGTCGACGTCGCGAATAGGGCCTGGATGCACGCACGTTCGTTAGTACGCGATGTACAGTACAGTGCACGGAAATGCGGGGCAATCCAGCTCACCTTTCCTGTTCGAATTGGCTATCGGTACTTGCACCGTCTTGGGCTTCCAGACAGGGAGCGCGGTGCTTTGTGCTTTCTTTGGCTGAGGAGCCGAGTACGGCAACGCAGCTCGATCGACCAAGGATAACCGTGTCGCCCCGATCTTTGGTGCGAGATAGCGGGAGATCGGGCTGCTCTGCTTAATGACCGTATTTATATGCTTGGGCTCCCCCGCCTTGGGAACAATGGGCTCGCCGCTTCTCTGGGCCAATGTCTTTCTGGTAGCATCGACCTTCCTGAGCAACTTCTGGCTTAAAGGACTTCTCTTTTCTGGAGTCTTCCACACGCCAGGAAGGGGTTTATCTGTACTGGTACGGGGGACTGGAGCAGCTGCTCTTTGAGCAAGACTGGGCCTATTAGCATTAGCTACATTATTAGCTACATTAGCTGGCCTAGCTGTCGAATTATTATTAGGAGCGCGAGTATTGGTATTAGTGACATTAGGAGGCCTTGTAGCGCGAGTATTACGACTAGCTACATTAGCAGCTAGTCTAGTAATATTCTTATTGGGAGCCACCCTGATTGCCGAACTGGCATCGCGATGCTTGGCCGCCCAGGCACCAGGCATTTCGTTGCGCTAGTGAGGACTTGAGGGTAATCTGGTGAGGATCTATGAATCTACGAGATTGGAGGTCTGAAGATAAGGATTTTGATTGCTAGAGATTGCGCGAGGTCAGAAATGTAAATGTCAGGGCCGTGGCCTCTATGGCTAAGACAAATGCTCTTTGGGGAATGCGCAGACAATGCTGTTCTCAAGGAGTGATGGTGGCTGAGGCTCACAAGAAGAAAACGAAAATAAAAAATATATGTATATATATAAAATAAAGCGGAGTAGCTAGATGGATTGAGTGAATCTGCCACAAACCTTTGAATGCAGATGAATTTGAACCGGATGGTTAAACTCTTTGTCGAGTTGCTCAAACAAAGTACACAGAATGCAAGCTGTAGTACTCGAGCTGAATGGATGTGACAGATGAGGGAACTATATGGAAAGTTTAGTTACTGTAGTTTTTGGTACTCAATTGTATCCAAAACAGACTTTGATTTGAGGATAATGGCTATTGAATGTGTATGTACCTTTTAATGAATCGCTTTCAACTAGATTTACTAATTGAGCAGAGCAGTATAAGGACCCAGCAGGATCCAATCGAAGTGAAGTGATGAAGTGAGTCGAGTCGACAGATGAGGTGGTGATGTTATGACTTCGAAAAACAACACCGAATCTGAAAGACCGAAGTCAAAGGAATTGTCGAATCAATCAAGAGAAGGATTAAATAGATTTGATTCAAATATGATCAATTAATCAAATCTGAAAAAGATGAGTTTTTCGCAGTACCAGTGCAAAAATCAGATGGTGGTGAGAAAGCTCGAATGTAGATTCTTACGTTCTCGGTTGTGGTGGTGAAGAGAAGGAGTCTAGGGGAAGGGGAGGCGGCTTATAGTTGGACGAAACCACATCAGCTGACTGAGGATTAGGTGGCAGATAGTATTGTCTGTTTGTTGATTCCTGTATGGGCTAGGTGGGAAAGGGTGGTTGAGGATAGAGGGAGATAGTGATACTTCCTGTTTGGGCTAGTGCATAAAAGTAGTATCATAGATAAAGAAAAGGTTAGTCTGGTTGGCACAACACCTAGGGTGTTGTGCCAACCAGACTAAGAGAAGGTGAGTGTTGTATACATGTATACAGGGAGAATGAGTTCATATGCAGCGGAAGAGATTGATTGCTTGTATCTCAATTATCTTAATCGATATAGACAGTACTTTTGTGCGGCTTAAATAGACGACATCGACGAGCAAGTCGTTAGTGAGACTTAATAGCTGTGCACAAAGAAAGCGTGCTGAACAAAGGATAACAAAGAGGGAAGCATTGAACAATCAAGATGATCGACATCAACTAGCATATTCTTTCAACAGTGAGAGATGTCGCCAAGAACGCCGATGATGGGTGCAAAAACTACTTTCATATATATTTTTCCAGGCTGCGGAGATGGGGAGCAGACTGGGAATCCCCTTCGTGGAAGTTTGTCCATCTCTCGTTGAGGGTAAGTGCTTTGAGAGGTGATATATATCCCAATCGGGTAGAACAAAGTGTACCTAGAGAGGGCAGAGGTACGTATACTCCAGAAATTCAGCCAATAATATCACTCCGTAGCCCGCAATTTAGGTTATGCAAGACGACCCGGCACAAACTGCACGTATATGGCTTGGGCTATATCGGCGGACGCCATCACTTATGAAGACAATCCCGGGTAGATGGTAAGTGGTATTTTATTGTTTGCAGGCCTGAAACATCGTCTAGACTAACTCTCTAGCAGCCAGCGCGCTATCTATCAGTACGATACTAACTCTGGGAATACTAAAATTCATGAACGTTTGGCACATACGATGAACTGGACTGCAAGAAATTATATGTGCACAAGATCAATATAAAATGAGGGAGACTACAGAGCAATATTCAAGATTGTGAAAGGTTGGGGTTACAGTATATTCATGTTAGCTAGACTCCCTCCGTTGAAGTTTAGTAGTCTGGTTGGCACAACGACTCACAGGAGGGCCGTTGTGCCAACCAGACTAGCAGTTTAGCCATATAGTATTGCCTGTATCTATACTCTTGAGTTCTCCTACTAACAGCTTTATCACCTGGTGATTCAACTAGTCCTTCTCCATCATCAAGATATACTCCCTAGCACCAGTGTCAGTCATTTGATTGAAGTGGGATTGATATTCAGCTCATCATACCTTGTACTCTCCCCAAAAACCAACATATCCCCATCTCTCATCTCCATAAACCTCCTTTCCTCCAGCTTCACCTTATTCAAAAAAGTTCCATTCGCACTCTCCAGATCCACCACATACGGCCTCACCCCCTCCTCCTTATCCCCGAACTCATTCTTCTTGACCACATTCCTAAACTGAATAACCGCATGCTGTTTACTGCAACTTGGATGATCCACCGGAATATCCGCAACTAGCCTATCCCTTCCAAACAACCAAGCTGGCTGTGTATTCAAATCCAACGGTGTACCGACAATCTCCTCGTTTTTGAATGTAAACAGCCTCCACCGGGTATGTGTAGGGGGAATGCGGGAGTCTACGGGTTCCGTGTATTTGAGGACGACGGAATTGAAGGTGTTGGAGGCAGCGGCGAGGAGGCCGGTGTTGCCGAAGTTGGCTTTCTCTTTTTCTTTTGGGGGGTCGGCCTTTTGGGGGATGACATCGCCGGGTCGCCCGGGGCCAGATTGGCCTTTAAAGCTGACTTGTTGATCGGGTAATGGGGAGCGGTTTCGGTAGCCTCTTCCTCGGGATTCTCCTTTTGGAGATTGTTCTCGCTCAATTTCTCGGTCTCGTCCTTTATATCGATCACTCTCTCGGGTTCTGTCCTCCCTCTGACCGCCTTCTCTGCCCTTTGACCTCCGCCGTTCCTGATCACGGTCTCCGTTCCTTTCCCGACTTCTATCCCGAGTGCGGCGGTCTACATCTTCTCTCGGCTTCCTGCTGTCTCGGTCACTTCTTGGTCTGTCTCGTGTACTATCCCGCTCCCTATCCCGTTCCCACACTCCTTCCTTTTTCCGGTCTTTTGGGTCCCAGTCTCGGCCTCGGTCACGTCGGTCAATGTCTCTTTCCCGGACTTTTCGGCTTTCTCGCTTGCTCCCCTCATGATCACGCCCGCCCCTACCAGGGCCCCATCGGCTTGACATTATTGGCCTTCGAATTGCCCCGCGACAAGAATGAGCTGAGGGTAACTCAAGTGGTCACTTCGGCCGCGTTCATCGGAGGCTCTTAGACTTGGCGAGACTAACAATAATTGTTGGTTAGCCTTGCACGTGATTGGCTGCAGGTTACACACACCCAGGAAGAATTCGTCATGATGAGACTAGTATGGTGCTGTGAGCCGACCGGAGCCCTTGCCACTGGGCCGCCAATGAGTAACAATGAAAAAGAGTCAACTGCAGTCGTCATCTCCTAAAATGCTTCCAGAAGATACCGAAGGGCTACCGGTACAGTTTTCAGAGAAGGACGAGCATCTGATTCCGGAGCCTTGCTTTCGACAACCATAAGCCCGGCCTAGTTTCAAACAAAGGCAGATGAGATTGAAACGTTGGATTGGTCTAGGGTTGAGGCTTCCCCGTGACGGTAAGTCCTCCGCCAGGGCTACTAGGTAACTCACGTCGGTGGCAGCCATGATACTGCAGTCGGGGGGTGGTGATCGGTCAGTCGATGTATATACAACGTAGGTAGTCTGGTTGGCGTACTGTACATACTTACGTAAGGCAAAGCATATCCAGTGGAGCCCTACCAGTACAGTGGAGCCTACCAGTACAGTTGGAGCCTACCAGTACAGTGGGAGCAGTGGAGGAGGGTCACTGAAACATGTAAGGTCCTGTTTTATTGCAGATGCTTTAACCATATCCGACGACGACGAGTTACAATCACTACGGAAAGTTCGTTTTGGATTTTGCGGAGATAGAGATAACCCTAGAGTTAACCATCAAAAGGATCTGCCGCATCGGCCTATCAGAAGCCAATATATTTCTGCATCCTGTGATGCGTACGTTCGACGGAGCTCAATGGGAGTGGAACCATATGGCTGCCAGAATGAAGTCGTCTCGAGACTCCTAACCAGATACCCACGTAAAATAACAGCACCAGTAAGTAAGTAAGTATCTAAGTAGGGCCTCACGTACTTGTGCTTATGATTGTGGACATAGCCCATGAACTCATGCGTCTTGCTGGCAATTTTCTCCTCAATTCCATATTCCATATTCCAGTCCACCGGAGCTTCAAGCCTTACGATTTCCGATCTCTCCATATTGTTTCCCACCCACCCACTGCACCCAACCCCACCCACTGCACCCACTACCCACTGCACCCACCAACTGCACGCCGTCGTTGCTTTTGTGACCAAGCGACACAAATAATGCAGAACAGCTCACCAACGCACCTCCTTAGTACCTCCCACACACCAAGCTGCTTTGCCTCTTGTTCTCGCTGCCGGACAGATTTACTCATATAACATAGCTGTACGTCTCCAGCTTACGAAGTACTTTTGTGGCCAATACCTACCACGTATCCTTACTGGCCTGTGATTTCCCGGCTGTAGGCGAACTACGCAGCCGGCTTTAAGACAGTTGAGCGCCCATCCAACAGCTCAATCCTCACATCAGGACGCAGGCGATATACGATACGATATACCTAGACCTGCCTGTGGTCCATCATCTCATCAACAGACAGTACTTTACATAACTTTACATACGGTGCCAGACAGAGTCATACATACATACATACTTGCCGCTCGCGGATGCACCTGCTGAGGTATTAATAAACCCGGCCTACGCACGCTGTAATATCACCTACAGCACATCCAACTGGTGGTACCGTACTGAGCTCATTATCTGGGCCATGACTTGACTGGCGAGGTGAATTGCAAATCAACTCTCGTCGAACTCTGCAACTCCACCAACCTCTCAAATCACAAGGGCCATCAGAACAAGCAGCCAAACGAGATACTCTGGTGCAGCGAGCTATTCCCACAAACCCCCAATCCTGTCCAATTATTCTTGGTTTCTGGAAACGAAAGGGAAAGGTCATCCATATCGATCTAGCCCAGCAATTTATTCCAGAAGTAGTGATTTAATATAAAGCTTATTGTTCTGCTTCCTCTCCCTCCCCATCCATCTGTTCTTCTCTTTTGGCCCGTTCGCCGGGGTCATCGATTCTCTGTGGTCGATAGATATTTCAACATATCCAGCGAAAATGTTACCGACTTTCCAAGTCTTAGGACTGAGATGCTGCGCCACGAATTTGTCGGGTGTCTCGGATGGCAGTTACACTGATTTTGTGGTTTCCAATGAGGGCAGGAGTAGTATCGTCGAGTCATGTATCGTACCTGAATGCGAACATGAGAACGCGGATGTGAAACTGGAGGAGAAGGAGGATTATGATCGAATAATAAAGGAGCACCCAGAGGCAATATTGGTCTACATTGATGAGGATGATGGGGATACGATTGAAGTATGTCCATTTCTTTTCCATGAATTCAATACAGTTATTCTTTGGGTTTTCTCATTAAAAAAAAAAGGTGATGCTAACCAAGATTCATATTCATAGGTTGGGTCATCGGCTGAGTTATACACTCGAGTAGAAGAACTACATCCGCAAAACCCAATAGTTTTCGACTTGCAGAATCCCAAGAAGGGTCTGCCTGTGTGGAAGGGGGTGCTGCAGAGAATGCATCGCCGACAGCGACAAAGGTCATCAGATACATCAATATCCTCCGTTATCGAAGCGCCAGTGCCAGTATCATTAAAAGGTGGACCGTTGGTGGAGCTGACTCCAGAGGATGCTGCACCAACTGTGCTTGAGGACTTGCAGGAGGGGAGGCCCTTTCTGGCAATGTTTGAGAATGAGCTGTCGAGGCTGATGGGCGGCGCCAGTGATCTCGAGGCCATAGGGGATGCAGCTGCGGAGGGATCAAAGTATACTATGCATGGAGCTCTTCCATCAACATCTCCGGTAACATCTCCGGAGGTTGCCGTTTCATCTCTGCCTGAAAGAGCTCCGACTCCACCTATTGAGCTTCCGGCTGAGACGCCCGATGCTTTATCTACAACAGAGGAGTCACAGCATTCACATTCACTAGATCAATTTATTACTGGATTTCCTACCAGAAACCCACATTTATTCTCAGCTCTTCGCTCATCCATCCTAACACTTGCTCAAACTTCAGCCTCCGCAGCAAGGACGGCAGCTTCTTTATCACGCGATCTCCCCGTTGTAGAGGTTCAAATTGGTATTGAGACTATTCGTAGTCTGTTGGACACTGCTGCTAGGGAAGCTACGGCTGCGGCGGTCCAGGCTGCAGAAGCCACCAGGAGTATTGATATTAGTGAACTACAAAACTTCGTTGGAACAGTGAAGAATACGGTGAAAGAAGTTGGTGAGGCGTATCAACATGTCGGTCAAGTTGTTGGTGGAGAAGTCAAGAGGGCTGTGAGGGATGTTGTGGAGGGAACAAGCCAGACCAGGGAAGAAGCAGCAGAGGAGAGGAGGGAGCTTGAGAGGGCAATAAGGGAGTTCTTGGGAGATGTTGCTGAACCGAATGGCAGGAAAAGTTCTTCTGGAAAGGATAAGGGAAAGGGGAAGGAGGAGCCATCTAAGCGAGCTGCGCCACCAAGGCCATTTGTGGAAGAGGTTCTGGATGAGGAAGCTCCCGGCTTTGCTAGGAAGGAGGGAACTTCCTTTACGAAAGTAGAGAATGCAGTAGTTCCTCCACCTGTCCCGCCAAAAGTGGAACCGGAACCAGTGGATATTCCACATTTTCAGTCACCATCTCCCGCACATACTTCGACCCCACCTCCAGTTCCCAAGAAAACTCCGATCGATGTGTCTGATGACGAAAGGAAAAATATCACCATCCATGCCCCGGAACACGACGACGCTGGTGACTCTGACTCCAGTGACGATGACGAGGATGATCTTGCTGCACCTACGAATTTCTCACCAAGAGTCAGCCATTCATCCAGGATGCACAATTTCACAGGACACCCAAATAGCATCCCTTCTAGTCCATTTGGCCAATCACATTACCAACCATATAATCCATACATTACCCCATGTGAATCAGCAATGAATGAGCGAGCAGATGTGCTTAGGGGGCTCCAAAGAGCAAGAGATTCTCAAAACAGGTTCCCGAGAGATGAGGGGTTCCCTATGAATGGCTCGAATCCCGATCCTTTACGACATCGTATGGCCTTCCCTACATTCCCTCCCGGCCTCCAGCCACCTCCACCGCCACATTCATCTGGTCCCTCAATGCCACATATGTCCCCCCATATGCCGTTACCAGGCATGCCTTCGTTTCCTGGTGTGAGAACAAGCCCACCAAGGATGACAGCAATGCCGCGCCAGCCACCTTCACCAGCTTCATGGAGCTACTTTCCCCCACCAAGATTTGGGAGTGACAGTCACTATTGCCCGCTCTTTGAGCATGGTTATGGTGGTTTGCCATCATTCATGACTTCCCCACCCCCACACCCCCCTCCTCCACCTGCACCATTCGCCCCACAGCCACCGTATAACGACTTGTTCCTCAACTATCCCGCTCCTCCGCCCCCTCCGGCTTCCTGGATGGGTGATATGGGTATGTACTCGAGGTACATGCCTGCAGGACAGCAGCCACCATCTCCTGCCCAACAGGCATATAATGCAGCCATTAAGCGTGTATTGGCAGGGATTCCCATGCCGACCCTGCAAGATCAGCTGCAGAATCCACAGTTGTCCCGGACTTTATGGGAGGAGATCGAACGTGTCGCCAGTGAAGTGCCAGTGCCTCCTGGAGCTGTGGCTTGGGCTGGAATGCCATTTGAAGAGATGTTCCGTATAAGGTTGGAGGCTAGTGAAGAGGCCGTGTTGAGGGGAAGAAGGGTGGGTGAAGAGGGCGTTGACCACCGTGATGTCAGCCTAGAAGTGGAAGACGACGAAGAGCGAAATATATGCATGTCGATGGAGAATCCGTTCGCTACCCCACCAAGAATGGATAGCCCTGCGCATATGGTACATCATAGTCGTCCAGGTAGTATGCATGGTGCGCATATGCCGACTTTCCCCTCCAGACCTGCGTCTAGGGCGAGGTTTTTCCCCAATTTCAGGCCCAATCCGGTACCAATTACTCCAGCCTCGCCAGCACCACTGCATTCTCCTTTCATCAGGCGTGATCCACCGTTTGTAACGAGAGGACACCTCAGGACACAGTCTCTAGAGTCGAACCGAAGTTTGGGCACGGGTAATAGCATGTATGGACAACATATGTCGTCACCAACACCCGTAGCCGGTGAAGCAAGGCGAAGTACACCTGCTATTCCAGTTGGCTCCTATTCGCAGCCAAGTTCCCCTGCAGTTCCAGTTGACCATAGACACATGCCTTCAGCGCCGGCTGTGCCTGGGAACGATATTGATGCCTTCGAGATGTCGTCTCCATTATTGCCGCATTTGCCGCCGCATCGTCCGGTCATGAATCCATTGTTGCATAATCTTCACCGGGGAACTCCTCCGGTTCCGGAGGTGCCGGAGGATGATAATATCAATGATGAGGGAAGCAGACAGCCACAGTCACCCTTCATGAGCCATAGCCACCATAATTATCCTCCACCATTCCCTCCTCATGGAGGTGCCTTTGCCAGGAATACTCCACCCCCACCACAGTCTTCACAGCCACCGGTGCCCCCAGTGCATCGGGATACTTGGGCGGCATCAATTTCACCTCTGTTGAGAGGGCTCCCTAGGGCAAACACATTTCCTGCTACCTTCCCAACTCAACACTCACAACAGGCACCAAAGCCACCGATGCCTGGTTCGTTCCCAAGCCACTTCGGGAACTACCGTCAGACCGCCGACGAGATGAGTATGGGGTCCCGCAACCCCTTCTTTCAAGGTGAAGGTATGGGACTGGGAGGTATGCAGGGTATAAGGCACACACATGTCCCTCCAGCAGCCTTCTGGCCTGCAGATGTTGATGATGATGAGGATGATGAAGAGGATGATCCATCACACAGGAGAAGAGCTATGGGTAGGCAGTATAGTATCCTCACAGATGATGATGACGGGTTTTCTTTTAGATCGGAGGAGGACAGGAGGGGTAGAAGTCCAACTGCGAGAGGACCGAGGGCACAGCCAGGGAATTATACCCCACCAGGTCCCCCGAGGTTCAAGATTGAGCAACATTTAAGGGAGTTGGCAGGTGAGAAGGCTGTAGGTGAAGAGAAAGAGGAGGCGAAGGGAAAGGAGCAGGAGAAACAGCAACAGGATAATGACAAAGAGACAGTCCAGGATGAGGGAGAAGTGCGACAGCGGGAATTCGAGGAGCAAACGGAGCAGCTCCAACGAAGGGAACAACATGAGCCGTCAGCTCCAAGTACGCCTACTCAACAGATGTATCGGTTACCTGGAGGGTTTGAATCACAGTTTGATTTCATAGACCAGCTTGAGCGTGGAGCCGAGAGTTTTCTTCTTCCACAAGCGCTACCTCCCCAACCGCTGCCACATGCTGAGATTTCTGTATTTGCAGAAGCGGCTGTAGCTGCAGAACTTGAAGTAGAGAGGGAAGAAACAGATAAACCTGATTCATCACCACCTCGCCGTCATCCAAGAAACTCACCGCTCCCAGCCCCACCAGCACCATTCTCGTATCCGGCTTTACCCTCCCCACCTCGGTCACCAGTATTGGTCCTTCGGCCATTACGTATCAATCGTGAATCCAATGCTGTATCAAGCCCTACTGAGAGGAGCGCTGAGAAGACCCAGGTTACCTCCGAGCCATCACAGCCACAACCCAAACCCATTTCACCACCCGCCCTGTCTCACAATTTCGCCGGGCCATCCTGTGGGGAAAGCAGCAACGCTGCTCTTTCTCTTCTCCCCCCACCCCTATCTCGACGTTCGTCCCTTGACGCTAGGATTGATGAATGTATGGCACAGTTGATCGACATGGGCTACGCAGATGATGCTGATGGAGATCTTGCGTTGGATAAGTTGAGGGTATATGCCAGGCATGCAGATGGGAATGTGACTACTGCGGTTGAATTGTTGGCAGAGGATGCTGTGACGTGGGAGGAGAGGGAGAGGGAGGAGGCAAAGTCGGCCGGGAGTGGGCAGGGTGAGGGATGGAGGTATGCAGGTTGGTATTGAAGTGAATTGAATTGGTTTGGAGGGTATATGAGGTATTTGGATTATTGGATTGTGGTTTTGGTGGGATGGGATGGTGAGCGCTTGAAGGGCTTTCCAGGATAAGGGCGTTCATTTTATTATATTTAACTTGTCCATTGTGGGAGGTGTACCTTATTATGGTTTATGATCCAGGTTCTTACTTTCTGAGTAGTTTTTTCCCTCTCTTCTCTTAGGCTCGAATTCCTTGGCTGCTTTCTTTCGTAGCATTTACCTGTTTGCTTGCTGGTTATTTTCTGCCTTGATTACGGTTGAGATGGGATGGAGGAATAGGGCGGCTTGGGAGATGAATAGATAGGTCGTGGAGGGATAGGAAAGGAACGGGTTGGGTATGGGGATAAATTGCAGAAAGCCATGAAACTATATATATATCAAGAAGGATGATGTTTTTGTGTTTCTGGATTTGAATACCATTTATTTGTTTGATGGTCACCTAGGGCATGCTTTTGGTACTTGTTTATGCTGTTTGTTTCACGAAATAACGCCCCTAGAATAGCTAAGGTGATCAACTGACCATTTTGATGCATCAGCTCTCCAATGATGGATGATGACCAAGAAAAACCCAAGTTCAGAGGTTTCAAAAGATTTCTGAAGTAAACATTTGGCGATGAAAACAATGGTAGATTTCACAAGCGTAACACATGTTATCAGCATCACTGATGGTTGTGGCCTAGAGAAGAGTCGATCACACATCTCAACACTCAACATTCAAATCTGATTAAGATTATTTGTTGCAGTTGCCGTGAGGGAGGATAAGAGAGGGGTTTAGGATAAAGTTTAGTGTACAGTATTGTGTATTGTGTATGCTGGTGATAAGAGTTAAAGGTTGTGTGGTTCCATCTTGGAGGAAAGATATGAGAAAACAACCATCTGAAGTTTCTTGTTACCCTCTTATTGAAGAAATCACGATGGCTAATTGATTGTTGCGTAAAGTGCACGATTACAGTAGAGAGAAGACGAAATGAAAATGACAAATCGTAGCCCGATATAACCCCAACATAGTCTCGAAGTACATGAACCTCTAAATAGCAGCCATCGCTCAAATCATTTGTCCGTTCTTACAACAGTTGCTCTGAAAAGTTATGACACTATCTCGTGGTGCTGCACGATGTCCATGTTCCAACACGCCCTCCTAAGCTGCAGTACAATACATTTCTCCTGATTCATGCTGGTCCGCTTATCGCCAAACCTCCAAACCATTCGTCGATCGTTTTCTCATTCGATTCCCGTTCCTATTCCCTTGGAATTGTTCCTCCCGACCACATGAACTGATCCCATGCTGTTTGATCACCCTAGCCCAACACTTGTTCCCTCCTATCGTCTATCGTTGAACCACATTTCGTATGGACCAACCCTTCCATTCGTGAAAGCCGCAGTACTGTGAACTACTGCTGCGATTGCTGGCCAAGATACTGCCATTGCGTCATTCCCTTCGTATTTCACTCTTGAGCTGTACATGTTTTTGAGGGTACCACTGGTTAGTATTCCGGCCTGGCTGCAGCCTATTCTATGACCTGCCGGAACGCATAGTCTAAACAAACCCCTCACGTTTAGTGACTCTTGTATTGTACCGTTCACTTGAGTTGGAAAGCTAGGCATGATAGGGCCTCGCTGTGCGGTCTCACTCAGTGCATCTGCACACCTCAATCTCACCAATATTCTCATGGTGAAGGCTATACTACTGGTGCTGTCGAAGTCCATGACCAAACCTGGTTTTCCGGCTCTTGACACTGGATCTACATGCCTGCTTGCATGCATGCCCTCAAGATCGGCAACAAGCACTGCTGAGGGGCCTATGTTGGTGCTTTGCTGTGCGTAATTCACTCTTCCTATAATGTCGGCTCTCTGATGGCTTGTCTCTCTATCGGTGGTGAAGGACATAATTATGTCCCCGGTATTCGCCGCCGCGTATGCCACCACTGGTTGCGCCGTGACGCTACTCATCGTGACCGATCCATACTGCCTTCTCATCTCCACGAATATTGGTTGTGTGGTGTCAAACACAACCCTCTGATTGACGATTCCAGCTGCCACTGGCACTGTGATGACCTTGTCCACCTCCAAGGAGTTGTTTTCCTGTTGCCTTTGCTGCTGTTGTTGTGGCCGCGCCGGCCTCACTTGCTGTTGTTGGCCCGCTGGTCTGATTGCTGCTGGCACCGCAGTTGGTTGTCCGTGGCCAATACTTCCGATTCCGGCCGCGGCTCGGATAACGAGTCGGGCACATTGTTGACAATCCTGCGGCAAGCCTCCTCCTCGGTGTGGTCCCGTGTTGTTGCATGCCTTCTTTCCGCCCTTATGACTCTTCGTGCAATGTCCACATTCTGACAACTGGCTAGAAGACATTTCAGGTATTCTCCCTCCTTCTTCGTAGTCAAGGAAGAGCCTTGTGTGGGGTCTAAAGGACGTCTGGGGTGCGAATGCACCACCGCTGCTGGGTTTAAAACTCGAGATACGTAGGATCAACTGTGTAGAACTTGTGCGATAGTTTCTCCGAGCTGATGGATATATTGTATGAGAGTATGAGGCTTTGTTGGATCGTTGCGTCCCTAATCACAACGGTCGTGGCTTCTCAATTGTGGTGTCAGAGGCACAGTCACCGTCGTAAGTACCCCGCCTACACAATGATGGTCATATGTTGTTCGGGCTCGCATACGCATTTAGATACACCAAAACTGCGCCTTTTCAAGAAATTGTAGAAAATCAACCACAGACGAAAATCAATCAGTCATTTCTAGATTGGCTTTAAGGAGTCTAAGTCTCTTGCTTATAGAAATATCCAGAAACTGGGAATTAGCGTAGTACGGTACAGAACTGTTCATGTACATACGGCCAGGCAAAGGAGGAGCTGTTCAACAAAAATCAAGCGAGTATAATACGACAGAAATCTCCTAGGATCAGGGGTTTTTTTTTTTACTAACCTCTATTTCATACTCTATTTCCAAAACAATTAGCAATTAAAGTTATTCAGTCTGATAGGATTGTCGAAGGGTTGAATTGTGATATGTGTTTGGTATGGTGCTTGGCATTGCTTGTAACTACTCCAAAAGAGCACTTGTGTGAAGCTTGTAATTTATTCCCTTAGAAGTTTAGTTTTAGTGATGATGAACTTAGGGAGAGTCTGTTCTCTATATATTATAGGTGACTTCTATACCTACAGATTTGCCATGGTTCAACAGCTTTCAGTATCTTTGGTGTGTATCCTAAGTAGAACAAACTTACCCGGGCCACTCCAATACTTATTGGCAGAGCCCAGTGCAGAGGTGGGGAGCCTTCGTACTGGGCCATTTTTATTCTACCTTTTGTAGTGGAATATCTGGAGAGTAGGCAACTGGTGATTACTGCTGGATACTGTATTTAAGGTGGCAGCAGTATGGTAGTGTGTGCAGTTGGATCTTATCCGCCAATATATGTAATACTCCAAGACAGGCCAATAGCTATGGTACACATATAAACAAAAAGCCTAGGTAGAAACATGTAATCACTTATGTATGTAGGTCATCGTAGGTAGGATTCTAGTGGACGTCGTGATTTCATCTCCTACTGACACCAGGAAATGTGAGTTGAATATTCTTCAACCATGAAATTGATATCATTACCATCAACTCATTACACCAACCAAGAACATGAACAAACCATTCTCATTCTCATGACCTTCCACAGTGTTTCCCCATTTCTGCTGAAGAACTGACCTAAACAGTAAGCTGTCTCCAGGCATGTATACTGTACGTATCCTCCCGACGCCGGCGCTTATATTATGGAGTCCTGAGTTTGAATTCCGATTCTCACGGGCCGGTGAATGAGCGGTCTACTTACTAATCATGGGAGCACATTTAAATTTAGTCGAATTTATAGTTGGATTTTGTATCATAGGCAAGCAGAGAAAGTGGGTTGCACATTCCTATAGCTAGGAGTCTTCGCATAAAAGATGTGATGGTGATGATGTGTGTGGTATTTGCGTAGGGAATTTTCTTGCTGAGAGCGTCAGGTATCGTAAGGTATGGGTGTTCAGAAAGAAATGTTGAGCGAAGTCAGCTTCGTGTTCAAATTTTTAAATACACCCAAGTGGGGAAGTTGAAATGACGATGGGTTATCGATCCGAAGTTTGTATATGGAAGATCGAGTAAATAGTACTGCACACGGAACGAACCGAGAAACTTCAATAGAAATTCTCGGAATGCCATTATGCCAAAAGGTGCGGTGTTCTGGTAAGGTACCTAATCATCACAGGGATCGCGATCGGATCCAAACGCGTGCAAAAATCTGAAACGAATCTCTTTCCGCTTACTATGTACAACACTAACTTTGTTGCAACCAGACTAAACACTATCCCACTCAAACAAATTAGAAACAACTCTCCGGAGGAGATGCAGGATGTCTACGTGTGGCCACGCCATGCATATTGCGGCGACACATGAATTGTTTGGTGCTTGGGGAATACTCCGGCTTATGTATGGTGATGTTTGGAGAGTCGTTAGCAGGCATGCTAGACTTGCTAGTTTGAACGTTGTATCGGTATTAGTATCAATATGAGCTAGCTGGCTCGATAGAGCAGGAGATACCCCTTCTCGCGGTATATTCACAATCGTTTGGATGTGATGGGGTGCGTGCGATGATGACAGTCATGCTGAGTAGAGCGTTGAGCTTGAACCCTTGAGTAGATATATCGCCTTCTCCTTCCCGCATTTTCGTCTTTCTTCCTCTTCTGCTCTCATCACTTTTCTCTGCTCTGTCATTCACTCGTCGATATCGTTAACGGGGACGCACCTTCATTTTGATATCCTCCACCATTCATTCACACTAACTCAGTCCCTAAGCTTGAAGTTACCATTCACATTCATTTATTGGCTCTATCTACTTTCACACTGTCTTGACTTTTTAGAATTTTTCTCAGCCCAGTGAAAGTGTCTGGTACATTTGGGAGAGCTGGTGATTCGTTTCTTGACTTTCTTTCATATACCCTTTTGTATCAATTTGTATTAATCTTAATATCTTGTGGTGCTCCTGACATACGACTACTAATACCTATCTACATTCTTTTCTTTTGCTTGGTTTTTGTTCTCGCTCGAGCTGGTATCGAGTATATACCCCGTTAACGATATCGACGACGAAGATTTGAATTTCCAAAGCAGAATAGAGCTTTTTCTGCGTACGGCTCGGTCTACTTTCCTTCAGATCTAACTATTGCGAGTACGTCAAAACACTTTTTTCCGCACGTCCAAGTCACATTGGGAGCAAAAACCGGAGCAAGGGATTAAGTAGAAGCGAGGAAACTCCACCCCTAATCGCCAATATCTACAATGGCTTACGCACCCCCCCGACCACCCCCACCAACCATGGCCGCCCTTCCCCATCCCATCTCCTCCCCCGGGCAGAACCAGAATCAATTCGTCAGTGTCCCAACCACGCCCATGGTCCAGCCGCAGCCCTACTACCAAACCCAAGTTCTCCATCCACATTCTCCATACAGTATAAATATAGAAAACTACAACTTCTGGCTACAGCAGTGTTGGCGGATCCGTTTCGGATTGCGACTTGTTATTCTGCTCTCGAGCATGGGCGTCGTGGCAGCAGCAGCGTATATCATGAGTATCTACAATGATACGAAACGGAATACGGGTGAGCTATGGAGGGATAAGGCGGGACAGGGGGGGATTGATATGAGCCCTGTTGCCCTGCTTTTGGCTGTTGGGGCGGTGATCATGGCCTTTAGCTTTATAATGATTTTGGGAAGTTGGATTCCTGCAGTAGGTTATACATATATAATTACATCCTATATGATATATGTGGGTACGGTTCAGCTAACACTGGTTATGTAGATTAACCATATCAACAAGCTCTCCGACATCATCTCACTCTCTCTCTCGTCAATCTCCCTAATCGGCTCAATAACCGCTGTGACATACTCCTTCCAGCACCCCAGCATGAACGTAGACTTCGACTCCCCCTCTCCAATCTCCTTACGAAAATACGCATGTACACTCTCCCCACGGCTCCTGCAAAGTGCGCAGCAGAAAGCCGCAACGGGCGAGCCGATGGGGGGTGTGGATGGGAGGGTTGTTGTGCTCTTTTCGAGTATGTGTGGTCAGTTTGTGAGTTACCTTATTTTCCCGCATGTGGGAATGTTAGCTAACGGAATTTAAATAGAATTTAGCCTGGGTTCTGGCGTTTGTGGTTATGGTCTTTGAGGTAATGGTGTTAATTAGCATTCCGTTGGGGAGGAAGTGGAGAAAGGGGTTGGAAGAGGTAGAGAGGGCGGAGGATGAGTTGATCATGAGGGAGAAGTATAGGAGGCTCTAAATGCCTACTATTTGTTTACCGATCTTTTGATCTGTTCAATTCTATTCCTTCGATACCTTTTGCATACGGTATCCCCTGGTGGGATATCAGAGTAATGTATATTGATTCTTTTCTCCTTTTTTTAGACTGTCATTTTCGTGTTGCTTGTTGGGTTTGATTAATTCTTATTTGGTCTTTCATGTCGTTATTTTGTATGATCAGTGCATATTGATTTCAGTTGGATTTCGGTAGCACAAATAAAAGTTTCCGCTTATTCCTCCCATTTTTTTTGGTTAAATTTGGTGATCTTTATGTACATACCTCGGGATTCCCCCCATTTCCAGACCAGCACATGTGTAAAAGGTTAACTGTTCTATGTAGCCCAAGCTCGGCCGGATCAGGAGTACCGAGACTAATTCAGAAAAACCGGAACTATTCAAGAAATATATAACGTAGTCGAGGAAAAATTCGTCGGAAGCCGGATGACGTCAAAGGTACCGCCCCAGATCTAGAGAATTGCAGATTGGGCTATAAAAACTAACTCTTCCAGCCTGCCCTTCCACTTCAATTAATTATTATTTTTTTTTTTTTCTTCATTCGATTAAAATCCCTAAACGAATCCGTTTACCAAATACCTCAAATTTCACAATGGCAAACCGTAAAAGTGATGCTGAGCGCGCCATGAATGAAGGCATGAAGGGAGGGGCTGTTAATTATGATGCCGGTGAAGCGGTGCCTGAGGCGCTTGGTGGGGTATGTTCCTCATTTTTGTTTCGTTCTGGTTTTTTTTTCTTGTTGGATGTCGAGGCATATAGTCTTAAAAAACTATTTACCTTACTCATATCCTTGCAAGCTCTTCTCTTCTATCAAATAGGGATATTCAAAGTCCCTTTTGTCCTCCACAAGCTCTTCCTGTCCTCTCCTCATTCATTCAACCGTCAGTCATCATTCAACCCTCAATTGGCATCTGCACAATATTTGTTCCCCTTTGGCCTTCTAACTTTCATCCCTCTCTCGCAGGCCAAAGATTACTCTCGTAATATAGCTAGCAAAATTGGACGAAGCATCCCCACTACGTCTGCAAGGGAGACGGGGGGTAGTACAGAGAGGGGGACGGAGATGTTAGGTATATCTTTCCCCCTCTTCAACCCTCTTTTAGGTTCAACTGACCAAATTCCCACCGGAAACGTAGATGACACTATCTCCTCCGCCCGCCATGAAACCTCTTCTACCCTTCAAAACATTCTCGGCAACCCCACCACCCGCTCCTCGGGGGAAACTGGCCCCACTGAGGACCACATCCTTCCCCGGGATCACCATGGAGGGAGGAACCCCCTCAAGGCATTCACATCCAAGGGTGTGGTAGGAAGCCAGTTCAATCCCGAGGGGCCAATAGGGAGTATTCCGCAAGCTGTGGGTGGGCCGTTCGATAAGGAGGGAATTGTGGGGAAGCAGTTTACGAGTGAGGGTGTGATTGGGGGAACGGTGGATAAACTTTTGGGAGAGAAGAATCCGAAGGATCCGTTGGGAAGGCAGAAGTAGTTGAATATCGTGTGGGAGCTGGGAGGGAGTGTTAAAAATGCTTAGGTATAAGGCGGAAAATGTATAATCTTAGGCTTCGGTTGGGTATATATGTTGGTAATGTAATTTGCATGTCATAACAGAAGTGTGACACAAGAGAAAATGATTATGTGAATCAGAAAAAAAGCACTTGGAACAAGGAGGCCATTTTTACCATAAAGAAGGAACTGTACTCCGTAGACTACATAGAATTTGTATATGCAAAAATTTCTGCTCTCTCCAGACAGTCGTTATATGCACCCTAATCTATAACTGCATCCCTTCTCAACAACCCACAACCTTCTAACTTCATTCAAGAGATGTATTAAGCACTCTGGAGATCAGGTATGAGCTTCTGTCATGCTATCAGTATTCACCAACAAAATATTACCCTATATATTAAGCAGCTAAAGAGGTCTCCAACATAACAGGAGTGGTATATGGGGATAATCTTGAATTAAGTATTCTTAAAAAAAATCGCTCCACCATATTGTAGAATCCAAACATACTCGGGAAGTGTCAAGTGTCTTTGGCAATACAGTAGTTCCGCCAAAAACATTGCGAATCGTAAGCGTCTACCATGATTAGAAAAGAGACTCTAGCTCAGTAATTGCAAAATAGGGAAACCAATCAGAATTTCTTAAATTCAAGTCCCTCATACCTATCATGCTACTACTCTGAGTTGCGCAACCCTCATGCTACCAATATAGTTTATATCTGTCCTACCGATTCAACTGTTTTTTCTAGATCCATCCTTTGATTTCTTTATGAAAGTGTGCAAAGGTCCGCTGGTCCCTCATTGATCCTGTCGATACCATCTGTCTTTTATGACCAACTCGAGGCTGTGAAGGCCAGACTAGGGGTAACGTATTAATGGAAGAGGAAAAGTTGAACGTCCACGTGACCGAGTTTGTATTGCCCTTTAGGGTAGTCGCACAATCGGCGCCATCGCCTGATGCCATATTCAATTAAGCCTGTAGCTCAAGGGGTCAGGAGATTTTACGAGCGCCATAATGGAGCCGTAAAGTTTACAATCCTAACCCAGTGTAGGTACCTCACAAATATGAATAATACCAGTTGTATAAACTGATGCTGGCCCTATCATCCGGTCATATTTCTACCACTGGGAACTTGGATATTACCCATTCTTTCCATTCCTTTATCAAAATATCCTAGAAGCACTGCTCCCCCTACGCGCCCTTTCTCCAACCCAAAGTTTGTTAGTAATTTCTAGCTACTGCTGATTCAACGAAGGGCTCCCATTATATACCCCACCATGCCATCTCCTGAAACTATAGAAGCGCTGGTAGTAAGGACCATTGGGTTGAAAAGATTATTTTCGATAATCTGAAAGACCCCATTAAGTCAGTCATATCATATCGTCTCTGAAATTGTTACATCTGAGCACCAGGTTCTCCCTCTCGTTCCCGATCAACACCTCTCCCAGATTTCATGATAGATTCGAAGAAAACGATGTCAACCTGGTGGAGTAAATGGGCAAGCTCTTTCAATTCAGGCACGTAGGCTGGTAGAGATACCTAAAGTTTTCATTTCCTAACTTAACAGCAAATGCTTGAGATCATAGTCTGGCTTGGTTTGATCTCACCTGATTAGGCCTTCGCGATCGAAGAGAATCAATTCCAATTTCGGCCGTTCAAAAGCAAGAAAGCATTGGAAGAAAGCATTCGAAGTACAGTACTCCGTAGCCACCGTGATTTCTATTTTATTGATTACTTCGTAATTTTGCTGTACCTCCCTCATTCAACTTTGAATAACACTTTCTTTGGGACCTTTGGGGATGTAGATTGCCAACTGCTGTTAGTAATGAGAATTTGATAATAGCAATTCTCAAATCACTCGCATGACCGGCGTGATTGTAACTACTACGACAGAGGCACCAGTGCCGACGTCGGAGATGGTTACGTCGAGTGTTCCAACACTAAGCGGTAGTAGCTACAGTAGTGCTTCCGTGGTGATTACAGCAGGTGGGAACGGAGAAGCCGAGTGCGAGTGCGACGAGTTCGCCGAATTGGTTGGATGGTCGAACAATAGCGCTGTTAGAAAACCGGCTGGTGGTACATGTACGACATATCTTATTTTCATACTATAGTTATAAGACAACAGTGATGTCTGCAGCAACCCGGGCTTCGTCTGCGATATCAATTCACTTATCCCCTCCTATGCCAAAATGGTTATTTTCTTCTTATGTTTTTGTTTGGCTTTCACAGGTGTTAATAGAGTGTAGGGTGGTAGAGCAGGATAACTTTCCTTGTTACTGTATATATTTACTTCTTTCTTTTTTCCATTTCTTTTGCTTGCTCATAATCTTATGCTCCCCGATCTCTCAGGCAGAGCAGGGTGAGATTGTGTGGAGGGTTTTAACAAGTAAAATTACACTAGAGGAGCTTTTCCGTGTAAAGTATCGCACGGGTGAGCAGCGTCTAGATGGTTGGGTAACCGCATTCAAGAGATGAGTCTCAACTACGATACAGAAAACAAATTATGAGCCATAGTATAATACGGTGCACCAAAAACCATATCGAAATTTAGAAATGGGGGGTACCGCTTGACCTGTTTTTGTACTGGCAACGGTAGAGGCAACGGTGTCACTCTACCTAGTACTACATCCTTCCTCTTATGATCCTTTTAAGAGATTCGTATTTATAATTATGCATATGTGTTCTGGACCGCGGGCAATTCATTTAATTACTACATTTAGTATATAACGTACTTGAATTAATAAAAATATACCTAACTAGAGCTATATTAAATACATACAACTAGTCTATTAGTTGTCCTCCGGGTCGATTGAGTCATCCTCCAGATCAATTGGGCTATTATCCAGGAGTCCAATTTGTGTCCATTCAGCTAGAGCCGAGAGGTTACCGCAGTCTTGGTCTTTGCTAACTTTCTGGTATGACAAAGGAATATTTAAAGCATCGGCAGCAACGACTGGTATAGGACTTTTTGTAAATACATAAGACAGAAACCCAAGTTGTTGCGGATGCCTGCGGAGAAGCATTAGCTAAAGTGATTATGGATTATCGGGTAGCTGGAGTATCTACAATTTCATTTATAGGTAGAACTCCATAAGATTAGTTGCTAGCTCGAATCTTTTGTTGGATAATTTTTTTTAATATTTTTTTTAATATTTTTTTTTTTAAAAAAAAAAAAAAAAAAAAACTTGTTACTCCTATGCGTTCCCACTAAGGGGGCCATGAGGAGCCACCCGGAAACCCGGGTAGATTCTTTCGTTGGATAAAGGTGGCATTCAGGCTATGGTTTTATCTCAAGAGGGGGTTTGAGTGTTGAGAAGAATTTTGTCCGATTAGTACCTAATGTAATACATGGAAGTGCTGTATCCGACCCAATTTAGTGAGACGAGATTGTACAACTCTATCAAGCCTTTGGACTTAAGGTGTGAGGTTTTCCATGTTTTATTTTAATATTCCAAGTGCTCAACTCCCTCCAGCATTATCATGTTAGATTAGCTATAAAGCTGAATCCAATAATGTCATTGCAGATGTAACAGACTCCGACTAATAATATTAGTATCATATTACTTGTACTAATGAGTTTAACTTACTATTTTATATTCCAATGGAACAACCACGTACCATAGGGTCTTTCATATGGCAGATCCATTTATATTATCCATCAGGCTCATGGCGCATATCAATTAGATCAACTAAACCTCGTTCAATGTCTCTATATTTTCCTATTAATTCAAGTGCGTTATGTATAAAATATAAAATACACTAATTAAATAAATTGCCCGCCGCCCAGAACATATGTATGTACATACCGGGTGTCATAGGCACACTCTACTCACCTGTACCAAATAGGAAATTTGAAATCTCACAATTACCCAATATATCCAAATTGGATTTCCTAAACTTCAGGATTCAGAACTCCATGCTCCTCATGCTCCACCTTAAATCCCATTTAACCTCTCAAAGATCTCTCTTTTTCCAATTACCCTGATATTAGCGATGCATTACCCTGAACTCAGGAATAGCCGTATCTACTCGTTAGTCCAATTATGCCTCAAACACTGGCCTCAAACGTTCTTCCCAGGTTTTCCACGCATAATAAATAATAAGTACCCGGAGTAGTGCAAACCAGACTACCCAGGACCACAAAACTAAATGTACCATCCAGAACCAAGCTACCTCAGAAGCACATCACCTTTCCTCTCGTCAAGATGTTACGTAGGAGCCCTTGGAAGGGAGGTTGTTCTAACTAGATTAGGCCCTTACTCACTCTGACGATATCTCCTCACTTTATCTCATCATTCTTTACTACAGTCAAACCTCACTCATTGCAACATTGCGTAGCTAATCCCACAAGAGAATAGAGCAAATTCACTCCCAAATACCCGCCACTGCCCCCCCCCTCTCGGCTATACTAGGTGCTACTCCTTGGCATATGAAGTTCGCTGGCAGCCCCAAACCTGATAACGCAGAGTTACGAGGTCAGGGGCGGCTAAGGCTACTCGCCCTCATTCGTACCATCCTTAGCATGGTTGATCGTGTGTAGTACTCTACGTATGATCCATTTGTATCTCCTCTCGGAGTCTGTCCTCTAAGGTATGTCCACGTCTCTCTCCTGTGATCCGTATCATGGAAAAGTAGACTCACAAGCTCGTTCAGGATTTGACACGGCTACTCCTCAGAGTGGCGGTGGGGAAAATATTTACGACTGCTGATTCTCACGGCACTGCCTATCACTGTCTAGATTGTTACCCCGCAGAAGGTCACCGCCATATAACCTCGAGGCCTTCCAACCTACGTGGAACCCTGTGGCCTATATATAGTCAAACCTCTCCAGGCCTGGACCCAACCGAGCCGGCTCGAGCCCCAAAATATGTGGTAAAAGCTCGAGCCTCCTTGGAAAATGATGAGCTGGCTCGCGCCCAGGCCTAAACCTCTCTATTGCATCAGCCCTCGGTCCCGAATTATGCTTCACAAAGTATTGAAACAGAATTCCACGAACAATAGCCCTGTACAAGAGGCGGGCACGATGACCGCTCTCAGGCCGCAATTTCAAAATTCAAACATGCTGCCCACGCCGAAGAAAGTCAAAAAGATTTTGGGCCGCTCGAGCCTCAGGCCGACAGGATCTGAGAGACCCAATGTACCAGTACCGTCAAAATTCAAAATTCGTTACAGGGGCTGCCAGCTCGAGCTTGGCTTAAGATTGTCCCTAGCTAGACCTCCAGGGTGCACTATTTCAGCCAAGTCGCTTTGCTGCTCTCTTCTTTATATTGAGTCGGCTTCTCCCCCTACCTAGGCTCTTCTAAACTAACCTTTGCTCTCCTAGGCTGTCCCCTACAAGAGGCAGAGCGATTCTAGCGCGGCAATGAGGGTAAACACCTATAGGAGGCAGCCCGGCCATGAGAAAGGAGGATAAAAAGAGGAAGCTGTAGAAGGATAAAGCCTACGTAGACACAGCTAATATTCTATATGAGTATAAGTGTGAATAAGGAAGGCAAAAACTCTCTCTACATACGCTCTCGTATCAGTTGCCAAGCTGCATGTGCATCTACAGCTCCCATAACCTGCATTAGGTATATAGCCCGAATCAGGGCTATGATTATGGGTTGTGTCCGAGTAGTATGTTTGTGCCAAACACTAAGCAGGTTTTTGGGTTGCATACAACTCACGACCCGCCCTTGATTGAATGCAATGAATCCTGAAAAACTCTCCACGAGTGAACCAATAAATATCTACAGCTATCCTGTGAGCATTTAGCTTTTAGTTAATATATGGGATTGTTAATCTAGTAATTTGATTGGTTTACGCTATATATCAGTTTCAGAGTTTTTTTTCTTTTCTTTTCTTTTTATTTATACTCGTACGCACCATGTTTTGGGACGGTATGGCGAGATCAATTTCAGGGAAAACTTTTGGTACCAGCCTTATTACGTTAGTTACCGCAATAAAGCAATACATCCAATGGGATTTATATTGCGACGATCTGAACGTACTGTACCTAAGTAGATATGAGACAAGCTACTGCATAAACTGAGTATGAAAGACGAGAGTCTTCATTCTCCTTTTATGCACTGTAGAGGAGACTTCCTGGGCAATTACCCTGAAGATTAAATATGATATGATAGCCCACGGCCAGGCTCGAGCTCCGAACAGGAATCTCCCTCAAGATTTAGTCCTTACAATTTTAAGAGCCCGGTTGGCAGTATTGATGTGAACCCCGATTTTAAATCATGAGCCCCCTGCGTCTCCGCTGCCCGGCACGACAGCAGTTCGTTGTGGATAGCATGACAGTAGTTATACTACCTCCGCACGGTAAAGCTTCTAATTCGCGATATAATTACAGATTATTGCGCCAACGTTACCTAATCTAGGTAGGTAGGTATGCAGGCACGGGGAATTAAAATCCAAAATGTTCGAAGGCAAATTTGATGACTCTCCAAAGACAAAGTCCGGACGAACCAATCTCGGCGAAAGTAAGGGCAAGCACACAAGGTGAAGGCAAGCCACATGAGAGACCGAAAAAAAAACAATTTATAGATTAGAATGATTATTCACCATCTTTTTGGAAGTGGGGAGGTCGAAGGAGGGTTATCTCACCAGCTCTAGTAAATCGCGATTGCGGAGCTGTTTAAAGGGCGCCTTAGGCTCTCAACCAGCCTATAATTGGCCATGAGAGACCTCGAATCACAGGTGCTGAAGCTATAGGGACGGAGGGGTGTCATAGACATTGGCCAAAGAGCTGAGGGCGGTAGAGAGGCTACTTGGACTGCTCTGGCTTCAAAAGGCATCAGGAGGGATGCTCATGCGTCTCAGGGAAGGATGTTGCTACATGAGAATAGCCTGATTGAGGCTCGCAAGACATATAGTAAGTACAATACCGAAGGAGCTGATTTTTGGACGCTCAAGATGAGGTATTTTGCGGCACGTGTCTTGGATTCATGAGGATCCTGTGCTTCACAGTGATGTAGATCACTAAGAGCACCCATAGAGAATCTATTCATGCTATTTTACAGCCATATTTAGAGCCATGTACAGAGGGTGGTGGTGGTTGGAAGCGTCCATGGTATAGAGGGTTTGATTGTAGGCACTGCTGAGGTTGTCAGTGCTATAGCGAGTTCAGGGCAGCACTGGGAAGGCTGCCGACGTAACAATCGAGCTCAGCTGTAATTAGCCTATGGACGTGATTACAAACTCTCACCCCATGATATAGAATGTCGCTGAATGCAGTGTGTTGATCATTACACGAGTTCTATGCCAATAAATCCTCGTACAGGGGTCGCTTTTACAGCTAAATCCACGAAAATTGCCCTCTTTCCCCCCCAAAAAAACACAAAATCTAAAATAAACAAGGTAAAAGCTAAAGCTATACCTCCAGAATTTTAAAGCTGAGATACTGGGCTCTAAGTCGCCCGAAGTGTAACTGAGGTGGCTGCCATGTACCCTCCCATACGAATTTATATGACAATGTGATGTATTCAAGTTTGGCTTCGTGCACCATCTGTGTACTCCGTCCGCTAAGCTGATTGAATCATAATTGATAAGGTGGGTGATCTTGATAATTATTTGAACCAAGAACGCTTTTGCCGAATTTGGCTTGTAAAAGCTCCCCTGTAAGGAGTCTTATGGCACGGAATTGCACCTAGATACCCTCGTGTGTACACTTAGAGTTACCTATAGATCTTCTGGAAAAAGCTACAGTCACACGGCGAAGGTTTGTGTACGACGATTATCGGTCTGTGAGTGACTTAGATATGCAATGTGACCTACGAGCTCTTTGCATAAGCAGTACTGTGTACAATTCCTATCCTAGAGCTCCAAGAGCCCTCAAGTTTAGCCTAGCTGTCCTTTTCACGATATTATTCCATTTTCTTGAATTTATTTTCAGTTAGTTTACACGGGCTTTCCAAAATGGCATAATTCCGTGAGAAGTAGACACGCCAGCCACAGAATCTAAGTGTCTGTCTATGATTGCCAACCTTATAACCACTACCGGTAACCCTTATCGAGTTATCAAGCTATAAAATATTTCAACTTGCCTGGTTAGCTCAGTTGGCTAGAGCGTGTGGCTTTTATCTGAGTATGATGAAAACCTCAAAGTCACGGGTTCGAACCCCGTATCAGGCTTCTCCTATTTTTTGGTTCGATGGTAGGTCAGCAGTTTCATCAAAAAGGTTGTATTTAATATCTGGATGCTGGCTATGTCAATTATTGATGATTGCAATCTTGGCAGTGCCTGGTAGTGCAGCTAAGTTGGTGTCCGAAGAAGAAATAGGAGTGGTAATAACCTGGTCAGAAGGGGAAAAGAAGCTAGAAAATGCAAAATAAGAGATTTAGAGGGACGGAGTACAGGATCGGGGGTTGAAATTGAAAAGGAAGCAAGCGAGCTTGAAACATTCATGTTTGTAGAAAAATGCATCACTCAAAATACTCCTACGTAAAATTACCAAAATGTCTGCCCAGTTGCAAACGGAAATCTGTGCCAGCTTGTGTTACATAATAAAAGTATCTCCTTGTACTATGTTATCTCTCCTTATTCCACCATGGGCGAGAGGTTAGAAGTTGCTCATAGGAACCCTTTATCTCGACTAGGTAGGGATGCGATACATATGTACTAAGTAGTTAGACTACCTGTAGCCTCTAGTGCTGCTAATCCCCTTCAATTTACATGGCAAACTTGAAATCATATTCAATCAAGATAAGTCAAAATAATGATATTCATAAGCTAAATTCCGTATAGTATCGAAATATGCATGGTATATAAATACTTTCCCACCTATTCCTTCCTCGCCACCCACGCCTGTGCCAAATACTCGTTCCTCCCTATCCCCTTCCAGTCAATATTATACCCCGCCCTTAACCCCACGACCTTCCCACTCCCTAACGTATCCACCCATCCATCATAATCCCCCGAACCCTCTCTCCACCCCCCCTCAGGCCCTTCCTTCCTCATCTTTCCTACAATATCATCAAATACGAACCCCATCCCCTCCGCGACAGCCACAACCTCCTCCAAACTCAACTCCACCCACGGCTTTGTCCCGTAGAGTAATGGACCGAGGTTGATCCACACTCCCCCTGGCAAGAGGTAGTCGTGTATTTTGCGGAGGTAGGTTGGAATGGATTGTGCCGTGTCGAGGAAGAAGAGTGTGATGATGCATGCGTATAGTGGAGGTGAGAAAAGGGGGTGGATGGTTGTGAAATCTGATTCATAGAGGAACACGCGGTGTGCGGCGTGAGTATCTACGAGTGGGTATATTATGTTGGAAGATGATGGCGGGGGAATCGCTGATGGCAGAGGAGCGTAGGAATGAGGAAAGTGTAAAGGGCGAGTCATGTTTGAGTTTGTAACGTGATGAGACCACCAGTCAATATATGGATATATCGTATGCTGTCCCTTGTGTTCATCACCGTTCACTTCAAGTCCTGTGTCCATGATTGGAACTGGTCCTGCGCTGCCAACGAAATGTTGCATAATATTCATCCAGAAACTCCATTCCACTCCAACCGCCTCAAACCCCATCGCAGCTACCTCCCACAGCAACCCACCCACCCCACACCCAGGAAGCAGGATCGTCACACCCTCTCTTCCACCTTCGGGGAACTCCTGTGCAAGCCATCCCTGAATCAAACCAAACGTCCTCTTTCGCTCAGCCGTCCCTTCGGTACTGTAATCCCTCACAAAATGCTTCAGTGCTTGCGTCAAGTGCGTGTGATCCCCCGCTCCTCCACTCCCTGATTCAGTCGCCCTCGCAAAAGCCACCACTTCTTTCCTCGCCACAGCATAATACGCACAAGCATGGTCTAAAATCTGTTCCACCACCTTTGCAGTATGCCTCACTCCTTTCTCTGCGTTCGCCAACTTCGCAGAATAATCCACCCCCGCCTGTTGCAACAAAAGCCTATCCTGCCTCACCAACTTCGCAAACGCCTTCCTCTTCCTCGTCAATGCACCCAGTGCTCTACTCCTGTAAAGATGTAAAGAGGATAATGTCACGAGTAACCTAGCCCTCGTAGCTGGTGTACTAGCAATTTCTTCCAGGGTTTGTTCTCGGGAAGATAGCTGCGCCGGGGTAAGGTGGGCAACGACATGGTCTGTAAGTATAGTCTCGGAGGCACTCTGGGGAAGGGCTTGGGTTACGGTTAACTGGAGGGGGAGACGGTGGCCGTATTTGTATTTGTGGAGGATAGCGAGGGAGGGATATTGGATGACGACGGCGGCGAGGAGGATGGCAAGGCATGTGATGAGGAGGGCAGCAGAGCGAGAGAGTCCCTGGGGTGGGGGGCTGGGTTCCCTTGTGGGCAGAGGGCCCTCCATGGTATAGAAGTGCCGTTGACTACGTAAATATCAACGTAAATATCAGCAACTGCTTGCGATTCGTCTCGCCACTGAAAAATATATATATACACTGTCCTAAGTCGCCTCTGTCTGATACGTCTCGTATCTGCTTAAGCAACTGTAACCGTAGCCGGTCCGAGCCGCACAAACAAGGTAACCACCAAGGTGTCCACTCCTCTGCCAAGACTTCAAGCAACAAGAATTTCAGACCGAGTACCGCATAATCTCGGATATGCGGTACAAAAACTTGATACGATAATCCGGTTAGAATTAACCCGAACTTGAACTGCATAAACTGGAAATGAGGATTTATTTGGCACCTCTAAAAAGTCAATGGGGAGACCGATGAAGGTGCTATAGGTTTGGGTAATGGACATGGGCGTAATCTAGCTAGTTAGCTGAAGCGATATGAAGAATATAGATGGCCCTCCGCAAGTATGAGAAAAATGAGGTTTATGGTATCTTGATAATGGCTGTCGGGTGAGCTCATTACCCTGAACACAATGACCTGTTTAACTTGTCAATATGCAAGTGTGGCACAAGGTAACTACACAAGGCATCTTACCAAGATATTGCCAAATTTGATGCTGGCAACTTACATTCCCAGAATTGACCGGCATGCAACTAATGCCATAGGCTGTTCTGTAAGATCATCCTTAAGCCTCACCCGCTAACTATATACATTCTCCACATATTCTGCTTCCTTAACTACATTGGCCCAGCATGCAATTACGAAAAAAAAAAATTTTTATACGCATCATTGTTACATATATTTTATATACTACTTATTGAGTAAATTATTTATTTATTCATATGCGGTCTCATTAAGGGGAATGAGCCAGCCGGAAACCCTGGTGGATTCAGGATAAGGCAACTTGATCTGCCACATCCGGCGACTATACTAGTATACCGCAAACAAAAGAACTCGAAGTCCCAATTGGGAAAGCAGATAGAGTTAAAAAGCAATCAGATAAACTGAACCCCTATGCTGTCATTAACCGGCTAGTGCCAGATGACCCCGAGAGGCCTGCCCTAAGCCTTTCTTCATTAACCCCTCTTCCGGTAAGCTTTCTGTAAAGGAAAACCGAAGAAAGCCTACAAAACTTGTTCCAGTCCATCCTCGTCAAAATCCTCCAAGGACGGCACAATATATTTGCCGGCCCTTCTTAATGTTCGATCTACTTTCATGCATTACTCCCACTCTGTATTCCATTCCATGCTTTGTTCCACGTTTTACTATATATCAGAATTTTACTTGGGATTTTACTTGGGTAACTATGAGCTCCCGTGTTCTCCAGCGGTAGACAGGCCTCCCGGGATATTGAGTTCTCGCGGCTTGCCTTGGAACATAGCTACAGTACTCCGTAGGCGCCAAGCCTGAAAGGTATTTCCGAATGTGGTAGTCGCCGTGAGGACGAAAATACTGTCGCTCGTAGAAGAGATAATATTGTTCCAAATATCAATTAGTAGAGAGACGGTCACTCTCTCAAGAGATCCGCTCTCCCCCTTCCCACCACACTTAGTCTGGTTCACCCACCACCTACAATCCTTTGGATACATTGGGGGCATTTGCCTTCTGTATGCTTTGGCACTATGTAGTAGTGCCTACTCAGTTAACCAACGATTGAACATGAACGCGCTCAGACCGGAATGTCGCGAATACATCACAGCCTCCTGTTTATTCCCTATATCAACTGCATATGAGTACCGCTAAGTAAGCTCAAAGTGGTGATATGACCGTACAGATAACAGAATAGATTGCAATGGCAATCAGCCCAAGAATTGACGATTCCATAGTCAGTACTGGATGTAATAGGCTGCGATTTATGATGAAACGGGACATAGTTTCTATGGATGATGGGCCGGGAGGTGAGGAAGAATTTGTGGTAGTTGATATGTTGGTTCTTGCTGTCCAACTTCATCCCGCGGGCTTATAGTTAACTGTAGAATATTCATAATCCTGACAAGGTTTACCCATTTACTAAAATAGCCTAGAGTGGCCAGCTTTTGACCATTGTTCCAACAGCTCGTTGAACAATACTAGAGGCTGAACATGAGACCAAACAAGTCTATGCGAACGCACGGAGAAAATCATTAGAGCTATAGTTACTCCATTACAGGATATCTACAACTCCGACGAAAATGATACCATGACCGAAGCAGTTGACTGACAGCAGAAAGATATGGCAACGTGGGCAAAAGTCTCAAGCCAGCTGCGGCAAAGTCAACTTAGGAGTTCCTGTTTGCAAGCGAATCTATACTTCTTTCCATCTGTGATGGATTTACTAGATAAAACATTGTTTCTAATTCGAGTTTATATTACAAACTGTCCATGCAGCGCCAATGTTGATGACTAGGCGAGGAATATTTGTGATCTCCGAAGCGCTGACAGGAAGCTTTGCCTTGCATAAGTGTGTCCTTTTTGAGTAGCATTTAAAGCTAATCACTGGCATTCACTCTTTCGAGACCCGCTCGAAGCGAAAAGTACCTGCTTGCTACATAGACGAGAACAGCTCTCTAGCAAGTGAGATTCACCTGTCGATATCATGTTTATTTGGTAACAGCTGGTGAAAAAAAATACCCTAGTTAGGCTATGTTGGGGAGTGAGAGACTACCTATGGTAAACATGTATTGAAGTAGACTTCTACGTCTCTGCTATAGCTAGCTAGACTGGATGACCTATCAAAGTCTCGATATCTTCTAAGATAGCCTAATTACAGGCCCAGATTTCTCACTACCACCGAATGTCTGGAAAGTAGAAGTTCAGAGTAAAGAGAACCTGGATAGGAGCCATTTTAAGTATTTTGAGTGGATAACATGAACTGATTGAGTAATTCCTAGTTTGGATGCATAAGAGTACATGTTCTTGTCGGGAGAAAATACAAGCTGCCATGACCACCAAGAGATAATTCAGCTTCAATCTTCCCTGATCTCTTCCTAATCTCTCTTCGTAAGCCTGCTCCTTTAATATATGGTGGGTCCTCGATCTGATAACCTGGCGGGGAGAGAATAGCATGGAGGGACTCAGGTGAGCCGCCGGCGAACTCCTTTTGTTGTTGTGTACTTTGACACAATGTTTTTCTTCCCCCTGGGAGATGAAGTGGAGTTTTATAGAATTGAGCGGTTAGATTCTATTCTATTTGTTGTCCAAGTGCCCTCAGAATATGTAATAAGTACAATAGTTTCCTAAGATACAATCCCTATTACCTATATGTGAGGCTCTCCTCAAGATCCAAAAGCTTCATCTTCAAGAGGTTTATGCAGACTTTATGTCTTATGCACATCGTTCACGTTACTGGTTCTGGTCTGAGGATGAGACGGTATATTTAAGTTACCTATACAGTCTCTCATACGCCGCTCTTCCTTCCTATACTTGCTTGACCAGAGACCTCTTTTTCTCATACAGAAAACGAAAACGTTTTCCTGACTCATTCGTATACGGGGTCCGGGTCTACTAAGTCAAGAAGTAAAAACTAAACAAATGAGAGCGCAGCTCATCAGTTTACTTTGAAACGATGTTTTGAAGAGCCAGTGGACGCTAGTGCCATTAATACAAAATCTCTGTTTTCTCATACAGTGGGGGCGAAGGAGGATGCTCGTATCGGAATTAGTTGATATTCCTATGTGCCTGAATACTCCGGTAAAACTGCTAGAGCCTTGATATTTTGACAGCTGGAGGGAAGGAAGAAGTGTTTCTGCAATGCCTAGCCCATATCAATATTATTTGCGGCCAGTTGTGGCTCTATGGAGGTTATTCGGAATAAAATAAATTGCACAGATGAAAGTCGCTCATCCCTCGCCACTTGGCTCCAACAGAGTTGGTCCTGTCTGAAACCACAAAATACCTAAGTCTCCTATTTGAGAAATAAACATACAAGCTAGAGTGCACTCATTTTTCAGCACATTTTTTTTTCAATGCTCATTCGTTTCATTTAGGTTTCTATTTAGACTCTATGGTCATGTACGGAGTTCTGTATTCTTCTCCCGCAGTTACCCTGAACTTCCGTAATCTCAAAGTCTACTACACAAACTTGGCGACTTATTTTCAAAAGTCAAGACTACAGTAATGATTATCCCTCTTCATTCTCATTTCCACCCATACAAAGTAAAAAGTAAAGTTTTTTATACTACTCATACTCATCACTTCGCCTCCTGTCTGTTTCAACAAAGAAAAAGAATTACATCTACAGCTATCCACATGAACCATATCACTATTTCCCTACTTCAACAGATAAGAATCCAAATTCCATACGAAAGTACTCATCACATCTCCCTTCCCATGAGTACACTAACACTAATGCAAAGTAAAGTAGATCATGATGAAAGGCCTCACACCAACACACCAACACACCAACACACCAACACACGAAGGGGGGAGGGGGAAGCTATACCTATATAAAGTAACGTAAATCCAGAAACCTCAGCAAGCGTAGAGTGGGGGGATCAAAAAGATGACAATAGTATGAAGAAAGTAGAAAGTAGCAGGAAAATGGAATAACCCCACTCCAAAGAGCGAGGCGAATTGTACTCAGCGGACAGCAAGGAAAAAAACAAGGAGAAAAATGAAAACATACGTATGTAAAGGACATCGAAGAAGCAAAGGAACTCAAACAGAAAAAAGCAAAGGCACAGGCAAATAAAGGACTCCAAGACTCCTTTCCACCCATCATCGTGCAGGTAGCATCGCACAACTTTCTTCACAACGCCAATCCCCAGGCAAACCCACCACCGCCAAATCACCCCCACGCCGCTAGCCTCCTACTTCCTACTAGCATATCTAACAGGCGTCGGTGTCCCCGGCATCCCCTGCATCTGCGGCACCGGAACCTGCTGCACGTGCGGTACCGGTGGCCCATACCCCACGGCCCCCAAGCCCTGGGGTGCAGGAACATTCACCCCTCTCTGCGCATATTGTACCTGTGGCTGCTGCTGATACTGCATCTGCTGCTGCTGCTGCTGCTGTGCTGGAATCTGCTGATACCCCATCATCGGGCTTATTCCCTGTTGCTGAGGCGGTGGCTGTTGCGGGACGCCCTGTTGAGGATACGAATTCCTAATTACGTGGTGGTGATGGTGGTATTGTGGTTGAGGGGTGGCCGGTTGGGGGATTGTGTGTTGGTGATAGACAGGTTGTTGGGGTACTTGTGGCTGTTGAGCCGGGGGTGGGGGGATGTGGTGTTGGTGGTAGGTTTGTGGTTGGGGCTGGAGTTGTTGGTGGTGGGCGGGAGCATTGACGGGTCCAATCACACGCGGGGGAGGTGGCTGTATGCCTTGCATGTAATGTGGAGTTCCTTGAGGAGCCTGTGCCGTTCTTTGAGGTGTCTGCACGGGTTGCTGTTGATGCTGGCCAGGGTATGAGTGGCTGTGATAGAGCTGAGGTTGTGGTTGTGCAGTCGGTGCTTGTTGATACGGTTGGGTTGGAATGGCCGCGGGAGTCATGGGTGAGATGACACGCGCACTGGGCTGGGGAGTAGTAGGTACAGCACCGCCTTGTTGCATGGGGGCTGTAGCTATATACGGCGGAGGGTAGTGAGCCTGTGGTTGTTGCATAGGAGCTTGATTCGGTGCAGGAGCAGCATGGCGATGATAGTTCTGATATTGAGCCTGTTGTGGTTGAGGAGTCATGACTTGCTGCGGATGACCGTATCCCCCCGCTATTCCCTGCTGCGGCATCCTTGCCGTATGGTATTGCTGTGGTGGAGGTGGCGCAGGTACATTTACTGGGCCACGGGCTGGAGTCTGGTGCTGTGGTGGCAAATGGTATTGTTGAGAAGGTTGCTGCTGCATGCGAACATTCATCATAGGGGCTTGTGGAGCTCCGTTGATTGGCATTCCGGTAGCTGTGGACATGGCTTGCAGAGTCGGGTGCGACAGTAGTGGAGACTGTGACGGATACCCATTCATCGCCTGCCTGGCCCCAACTGAAGGCAGTGTACCCTTCCATACTTCCTTTCCATTAGTTAGTGGTATCATGGAGCTTAGTGCGAGCTCTCCATCCTTGTCACCATGGATATTTGCAACCAGATGTGGAGGTAATTGTGATATTAGCTTGGTAAGTTCCTTGACGGTATTGTTATACAGCATAATCTCAAGTTCGTTTGGCTGATTGGGTGTTCCAACCACTGGTGTGGCTGTTGGAGAAGCAACTGAAGGAGATTTCGATGCTTTTGTGGGAGGTGGAGGTGGAGGTGGAGCTGCAAGACGTATATGCTGCTGTTTGTAGAGGGATTCGAGTAATGACGATATGCGTTCAAGCCTCTGCTCAACCTCAGAATTGAAAGATGCTGTATCTGAAGTAAAATCTGGCTCGGATTTCCAATCGTCGTTAAGTAATCTAAAGTCGATAGGTACCTCGGCTGGTTGAAATGCCTCCACGGCTTTCCGAAACTCCTCCTCCTCATTCACCATTTCCTCCTTATCATCTACATCCATTGCAGTATCCTCCTCGAAAACCTCTTCAATACGATTGAATGATCCAAGTTTCTCGAACTCTGGGAATAGCCTGCTAAACTTTTCTTTGCCCAATTTCATCCACCATACCATTTGTTTGACAGAGCTTGGTACAGATGCAAAAGAGTCGTCCCTTGTGGGTGCAAAACTTGTGTATGCAGCAACAAATTCCGCAGGCAATGCATTAGCACCCATTAATAAACCCGCCCCTCCCTTCCCTCGCGGGCTCAGCGCATCATTCTTATAAGATAGCCATGACCCTGTCCTCGTTTGCGTTTCATGTATCATCTCTGGTGGTGGGCCACCCGCTCTTTTTCCTCCCCATGTCAGGCCTTTGTACTGTGTGCCACCCTTCGGAGGCGGCCCTATTGGTCGGAGGTAAGCCGGAGCGGGAAAGGTTTCTCCAATTGTCTTGACTGGAGGGTTTTTAGTAGCTGAAGTAATCAAGGAGTGTGCTTTCGTGGTAGATATTGACACTGGAAGTGTGGACTCTGGGATCGGCTGTACGACTGCAACCTCGGAGATTACAACCTTAGACTTCAATGGCGAAGATTGAAGACTGGTTGGAGCGGTAGAAGGCGATGGTGCCGGTGTCGAGACAGTCGAGGGTGACGTTGATGCAGGAATTGTAGTAGGTTTTTGTAAACTCGAGAATAACGGACCATTCTGGGACATGACAGTTAAACACACTTTTTGTGTCAAGGCTAATTGTGGAGCTGGTGGGATCTCAAGCTCAAAAACACCGGATCTCCTCGACTGTTCGACCATGGCTAAGTTATGTGCAGTCTGTTGAAAAATAAGTACTTTTGCAAGTACAAGGGGAAGCTCGTCCTGACTGCCATCTCGGGGCGTCGGAGCATTGCTCGGCGGTTCTTCCCTCCTTTCTGCTTCCAAGCGAACAGCGTGAGCAATAGCAGAAGCAACAGCTGATATATCTTCAAGTAGGGGTGCAAGATCGGTATATGAGCCCTGTGACAGCCGTTGTGCAATGGTCGATGGTCGGTGTTTGGAATCGTGGTTATGCCTAACACGTTTGCTTGGCCGGCTATCACCCAATTTACTCTCGCTGAGCTCGAAGTGCAGTATTGACGGAGTAGTGTCATGCCTACATCGAGAGGATTGTTAGACGCCAGCCAAAGCGAAAATAAATAAGCAGCATCACCTGCAGAAACCTTGCAAGTAGGCTCTCCGACAAGTTTGCTCACGGGGTCTGGGGAGGCCATCTCACTGCTCAAGGACTGCCAGCATGTTTTTCATGACAGTATTAACGATGTCAACTTTGACTGCTGGGTCCACTTTGCCCTGGTCGTCTCGCCCAGCAGGCTGAGGGGGGTTCGAAGGCACATTGTTGTTGAGTCTCTTTCGCTTGCCATTTGCATCGGCTGCGTTTCGCGACAGCTGCTCAGTGGTGGGGTCGCCGGCGGGGAGTTTCGATTTCGTCGGCGAGTTTGCAAGGTTCGGCGTTGAATTAGCTGCGGTTGCTGAATCTGCTGTACCATTGACCAAAGCGGGCGCTGCTGCTGCTGCTGCTGCCAGTGGTGCTGCTGTTGTTTGGGGGGGGGGGGGGGAGAGTGGTTAGCAAACGAGGATACGGGTGCGTTATCTGTTGACGTTCTTGGAGGAATCAAGCTGGTGATGAAGGAAGGTTTGCAGAATAGGCGATGGTAGGTGGGGGGATTTGGGGGGGGAAGGGGGTTTCACGGGGTGCTATGTGAGCGTGTGTGGTGTGTATGTGTTGGGGGTAGGAGGATTCACTGTGATTATAATTACCTGTGGGCGCCATCCTGTGGTGTTCCAAAGGGACAGGCAGCGGGTTCAGGGTGTTACTAAGTGGGAGGACGCGATGAGAAGTCTGAATTCGCGTTGGTTGTAATGTGGGCGAGAGTAAAGGTAAGTGCGTGCGTTGAATGTCGAGCAGGGTGGTAGGGGGGGGGTGTGCGGTGGTGCGGTGGTGCGGTGGTGCGGTGGGTGCGGTGGGCGGTGAGTGCGGGTGCGGGTGCGGTGCGGTGCGGCGGTGCGGGTGTGGTGCGGTGCGGTGCGGGCTGCTGCCACTGAGAGAGACGCAGGGGAGAACGAGACACGATAAAATAATTGCGCGCAAAAGGGCGTGCGGTACCTAGACGCTACTGTACTTACGCCAAATCCAACGACAGAAACAATGAAAATGTATACAGTGCCCGTATAATGCAGCGAGACGAGGCTGGTGCCACGATATACAGGCCACACCCTCGCTTCGTCTCCTAGGACCGCGATTATTTCTTTCAAAAAGGAAGGGCTCCGCATATACATATCTCCCCAACGGCGGCTTATGTAACCGGTCCCTGCCACTGCTCGCTTAGTAACCCGCCTTCCAGGAATTAGCCCGCCCCCGCCCAAGTAGGTTGTACCCCGCCGCCGCATTGTCTCGATCCTCATGAATGAGCTCGCCTATCTTCTGCTCAGCGCTGGGCAAGGCTTTGGCCCACTGCCCCCTGAGCCCCCTCGCCGTTGCCCGGCTCAATTCGACCTTTACGACCGTACAACAGCAGCAGACGTCCGAGGCCGGAAAGCCCCTCCACCGCACCCCTCTGGCGCCTCCCAAACAGCCCAGCTCCCGCATCGTGAACGAGCCTGACTATCCCAAACGCCCCAGCCCTCTTTCGACCCGTCATGGAAGAAAAATACCGAAGCTTCTTGTCACACTAAGGGACCTCAAATTGGCCCAGGATATCCCGGGGCCTGCACGCGGGAAGCGTAACTTGGTGCACACGGATCCAAAAGCCTTTAAAAAGAGAGACTTACGACGCCAAGAGGACAGAGAATGGGCGAGTAAGCATGGAAAGCCTCTAAAGAAGCACAGGCGGGTATTGCCATATCATGAGCAAGTCCGGAGATACAAGCTCGACTTAGCCACGGTCGACTTAAGCCCGGTAATGAAGGAGGGAGCTATGTTTTCCCGGAGGAAAGGTAAGAGGTGTGAAAAATTGTCGCTATCAAGTATCACCAGGGAATATATGGAAGCGGTGGCGTGGTTCACCAGATGCTCCTTCTCGCCATTTTACAAAGGCTCTCAGGGACCACGAATCTACACAGGACTAGACCCTGACATTGTGGTCATTACCAAAACATTCACCTACAAGAACCGATGGTTTCTGCAGTCAAAAGGCTACGATCCATGGGACGTGGTTATCTGGGGCTGGATTCTTGCGGCGAAGGATGCAGAGCAGGCTGGATGGAGAATGAAGATCTACCAAAATGGCCTTCCCAAAAAAACTCCCAAGGAAATTGAGAAGGTTGGAACAAAAACGCAGGGTGTTGCAGTTGATATGTCAACTAGGAGTCAAGCCAGTCTTTCAAGTGATACAGACCTAACGGAGGCTCCCACCTTAAAATGTGATGATCCTGAACCTCCGGTGCCGAAGGGAATATCTCCCATTGCCCCACCGAAACCTTTCCCCTCATTTCTCATACTTCACACCATACGTAGGAAGCCACTCTCCCGTACTACGCTGAACTACATAATTGCTGGTGGTTCAACCTTCCTTTCACAGCTAGGTTCAGACTACAAAAGCAAAACCCTATTCATAGTTCGGCTTTTGCGACGTATCCAGGAGGAAAATATTCTAGCTCTTCCTTATCTTGTCCAGCTGATCGTCACGCATCTTGAGCTGACGCCAAACACATCGGTCCAGCACCTCACATTTCTCTATAATCGCCTTTTGTCTTTGGTTGCAAGGCCATCACATGAACGGCCTTTCCAGTATCACCCTGTGATTCAGCAGAGCCAATTTATGCTACTTCGCAAGATGAGTGCTATCGGCATCTTGATCACGAGAGAAGGCTACCGGGCAATAATATCCGTCCAGCTTGCTCGTGCAAAGACAACAGAGGAAAGAGAGAGGATCAAAGGAATGAAAATGTCGTGGCCGCCGTGGCAGGAGAAGAGGGATGCATGGAGTGATAAACTTGACCGGGGTAGGGTCACTCGGGCTGGGGTAGTTTTAAGGCAGATGAAGGAGGCGGGATACGCAATGAAAGGATGGGATTCCGCAGCAACTATTTTGGCAGGAGAAGATACAGATCGGACACCTACGATTGCTACGAGAACATACCTGAGACTTCCTCCCTCTAGCACTATCGCGAAGGGCAAAGAGAAATTTGAAAGAGGAAGCAAAGCAAAGCAGGTTCCGGTGGCCGGTGAACGCATAAGCAGCATTACGGGAAACAAGAAATTCGCAACCCAGCGACCTGCTTTTCACCATGACAGAGGAGAAGAGTTAGTTTGGCGAGCTCGTATCCGAGCTACCCGTACACTTGAAGAGGCCTGGGCTATATTCCTAGACGCCCGAAATAAATTGAACCCTACAGGAGGGATGTACCAGGAGCTGTCCGAAAAAGTGATAGCAGCTGAGCGTTTGCATAGAGAGAAGGAAGAGGAAAAGGCAAAATTCAATGTCTCCGTCCCAGGTGAGGAAACTGGTGAAGGTTCCAATAGAGATCCCTCACCATCCGAGGATCCATCCACTATGGAATTTCTTCTCAGCCTCCCGAAGCGGTTGACCCCAGAGCAGAGATTAATGCTTCTTCGTAATCATGCCAATGAGCTGCGTATGAAGCAGCTGCAAGAGGAGAAGTATCGTCCTGGAAAACCTGTCCCAGGAGAAGGCAAAGAGGTTTTACCTGCGCCCTTTTCTCCATCAGAGGGAGGCGTACATGTACCTATACCCCCACCAACACTCGCTAGTCTTTACCATATGATGCATCAGGATAACTTTCAGCCAACCCAGGAAATGCTCATACTCCTTGTCAAAAAAGCCCGGGATATGGAAACCGCAGATAGACTTCTTGGTAAGGAGCTTGTCCATGAGATATGGAGTGGCTATGATCCTCTTTCTTCGAATAAGAAACTCAAGAGGCCAAATTGGAAACTTCTCACAGCGTATCTGCAGGCATTGATCAACAGTGGATTTATTCAGCGAGCGGTCCGACTTTTGATTATTACGAGCACGAGGGAAGATTGTCCTACTTGGCGTTATTTGCCTGCTTGGAATGTTACCCTGAAAGCCCTGGTTGATTGGAAATTCCGTGCATATCCTATCTCATGGAAACGTACTCGTGCTTTGGTAGAGTCGAATGTGGAGCAGCGCAAGAGTTGGCTGTATCTAGTGTGGAAGCTATACGTGCATATGCGTGATTTGAAGATTGATATTGATGGGCAGACAATGATGATTTTATGCACCGCCGCAAGGAAGGCCATGCAATTGGAAGAAGATGTCAGGAAGGGCAGAGGGGATTCGGAAGTTGAGGGGATACTGTGGGACGGAAAGAAGCCATGGGAACAAGTGGTGGACGTGTTTAGGAAACTGGTGGGCAATGTACAATCTCTGGCAGAAAGGGATACGGAGATACGAGCCTTGAGAGAGAAGGCGATGGACTTCAACAAGTGGGAGAGCGGGAGGGAGGCAGCTAAGGAAGAAGAGAAACCGGAGCCAGTCCCCTTCTGGGCGGAATTTGATGAGGTCAAAGATGAGCCTAAGATGGTTCCTGCCGAGCTTACTGAACTTGCGAATCACCCTCAATTAGACGCATCCATCGATCCAGATTACTATACTCCATACCCACCCCCACCCCCACCCCCTCCACCTCCACCTCCACCTTCTCGCATCCCCGAACCGGATAATTCCGCCGCAGTCATCGCAAGCAGATATAGCCCTCCATTATACGTCCCTAACTTTGCAGTTCTACACACTTATATCCGCGCCCTAGGTTTTGCAGGACAGAAAAAGGAAGTTATCTTGACATTATCTTGGATGGCGAGGTTAGCTCGGGGAGAAGGGAATAGTGGAGGAATAAGCCTGCCATTGAAGGGGACAAGTGAAGTTGGGACCACAGAAGGGGAGAAGAGAAGAGCGAGGACATGTATAATTGCTGTAAGAACTGTTTTGGAGGAAGAAGGTGTTGAGGGGGGTGGAGGGTGGCAGGAGGTGGCGAGGATGCTTGTGGATGGGAAAGGGGGAGAAGGTGAGACTGGGGAAGAGAAGTTGTGGGGAGGCTGGCCGTCAGTTGAGGAGGTGGAGAAGTATAAGAAACAGGGCATGAGGGGGTAGTGAAATACATCTATACTATCCTGACATTCGAATATTGTATCTTTACAATATATTGAGTTTTGAAACTATCTCAAGCTTATGATGGTGTGATAGTCTGGTTGTGTGTGTAAAAAGTCGAAGATGGCGGCTGCAATCCTTCAAGCCAAAAGGACAACACAAGGACAGCGCACCCCGACATGTGGAGTACTGCCAAATCATGTATATATACTGCTGGAATAGCCGGTTTGTGAAGAGAACTCTCTTCCTACCATTTCCAACAGGCTATGAAACGGATTTGAAACCTTCAATTCATCTCTCGCCTCAAGGTGCCACGCTATACAATATTGCTCAAGTTGATATGCAGGAGTCGATCTTGCAATATGAACTATATATCCAAGGCCTCCAAGCATGCGCAAGTGTCGCTAGAGTCAGACGCATTAAATGTTTTCAGGAATTCAATCAATGTCATGAGGCTAGAGTATATTGCCAGGCAGTCTGGACTCCAACAAGCACAGCAATTGGATGGAGGAGAACTATGGGGGCTTTAAAAGACCGCCTGGATTAAGGATTGTAAGGAACAAGGGACATCCAGAGGTTACGAGCGTTACTGGGACTAAGAACAACTGGGGAGGGGGAACTGGAGCTGTTGTCAAGATGGCTCTGTTGGAGTTCACCGGATGCTGATCACATGTATAACTGGGTTGGAACATGTGAGTCACACGGGGGCAATGATGTTGTCAAACATATAAATGTGTGAAGCAGTGAAATCGGGTACCAAGTCGCGTCTTGTCCCCCACTAAGCCTTCATTCTGATTCTTCGGCCGTTTGGAAGACTGTGCTATGCTCTACATACCTAGATATCGGCGTCATTATACTCCTGTGCTCTCCTTCGCATGTCACATCTATATATTATAACAGCAATTCTAGTAGATTGTAGTAGATTCAAATGGTTTCATGACAGGAGCAATGCAGAGATGGCTCGTCCAAAGCTACAAAACCTTGAAAGTTACCCTGAACTCTTGGATTGGTTGGCCCAGCAACGCATTGAGATACCCGCGCGAGATCGGTAAACAATAAATCCCTGTGCCACGAACTACTTGCGTAATCTCTCATGATCGCTATAGGCAACGTGTTCCTCGGATCATCGGGCTCTTGCATTCAAGTGCAATTGAAAATGCGAACTACACGCGCAAATTCTGCAGTACAACTCTTGCAAAATCTGGGCCGAGATAGCAGAGATTACCTACCTTATGTTGACCTTATGTTGACAATACGGTGATACCTAGGTACGGGGCTGAAGTCCGCATTATCCCGCAATTACAATAGGGACATATCCATATCCCCAGTTTTGAAATTCCAAAAAGGCCTCTTCATCCCATGTAAGGGGTTTGCATGCTCCACATAATGGCGTAGGTAGGTAACTTGCAGCCGCTCCCAGCTGGACTGGTCATCTCCAGAGGCACAGCCCTTGCCCAAGCTAATCTATTTACTGATTCGCTGGATGCTGCTCTATTTTTTTTTTCTTCTGTCATTGGGCGCCAGACACGCACGCAACCCAGGTGAGTATTACAAGGAACCTACATACCTACCTACATACATACATATGTGTGTTGCTGCCCCACCCCTACCTTTCCAGCTCTTGCTCGATCAGATCTGCTTTCTTGGTCCATCTTCCATCTATTGTGCTGTGTTTTGTTACGATTACGACTTGCGACTGTTGCGTGGCTAGGTATTGCCACGAAGAGCCGTAGGTAAGGGGCTGAGACTACTGTTTCGTTTCGTTTCGTTTCGTTTTGCTTGGTGAACGAAATTGACGGCAACGCAGCTTTACACCACAAGACACGGGAATAAAATCACATTGTATCGGTCACAGCGTTCACGCCCCGCTATTGGATACGAATATTCTATATGAGCGTCCAAGGGGTCTAGGGCAAAAAGTACGAAAGGAAGATCGTAGGGAAAGGAAGGAGTCGGCTAGGTGCAGCTGAGCAGTCGCTTAAGCGCAGGGGGCCGGTCTCTATATCATCGCCTCAGCCGCGAATTCAGTTCACCTCGCGATCGCAACACTACCGTATATACCATTCCCTACTTTCACGGCGACTCGGGGAATCTCGCTCCGCCGTTAACACCGGGCAGCCCCACACCCCTACCCACCGTTCCCCCAACACCCCCCCTCAACCGCCAAGTTGTCTTCGCCATCGTACACCACCGTCACCGGCTCCAGCCCCACGATGGGGTCCCACTCGGTTATGGAGCGGGTGGTGATTGGTCGCAGAAAACGCTACCGGTGGGACGAGGTGGTACTTTTTGTGTTGTTGTTTATCTTTTTGGTGTGTGCGGCTGCGACGCTGGGGATGATTTCGTATATAACTTATTACCAGAATAGGCAGTTTGTGGTGATACCTTGGTATTTCTTAACTGTATCCCCTGCTTCCTGCGCACAGGTCACTAACACACCACAGGTATTTCTACTTCATCATAATAACCTGCGTCCTCACAATCATCTTCGTCTTCACCGTCTGGGTCCTCTATGCCATCCAATATCTCCTCCCCATCCTTGTAATGCTGTTCTCCTTCATCCTCTTCGTTCTCTGGATCACCGGCCTAGTCAAGCAATCCATCGAGCTCTGGGGCCCCCAGGGCTCAATAAACGACTACTGCGTGAGATTTGTGTATAACGATGCTATCTGGGCGCCGCCGGGGCAGAATAGGGATACATGGGCAAGGATTCAACAAGAGGGGGTTTGTAATTTGTGGAAGACGACGTTTGCATTGGAGTTGATTGCGACGTTTTTGTTTTTGTACATGATTTTTATGAGTTGGCAGGTTATTAGGAGTGCGAGGTATGGATAGGTAGAGGTGGGAATGGGGGGAGTGAGGGCGAAGATGAAGCGATAGGAGAGGAGTTGGCGATTCGTGTGAGATAAGATGAGATGCGGCCTTGGGTGGGTTGAGAGGTTGGCTATTTGGTAATGTTTTTTTTTTCTTTTCTTTGATTTTATGAGATGAGAGTACTACGATATGTATATGCGGTCATGTCTTCGTATTATATCATGTTATACCGGACCATACCCATTGCCAGATTTGATAATACCATAATGTTTCTCAGATGTAGGTCGTGCAGCGGCTCCAGTTGAGGGTAATGACGCAATGCAGACGTTCACTACATATCTAGTGTTACTTTAGCCCATTCTACAAATCTGCTCGCTACTAGCATTAAGTAGATCGCATTCCAACCCAGATTAGCAATCGTCAGGTCCTACGACATTCACGCTTGAGATATTATATCATCCACAAAGCACTAGTACTTGGTATATCTACCTAATCGGTCATTTTCTTTCTTCTCTCTCTGTATACCTAGAGCAACTTGTTTGTGATCAGCATCCAAATTAGCCACAAGCCGTGAACCCGCCCCCCCCCCCCCCCCCCAACCAATGCCCCGAGTCTCTGGAGTTTACCCCGTGATTGGCAATAATTGTGAGGTATTTGAAGTCAGGGGGATATGATTCAATTTAATGTGCACATCAAAGAAGTCTCTATGAGGCAATTGCCTCCGTTATTTTGGAAATCCATAATACCCAACGTAATTAGCCCTTTCCGCTGCAGCAACGTTCCCCCACAACCACATTCATCGGCCTTCGGGATTTTTCAATTTCAATTTCGCATTTCGCTTCTTTTACCTTGGCTTTCCACTGAGACTTTTCACGTTTGTTCTCTTCTCACTTTAGCTCAATTTTCTTCGACTTTTATGTCCTGTGATTTATTTGATTCTGCTGGGGTCGTTTTCTGTTCTCCTTTTTTTGGGGGGGGTGGGGGGGAGGCGGGATGTGTAGGAAATACGTTTCCTGTGGGTAGGTTTTTTTTTTTTTTTTTTTTTTAAACCCATTACACTCGTGTGGTCCTTTGCATGTATTCAAAAGAGCTGAAGCAACACCCTCTGAACGCTCTGTCATCCGAGTTGTATCAACCAAGGAATTTACCCTGAACTCTAGTCTTGGTTGTTGCTTGATTAGCATACTCTTCTCAGCTCGGCAATTGGCGGCAGTCCTATTGTTATACACAAGAACAGACACTGGTGATATGCCTACTGCGGCCAGGAAGCGGGTCTCGGGGGCTGGACCAGAGTACACAAGTTACATCCTCTTCAACTGCTGGTTCAGCACCGGTACCGATACGTACCACTATAACTATCAGATACACTGGCGCACTGAGCCCAACTCGCTTTTCACAGAATATACAAAACCTTTGACACTCTGCGAACTTTTAACCGTCAGTACTTCAACCTCCAACACCTGGCAGGAGCATACAAATAAGTATTCAAGGTTCTAGCACTGAGCCCGTTTTACCACTAAGTAGTTGGTTTTCTTTTTTTTATTCTTTTTTTTTTAATTTTGGTGCTGAAGGATAAAGCCCATGTACCGGTATATAATAATACGCTCAATAAGCATAGTGTAAATTTTGTATTTCGAATTCGGTTCTTCCTTTCCCACTGTACTCTATATAGTTACAGCAAGCATAATACGACAAAATCGGTAGAGTCCCAAACTGCGTAACGATCGACACCCACGTGACGATCGGCATGTGGTTCTCCCGCATGCATGAGATTCTCAATAAATCCACCAACTCTTTGCAAGTATGCCTGTCATGAGAATATTGAATATAGCCTAAAAGCACTCGAAAAATCTAAATTTCGTATCTACAACCCACCCTGATTTACCCTGAAGCCGCTAGAGCCCTCACACCTTCACCACCCCCTACAACCTCCCCCAGTTCTACGATCTCCCCTTCTGCAATAACTACCCACTATTATAATCACTACTAGTAGTCATAAGCTCCTCATAAGTATACTCCATAAGCCCTATTAGTATAGATTTAAGCCGCTCACTATATGTAGAACTGTAGGTACTATACAATGCCAAAAAACGATATTGCCATTTCTAGCATATACAAATCAGGCACTCGGTATTGAATTTCAAACATTGTATGAGCTTCAATTGAGCTATATTCGCAGGATTGCAAACATAAAGCCTCAAGGTACCTACCTATGTGGTCCTTGAGTCTCAAGATACTACTTTACTTTTTTGGCCTTCAGTTCTTTAGCTAACTTGCGGCCATCTCGGTTTCCAGGCTTTTCGGCTTCAGGGGCCTCAGCAGGTATAATATAAATTGAAATATCAGTACTAGTGGCAGTACTAGTAGTGTATATGGACCCTTGAAGGCTCTGAGTTCAAGTTCGTACTTGGAATAGAGCTCAAATACAGCTCTTAAATTGGTCGAAACTCAATGCCAGAGATAGTAAATCCAGTCAAACTCCTAAACCTTCAAGTTGTTTAGCCATTGTATAGAAGTAAAGTGTCGATCACAAAAGGAAATTAAGCATCTTTAAACTCTCTAATAAGCTTATATTGAGCATACAATAGTTTATATCATACATGCTGAGGCCCCTGAAGCCGAAAAGCCTGGAAACCAAGATAGCCGCAAGTTAGCTAAAGAACTGAAGGCCAAAAAAGTAAAGTAGTATCTTGAGACTCAAAGGCCACATAGGTAGGTACCTTGAGGCTTTAAGTTTGCAATCCTGCGAATATAGCTCAATTGAAGCTCATACAATGTTTGAAATTCAATACCGAGTGCCTGATTTGTATATGCTAGAAACGGCAATATCGTTTTTTGGCATTGTATAGTACCTACAGTTCTACATATAGTGAGCGGCTCAAATCTATACTAATAGGGCTTATGGAGTATACTTATGAGGAGCTTATGACTACTAGTAGTGATTATGATAGTGGGTAGTTATCGTAGGAGAGGAGATTGTAGTACCGGGGGGGGTTTGTAGGGGGCGGTGAAGGTGTGAGGGCTCTAGAGGCTTTAGGGTAATCTAGGGTGGGTTGTAGATATGACTTTAGATTTTTCGAGTGTTTTTAGGCTATATTCAATATTCTCATGACAGGTATACTGCAAAGAGTTGGTGGATATATTGAGAATCTCATGCACACACATGCCGATCGTCACGTGGGTGTCGATCGTTACGCAGTTTGGGACTCTAATACCAACGCTGCCCAAAAGAAACTGGCGTTAAGCTTTTACCCATAGAGGTTATAAAATCAAAAAAGCAAAATATCCCGATTGCGGTGAAAGTTCGTTCGCTTTAACCGAAGCGCGTACAGTAAGATTACTTTTTGAACCGTTCAGGATTTATCCTACCTAGACTTAAGTAGCTGGAGAAAGTTAGTTGAAATGTGGCTAGAAAATTTATATTAACCCCCCGGTAGTTGTGGAATTGACCATGCTTAGTAGATATAGGTTAGATTAGATATAGGCATACAAGAAGATCTAGATATATGCTAACTATACATGAATACCTTGAACGTTGCTAGCAAATGAGGTTTTTTCTTTGCACCAGGGCACATAACTTCATCCGCCCGCTACAAAAGCCTACCATCGCGCGGGTAGATGTATGTAGAATAGTAGCCATGTGGATTATAGAACTACTCAGAAGTTGCTCGAGAGTCGACAGGGGTGTGGGGAACATAAAGAGGGAGGAAGATAAAGACGGGCGAAAAAAAAAAAAGAAGACAACCCGCAGACCCGAGATATGTTTCTCGGTCCCAGACTCTTGGCAGTGATAATATTTATCTGCAAAGAGTCTGGTACTAAACTGCTCCGAAAACTGCTCCGAAACACTGCTCCGAGGTCAAATCGCTCGGAGTTGCTAGCGCGTGCATAGCCTATTCTCGGAGGTACTAGCGTTGTTATGAGCTGCATACTGTCATAACGAGGATGGCGGAGTCCCTTAGTCTGGTTGGCACAAGGGAGTCCCTCAGCAAAGCGGAAGTCTCACAGGGCTTACGGAAGCATACGTTGGATATCGAAGGCTCATGGAGCATATGTTAGGATATCGCAGGCATACGGAAGTATATGTTGGTATATATCAGGACGTATGAAATACGGGGGTTTGCGTGTACTTATGGCATTGATATTGTGGGTTGCGGTTTTGTTACGTTGGATATTGGTATATGGAGTATCACTGGAAATGGCTATATAAGGGGGCCTTTTTGTACCTAGATTGAGAGGCCAGAAGCCTGTCTTGTCTCGATTATTGAATTTACTTTGCTCGATAACCCTCTTATATCTATCTCACTCAGTTCTATAAGGCCCCTGTTATTTGAGTAGGCCTGAATCTCACAGGTCGACCCGCATAGCGAACTAGACGATCCTACCAACCCATTACTCAAGTAGAAAAGTAGAAGTCGCTACGCGAGTCTTTAGCGACCTAGGGATTCGCCCCTAACAGCAGCGATCTGATTCCGGAGCAGGTTTTTCTTTGGCTATTCTGAGTAATCTATGAAACTAGAAAGCTAGAAAGCTGTTCCGGGGTTCAGGTGTACATATATGATGGGTTCGTCTTGGTCTCTAAGTAACCTATGAACCTAGAAAGCTAAAAAGCTGTTCCGGGGTTCAGGTATGTATACATATATGTTAGGTTCGTCTTGGTTAGGGAGGTTATAAGCATTAATACATAGGATGTCAACTATCAACTTATTCCAGTCTTGTACCAGCGATTTGATCCCGGAGCAGGTTTTTCTTTAGCTAGAAGTTTTTCCTTTGATATTGGAATATTTATTAAGATGCTCTGAGAGCAATTGAGATTCCCTTCACTTCTTTCGTCATAGATGTTGGGGAATGTGGTATCTCAGAGGTATAGCGGGTACAACACCAACTCAACAGATAGGCTTCAGAGTACGTATGGCAACTGAGGGAGGGAGTCTGGAATAACCTCCTCTTATGAAAATCACTTTCCAGAGAATGTTAGTGGCGAGCCGGTGATCAAGGCAGTATTGTCGAAATATTGGGAGTTTGGAGCAAGCAAGATCTTGGTCACAAACTCGGGCCAGCTGCCTCTAGGTTATGCATATATAGAGTATGCTATTATAGAGGTTTGCCTGTATTGTAGAGCTCGTGCTGCTTAATTGGAAGCTATAGGTCTCATTCAGGTCATTCAAAGGTTATTCAACCTCGAATTCGCTGGGTCTTTGAGCTCGTTGGGGGCCATGTAGGCTCAATATAGGCTCGTTGCTTTGGTGGTTATAGAGCTCGTTCAGCTTGCTCGGGGTGATATAGGCACACTCGAGGCCTTATAGGCTTACTCGGGGCAATATAGGCTCGCTCAGGGGTGTATGAGCATATCGCTCAATATCTAAAACGTTCAGAAGATCCGGAGATTGTCAGGTGTGGCCAGGTTCCCTTGCAGCCAACTTCTGCATGACTGTAACACCTCCTCGACATTATTATTCTTTATGAACGACCTTTGCTTCTCTCGCATGGGCTTTAACCTTGCCCTAAGGCACCTAGTGACAAATAATTTAAGGTCCTTCTCAGTAGTTCACAAATCTCAAGACCCTCGGTTCCTCCTCAGCATCCAATGCAACGGCATCCCCATTCCCTATCTATAACTTGTCCGACTTCTTGCTCAGGTATTCATTTGCTTATCTCGCACTATATTTTCCAATAACAATAACCTATTTCACTGAGCTCCTGATGCGGTTATTGATTCTGATTAGGAGCCGCGGTTTCTCGGTATTCCGGGAATGCAACATATATTTTTCTATATTGTATTACATATTCTGTTCCCGAAGCCACTAGCGTATTGCATAGCGTGTTGGCATTCTGCGCCGACTTCTAGAGTCTGGGCACGAGAACACCGTAGATATATATTATTGATTGCCGCAATATACTATTTAACTAATAAATAGAATACTTCTCGCAGATATAGGTTACGGCTATATCCGTATAATAAACACTGAACTCGAACCCGCATAGACTGGAAGTTTAGTAGGCAATATATACATATAAACTACCCCTAAAAAGATTCTTGGTGTTTTCTAGGTGAGGTAATATTTTTGTGGCAATTGTGAGTCTGGCAAGCCTTCTAGTAATAATCGAACGTTAGCGGTGGTTAGGAAATTTGCCATGTTTGTTTACTAACTAGTATACATGTGGCTAACGCCCCCCAGAACTACCTTAATTACATAATTGCATCACATCAATACGTCATGATCCTTGGTTCACTTTAAATCCAATCATATGCAGCCATAACCAACCCAGCACCGCCCCACCTAATAAACAATTTATATTAGCCAGACTACCTCTCAACAAGGACACGCCCTATTCATGTTCCAATCCCATTTTTCCTTAGTTTTCGGCTTTTTCAGATTTGGCTCGCAGGGAGGTGCACGAGGCCCGCTAAGGGTGCATTATATAATGCCTCGCTTTTTTTTTATGGTTTATACTTATACTAGTACTTATTGATCAGGTATAATGTCTAGAGCATTACCCTGAAACTACTCCCCTTCTCCTCCCTTCCCCCCCCACCTACCTTCTCTCTCCCCGAAACTGTTTACATGCAAGGCTGTCATCTACATGAAAATATCCCAGCTTAGAATTAAGCTTCACTCGTGACAAAAGTGCAGAACTTCTTCTGGTATAAAGAGCTCTAACCCTTATAAAAATCCCCAAACTCCCTCCTCCTCCCTTCCACCCCACCTCACCGTTTCTTTCTTTACATACTTAGTTATCTACCTCCACCTCCTAGTAACTCTCTCTCCCTCTGCCCACGCAAAATACAAACAATTCCACAACTGCAATACATCCTCCTTCTTTCCCAACCTCCTCACCGCCTTCTCCTTCTTCTTTCCTCCCGGCCCAGGCCCCTTCTCCTCCCCGTCTTCCTGCCCATCCTCCATCACCCCACCCCCAACTCCCACTCCAGGGGCCGCCGCCCCCGCACCCATTCCCGCCAATGCCCTCCCCTCCTCCACCAACCTCCTACACACCGCCACCCCCTCCCCGCTCAAAAAGTCCACCGCGACTTTCACCGCCCCTCTTACATTCCTAACCTGGTGCGGGCACCCCGCCGGGACAAACACCGCGTCTCCCGGGCGCTGGTAGATCCTATAAGATTTGACTTCATAAGGTTTCCGCGCTAGATGGGCCAGGTCTGTTTCCGAGAGGTAGAACAGTTGTCTGTGGATAGGGTCGTCGATTACACCCCCCCATTCCCCCCTATTGCTGATTTTTGACTTGAGGTATCCGCGGAGAGAGGTGGCGGAGTCGGGAGGAAATATATCCCAAATAGCTGCGCTGTCGGTAGGGATTGTTTTTGTTAGATTTGGGTTTGTGCTTGTGAGGGTGGCTGGGATGGTAGATGCATAAACAAGGATGTTCACTGCGTCTGTAATGTCTAAATGTAAATTCGTCGTTCCCTTAGTTTCCACCTCCACTTCTCCAACCATCTCCCCATCTTCATCCTCCCTAGTCAGAAAATCCACCGCCGGATACGCATTATACATCTTTGGGCCTAAATCTGGTCTATTCCATCCCTTCGGAAACTTCGACGTAAGATTCAACCCCCCCTCCCTGCACGCATACCCCCACGCCGCCTGAGGCAGGGCATTCTCAAAGTCCTGGAATAACTCCGGGAATACCTGCGCAAAATCATCGGCGGGTGGCCAGTCCTTGAGCTTCCAACTTCCAGGGACGAGCCTTTTACTTTTGATTAGCAGCTGGGAGGAGTCGAAGTTTGCGAAGAAATCCCGGACAGAGCCCTCAATGGTGGAGGACTCGGGGTTGGAGGAGCCGCAGTTGTTGAGGAGACAGGGCTCGTGGCCGTGGTGGGTGAGGAAGTAGGCGGGGGACCAGGGGAGGGTGAATCGTGAGCGGAGGCCGGTGACGACGAGCGGGATGCCACGGGAGTGGTGCCAGTGCGAGGAAAAGTGCTGTTGTGTGAGGTTTTCATGGTGGATTTTGGGCACCGGGAGAAAGCTGAGGGTATCGTCCACAGCCGGTGCAGGCTCAGCGGAGATTGGGGTTGGATGAGGAGGGGGCAGGTTTGCGGAGATGGCTTCTGGAGTGGTGTATGCGTCGACACGGCTGAGTAGTGAATCGATTTCCCCTGGCGCTGCGCGGGTGGTGAAGACCATGGTGTCTCGGGAATGGTATCTCCGTTTGGAACAAGTTACGATTAGAGGGACCCCACGAGGGGGTTCTTTGGGAGGAGGGAGATGCGACTCCCATTCTTCATAGCAGCCGAGACAGTATTCCCTGCCGCAGCAGCCGCAGAGGTAGCTGCCGAGGAAGATTGTGGTTGCGCAGAGGTCGCAGAGGGAGCGGGTCTCGGAGGAGAGTTGGATACGGATGAGGAAGCGGGCCTGCTGGGTCCATTGCACGTCGGTGGTGGAGGGGTTGTAGAGGTTGAGGTGGACGTCTTCGTGGGTTTTCTCCCGGGAAAGCTGGGCTTTGAAGAAGGGGGCGATGAGGGTTAGGGTGCGTTTGGCTCGGGTAAGGAGCGTGGAAGGGGAGGTGTCGTGGATGACTTTGTTGGGGACTTTGAGGGGGACGGAGGAGCTGGTGGTGAGTGTGTTGGATAGCGAGGAGTCGGCGCCGGCGATTCTGCGGGTGTTTCGCTTGGGGCGGGTAGCAAGTTCGGGGAGTTTGATTTCGGTAGGTTGGGAGGGAAGATCAAAGTCCGGAGCGGAGAAGGGAATGTAGTCGTCTGGCTGATTTCCAAGGAAGGTCCAGCCAGAGGTCAAGTCTACTCTGTTTGTAGATGGTGGTTCTCGGGGGGCGGCTTGTTTCCCATTGCTCCGTCTTGATCCGCTCTTTTTGCTTGCGGCGCGCCCCAGTTTCACATGCATTCGCCCTTCATTGGCGCCGTCTAGATTCAGTGCTCTCTCGTCCTTTTCTTTTTCCTCCTCGGCCTCCTGCTTCACCTCCTCGTCCACGGCTTTTGCCTCGTCCTTTGATACATCCTGCAACACCTTGAACGCGCGTATTCCCACAAACCTACACCCACCAAGAATCGACTGCTTCTCGATGCAACTCACACACTTCTCGAAGCCAGCTGGCGGCTCTCTGTATGCCTGGCAGGCCTTGGGCTGGCGCTCGTAGGCACCATCTGGAGAAGGGGGTCTCGCAATGTAGCTTGGTGAGGAGCCGGGGATTGGGGTGTGTGGCGGTAGTGGGGTGCAAGGAGCGGCTGCGCGGGTGCGCTTTATGCTGGGGGAGGAGGAGGTGGATGAAGTGGTCACAGTGGCCTCGCTAGGTCCGGGGGATTTTCGTTTGCGAGGCATTGGGTTGGATGGTTGGTTGTGGGGCGGAAGAGGGTAGGTACCGGTAATACGTGAGGAGATGTGATGCAAGAGCAGAGGCGCATATGCACGTATGCACGTATGCACGTATGCACACTCACGCATGCACTAATGCACTCATCACATATGCACGTATGCATGAAATATTCGCAGTTTCAGAGATAACTGGCAGGAAATATGGATATAATATGGATATAGCATGTTTGGACCCAGATGTTTAACGCAACTTGCAATATGCTGTGCCCTGCTGTAGCCGTCAGCCAAATCTCCCATCCTCCATCTCTAATTGATTTGTTTCCCACAGCCGTGATGCCCCCTCCTGTTGGCCGAGTCAGATGTCCCAATCACATATTACGGCACCTCATCTTACCTGTGACGCGACTACACTCCATTCGGTCTCACTTTCGCAATAACGCACCCCTCCGCAAATCCCAGCAAAAGTGGCCCGGAATATACTTGGGCGCCTAGAGAGCTGTCTACAGGGGCCCAAACAGTATCAGCAAATTATTGTCCTGAGGCAGCTATCGTACCTACGTGACCTGATGATGATGAGATGAGGTCGTATCTGCCCCAATCATGCGGCCCCTGCTAAACACCACGCAGGCATGCGCTTATATGAGCAACGTCCGGTGTAAGAGATGCCACAGGGATCCGGCATGGGGCGCACCTGAAAACCACATTGCGGAATAATATGAATCAAAAGCTTCTCCAGATACATTTGGCCGCCTCATTTGGTGTTTCGCAAGCCCTGAAGGGATATGCAAGGTGCCTTTGGCGAAGGCGCGAAGGCTCAAAATCAAACTTCTTGACTCTCCCCTCTGCTGCTGCTCGACCCCCACGGAGCACATGTTCAGCGGCAGAAAAAGCAAACACACACAAGGTGTTGTCGGCATTCTATTAATGTCCCTACCAATTCCTTTAATAAGTGTCGTCATATAGCCAGCAACAATCTTTTTGATAGCTGTTAATATTTGTCCTGGGCACCGGTTCAACGCTCTGGAGAAGCCGAGGATCGGATCCCTCGCGACGGGCCTTTTTCGTTCTTCCACAACAGCGGTGCTGCATACTTATACTTGAAGTGGCGCAGATATAGATTAATATGATAAGGCCTGAATGGCACCGTGCTTGTTGAAAGCACCTGAGAGGAATATAGTGAATTTCTTTTAACATTCTGATACCCCGTCAGCCGTTGCCCGGAGCGGGATTAGGATTTGTGGAACCGAAACATTGCGGAGTAGTATTTGAATACACGAAACAAACCAGAAATGGCTCCCTCAATGGGTATATTCTCCCGTCGAAAGAATCATGAAGGTAAAGCACTGCGGTATCTCCTCTCAGTTACTCCTTCGAACGACTCTCCCGCATCCTCAAACCGATCCATCTCAGAGGTAGACAGTTCAGACTCTATACTCAATTCACGCTTCATCACAGCCCACCACTACGTTGCTCCGAAATCCTTCGTCGAAGGCAATTATGGAGGAGGAGAAGGAGAAGGAGGAGGAGCTTTTGGCCTTGTACATGCGCCGGCATTGTCCCGGCCTAGGAATACTGCTACCACTCCAACACCAGAACAATCTTTCAGCTGGATGGCAATGAACCCTGGGAAACCTTGTTATAGTCCTAGGCTAAAGTCGCCAAAGCCGGAGGCATCATCCTCGAAGGGCAAGAAGGTCAATAGGTCAAAATCAGAATCTACATATAAACTATTCAAAGGGCTCAAGGGGGATAACGTGCAGTCTAGGAAGAGTGCAGTTCCGGTATTGGCGACTGTTCATAGCCAATCTCAACTTAATAATTTCGAGTCACCGCCTATGCCCCCTAGGAAGAATCTGACACCAACGAGACCTCCCGGAACACCACCAAACTGGGCACAGGATATCCCCGTTTCACTATCCCCGGGGGTGGGCGTATTACCAAATGACCTTCCCGAGCCTCTAAGGCAATTTTCCTCCAATTCATCCCCAGCGGGTTCTCCAAAGTCAGCGTCGTTCTCCCACTCACCATATTTAGAGGGCCTAGGAAGTAACTCGACTTCCAAGCTACAGTTGACTCCACCCATATCCCAGGAAAGCAGTATGAGAACTCAGAACTTAGAAAATATAGCACCATTTGGCATACTGAACCAAAATTTTGGGGATCTTCCTATAAGTATGCATGGAAATGGGCCCCCTTCGGTCGCACCAATTAATGTTAGGAAGAATAAGACTGAGAGTGACCTGATAATGGAGATTACTTCTCTAAAGAAGGTATATAGAGCCCCAATATTGCCCTCATGTGTTTTGGCTAACAACTTGGAACTAGTCTCTAATCATGCAAAACGAAATAATACGCAAACTAGACCCCAATTTCCAGCCTGATAGTTCAATACAAAACACAGACCTCCAGCGCATGAACCAAGCCCTCATACACCGTGTCCGTGACCTCGAGCAAAGTAATAACGAGCGAGAAGAGAGCCTGTCCCGACAGGTATCCAAATTCCAAGCTCTACAGCAAAGCCACCATGCCCTCGTCGAGACTGCGCGAATCGGTTATGATGCTGAGATAGCGAGCTTAAAAGAGAGCATGCAATCCATGGATAATGCCAAGGGTATGAGCATACCTGACACCGAGGAACTAACACGTCTTCGGAAGCGAGAGAAGGAGCTGGTGATGGTCGTGAAGGAGAGAGGTGAGGAGTTGGATGTTGCAAGCAAGGATATGAATGAGCTACGGGAAAAGCTGGGACTAGTTGAGAAACTTGTTGCTCGGAAAGATGGAGAGTTGGAGGTTGCTGAACGGAGAGTTAAGAGGATGAGTGAGCAGTCTCCGATAATTGGGAGATCGGAGTTGAGGAGTAGCGAGGAGGAGGATGTGGAGATGGCAAAGAGGTTGGATGAGGAAATTAGGCTCAGGGAAGCTGTGGAACGGGAGCTGGACGAGGCGGTAGTCAAGTATAAATCTGATCTTGAGGAGGCGTTGGCGGCGGAGAGGGAGAAAGCGCGGGAGGAGCGGCAGAGGGCTCTCGACAAGGAGAAAAGTAAACGGGAACAGTATAGAGTCCAAATATGGAAAGAGCTTGAGGAAATTCTCCAGAAGGAAGAGGAGAAACGAGATAAAGCCGTTGCCTTTGCTCAAGAAGAATTAAAATTACGCGCTGAGCAAGAGGAGAAACGAAGAGCTGAGCTGGCGGCAGGATTCAATGCCAAATTCACTGAACTGGAGCATGCCAGAAAGGCCGACTTGGATAATTTTAAAGCTCGGATGGGGATTAAGAAGGAAACTGAGCAGGCTTTGACTAGGCAGAACCATGAATTGCAACCTCGTAATGCAGAGTTACAGGGTTTGTTAGATAGGGATAAAGATGCAATTGAGTCTCTGAAGGACAGCAGTGAGTGTATCATGCGCATCGCAGAAGGCAGCGACAATTGTCTAGGAGAGGAAAAGAAACGAAACAAGGATCTCGGAGAGTCTGCAAGACTCATGGCGAGTCTGTCAATTTACCCGCAGTTGATGAATACACCCAGTATCGGCTCGCAGTTTGCCGAGGAAGTGACACAACTGAAGCAGCTATTGTCGGATAGAGATGCTAAGGTTGAGGTGTTGACTGCGGAACTTGATGTATGGAAAGCGGAGCTGAAAACGGTGGATGAGGCGTGGAAGAAGTTGGATGCGGAAGCGAAAGTATTTCAGGAGGTATTAGGGGGAAAGGAGAAGAGAATTGGGGAGTTGGAGGGGGAGAATAAGAGGTTAGGGGGGACGTTGGAGATGTATAGAAAGGAGTTTGGTAAGTTGACGAAGGGAGCGTCGGTGGAGTTAGAGAGGGCTGCAAGGGTTAGGGAGGCGGGCTTAGAGGATCATGGAGAGGACGGGCTTTTTATCATCAAGGCGGAGGTGTTGAGGGATCTTGCAGCCCATCCTGTACCCGAGGATACTAATAATAAAGAGGATGCTAGCCCACTGAATTTACTAGAGCAGCTCTCGCAATCTCAATCTGCTCTAGCTGAAGCGAATAACGAAATTTGCCTCTATAAGCTTGACGGCAAAGGATACCGCAAAGATGTCCGCCGGAGGGACGCACAAATTGCCCACCTCAACAAGAAAATCACAGAACTAGAGTCTACCCTCCACCAAAAGTCCCTAGAAATCGCGGCTGTCCAAGACGAGTTGAATCTCGAGCGGCGTCTCCCGAAGCTTCAATTCTCAAAGCTAGAAGATGAAAACGTCCACCTCCTCGCAGGAAAGATTAGCTCTGTGAAAGACGAGAATCTTCAGTTGAAGCAGCGGGTGAGGATGCAAGAAGATAAGTTGACACAAGGGCAGGAAGAGAGGGAAGCGCTGAGAAAGATGTTGCAGCAGTATACTGAGCAGCAGGGGCTGGTGATTGCGGATTTAGAGGTTAAGGTGGAGAGGCTGAAGGGGGAGAAGAAGCAAGTTGAACACAGGGCTAGAAAGGCAATGGTGGCATTACCACTGCCTATACTTCCCGAGGGAGAGGGCTCCGCGGAGAGTGAGATGAAGGCTGTGACGCCCCCTTTGGAGGGGCCCGGGTCATCATCTTCTGTGACTGCGGCAAAACCGAAAAGGAGGAATTCACACTCGAGGACGTTTTCTGGGGGAAGGGCGCATTCAAGGACGAGTAGTATGGATAGAGTACATGCGCTTTCACCGATTATTACCAATATCCCCCCTCCTCAGTTTCCGTCACCGACTACCCCGCTCCCACCGGTCCCGCCGAAGTCGCCCATGTTCTTGCCCCAGAGGATCTCAAACACGACTCATCCCCGTCCAGGGACGGCGTCAAGTGATGAGGGTTTCTTTCCGTTCGGGATAACGCCACCGCTTGGCCTTGGTGTTGGTGTTGGTGCAGTTACGCAAGGGAGTCCAGGACTATCGGCACAGCCGAGGAGAAAAAAGGTTCCTGAGAAAGCTGATAGTGCTGGTCCGGAGGGAAATATTTTGAGCACACCGAGGGCGCACAGGGTTGTAGCAGTAAGGGAGTCACCTCAGGGTTTGATTAGGGGAGGTGGAACCCTGAAGAGGGGGAGTACCGAAGAGAAGGAGTTACCGAAGTTGCCAGAGGAGGCGGGCGAGGTGCGTGGGGAGACCGGGAGAGTAATGTCTCCACTTGGTATTGGCGCGGAGGTGGTAGGGAGAGCGAATAAGAGGGTGCCGTTGAGTGCGGTGGTGATGCCAAGGGAGAAGAGGAAGATTAGGGAGATGTATGCGAATGCGGGTGCGGGTGGAGGGGTGAGTGTTTGTGAGAAAGCAGGGGAAGGGGATAAGGAGGGGTGTGAGGTGGTGTTTTGGTGATTGCGGAGATGTAATCTTATATTGGTATTTTATTTTATTTTATTTTATTTATTTTTCTTTTCCTCGTTAAGTTTTTTTTTTTGGCCCCCTTTCAGGTTTGTTTGTGGTTTGGATAGATTGCTTTAAATTCCTGGTTTCATGAAGTTTGTTCTCGGTTTCTGGTTCATTCACTGGTTAGGCTAGGTTACCCTGAAGAGTTTTCTGGATTTCTCTACATAGCAAATTGTTTTGGGTTTGGTTTTCTAGTATATGTGATTGACCGACTTGAACATAGAGACTTGACCTAAGGATAAAATTTTTGGGAGAAGTGGACTGAGACGAAGATATACCTCTAATGCCTCATCACTAGAGGGACTTAGTATACAGAAGAAGCATCTATAAACATCGGTGCTTGCATTCGGTTTATTTTCTACCAGAAATAAGGAATGTGAACCAGGCTTCGTTACATCTTACAGCCCCTTTTTCTCCCACAGCAAGAGTACAGATTCCCAATATTTCACATTTCCTCTTCCTTACAGCGAGAGATTCTCCTATATCCTTCACACTTCTTCCCCTCCCTAAATTTGCCATTTCGCTTGAATACCATGTACATAGCACGCGCGGGCGGTAAATTAACTTGCTTGACCGTTGAATCCCCCTGGGCTTCTGGGTGGCTCGTCATATTGCCCTGAAGGGCAATGCACACACGAGTACTACTGAGTTTGGTGAAAAAAAAAAAAAAAAAAGCTGAAAATTTGAACCAGACTTGGTTTGTGTTGAAATATCCGATTAACTTGGGGTCCCTGGAGGCTAAAAAGGGTAACTGAATGCTTGGCCCACAGGAGATTTGGATATCTCCCTCCGTTATTCACCTCCTCCACCTCAACCTCCACAACCTCCCCCTGGGCTGAGCTACAGTCGGGTTTACATATTGAATCCCACCTTCCATTTAGTCTGCTTATCCACAAAGATGTAAGTATTATCTTCACCCTACACGCTTTCTTCCTCATCCTTCGTCAAGCAAACTATAGCCGAAGCTCACATATATCTTCACTTACGATTTAGCCTTTTGCCTCCAATACAGGACTGTCTCAAAGAAAAACCAATCTTCAAGTTTGAACCCTCAGTGCATGTATTTGGTATCACTGAGGATGCCACGCTCGGAGATCACAAGTATACTGCATCCTGATTTGGACGGTTTGGATGTTCTGCCCCATTCTCGATACAACCTCCTCTCCCTTCCAAATGAGCTGTTACTTGAGATAGCAGAACACCTCTTCATCCCATTCATCTATGATGATCGCTTCCCCACAGTCACAACTTTTCGTGATGCTAGTGCTTTCCTGCTTGTCAATCACCGACTTAATCAACTTCTCACACCATACTTCCTTCGAAGAGCTATATCGTCGTTTTATTGGGGCCTTCCATGCTGTTCCCGGACTATTCTTCACTGGGCTGCCGCACATAATGGAAGCGTCAATCTCTTGCGAAAAATATTTCTTTATGATGACTCAAAGTTGATCAATCAGGTTGATTGCCATGGAGTGTCGCCCCTCTTTGCAGCTGTGTTGCATAATAACATTACAATGACAGAGTTTCTTTTGAAGGAAGGTGCTGATGTAGAATTGAGAACTGTGTCAAGTCCTCTGCTTTGTGCTGTAGCCTGTGGATACCATGACATTGTTGGGCTACTTCTCGATGCTGGTGCCGACACTGAGTCAAAGATCTATTCCCATTGTACATCATTGCATATTATATCAATGATTGGAGATGCCAAGGAAGCTAGTATAATCAAAAAGGCTTTGGTTCAAGCCGGAGCCAATACAGCTGCGCTGCAAGCTTTTGGATATACTCCAACCCAAATCGAAGATAAGTTGAGGGAGGCAAGGGCCTATGGAACCTATAAGGAGGGCCTAGAATGGAGAACAGCACCGTATGGCTTTCAGTCTGGCCAAGTTCTACCATGGCTTGTCCCTCTTTTCTTTTTCAGACATCAGCTCTCAATGCTAAAAGCAAATCTGCATGAGTTTTGCCCTCGTGGGCAACAGGACAGCAAACGACGATACCCAAAATTTCCTTTCACATATCGACAATAGAGGGCAGAGAAATTGAGGAGGGATCAAGAATTAGTGGGTTGGATGAGCACGGGGCGTGAGAGATACGAAGCTAGATGTGTTAGGGTATACTTGCACAAGGTGGAGATGAAAGCATGTATTGTTTTACATTTGCTGGAGTAAATCACAACATCGATTTGGAACACCGCATGAGTTTAATAAATACCTAAGTACATATATAGAGTAGATTACCTAGTGAACAGAGCAGGAAAGCCGGGAAGCTGCCTCATAACGATCCCCATCCCACACGGCAAAAACCGCGCCTTCAGCCTCGGGGTACGCCAAGCAACCCCCCATGCGCCATATCATTAAATTACTACGCAGATACGGTAGAGTAGGTAGTGAGTGCAAAGATATATGTACAGAACTACCTAATGACGTACAAGAAAACTCCAATAACATGCACCAAATGATGTACAAAGCTTAAGCCCCCTTCCCCCCAAGATGAAAATTTTGAATTGCGTAGGGGGACTTAACAAGAAAAATTGAGGGGAAAAAAAAAAAAAAAAACATGCGGGTGAAAACTGGTAGGTAGGGCAGCGGGGTTCAGGGTAATGTCCTGGTGAGAAGGGTGTGATTTTATATCAGTGTTTTTTTTTTTGTAATCACTAGAGACACCAAGATATAGTATGGATGGTGTGCTTGTATTTAATTTATTTGGTAGATGAGATACTTAAAAGAAGGCTCTTATTGAAGTTATGCTGACGGTGTTGGCATTATTATAGAGGATGAGCTTTCAAGACACTTCTACGAGAAATATTTTTTTGTGAATTTCTATGGAATGTCTATGTTTGTACAATAATATTGCAATTACAGAGTTACTACTCCTCACGAAAGAATTAGAAAAAACCCACAAAAACCCACTCAAAATATTATTAGAATTACAGACACACATAAAAAAAAAAGGAGAGCAAAATATATAACCTAATAAATAGATGCTAAGTTTTAATTTGAGTATATCTCAATCCTTTTGTGCTAGTTATACAATTCCACAGTAGATATATATATGTTCTGTGCCGGTCGCGGGCAATTAATATAATTCCTCAATTTGTTAACTGTGAATTGCACAAAACATTCTGCTATACTCCAAAAACACCCTGTGTTAAGTTCATTTTTGACCACCCCTTCCACGTCACAGGGAGACGGCAGACATTGAACAAGGGGGAGAATTCCGGAAAAATTACCCCAAGCCCTTCCAATGATGAGGTACATGCTTGTGTAGTTAACAACTCATCACCTTCTTCTCTGATGATGAATAGAATGGAGAGGTTTATTGCTACGGTAGAAATCTGCAATCTTTCCTATGCAATAGGTATTTGAAAATTAGTTTCTTATCTACGGGTTCTTATCTATGGGGTTTTTAATATATGGGGCCTTATGGTTCAGGCTATATAGACCTTCTTGTACTGAATATCGATGTGCTATGTGGAACTCCGTCTAATCGACTGGGAAATACATGAATCTATTGCAGTCGCTGGGATAGCTCCCTAGGTATCCGTTATCAATTCTTTTTTCTGGGGGGGGGTAAGTAAACAAGTAAACCTTTATCAATACAAGCGCATTATACCGCGGGCGGCATACCCACTGTGCCGCTCACGGACAATTTAAATAATTACTCAATTTGGTAAATCTCAATCGTACAAAACATTCTGCGACATTGAAAAAACACCCTAAGAAGTTATTTTGACCGCCCTATCCACATCATATACCCTTCCTGTTGTTTAGTGGGAGACGGCAGACATTAAACAAGGGAGGATTCCGGAAAAACTACCTCAAGCCCTTCAGATGGTGAAGTACATGCTGGTGACGTTAACATCAATGGGTATTTGGAAATTAGTTTCTTATCCGCGGGATTCAGGTAAGGTACAAAGCGGTACTTTCTTAATCGCGGGTCCCTTTTATATGTAGATTGCTAAGGTACTCCAATTTCTTGATTTTAAACCAAAACGAAGCAGATTCTACCTAGAGTTATACAACAGGTAGATGCTATTTTACAGCGTTGCCGGAGATCAAATGGCACAATGCTACAACATCATATTTTTGCAGTTGTGATATTGCCAAACCCGATAACCTTTACCCAACTACTGACCTTAGTTACAGGCTTAGAGAATGATATTTTAGATACTCTAACCGCTCGGTAAACCACCAGGCATCTATAACTACCGGTGTTGGGAAAACTTCTACTCAAATTGTTGTCGCCGATACTTTAAGAATAGTCTGAAATGCTTAATTTATTGCCATACGAAAGTATTAACAGATCATGACTGAACCAAGTTCCCCGAGCTCAATGCATGCATAGCTCATGAGTGCCTTAAGCCATGTGAATAGAAATTATCGCTACATATTAAACTTCTTGTGCATACCTAGAATGCAATGCAATTTCAATGTAATGGGCTGGGGAAGAAAAAAAACTTATACTAATTTGAGGAAGAATTCTTCCAATTAACCTTCTATAATACGTACGCCCCATCCTCATAGTCATCACACGAGAAGAAAGCCAATATATGCATCCCTTAAACTTGCTTCCGAATCCGCCTTAATTAAACGCGGTCCATACAGCCGCCTTTAACCTATCCACCGCTTCTCCACCTAACCACAACCCCCTCCCCTCCCCCAGTCTCTCAACAAACGCAAACACCAACCTCACGTTCCTCAATCTGTCTTTACTCCACCCTACCTCCATCGCTTTCTCCAATACCAATTTAACATCCACAACTGTACTCTCCAACGCAATCTGCGTTATGGCGCCTGCATCTGGTGGTAACAGTAATGCCCGCTCACTCCTATCTAGGCTCGAGAAACATCCAAGCCCCATTAGCCATTCTAGTGTAGCATTTGCTGTTGTGGAAGTGATGGAAGTTGTGCTATTGGTTGCTTCGCTCGCCTCTTCCAGTGCTTGGAGAGTGGCTTGGAATACTGTTGAGGTAGACGCGTATGCGGACCTCTTGTGGACATAGATAGTCTGAGATTTTTCAAACGCAGAGACATGGTCGGGGTTGTTGGCAAAATCAAGGACGATGGTCCAGTGTTGTGGGCTTGCGGTTGAAACGGTTTTGATGAGATTGAGTTCAGGGAGGAGGCAGGGAGCTGTTTTTGTGAGTGTCTGTCCAGACTTCATGGTAATTGAGATCGGGATATTGGTTGGCCTATGGGTTTCTACATCCCGAGGAACGAGACACCGAGCCTCTGCTGCAAGTACCCAAAAGTGCCGGAAGGCCTGCAGATGTGATTTATTGTCGAGAACATTATTAGGAAACAGGGGATAAAATGCACAGAGTAACGATGCCACAGCAATATTTGAGGTACCGAAAGTGTAGCTACCGCCGCTGAGGAACAGAACACCGATGGCCAGATGTGCAGCGAGGTGACTGCCGTATGGAATATCAGGCTCCGTACGTCCATGCAACTTCCGAAGGCGCCTGAAGACCGTGAGATCTCCACTGCCTGCCATGACAGTTGACGTTGAGAGGGCAAGAAGATCCTGGCAGTTGCGCACTGTAGCCTTTGTAAGTCGCATATCATGGTTAAGTGCTGTAAATTCCAAGTCAGCTACCCTCATCAAAATTAGAAAGAATAGCCCTCATGACATACCTGGGATGCTACAGAGCCGTATGAACTGATCCAAATAGTGCAATAATAAATCCTTCACTGTCGAATCGCCCGATCCAGCAAATCTCAACGCGATACTGAAGCACAGGCCGCCAATAACATTGAGAAATGGAAGGTCTTCACTATCCAGAGTCTTGATTTCTGTCAACTTGTACCTGCTCCTCATAAATGGCCTGAGGCTCCTCTCAATCCACCCAAAGCTGCCTTCGACCTTATCCCACATGATGAGATGTTTTGTCACTGTCCTCAGAAGGAATATATCAGGTCGAACGTAGTCACACAAGTGAGGGGTGTCTGGCACATCGACCTTTTTCGCCAGTGACTCGTCGTTTGATTTCATGTACATAAGGGCAAGAGCAACAGTAGCTCCAGCTGTGGCTTTGTCCAGTTCATGCACATACTGCACTTTCTTGCTTCCCACCGCAATCTTAAGTAAGCGTTCAAGCAAGTGCATGTCATGAAGGCCTTTGAGATCACGTCCATGTCCAAGGTTGATATACCCAAGTGCAAATCCAGCGGCGAGCCTATACCCTTCATCACGAAGGCTATCTGTGGGCACGCATGAGTCATTCCGGGTATCAATATACTCAATCTCAGAAAGCATAACCTCGCTCATCCGCCTGTGCTGGGTATTGCAGTATAACAGGCCAACACCCATGACACCTGCTGTTTGAGTGAGCGAGGAAAGATTGAGCTCTGCTGACCCAATTGGTAACAATCGCATGACATGAATTGAGAGCAGCCTGGTGATTGTTGTGTCCATCGTGCCCATATATGACGCAGATAATCCCAAAAGCAGACCTATAGAAGTCATGGTATGCTTGGGGGTTAGATAATTGAAGGCATGCCACTTTGCGATAGACTTTAAATGCCCATTCAAACCCAATGCCAACAAGAACCCTGCGTGGCGATTGCTAAGCTCGGGCGGCTTGTTAAAAACAATCCATGAAGTATCAATCTCTTTCGCCTCCTTAGATATACTTAAGCCTGATGCCACACCTGCGTGGAAGAAAGCCCAGCACACTTTCTCTTCCGTGAACGCGGTCTTATCCGCAGAGACGGTTGTATTTGTTGGTTTCATCAAGCAGCTCAAGTTGAAGCCCGCTATCGGGAACTTTTCTGTCAATAAGGGAATCCTTGAGCTGAAGAATAATAGCCCGCGCCCAGGTGGAACTGCAAGCGTCCTGAGAGCAACATGCTGAGCAAGCTCTTTCTGAGCATCCAAGGTCTCATGCTCCGACCAGCCGGGGTCTGGCACGCATCTTGCAACTGCAGGCTTATTGGACTGTAGGAGTTTGGTAGCCTCTTGGACCCTCCTGTCTTCACGGAATATCAATCTAGTGATTGCATGGCGATCAAACTCTGCTGAGCCATCATACGATCCAATGGCCTCGGTGTCAAAAGTGGTGTTACATATCGTATGAACATCCCTAGTCGCTTCATGGGACGGAGCCTGTCAATATGTCAGCGCACCCTCCACGGAGTTTTAATAAGAGGAAGGCTTACAGTTTGCCATTTAGAGAATTCTTTTCGCATCTTACCAGGTGCTAGTAGCATCTTTATATCAGTGCGTGATACCAAATCTAACGCATGAGATCCCCAGGTTGTCGGAGGCTGCTCCTGACATCTTGCAACCGCCTCTCGCAATGGCAGAGCAACCCCTTCTGGTAGCCTCTCGAGACTTGCTGCGGTCATTTTCTTCTTTACCATTAATGCAACTACATCGTTATGCGATTTACCTGGTGTTGTCAGAGTTGCATAAAGCTCGGTTATTGTCTTAACTCGCGGGGTGAGCTTTGCGTAGATAGGCTTTGTGAGGTTGATTGATGGAGCTCCATTGGAGTTTCCAAAGTGAGGTGGTGGTGTATAGGAGTTTCGATGTCTGGAGCCGGCGATGGGGGAAGAAGAAGTTGGGGTGACGATATCTTGTAAGGAGAGGAATGCCGAGGTGCATTTACCCTGCAAGGTGCTTATTAACCACTCATAGATCGATGGAGGAGGATATGGTTCTGAAGAGACAGCATTTGGTGAAATTTTAGCTTGTAAATTGTCAGTTGTGTGTTTCGAAATTAGGATCATATGGATCTTCCTTACACTCATCAAAGGCCCAATCCTCTACTTCTACATCCTCTACGCTGTATGCGTCAATCCAACTTCGCCATCCCAACCATCTTGCCAGCTGTGCCAACAGGGGTGTCATTCGGCGGACTGGCATTTCCATCGTAATATCCATCTTTAGTTCCTCCCTGACCAGATGTAAAGTAATAAGTACAAGTGTCAATCCAATCTTTTTCAGCTCAGGGTCCTTATTACCGGATGGCAAATGCTCATGTAGTTTTTTGCCAGTTTTAGAAGCAATGAACTTCCTTGCTTGTGCAATGGAATCTGTAATAAGGGTATTCTTCTTTCTCACACCTCCAGCATCACCGAAGATTTTGGACTTGCCTGGGGATGGCGAAGATGATAACGGTGGCTGCTGGGACTTCCTCAGCTCATTCTCTTCTTGTTCCTCTACCATCCACCCCCAGGCTGGACTCCGAAGGTACTCAGGTCCAGGTCCCCATTCCCCTTCATCATTTAGCATCTCTTCCCATTCCAAACTAGCTACCATACTCGCACTGCGGGAGAATGTTCGTCCCTTCTTAGGCTTTTCGCGGGGCTTCTCAGGAACGTAGGGAACACCCAAACTGAGGACCGTAATTACAAAGGCTCTCCATTCATCAAGGCTCTGGGGTGTTTCTTCACCCACGGATGCTGTAGACTCTCTCCGTCTTGAGAACTTATCCTCTTCGACGCCCAGGCCGGATCTTGATATTTCCATCCAAGCAACACCGACGGCCTCTCCGGAGCGGATGCCCAACATCGCAGCCGTGACAATTTTCACTGCCTCAAGCGTCAGTTTCACCACCGCTTCCCTAGGGGCTAATTGGATCCCAATTCGATGTCCAATCTTGTTCTCATCCACCACACTCACTTTTCCCCCTTCTTCAGCATAATCAAGAGCGAGGTATTTTTCCGGACTTGTACTAAGAGTACGGGTAAACCCTCCTTTCTTTTTTTTTAGAGAGCCACCTACAAGATTTGGACTCCACCGAGCAAGTGTCGTGGGTAACACCAATGGTATGGCTGGGGACCATGGTGAATATATGATCAATTCGCCAGTTGTTTTTAAAATTAGAATCCTAGACACACCACCATCAGATATTTTCACTGCATCTGCCACATTTTGGTGGTGGAAAACATCTGATGTTAAAGGAGTGTACATTCTCGCATCTGCTTTCCCGGAACTCATACGTTTTGAAAAAGAGGCCGCAGAGGTGAAGGCGTGTGGAGAGGTAACCACAGTGTGTGCTCGCATGGCAAAGGTCAGTTGAAGGAGAGAGTCGTCATTTTTGTTTAATATACATAATACGACTTTCTGGTCACTGTGTCCAAATGCATTCGATTCCCTAGCAAGTACCGTGGACGGTGCAAGCAGAGTGAAAACTTTAGGCATGTTTGCGACCTGATTCCCAGGCACACCAACGCCTCCACCCGTAGTTCCCGTATCGATAGTCTTAGGATTGATTTGATAGGCGAAACTCTCGAGTTTAGTAAACAGAAGCTCGTTTCTGAGCCTGTTACCATCATTCAAACCCATATTGCCAAAGCCTAAGCCTAATCCTGCCATATTCAAATCATTCAACAAATCATCAACAGGAGGCTCTTCATTCACTGACGACCTGTCATTTTGTTGAAAGGAGGATCCTGCAGAGGCCATGTCGCTAAATGCAAGCCTGTCCACATTCTGCGATAAATCTGATCTTGCCACTAGGGAAGACACGCGCCGGCTCGTCCTCCTTGTTGGTTTATCCTCAAATTCTGCTGCTAGATCTTCCGAGGCCTGTGAGGAGGAAGCCAAAGATGCTGCCAGAGGAATTGCCCCAGGCCCAGCTCCTGCGATTGGAGTGGTAGCCCCTGTTGTAGGCCCGAATGATGACCTTCGCCTTGCAGTTGCAGTTCCGGATGAAGATCTCCTGTGAGTACTGCTCGGTGTCTCCTGGGGTATGTACCGAACAAACCATATTGTGAGCTCTGCTTTTTTTACGTTCCGGGTAACTGAAAATATGACATCAGAAGACAGAAAATTTCTTGAGCCTGTGGGATCAAGGGTATGCGGTGACAAGTTAAGCTCCGAATTAGGAGAGATAAATATGAGCTCCTCATTTGGATCTATGACAGAACCGTTACTAGTGATAGCCATGCCTAAATCTGCCAGTGGGTCTGTTAAGGAATACAAGCGGGGGAAATCCGGCCGGGCAGAGGGTAAGAAATTGAGAACAGAGGCTGACCCAAAGCTTGACCCTTGGGAGAAGGTATCATTTGGTGATGAGCCTAGAGTCGAGGACTTTATCTGTAACATGAGACCCCGAGGGGACGGCATGGCATGTTGAATCTCAAAGGGGATATGAATAACATATGATTTTCCTGAAAGAAAATATACATGTGCCTGGGTTTTGAGAAAAACCACTAGTGCTCTCGCACGGCCTTGAGGAGTAGGATCCTCCTCTTCCTCTGAAGCCAAAGCACCAACCCCACCTGACATTTGCTGTGCATAGGATTTCGTTTGTGGAAAACTTCCAAGTTGGGTTGCATATGTTCGAGACTTGGAGTTCCACGTAGATATTCTCTTCTTCGCCGACCCAACTCCATGCCGGCCGTCCACATCGTTATCCTCCTTTTTCCGCTTCACTCCCTCTCCAGGGCCACCTTGATAAGTTGAGCGCTCAGGGTTTTCGGTGTCTTCTCGTGGTAGAGGTGCATCTGCGGGGTCGTCTGATGGGAACCATGTGAGGACTGCTTGTATAACTGGTTGCTTCTCCACCTCGAACCGGAATACACGTCGGATAACTCCTCCCTGCGACCAAATCACGGCAGTGCTAGTAACCAGCAACTCTTCGTTAGGCAGAAACGGTGTAGTCGTCCATGAGTATGCACTGGGATGTACTGGGTCGACTAAGAGGTTCTCCGAGAGACAGTACGGCAATGCTGCGGGAGTGTGAATGCCGAGGGAGGTGATTCGGGACATTTCTCGAGTCTGAACCGAACGGACAGGGGAGAAGCCGGCCAGTATGGGAGAACTGCTAATTAGATGTGATGTGGCATAGACGCTGTAGGGGCATTACAGATCCGGGGGACCGTTGAATTCAGCAACCAGGTACCGCAACCAGACTAACCGGTACCATGGACACGCGAGAGCCATGTGAAGGTTCGCGCTGCACCGAGTACACTACTAGTACTGGTATCTACCTTGTCCTGGGTAAACTACAGTACCTACCGTACCTCTGCCCGAGTACCTAACTACAAGTACCGTACATGCCATTTCGCAGTTAGGTACGGGATCACTTATAGACATAATATAGGTACCGGTACTTTACTATATTATACAATTGTGCCATTTTTTTGCTGAGGCGTCTGATCTGCCAATTGGCATGAGAACTTACATACAATAGGACCGCGTCCAACTTGTGGCGCTAAATCCAAGGCCGACCCGTCAAAATATTTCCGTGTAAACAACAGTCCGTTGCTTCGAGACAATCCTCGCTTCTTAGAATCGGAACCGCCTTATACCTTGCACACTTACCTACGAACCCAACAACATCGGCCACGCCCGATAAGCTGCCAAAAGCCACTTCGCCTATCATGTTATCCACATTAGAGCCACGACCCTCAAAGAAGTCGCAGACATTCACTCAATTCACGTATGGGTTCTATTGTTGTCTCGTTTCGTTGCAAACCTTGCTGAGTGTTTACAGTTATGACCTACCTCACCGCGTACAATGCTCTAAATACTATCCCGTCTCTCCACAACCATCAAGCACTAGCAAACATGCGGCAACGCCGTCGATAGTAGTCTACGGGCACGATCAGGGGGTAACAGTGGTATGGAAGGGGTTCAAGGTGCAAGAGAAGGCAGCGTCCGAGGAGCCAGAACTGAACAGCCGAATACCGCAACCCAGAGGATCCAGGAAAAGACCTTCTACCCAGAGTCAAGACTTAGAGAATCCAGGGAGGAGGAGGCGACTGCGACGGAATGTAAACTCCCCAGAAGAAACGGAGGACATTTGGCAGGACATTTTGATGTCAAAGGGACCCCCGGTTTCGCGGCAAACCAAAGCCCCCATTCCCTTCTCGACGGCACCGACACAAGATCCGCTGAGGGAGACACACACCCAGACTGTACACCTTGGAACAGCAGTCCACGGCCTTTCATTTCTGCCATCTACAGTTCTTAGCTCAATCACATCCAACATCTCTGTCGAAACCTTGGTTATCATATCCGACGATGGAAGTGTACCACTATCTTCCCGTTTGCTAAAGAATAACATAGTGATGGCAGTAATATGTTCCGATAATTCTGTTCGTCTAATATCACTGCCTCTACTGCCTACTCCTTCAACAACCCCACAGATACTCACAGTTTCTGGAATTTCCGCCCACCGCACCCTTCCAACAGCCGTGTCCCTAGCGCTTGCCCCTGCCCCCCCGAAACCAGATCAGGCGAGGACTGGTTTATCGGGTGCTCCCTCTTATGAGTTCCTCATTGCCTCAGTATCCCCGGACATTTCCGGGCGGCTACTCCTTTGGAGAGTTGCTCTAACAACGTCCCAACCCAGATCCCACAATGATACACCAATTCGATTTGTCAAACCAATAGCACCACATGTCGTTCCACTCTCACACCCCGCAGTACATGTGAGCTTCAATCCCAGTTCATCATCATCTCTTGCTCGGCACCACCTTCTCATAGCTGACACCAACGGTGGACTTCGAGTCTACGACACGAATAAAAGGCAATGGCTGCTGACCTTGTACATGGACTTCCCTCCTCACGGACAAATGCGAAAGAAAATCCTAGGAGCAGAGTGGTGCTTAGATGGGCAGGCCATTGTTGTTCTCAGTGGGGATGGGGAATGGGGCATCTTCGAACTAGTTGGAAAAGGGAAAATTTTACCTTGTGGCAAGGTTGGGGAGACAGTTGAAAGCTCGAGTAATGGAAAGAAGCGATATGGACTAGGGGGCAACACGATATTTTCTGGAAGCTCAACCGCGTCAAGTAGTACTGGTGGGGGAACCAGCATCGGAAATAGATCAATCAGAAGCGCCTTTTCATCATCGGCTTCACATTTGTTACATGCACAGCCACAAATCACAAAGGGCAAGTTGGTCGTTACAGTGTTGCCGAGCTCTAGGACAGACTTGTTTGTGGATATTACACCCAAAGGGATATCAGGTGATCATGAGATGCTAGCACTAGATTATGGCAACCAGTTAGTGGTAATACCATCGATACAAGAGACTTTGGCTGCGAAAAAGAGAGGCAGTGGGGAGAAATCAAGGGCAGTGGAACTGAAGGGTATAGTATTAGGAGGAGAGGATGTGGCGAGTTTGGATATCAGATGGCTCGTAGCAAAGAGATCCCCGGTTGCTACACCAACTGCCCCATCATCGATCGCCGGATCAAGGCCGCAAAGCCAGGCTTCTGAGTTGGATGTTTATGGGAGACCCAAGAGCAGAAGAAGCGTGCGGAAAGATGACGAATATGACGAGGAGGACCCATACTACATCAATGATGATGGAGATATGGTTCACGGAAAGAGGCCACCTCCAGAGGCGGAGAAGTTGATGCCTAAGGTGCAAGTGATTGTAGGAGCTGGGTGTAGATTGAATGTGTTCAACGTGGAAGATGACGCGCTTAGTACAAGCCCAGCCTCCAAAGCACTGGTCGTGGCTAAAACTGGGTTCGTGCCGGGATTGGCGGCAAGAGTAGGCGGACTGGGAGTGAGCCCGCTGGGATATAGTTCCTCGCCGATGGTAGGGGGGATGTTTGCCTCGTCAGGGCTGAATAAGAGGAAGGCTATGTTTTGAGTATGCGTGGTGGACAATGCTTCCATGGAGTTCAGCTTAATTCGGGCCTCTGGAGATTGGGCTAGCTATGTGTTTGCTATACTTTTGTCGTAATGTAAATCTTCCATCCATATTTTGTTCTACGATGAGTTTTTATTTTGGTAAAAGGATGTCATTTCTACATTTTGTTTTCCTAGTCTCTTAATACGAATGCATCATCAATAGAGTGTGACTGATTTGGATGGTAGGAGAAGCAATGTCTCAGGCCGGCTATCGTAGACTTCTCTTTATCGAAAGCAACGAATCACGCTTGCCCATTGCCGTTGTAGCGTTATAAATATGCACCAAGCCGCAGGTCGCTCCCCCATACCGCCCCGTTTCCATACCGTACGTACCCATTTCCCGGTTTGCATAAATTTGATTTCATGCGCGCGTAGGGCCGGATAGCGGGCGTGGTGGCGGAGGATGGGGTATTTTCGGTTATTTCCTAGGCTCGGGAGGCAGGACGTTTATGTAGCCCGTTGGTCCGTGGGTGTACCGAGTCTTCAAAGATGAGGGAACGGCCCCGCCGCATGACATTAGGTCGAATCGGCGTATAGACTTTAAAAAAAAAAAAAAAAATTCATGCGCGCACACTTCATCAACGGCTATACTAGTGTCGTATGGGCTCATATTGAGACTCAGGCGGTTACGCTTCCCAAACGCTAACAGCTGAAATTGATGTATTCATGTAGCCTAGCTATAGGTGAGTTCGCCCCAAGCCTAGACCTTGCAATTGAACCTCCATTGTGGTTTCTACAGAGGAAAAGATGTGAAATAGCTGATAGGTATCTATAGCTTCAGGGCCTAAACGACAACTTTTGTATACGCTTGCAAGATACGAAACACCGAAGGCCTGGCTTGAGTCACATGTCATAGTTGAGCCTGCCTTCTCACCCACACCCTTTCTCTTGATTCTAATAAGGAACCTCGTCATATATCAGGAGCTGTACAAACGAGGGACTCAGACACCACAGTACTGGGGCCTGGAGATGTTGAATGGGCTTGTGCTAGTAGCGTTTGCTCCCACTAGCTGCGCCGCGGCCGGAGTTCCACATTTTGATTGTGATCGTGACCACAATCACGGTTGTGGACATGTCATAATCAAGCTGGCCTTGAGACTCCGAAGGCCAGGCTGGGTATCTCGGTGCTTCTGATTTGGGGAAACCGGAGTCATTGGAGGAAGATTTGAAATCTTGAGTGCAGCGCCAAAAGCCCCAAAAGGGAGCAAACACACGCATGTCATAGGTATATCGGGCTTCCGGCGCCTCACAAAGCCCAGCTTGGTTCCGCGCACGTTCTTATTCCATCTTCCCTTGCACTTTAATAATATATCCTATACCAAATCAGCTTCTTATCATGTATATTCCCTCATTCTCACCAACATTGCAGAAGCTCACTCATTATAAGGTATATTATGTATAGTTGTACAGACTCCGCCCCACAATGAAGTTGGAAAGTCAGGGGATAGTTGCCGCATGGATATGGGGTTTCTGCTTTGGGGTTTCTGCTCGTTGTCTGTGGTTTCGGCCTCGCTAGCAATCAGTGCGCATTCGAGTTTGATTGGATGTATTGGGCTTTTAAGGTGCCATCTGAAGGGTCCGAGTTTCAACGTCCTGTAAATTGACTGGCATTTTCTAGCCGATTCCCAGCTGGAGGCGCTGTTGCCTCGGGGTTTTATTACGAAGCTTCGTGGCCGACGCCACTAGATGGTTGGATGAGCTTCCATCGATGATATATACCAGGCCGTGTGACTCAGGTATCAAGTATCATCAGTTCGGGCCTGTGCTCGCGAAAACTGGCGACCAATAGTGATAGAGTAATGAGAGCTGTTCTTGGTCATAAGGAAGGTTGACGTTTATTAACCAGTAGGAAAAGACGTCCTGAAGTCATTCCATCTATCTATAGGTTCTGCCAGCTTGAATGCATATGGTTCGCAACCACAGTGACGGGTTTCGGTAAACAGCCGAGATATGCAACATTGTTCAGACGAAAGCTTAAGCTGCATGGCAAAGAAGCAAGGGACTATCATACTTACGAAGGTTATCTGCACATAATAATATATTGAAAATCTACCGGTTAAACATTAAGACAATTCATGAGGGTGCGCACTGCCCCGCGCCTGGCCTCACGTCTCTAGTAAGCAGCTCGGTTGCCCCTGTCTGGTTGGTTATGCCCAGCCGCGGGGGTAGCTTAGCCAGCGCTGAAGTTCGAACTGCGTGGTAAGATCATGCGGATCAATGCCTCAGAGGGATCAGCGTAGGTATGGCTAACCAGACTAAGGTATGGCATGTCCTGCATAGCGACAGGGGCCAGGAGCTGGACCCTGGTGCATGGCGGGGGGGGGGCTACAAAAGACTGCCAACCGCTCAAATATAGAAAGGTTTCTAGAAGCCAATATTCCGAGAAATATCATCTGAACAGGCAGATCTAATTCACATATATATATATATATCTGACGTACCGTGTCACACACATACATACCCTACCTTCCTCACTGATCACCTGGCTGAAGGAAAGGGAGGGTCAACTGAACCCTACGGCACTTGCGAGAGAGAACACTTAAATAATAGTTGAGGTGCAAATCGTTGGGAGAATTACCGTTTCACTGAAGAGGCAAGTACGGAGACACCATGGTAGGTTGGAGTTTTTTCGTACCTTGGCCCTTGCGGCCTCTGCTCGTACCATCATCTACAACATCTCTCACCAGAAGGAGCACATTCGCTCTGAGTCCTTCTTCACTAATGTCGCTGTCTTCATTACAGCCTCCAACGATAGGGTTGAAGTTATTGCATGCGGGAGAAAATCCGGTCTTTGAGTAAGTAGTTTTGTAAACTCTTCATGATCACTCACTATCACTCCAAGTCTGAAGCTGACGAGTCGAGCATAGTATTGTTGCAGTACATGGTCTTAACGGAGATGCATATCGAACATGGACATGGAAGGCGACGAAGAAGGGCGAGAAGGATGTACTGTGGCTGAGAGACTTGCTTCCTAATGAGATTCAGGACGCTAGGATATTTACTTATGGGTACGATAGCATGCCTGCCCAAGTGGCCGGACGTGCATCGACAAAATTCATTCATCAGCATGCCGAGTCGTTTCTACAGGATTTGCATGCCCACAGAGTGAGCTCTTTGTTTTGGTCATTATAGGTCAAATTGACGATACTAACTTGCTTCCAGAAAGGTGATGAGGTTTATAGACCGATCATATTCATTGCACATAGTTTAGGAGGAATACTGGTCAAGCAGGTAGGTAACCTTGTGTCATTTTAGGGTAGAACAAACATTACTAAATCTATCCTTAGGCACTTATTAATTCTAGTGACTGCCATGTCGGACATAATGAGCACCTTCGTTCTATTTTGAATTCTACTTATGGCATAATGTTCATGGGAACGCCACACAACGGGTCTGGTCTCGCCAACTGGGGGAAGTTTGCGGAATCTGTAATCAGCCATGTCTTCCCAAAGTTTTTTGTTGACACAAATCCGCATCTTATCAATACCCTTGGAAAGAACTCGGAGGTTTTGCAAAATATTACCCAGCAGTTCATGTCAATTCAGCATCAAAATCCGTTCCAGATTTTCTACTTTTGGGAAGAACTGAAGACTAAGCTTCCAAACGGGCGGATGGAACTAGTATGTTAACAGCTCCAAACATGGCACTCGGATTCTCCGAAGGGCCTCGACATCATTTGATTGCAGTTCTAATTTTTCGGATTATAGGTTGTGGAATACTCTTCGGCTGTTCTTCAAGGGACAGCGAACGTTCAGTCTTATGGCATCCATGGTGATCATACTAGCATTTGCAGATTCGAAAACGAGGAATCTCCCGGGTATGATGTACTAGTGAGAGCTCTCATTGATTGGAGAGAGGCTGCTCCCGATGCTGTGGGCCTAAAGTGGGCGCAGTACAGAGATCAAGTTATGCTTTCGAATATCCACAATAACATGTCGCCCACAGGATCGCATATTGGTACACGTAAGTGCATGCATGTGGCTCATCGCTCATCTGCGCGAGTAAGCGCGCAACGCGCGAGGGCCCAGGCTCCCTCTGTATCCCTCGAAATAATAAAAATAAAACGTACTGATAGTCTCTGGTTTTATCTAGCTCCTAGTAAATTCCTACTTCTACCTCCACAACCTGAGGTTCCAAACATCGAGAGAAAGATGATTACGCCGGCGCCCGCAGACGATGACATTTCGCTAATCAGTTCTACCATACTTTCCGCTAAGACGGGGCCTCATTTTATTGTTTCACATCATCCAAATGAGGTTTTTGAGGGACGAGAGGAAGATCTTGCTAGGCTGGACCAAATTCTACAAAATCCGAAGAAACGGGAGAAGGGAAACGCAAGTGCAGTTGTATTCGGGATATCAGGAAGTGGAAAAACACATTTGGTACGACAATATGTGTACGATAAGCGAAATAATTATCCTGGCGGTGTATTTTGGGTTGAGGCAGTATCTTCGGCGAGCATCAAACTTGGATATTGGAAGCTTGCGGTGGGGCTAGAGTTGACAGAGAGGACGAGATTCAGTGAAGAACCGCACGGTGACTTCTTCGTTCACTTAGTCACTGACTGGTTCCAGAGTCACTCGAAATGGCTTCTGGTGTTGGATGGCGCAGACCACGAGACAGATTTTGAGCTGAACTTGTTGAAAGAGATCATACCTGGTGGGGCTGACGGAGCGATAATTATTACGACAGTAAATAAGGCCTTGGCTGGAAGAGCGAGGCTTGGATCGCCTGAAGGATTGTCTTTAAAAAATATGGACACTCGGGACTGTGTCAATATCCTCTTCCAATATGCCAGGATTACAGAGCCTAGCACGGAAGACATTAAGCATGCTGAGGAGCTTGTGGAACTGATGGATTTCCTACCTCTAGCTATTCACTCGGCAGGAAGCTCGATGACTGTGATGCAGATGGACCTGGGCAATTATTTACGATATTACAAGAAGCAACCGGAAGTGGAAGGACTGACTTCGTTTTACATAATCCTCGATCAGCTGCACAAGAGATACCCTGAAGCATTAAACCTGATTTACATATTGTCATTCGTGGAGAGGAAAGTGCCCGTGGCAATGGTGGAATGGGGAATGAAGAACTGGAACGGACCACCGCTAGTTACAAAGAAACATGGGTTTGGTTTGAATGTAACTTTGAAGCATCTTCTCTCTTATTCATTGATTGAGCGGAAGAGTGTTGCCGAGGTCGATGACCCCGGGCGAGTGGATACTCTCTTTGTGCATAAGGTTGTGCAAGATATATGCCGGCTCAGGATGAAACAAGAGGGCAGGGGCAGACTGGAGATGTATTTTTACCATGCGTGCAAGATGTTCTGCAGGTCTTTCTGGAGGATGGAGCAGCGTAGGAGGGACAAGAATTTCTCGGTTTCGGATTACCGACGCTTTCAGGTTCACATCGCAAAAGTCTTGAGCCATGGTCATGTGATGAAGCTCAATCCAGAGGACATAGGTGATGTCTTGGGCGATCTGGAAGAGGCTTTGACGAGCATCAAGAATGCAATCAATAGGTATACGCCTAAGTATGGCAGCCAGTCTATAGACGATGGAGATGGGGAATACATGCCACCAAAGTCACAGTTCAGTGGCTCCTGGAGCTCTTTGGATGAGTCAAGTGGATCTGCCTCAGAGGCAGTGAGTGGGGAGATTGTATACCACCCCGGCAATCCAGTTATGGACTCTCCACTAGAGAACTTTGGGCCTCTGTTCCCCCCTTCGCTATCTGGATATGACGCTTCCAGCCCCACAGTCAGAGCAAGTGGATCCGGTCCAGCATCAGCCAATAGGACCCCATCTCCCATCAACCATCCATTTACATTGCCTAGTGGATCACCCCCGCCTGCCCCTCCCCCTCTTTCTAGAGAATATATTAGTGGGCTTACACCTCGCAACTCTAACACCCCATTCTCTCCTCCCTATCCACCGAGCCCTGGAGGGCCGGTAAAGTTCCCTGCTCATCCGGGCGTTTCCGAAGAACTTGAAAACCTTGGTATGCTGAATCGAAACTACAGTGACCCGGCTCTAGCAAAGAAACGCTCCACAGCCTTCTTCGAACAGGCGAGTAAGTCCTATGGGGACTTGTCAAGTGGTCTAGGGAGGGGGATTCACGTCAGCCTGCCTTTGTCAAGGGATACTTCAAATAACCTACCATGGGGCAGTCCGTCCAGGGACCCGAGCCGGACAAAAGAGCTGATATATTCGCGATTCGATACATCGCCTTGGAGCGAGTGTGGCGGATTTGGTATGGCTCGAGTCCGCTCGGAGGATAGTAAAGGAAGCTTGAAGCAGCGGGATCGAATTTTAGAGAAGCTATCTTCTGAGGCCATGTCACGCTCAACATCTGCTGGAAGCGTACCCGGAGGTGTGCCGCTCCTTTCGCCAACCAACTCCGAGCCAATGAGTAGGCGGGGGTCAGTGGGATCTGTAGCCAGTGTGTCCCGCTACCACAAGCTTTCCAACAGACCGATACCGACCATAGACAGCGAGCCCCTGCCGGAAATAGAGCTTACTTCGGAGCAGCGCAAAGGCTATCATGTACGGAAAGGGTCTGGGCCAGGATTCCACGTGGAAGACGAATACGACTCAGGGGTGGATGGTGTAGGAGGCAGGGTTATTGAGTTTGGGGCACCGCCACCCGCAGACGGGCAGGGCTCGCGCAGGGGCTCTGTGGCGGGATTAGGAATCGGTCTCCTTCCTGCAACCAACCCAGCAGAGTACCTTGCTGCATCGCGGCGCTCGTCTGCTCCTGGGGCTGTACAAGACCCTCATCATCATGGATTAGTCTACTACCATCACGCACCTACACCCTCCTCGGCTGGAGCTACTGGGGCGACCAACTCCCCACCCTCGGGCAGCAGCAGAGTGGTCGATCCCCGATCACCGTCTCCCGCAAGCATCGTTGAAGCTGCGGGTGGCGCGCCCATGCAACGCTCCGTCAGTGAGCCTTTTGCAGGCGCCACTGCTCAGAGTCTAGAAGAGAAGGAAGCGGGTCGGTTATCCAAGGCGGGGGGGGGAGTGGTGAGGGGTCGGGCGAGCTTGAGGCGGGTCTCGAGGGCCATCAGCCCGTTTGGCGGGAAGAATGGGAAGAGGTATTCCCCTAGAGAGGCGTTTTTGGAGTACGAGCCTTCCTTGGATGAGGAGCCATTATTTGAGCGGGAGGAGCCGGATACAGATGAGGGCGGGAAGGGCAAGGGTAAGGGGAGGGCTGAGTAAGCTCCACTTGAGCACGCATACCTGCAACATTGCAAATGCCCAGCTGACCTTCACGTCTTCTGTGGAATCTATTGACGGACAGGCGCATTGATTTCTCACAATTCACTTCCCATCCATTGTTATGACTTTCCTCTGGCGTCATTTATCGCATTATTACATTTGGTTACATTACATTTCATGATTTGCATTTAATCGGGTCGGGTCTAGAAATCTGTAGATGTTGTTTTGCGCTCACGCTGGAGGTGTGCTTTGGTATATAGTATTGGGATTTCGGTAGGATTCTGATAGGAGAAGGTAGTGCATGCATATTGGGTCTTTGTGTTTTGATATTCGGTTCTCTGCGAGGGGGGCATTAATTTTTTTCCATGAGTTTTTCTCCGCAACATAGATTGTAATGTTTTTTTTTTTTATATAATTTGGGGGGGGTTGGGAGGATGGTTGGGTTGAGGGTTTTGTTGCTTGTTGGCATATATATTTTTTTAGTTGAAGCATCCGATACAGCATGTTTTAGTTACCCTGAATTTGATTACCTTTTTTTTTTTTGTTGGGTGGCCGATTTATGAGGTTATTATTACGAGGCGGCTATGGGTCTGGGGTCCCAAGGAGCGCTACTATGACTGTGACATGTATAGATAGATCAATATGCAACCAAGGAAGGAACGAATATATTAGCACGGCGAGGAGGAGGGTAAGGTAGCATTGGAGGTTTTCTTTATAGGAATTCCCCGCGAGGTTCCAATATATATCCCAAAGCAACCCCCCCCCCCACACCCCAATACTATTCCCCCCCCAAATGAATCCTAGCGCCCCATGATACAGTCAGCCGAACAGTTCTGTGAGCCCGGTGACAGTTATAATTAGTTAGTTAGTTATTAAGCGGAGGAAAATTGTGGGTGAGTGAAAAAATTAGAATTGGCGTGTAGAAACCACCTACCTATATACATATGTACATGTACCTATATTTTTATTATTTCAAAATCAAAAAAATAAGAGGTAGAGATAATAATAATAATAATAATAATAATTCTAGATAGAATTATTATCGCTATAGAGTTTTTTTTTTTGAATAAATGCTTATTAAATTCCCAAGCACCACTTTTTGGTTTTTTCCCTTCCCTTCCTTAGATTTCGCCCTGTTTAGGCCTCCCTTATGTCCGCCCAATTACCTCCTAGCCATTTCCGTCGCACCTCAATGGAAAGAATGGGGGGGGTCTCCACCAACTCACCAAAATATGGCCCGTTTCTGGCGAAAGGGAAGTAGATAGTTGGAATTAGGGAGGGCGTTAGGGAGACAATTGTTTGTGTGTATTAGGGGGGCAATTCGTTTAACTTAATTTTTATTTTATTTTATTTTATTTTAGAGGAATAGATTACATATTCTAGCATATACCAACATCACCCCATTCTATCCCATAACAGATTGTTTTCCTCCTTGGTTTCTGTACACACAAGAGGGGGGGGGGGGGGGGGGGAAAAAAAAAGTGGAAATTGTTCTATACAGAGAAGATATCGGTATTATGTAAACTTATTACAGCCCACCCAATAAGAGCAAATATTTATCAATCCGCACGAAAAAGCATTTCGACCTAGTGATCAATCTTTAGAGAAAAGTCGACATGTTTTGTACTTTGATGAATCGAGCTCGTTGAGATTATATCGATATCTGTCCCCGCCCCCGCCCCACCAAAATTAGTATTCCTCCCCACTGACCCTGAACTTGGACACTCACCATTGCACGCATACTCGGCCACATTGCTTTCCCCCAAGCCGCCACTACACTCCAAAAGCACATGTCCCTTTCCCTCCTCCCTCCACCTCCTCTTCAACCTCTCCGCAGCAGCTCTGACAACCGCCCCCCCACAATTATCCAACATCACCACATCCGCACCCGCACTCACCGCCTCACACGCCTCCTCCTCACTCCCCACCTCCACCTCAATCTTGCCACTAAACCCTACCACGCTCCTCGCCGCCTTGACGGCATTCTCAATGCTCCCTGTACTCCAAACGTGGTTGTCCTTGAGCATGACCATGGAGCTGAGATCGAAGCGGTGCTGGTCCACCCCGCCGACGAGCATGGCGTATTTCTCAACGAGGCGGAAACCAGGAGTAGTTTTGCGGGTTCCCGCGAGGATGCCCGTGTAACCGTAGGAGCGGAGGAGGGTGAGGAGGTTGTGGCAGGCGGTAGCGATGCCGGAGGCACGGGAGAGAAGGTTGAGAGCAAGACGTTCTCCTAGGAGGAGGCAGCGCGCGGGGCCGACGACGGTGGCGACAACGAGCTTGGGCTGGGTGGCGGTGGGGGTCAGCGGAGCGCCTTCGGGGTAGTTCCAGCGGATGGTGCAGGTGAGTTGGCGGAAGACTTCGTCGACGAAGGGAGCGCCGGCGAGGATGCCCTGGGGCAAGCGGTTAGTTGAGGTGTGAGACCGTGTGAGGAGGGAGCGGAATGGCATACAGGACTCTTTGCATACAAGGTCGCGGTCTTGACATCCTCGCCGACTACAAACCCGCCGTAGTCGAATGAGGGGCAGTCTTCGTGGAGCCAGGAGGCAATGGTGCGCTTGTAATCCGCGGGGAGGAGGTGAGCGAGGGTGCCGTGCGCTGAGGCTGGGGCGGGGGCGGTTCTTTCGGTGGTGGAGGCCATATGGCTGTTGTAGGTGAACAGTTGCTCGTCCGGCCAGAATTTGTATGGGAAAAATAAGACACCCCCGTTACTAGCAAGGTATTCCCCTCAGATATTTGCTTAGTAATACCCTGTATAGGAGGGTACTCCATGTAAACAACCGTAAGGGTGGAGCCGACGTCACATCACAACGTAGCGTTCAAGCTCTGGATTACCGATTCGTGCTCTAAGTGGGTGAAGCTCTGTTGTATATTTCAAAAGGAGTAAATTCCACAGGATAAACAAATGGGGTCAGAAAGGAAATGAATAGATAAGGTGAAAAATAAAAAAATAAAATAAAAATAAAAAACATCAAAAATTAGACCCATTGCATTAAAGAAAAGAGTCCATAGCATAACAACCATGTCGAAAGCCATCCCCCATATGGTTATATACACCCTCGCAGTCAGCAACAAAAAAAGCTAACCCCTACCTTACCTTAAGCCGCTCCCGGCGGCCTTCTCAACTCAAACGAGCTCCTCGGAATATCAAAGCTCATCCTTATACTGCTCGAGCTACTTCTTCTTCTCTGCTTCCTCGCTTCATTCGGGTCCACCGGCGACAGCCCAGAACTCCTGGCAAACAAGTTCAGGATATCCGTTAACGAGATGACCCCAATCAACCTTCCAATAAACTTCGAGCCAAGGGTAGGCACTGGTGTCAGCGGCGATGCAAGTGGGGGCATGGCCATAGTATGGGCGATGGTAGGTGTAGGAGGTGCCGAAGATGCTGGGCTCGGAGACTCGACAAGCCACATTCTGGATAAATGTTTAGCCGTTAAATCTTCCAGGATTGTCATTTTAGGATAAGTGTTTTTACCGATGGGCTTTGGTCGCAACCAATTTAGCAATTGTATGGGCCAGTGTGGATTGCGGGTGAACATGGAAGACAGGATATGAGTCTTGCCCGTTAGCCGTCCCCCTGTCCGTTAGGATTACAGATATGAAATGTAAACATGTCGAGTGAAGGAGTGGTATGGAGCTAGTTCTTGTCAAATACTAAAATAGCTGTCAACGATTATTGCTTTTCCGACGTGAATGGTAAAAAAAATGCGCCTACCTTGACATCTGCAGTCGAAATATTACCCAACACGTTGTACTGGTTATCGACCACCGCTAGCGATGAGATACCCTCAGTATTCATCAGCTCAATAGCTTCAATCACCTTCTTGTCCCCGCTAACATTACAAATTAGCCTTGGAAACTCAGAACATACCGAGGTCAGCTTACTTTATCGAAATGACCCTTGCTGAACCTATGTTCAGATCCCTCAGGCTACACGGGTACAGCTGGTCAATTGATGGGAAGCTCCTGCCATGTTCCCAAAAGAACCCAATCAGCTGCAGCTGACTGAGTATTCCCACAACCTGATCTGTCCCCCCCTTCACCACTGCAACCCTATGCACTCCGCTACCAAAGATCTCTACTACCCTAGCCAAACCTTCGCTCTCTGCGACGGTAACAAGTGGCGTTTTCTTCCCCAAATCTTTGACGAGCTTGACGGGAACGGAGGACCCAGTGCGGGCTTTTCTTGCTAGATCTCGGAATGATGGTATATCTTCTTCATCTTCGGGCGTATAAACCCCCATTATGAGGAGTAGGTATGCGGAAACGTCACTGTAATCGAAGCTACCACATACAGACTTGTCCGTGAGGGACTTCCGAATGGGTACCGAGGAAAGGTTATGGTCGATTAATAGCTGTTTCGCATCTCCAATCGTCAATTTGTGATAGATCCAAAATATATATAACAGCAACAAGAATCAATGCTCACCTGACAAGCATCCTCCACTGTCGTCTCCATTTCCACAAACATCAACTGCTGACCCTTAACAAGCTCCCCCACGGGCACAAGCCTCCAATCTCGCCCCGGGACATCCTGTTTTGGAGCCGGTGGGTGAGCGAGTAAATCTGCCATTGAATGCTGGGAGATTGATGGATGGCGAGACGAGGCCCGTGGGGATGGTGGTAGAGCTCCAGTCCTCAAGCTCCCAGAACTAGCTTGAGATGCTAGGCGTGAAGAGTTTTGTGGAGAGTATGTAGTTGTACTTGTGGGAGATGTCGATAAAGGTGGAAGAGGCTCTTGTTGCTTGGGTATATCAGAAGCCATGACGATTTTAAGGCGTATATTTTAGAATTGAGGATTCGAGTGGGGAGAGGGGGGTTCGAGTTTGAGTGAGAGAGTGAGTGAGTGAGTGAGTGAGTGAGTGAGTGAGTGAGAAAGTGAGGGAGTGAGTAAGTGAGTGAGTGAGGGAGTGAGGGAGTGAGTGAGCGAGTGTGAGAGTGTGAGTGATGAGAGTGTGCTGTGGGTAGGAAGGAAGCAACTACGTAGTGAGGAGATCTCCAGTTAGCCAGCTACCGTTCGGTTGAGCCTGATTTTATGGTACCTCTCTGTTACCGGACAGATATCGAGACCAGTACAAAACTCGAAGCCAGACCCAGTTTATGCGAACGATGGACAGGCGATGAAGGGCAAATGGTTCACTCTGGGAAGGATGAGAGGTGGCACTGGCTTTGGCAAAGATGAGATGTCATGATACATGATGCACAGTGACTCGGATGTAGCTGTTTATGTAGCAACACAAGTAGAGCGGATGGGCATGGTACACTGGCTGTATGACGACTGCAAGCATGGGTTTGCCCCCTCCCCCCAGCACTCTTGTTGAACAGGAAATATATCTCTCCCATCTCTCTCTCTCTCTATATATATATATATATAAAGTATGTATATATGCATCACAGAGGTAAAGACCGTTGGAGAAAAGCGCCCAGCCAGCTACATAGACGGGCCATACCGGTATGGTATGCTGCAGCGAGGTGGGCACATCTCGCCCCACAGCGACTGCGATAGATCGAAACTTGACGATCGGGAGAAGGTTCCAATCACGGCCTTCCCCAGCCCCACATGTTTTCACCCATAAACAGGTTATTCATCTCGAATAGCTTGCATATCTGCTGGCAGAATGCAACTCGATTGCATAGCTCACCAATAGGACACAGCACGCTCGCCAGTGCTGGCATAAATGAGGGGCTGTCAGCGAGCATGTAGCAAGACATGCTGGATGTATTCGTACCCTGGCGTCCTGGGCCCCAATCGGTATATTCCCTCACGGATCTTGGCATGAGACTATGTATATTCCCTCCAGGCCGCTGCCAGACGCTCCTCTCCGCTTACTCACCCTCTTGGCACTCACCTCTATCCCGCGAGTCCCCAGCGTGCGCCGCGCCGTCTGCTATATACCCTCCCCCCCTCTCTTCTTTCTCAACAATGATACTCCGACAAGCGCTCACCCGGTCTAGTATGCCCTCTTCCTCACTCCCGCCTCCTTCCTCCCCATGCTCACCCTGGCCAATTGGGCTAACCTTCGCAGCCAGAAGCCTCTCCTCAGCCCGATGCTTCTCCCGTTCGAGTCTCTCTGCGCAGCAATACGGCAGCGAGCCGCCAAAGAACGATTTCAATGCATACGGAGGCTATCCCCCCCAGGAACAGCCCAGGGAGGAACCAATCCCCCGGCCTGACCAGCTCAAGCGGGAATGGGAGCAATTCCATCACTTCAGTACGACCAACCCCCGCTGTGGCCCCCTAAATACTAACACCCCCCCAAGAATCCACGACCGGCCAACTCGGCACCATGCTCACTCCGCACTACTCGCCATCTTCATTAATCCACAATCCCCCTTCGCCCCGGGACATCACGCTGTCCCTGCTCCTCGCCTCGCAGGCGCACCTAGGCCATTCCACCTCCCTCTGGAACCCCTCTAACCAGCGGTATATCCTCGGCGTGCGGCAAGGCATCCACATTATCTGCCTCGAGACCATCGCCGCACATCTCCGCCGCGCAGCAAAGATTGTCGAAGGTGTCTCCGAAAAAGGGGGGCTAATCCTCTTCGTAGGCACGCGGCCAGGGCAAGACCGGGCTGTTGTCAAAGCTGCAAAACTAGCAGGAGGATGTCATTTATTCGAGCGTTGGACCCCCGGGGCGATCACAAACGCAAGCCAGATCCTCGGGCATGGTAAGGTCGTCGAGATGGACATGCGTGATCGGGTGAAAGTCAAAAGCCCGAACGTCCAGGCAGACGCACAGAAACTGGATGAGCACGAACCCCCAAAACCAGAAGACGTCAATAAACCCATCAAGCCAGACCTAGTCGTGTGCCTCAACCCTCTCGAGAACTACATCCTTCTGCACGAATGTGGGCTCTACGGAATCCCCACAATAGGCATCATCGATACCGACGCAGACCCTACATGGGTCACGTATCCTATCCCTGCAAACGATGACTCCCTCCGCGCGGTGCATCTCATCACGGGGATCCTTGGGCGCGCGGCGGAGGAAGGGAGGAACAGGCGGATTCGCCGCGCGGAGAGGGAGGCGATGGAGGCGGAGGCGGCGGCCGCGCAGGCAACCAAGGAGATGGAGGCTATGGCGGATATGAGGAGGGATGATACAGAGTTTGACACGGAGGCGTGGGAGATGGCGGAGAAGGAGGGGGAGGGTGGGAGGGGAAGGAGGCCGCCGAGGGAGGATAGGGAAAGGCAGGAGAGAAGGTGAGGTGAGGGAGTGTGTCTGCTTCATGGGCGTTGCTTTCTTTCTTTATGATATATATATAGCTTGAAGAAAAAAAAAATATTTACTACAGTTTTGTAGAAATCGGTTGTACATGTATAGATATGCCCTGAGTTTTTTACTACCTTCTCCAAATTTTTTTTTTTTTTTTTTTTTTTCCTTATCTTTTTTCTTATCTTTTTTCTTATCTTTTTTCTTATTTTTTTCTTCCGCATATTCTATGGCAAGGGAGGTTTGAGGATATTGCCGGGGTGGGAACGCGAGGTATGGGTGCGGCGGCTCAGGGTAACTCTCTCGCGGGCATGTCTCTCAGTCCAGTAACTGAGTTGACCAGAAAGAAAGAACCGAAACCAGTACAACTTGAAAATAATATATACATATGTATGCATTGTACATGTACATCATAACTCGGATAAACATAAAAACGCGCTGCAACAGCAACAGTAGCAGGACAGCATTCATTCATATACCACGTTACCCCCCTCCTTTCCCCTCTATCCCCTACTCCCCCCTAAACACCGGTTTCCTCTTTTCCCTAAATGCCCTCAACGCCTCATTCCTATCCCATGTCCCCACTACCCCCTCATACGCGCTATTCTCCACCTCCTCTCCCCCTCTCCACCCCTTCACCGCCCTCTTCGCCAATCTAACGGCCACCGGGCCGCCACTACAAATGTCCCGCATCAATTCCAGTGCCCCCCACAACGCCAGATCCCCCGCCTCCTCACACCCAATCTCCTTCAACCTCCCCCTAACCTCCCTATTCTCCTCCACCTGCGTTTCAGCCATGACTACCCTCGTAGCGATGCCAAGCCGGAGCGCTTCGTCAGGCCGTACCCTGCGACCAGTGAGGATGAGGTCCAGGGCTGCGGATTCCCCAATGAGTGGCGGAAGCCGGTAGGTTCCCCCCGCGCCGGGGGTGATTCCCAGTTTGGTTTCTGGGAGGCCGACCACCGCTGTGGGCCCTAGCACGCGAAAGTCTGTGGAAAGTGCGAGCTCGAGGCCCCCGCCGAGGGCGGGGCCGTTGATGGCGGAGATGGTCGGCATGGGGAGGTGGGAGAGGGATGTGAAGGTTTGGCGGAGGGAAGTGAGGAATTGTGTTGTCTGCTGGGGGGTGAAGGTTATGCGTTCTTTGAGGTCGGCGCCGCTGGAGAAGCAGGTCGTGGGGTGGGCGGAGGCGACGATGAGGCCCCGGGAGGAGGATGGGTGGGAGGTGCTGAGGGTGGTGAGGTGGGTGCGCAGATGGTGGAGTAAGGTGGTGGAGAGGGAGTTGCGCGTGGGGAGGGAGTGTAGGAGGAGGAGGTGGATGTGTCCTGGGCCCGTTGGGGGGGGCAGGAGGATGTGGATTAGGGGGTCGGCGGGGGTTGGCTCTGTGGGCGTGGAGAGGGAGTAGGTGCGGGTGAAGTGCGTGGTGGTGCGGAGGAGGTAACGACGGAGGATGGGGGCGGTCGTGGGGCGAAGGAGGAGCATGGTGGATTGAGCAGTCTGGCTCGTGTGGAGATGTGCGGTTATAAGAATAACCCAAAACGCTGTAGCAATTCTCTCTCTCCTCCAGAACCGTTGTCCATGACAAGCTGTTTTGTTTATACTCTCTGGGGCCAGGAAATCCCGGGAATAAGCGAGGGGAGGATCTAATCTAATCAGATCCTACAAAAAATAACCTTTTGTGCTGGGACGGACGAACCGTGTTGAGAAGAAAAAGAATCAGATAAAGCAAAAACATTTGTCTTACGACGCGTATTAGGCATTATCTGAACGTAGCAGGAAATAAAAAATAATAAAATAAAAATAAAAATAAGATAAAACATAACCTTTATTATTGGAACGATCTGGCAGGATATCCACAAACCATACTAGTATATTACATACTCTAACTTTGATCCCAAGTTGACCTGATAAAAGGGGGAGGAGGGGGGTAAGGTTGTACAACCAAGCTCACTGACAAGACCCATATATATATTGATTGTATGGGGAAGGTGTTAGTATAGATAAAACACAGGAAAAAAGGCCGTCGTTGCAATAAAATAATGCAGGCCGGGGCTGGTCTGTCGTCTAGTCTCATGCCAAGCCTCTACGAGCAAAAGTAGCTTCGCATTTGCTGAGAAGCTCTACAAAGTTCTGTGTTATGGCGTTAGATGACAATTCTCACGAGGAAATCACGGGAAACGCAGGCAGCCCAGGGCAATAGGGCAAGCAGCGGGACAGCATAAAAGATTCTTCTTTAATGAGCATTAGGACTATAGCCAGTGATATCTAGATAGCTCCACCGAATATTACTCTTGTTTTATCCCTTCTACCAATTGAGATACCTATCTTGAGATATCTGCAGCTTGTCCCAGTAACATTTTGTCTGCGCAGCAGAATAGGAGAGCCGCTCTACCGTTGCAACACACCAGAACCAGAGATTCCGGTACCAAGAGCAGCGGAAATCAGTGCGGAGGAATTATTAGCCGGCTTTGCAGCGGCACAAGAAGGTAAGCACCTGAAGCACTCAGATGAACCTGCGAACCACCAGCGGTCATCGACAGGCACATTAGCAAAGACATAATCTTTGGCCTTGAAGTGGCCAGCCCTACCTCATCAGCAACTCGCCCAGACAAGCCTTTCATCTCCACTCCCCCCCCCCTCCCCCCAAATGTCAAAAGAGCGCTCTATACCAAAAATTGAGCCCAAGCTCTCAGGACAATCGAACTATGCCCAGTGGATACTGTCTATAGAACAAACCTTGAGTAGCTATGATTACGACGATGGAAGCATATGGGACATTGTGACAGGGAACAAGGAAAACCCGGATCCAGGAGCCAAAGGCAAATCAGCAAATGCGCTGGCTATCCAGTGGAAAAAGGATAACAATTTTGCCATCCTAACAATGAAACGGAACTGCAAAGCGGAAGCAGTGGCTGCCATAGGCTTAGCTATGACTGCGAAAGAAGCATACGACGACCTCAAATCCAAGTATGAGGGCAAAACCGTGACCGTGACAGCTTTAAGTGCCCTTATGATCAATGTGATTAAGCTAGCCTACGACGACACGTCAACCACGATTGATGATCATATTAGCGAATTTGATAAAAGATGGGGGTATATGAGGTCTACACTAGCAGCGGGGTTTTCAGACGACCTGAAAGAATTCGGGAAAATACTTGGAGATCTAAGCAAAAACGAACAGGCGAAAGGGGCGTTTCTTCTAGCCACGCTGCCCTCCTACTACAACACTCTAGTCGAAAATATTCAGCTAAAGACCGGGTTGAGCTATGGAGATATTACTATCAACCTAAAGACCTACGTCCCTTACAGGCAAAAGAGCAGAAGAGGAAAAGCCGAAGGAAGCACACCGGAAAACCCAGTAGTGCTCAAACCTGAAGCAGGACAAGCTAAGGACAAGGGCGATAATGGCAAAAGGTGTCACTATTGTATCAATAAGGGCTGGAAAGGGTTGAATCATACGGAATCTGAATGCTTCACCAAGAGGCGAGAAAAGAAAAAGGCTAAAAAGGAAGAAGCCGAAGAGTGTGAAGATGAGTCTGGCGGGGAAGGCATCACTTTGAAGGCAATCAGACTAGGCAGAACTCGGACCAACAGACTAGGCCACCTCAAGTGGGACAAGTGATAAGGGGCGGGATCGTTCGCAGATGCAGGATATGCGGTCCGAAGGGCACACTCGGCGTGTGTTACGAGTTCAAACCTATGATCCGGGCCTTCTCTAGTAGGTACAACCTAGGTGGTTTATATGCTTAGCGAATATAACACGAGAGTTTTATAGAGCTCAGTGAATAAGTCGAGAAACAAGACAGTAGGTAGTACTTGGGTTCTGACCTCTCAATATATCTAAGATACAAGAGGTCTTTTTGTATAGTAATCTATAGCCATAGTCCTCGCTTCGGTCAACAACCCAAGTCAACCTACCGGTAGTCCCGCCCTCGAGCGTATGACTAGATCGGATCCGGCCAGTCTCTCTAAACCCAAGAACGGGCCGCCTTAACCCCGCGTTCTGGTTGGCCCTGGCGTAGGTGGTTCCTGTAAGCACGTGAATACGTCTACGAATCCGTATGATATCCGCTTCTTTTTTCCAGAATCCGCAAATTCTTTCTTCATTCTAGGTAGCGTCCATTGGCTTCTTTGGGAATTTCTCATGAAAAGCTTTCAATTTGTCCAGGCAGGACATGTTGTCGAACGTTTCCCATGTATCGTCCTCAGGGGGTGTACCGTTCCCATCCTTTCCTACGTACGGAGTCTACAATCTCTTCAACATCGTACTCAATCTCCTCATCCTCATCCACTTCCATAGTTTGCGGGTGTACATGGTCATGGAACGGTTTCAATAGAGTTGTGTGGATAACCTTGTGCAACCTAGTGCCAGCTGGAAGCTCGATAAAGCTCTTTATTGGTTGAAGCAGGCAGGACACGAATGGTTCAGAAGCAGCTAAAAGGGAACCCTGGCAATGGGCCCTCGCTACCATTAAAATCAGATGCCTACCAAAGGGCCGAAGAACGCGAAACACCAATCGAATTAAAAATACCAGTCCCTAAATCGGATGGCTGCTATTCATATGTAGCAAGGATGACGAGACACGATATCTCGGTACATGTCAACCTGCTTGGACAACGAACAAAGGACGCAACGGAACGGCACTTGAAGACTGAACTGCAGGTATGGTATTTAGCCTCGACCATGAACGAAGGGCTTACAATCCGTGGGCAAAAGTCTTGGTGAAACACAATTTTTGAGCCGCTTGGCAAGCCTTGCCACAATACCTCGATACCTTCAATTTTCATGAATAATACAACAACCAGATGTCGTTAAGTTCTGAAATGGAATATGAGATAAGTACAGGTAGTGAAGAAGTAAAATCCAAGATGTCAGGACAATTAAAGGGAAAATTGCAAATGAGGTGAAAGTTAGAGGTGTGGCTAGTAGCGAGGTACCAGCCCTTAGCCGCAATCACAGCTGCCACACGGTCAGGCATGCTCCTCCACAACGACTCAAATACAGACTCAGCAAGCCTAGCACGTACTGCATCTGACCCTCCAGGGGTAGTACTTTTTATGCAGGCACCTTTTCAGGTGAACCCAAACATGCTCTATAGGGTTGAGGTCTGGACTTTAGGGAGGGTGTTTCTCAACAATAATGCTATGTCGCTTGAGGAAAAGAGTGATAATCTTTGCAGTATGTACTAGAGCATTGTCTTGCTGGAATTTGGCATTGCCAATGGTGCGGTTTATGTGGTCAATGACTAGGAGGAGGAGCATCTTGAGGAGGCGGCGATAGACAAGCGAGTTAACAGAACGAACAACCAGGGGAATAAATGTCCCACGAGTCTCCCCCCAGAATCAGCCCCAGACCATTAGAGATGTTCCTTGTCCCTTCTTAACTGCATGAATACCTTTATCCCACTTTTCTTCTGGTATGCATATTCGTAATACCCAAATTTGCCGTGCTTGAGCCGACTTCTCAACCGAGCATTTATCACTCCAAAACGTACTCTGAAAATCTTCTGCAGTCCAATCCTTTCTCCCTAGCGCCCAGGCAAGCCTTGCCATAACTTAGTCTGGTTGGTACAATACCCTCCACAGCCATAGCTCTTGCATCTGTTAAAACTTGCGTCTATTGAATTAGCAAAACAAAAGAAATTGTGGTCATGGTGAGACTCGAACTCACAATCTTCACATTTTTAACATGATGCTCTACCGATTGAGCCACACGACCTCGTACCTGTACTTATGAGTTTTCTTGTTTCTATCTACCTTTTTTTATATTTATCACAGGTGGACAATATCTCATGTAGATTGATGGACGCATAATACAAGGAAGTTTTTTTTCAAAATAGGAGTGTCGATGTAACAAGGACTATATGCCTCCTGTGGACCAGACTATCCTGTGGAGGGTGTTGTGCCAACCAGACTAGACTACATGCAGGTACTTTAGGTCGTTTCTTAGCTAGTCACTTTCGAAGGCCATGACTAGAGGTTAGTCTGATTCAATATACCCCCGCACAGCTGTCCGATTTAGGAAATTCTTGATGGTTGACCAAGGACGTCCAGAGATCTTCGAAATTGCTGCTATTGTATATTGAAGATGAAAAAGAACGAGGATAATACCTCGTTCTACTATGGTCATCTCACGTCGCACGGGGAGGCATCGTTGTTGCAGTATGCCGGGTCCCCAAATTTACATTTTTTCCCCGCGCCAAGTGATGTTTCACCAAGACTTTTGCCCACGGACTGTACCTTGCGCAAAGCCGCAATCACAACCTGGACCTGACAATATATACCGACGCGGCCTACGGAGGGGAGAAAGCCAGGTCCCAGACCGGAGACATGATGTGCCTGGGAGGCCAGCTGGTGGGATGGTGCAGCCGCAGGCAGGACACAGTATCTCTCAAGCGGAGTATATAGCAGACTGCGAGGGAGCAAAGGATGCAGCCTGGCCCAGCAGTTCCTGGAAGAGATCGGGATCAAAACGCAGCAACTATTGAGGACGGACAGCGAAGGGGCTTACCACTTGAGCAAGAGCCCAAAATTCACCAGACGCAGCGGGCGTATCGAACATGGAATGGACGTTCGAGTGAAGGTTCTCACAAGGGATCACGGGAAACGCACGCAGGACGGATAAAGAGATAATTGCCGGGGTCCCTAATTAGCGTAATTGGGCAAGCAGCGGAAAGCATAAAAGAGCCAGAAATTGCCCACGAAAGACTATAGTGATATCTAGATAGCTCCACCGAATATAACTCTTGTTTTATCCCTCTACCAAATTCCTCCATTCATAACCTCGTAATCTCACTACTGTATACATATCATATATCAGTATATAATATCATATATATCATTATCATATATATTGGCAAAGCTGTCCCTGCAATCATGTCATGGACATGGCAACTCGCAAGAGAATCAGATTAAATAACTAATCTTATCTGAAAGATCTAATCTCCCCCACCTGGCGCCTATGACGTCTATGATACGGTACAACGCTGCAAGCAACCCCAACCAAAGTTCCACTCCCCCAGGTCTAATCCACCAGTTCCCCCCCCAGATCAGCAAACTTTGGGTTTTGACGTCACAATGGTGTATACCCGCTGCCCAAGGCCAGACAGGCTCCGGCCGCCCCGCCGGGTTTACCTTTGAAGGGGGGGGGGGGTTGTTTGGTTGAAGAGGTAACATATATATATAAGTATATATATATACCCCACGGCGAGGTGAAAAGAGTCAAAACTTGACAGCGCTGAGATATGCGCTTCTTGGAACGAAGCCCCGTAACGCAAAACCCCGCCTTACTGCAACAAAACCTCATAACTACTAACATCAAGCCACCAAAAAAGAAAAGAAAAAAAAGAACAAAAGAAAGAAAAAAAAATTTAAGATGCTCCACCGACTGCACCCCAGCCGCCGCCTCCTCCTGCTCCCCCTCCTCCGTCGGGGCAGCACCACCACCACCACCACCACTACCTCCACGATCTCCACGCGCAACCTCGCCACCACGCGCCCTCTGCACAAGGACTCGATAATCCCATCCTCGCTGAAGCACACCGCAAAAGCAATCGACCACGTCGCCTCCGCTGCGGCCATCAAAGGCATTGAAGCTGGGGAAACCATCGCCTCCGTCGCCCGCTCCGCCATACCAAAGTTCTCCTCCTCCTCCTCCTCCTCCTCCTCCTCCCGTGACCAACCTATCGGCTCAGACATGTACGGCGAGCAAGACCTCCGCCCAGACTCCCCCGTCTCCGAAGCTGGCTCCACCGCATCTGGCGCGACGCCTAAACGCGTAGCGCAAGAAGCCACGGGTGACGTCAACGACGTTCTAGGCAGAGCGAAGGACGTGAAGGAGGAGGCGAAGGCGCAGGCGAGGAAGATCGCGGGGGATGCGAAAGGGAAGATGAGTTAAGATCTGTGAGTGTTGAGGGAAAAGAGGGGATTGGGCGATTTGTGATATAGCTATATGGGATATTTATTTATTTTTATTTTTTATTTTTTATTTTCATTGAACCACATGTATGTATGTATATTCGCACGTTATGACAATTGAGCTAGTCTTACTACGCAAAATACTAACCGTAATAAATCATTTACCAGTCAGTAAGTGAGTGAGTGAGTAAGTGAGTGGGTGAGTGGCAGACATATATGAAACTCCATGTTGTATCTACCAACATACTGTATATACGTCAAAAACCAAACTATCTAACGAACCTAAAAGTCGGTATAAAAAAGGAATAAGAAAATCACAAAAGTTGTATTTTTACACGTGAAGCGAGGAAAATTTTTTATTATTTACCCTGAGCTAAAGATACATACAACTCCTACATTTCACCATATGCAAATCTACAACTAACCCATCAACTCTTATCCTATTCGACATAATCGATTAATCCTAATCATTTTTGCCAACCCCTCCACACCAGTCACTAACTTGCTAGCTCATTACTCTCCGCCAAGTAAAAAAAAAAAGATCAAGGTATCATATTATGCCAACCAATCAACCAAAAAAAAAAAAAAAAGAAAAAAAGCAGTCGCAAGATTAAAGGATACTGATCTACAGTCATATTCTCACCATCGCTAGATCCCATGCTCCAACTCCACCCCGCTGGTGGCTCACTGATATTTCGGCTGCACCGGCACTGGCACCGGTCTCTCCTTCGTATCCTGCACAAGCTCATATAGCGTCGTAGTTCTGAAATCAAACATCGGATCAAATGCACAGAACGGGTGTCCATCCAGCAACGTCCTCGCTGTAGGTCTTTCCGCTGGCTCACTATACACCGCAGACATTAGACTTCACCATTCCATTCCAACCCACCGTCCGTGCAATCCAAAGAACAACTCACATAGTATGACAATCCGCCAAAAACGCAATCGCCGCGGGGCTAATATACGGCCCCACGTCATCCGGAATCGGCGGCGCAATCCTCTCACTTCCCAGCTTGTAAATCGCTCCGATAGCCTCCTCTTTCGACCAAGGCCTTCTCCCCGCAAACATTTCTAGCACCACGCACCCGAGGGACCAGATGTCGATTTTGGCAGAGTAGCCTTGGCCTTCGGGGCGGATGACCTCGGGGGCCATCCAGAAGACCGAGCCTTGCATAGAGTTGCCCGGGTCGTTGCCGTATATATTCTCTGCCCCCCCCCCCAAAAAAAAAATCAGTAACCCCCCATTCCCAACGCCCATCAGCATTGTACTCACCGCTCTTTTTCGAAATCCCAAAATCAGAAATCTTACAAGTCCCCGTCTTGTCCAACAAGATATTATCCGCCTTCAAGTCTCTATGTAATATCCCCTCCCTATGGAGATACTCCAGTCCTGATAGCGTCTGCCTTGTCAGACTCCTAACGATGGGCTCATCAAATTTCCCATGTTTCCTCAAACAGCTCCCAATCGATCCACCTGGAATATACTCCAAAAAGATACTAATCGACATCTCCTTCCTCTCGCACCCAAGGTATTGCACTATATTGATATGGTCCAGATGCTGCATAGTCTCAATTTCCTGATTCAGCGCAGCAATCATTTCCTTCAGCAGCTCGCTATCCCCGTTCGACGCATGCTTATTAACTTCCACTTGCTTCACCGCCAAAAAGTCACCAGTTGTTGCGTTCATGCCCAGGTATACACGTCCATATGTACCCTTGCCAATAAGTGGCCCCTTGAACCATTTAAACGTAGCTTGTCGCTTCGGTAACTGTGATTGAGGCTCCTGCATTTGCATTTGTCTCAGCTCGCGCCTTCCCTGGCCAGGCTTGACTTCAATAAGCCTTGCACCAAACAACTTTGTGCTCTTCCTCCGTAACATAGCCTGCTTATCCATCCCACCTGTAGTGGAGTCATTCCCAACCGGCTGCTGCTGTTGTGCTAATCTCTTTCCTCTCTCGTGCGCACCGCGTGCAACTTCTCTGATGGACTTCATCCTGCCCAAGCCACCTGAATAGCGGCCCACATTACGGACCGCAACTGATGGGGGTCTTGGAGTTTTCATTGTGGGGTTCTCCGGCATCAAAATGTTATCCTCGTCTTCTTCTTTTACGGCACTGACAACAGGCATGTCATCCCCTGGCAATGGCAACGCCGAGCTCGACAGGTTGTATCGGGGTCTTTCCGTGGCCGGAGATGGTGATGGAGGTGGCGAGCTCACGGCAGAGTCGTCAATCAAGGGCTGATCGAGATCAAGGTTGGGGAACAACTCGTCGAGGTTGTCGATAAGTGTTTCCGGCGCGGGACGTGAAGCCCAGTCTTCATCGATAAAGGATGTAGGCCGGTTTATGGGGTAATCAGCTGGAGAATGCACTGAAGGGCCCGTTGACCTAGGTGACGGCACCGCTGGAGAGTATATAAGATGCTTATCATCCCCTTCATGGAATTCCGTGTTCTTCAGCGAGGATGGCGTAGAGCCCGTAGTGCTACCTCCCACCGCTGAGGTTATTGGGGTTGCTCTGAACGTCACACCCTTTGTGGAAAGGGTCAACGCCGGCTTCTGGGATTCGTTTGTATTACTTCCACCTGAACCGCTGTCTGATGATGGTGGCGTATCCTTAGGTTTTGTGGTCTTACCAGTCAATGGGATTGCAAATAGCCCGTCATCCGAGTCACTGTCATCATCCTCCTCTTGTGGAATATGGGGAGTTGGCATAAATGTAATCTCATTGTCCACAAATTGCACTTCTTCAAATCCCTTTCTAACCTCATCCCCTGGACTAACTGGTGCCGGCGAGCCAGGAGCATACTGATTTGGTATCACAACAGATAATTTCTCTGTGGCACCGGGCTGGTAGTCAGGGACCGTGAATTCCTGTTGTTGCCCCCATCCGTAACCGGCATGTGTGGGTGGGACAACAGTGTGAGGGCTACCAGATGCAGACACGCTATCAATAGATGGCATCTCCCTACCTTGCTGTGGAGCAAACGGTTGTGAGGATGGTACATTATCACCAGGCATGACAAACGGCCCATGCTCCTGAATAGACATTCTCCGTGATGATACAAACGAACCAGCGCCTTCGGTGTGCACAGGTGGTACCGCTTTCCTTATCGTTCCCTGTTCCCGCATCTCTTGCCTCCGCACAATGCTGTTCTTCCGTGTTGTACCAACATATCCTGAAGTCTCAGCATATTGTTTCCTAAACGTGTCCACTCCTTTCTTAGAGAGAGAGCCTATGGAGCTTCTGGATAATGTCTCTGCGGGTGGCGGCGGTGGTTTGCGATGCGGTACAAGGGGATGGGGAATCATGTGTTCAAATGACTTGTCTTCAAAAGGTGACGCTCTGGGGTTGTCAAAGTCAATAACCTTCTTGTCAGGACTATTAATCTTACTGAAGCCTGTCTGTTGCTGAAGTCGTAGGCCTTGGTCCTTCCTACGCTTCTTCTCCAACTCTATTTCCCTCTTCTTCTGATATTGGTCCACTACCACCTTGAATCCGGAAGACTGCTGGTTAGGGTCAGAGATATAGGTGCTGCTGTGACCACCAAAGAAGAGCTCATCACGACTTACGTCCTCAGATGGGTTAAATTCAATTGGTGAAGACTCTGTCGGCGACCTCTTTTGTACCTTCGAACCGTTGTTCTCATAACTTTCCCACACTCCAATGGTAGAATTGTACATTAAGTCGACGTCAGGGTCAATGGGTGTGGGCTGCACAGAAGGTCTAGGCCCCGCTGGTACGGCTATGGGGCTCCTAGGTCCTGTAATATCAATCTTAGGTCCTTCTGGTAGTGCTCCTGCATCCTGCCGGGTCTTAAAATCATTCAGCCTTCCCAACAAGTCATCAAGCGAATCTGACCCAGGTGGCTCCTGCTTCTTTTCCAGCATCTTCTCCACTTGTTTATTTTGATACTCATGCTGCTGGCCGGTTTGTACATGTGAACTAAAATTAGAGGAGGGTTGTCGTGACTGGCGCCGGGCAGTGGCAGAGTTCGGCTCAAGTGAAATCGGCTTTCTGGTGATACCATTGACAGGATACTGTCGAGCCTCAAATACAGACTGTGTTTGAGCACTCATTGGTGGCTGTATTATATTCGTTGGGATTAGGGTTGCTACTGGCTGCTCTATGTAGAACTTCACCGTCGCCTTGTCATCAGCACGCCTACGAGACATTGACAGCATATTATCTGAGAGGCATTCCTCTATGGCCAGTTTATGTTAGATAAACTCCTCCATGCCGACCAAAATGATGAATTATGACATACCATGATTTGTTTGACCAACCTCGGTTTGATATATTGTAGCCATTTCCCAGTCTGGAATATTCACGGACAAACACAGGGCTTTTCGGATAGCGTCTGGGCTTTCCAGTTCGGTGAGATCAACAAGGGCAAAATGCTTCAAATTCGTCGTGGTAAATACCCTCAAAGGCAATTTTTCCTGAGATACACCTGATGATGATGCTTGTCTATGGCCTGGGCGCCTGAGGGTTCTCTCCTGCTCGGAGACCGTGGATGCCGTAGCTATTGACGAGTCGCTATGGTTATGCTCATGTATAAATGGCAAATTAGGAACTTGTTTTTCCAGTCTCGCCGTGTTTTCCCTGAACGAGGGGCTACTGGGGGACTCAATGTCGTCCTAGAAATCGTCAGTAAATCGAGCAACACGTGCGGCCAACTAGGTACTCCAAGTCTGAATGGGGTTTATCATACATGGGAGTCATCATCGCGTGTTTTACTTCTACGAGAAAAAATTGATTTCATTCCGAATTTTGAAGATGACTCCTTTTCATGGCTTGTACTCGGTCTGCCATGATTCCTCGGCTTCGCATCAGCTTTCTGGTTATTATCAACAATAGTCCATCGCGAGCCATCCTTGTAAACGGATGAGGCAATTGATTCTTGAGAGTTCGTCTTTGCATGTCTTCCCGGCATATTCTGATACGATGGAGATGGCGAACTCTGAGGAGAGTCTTGGAGACCGCGAGATGATGAAGCATATGGGCCTTGCGAATTTCCTCCGTGATGGAGACTTGCTACAGAGCTTGACGGAGATTGTCCTCGCACAATATTCATTCCCCCTAATGCTGATTTTGAATATTCAGATCGCCTCGTAGGGATTTGTTGATCAGGTGCGGCTCGTGGTTGAAGCTCAGCGCTAGCACGTGGATCGCTTTGACCGCTCGGATTATCATACGTCTCAGACAATGTCGCTCTGCGTGTAGCGTTAGGTTTAGCACGGCCAGAACCCTTAATAAACCCTTTTCCAGGAGCGTCCTCTGAGTACGCTGGTGACATGGGGACATTTCCTAGGGATGGTGTGAGAGGTACCGCAGGTGCATTTTGCCCTAGTTTCATGATTTCTCGTACGAGACTCTTGATCTTCTTTCCAACCTTACTCTCCCTATCTGGGTCCGCATTTTGGCCATACAATCTCAATACCTCAGGTAAAATAGCCTGATGTAGCTGTGGTGAATACCGTTGACCAATTTCTAGAAAATCCATCCCATGTATATTAAGGTTTCGGAATGCATCTTGCCACTCCCGAGAGAAATTGTTTCGATCAAGCCAGGCCACAACCCGTTCAGGGGTCCAAAATAGCCCATGATCTGGTGATATTGGCTGGATGGAGCTTGCAGTTGATGGGGATTGCAATGGCATATTTGTATGTCGAGATATTGTTGCAGTTTGATTCTGATTTGCAGCCAATATAGTACGAGGGTTAACTAGAAATTCATTGTCCGAGTCTTGTCGGAAACTACGCTCGGATGAAAGGTCCAAGTCTTGGGGTCGTTGATGGACGGGCTGATGAAGAGTATTGTTTCCATACAATCCCGGGCCATTATGGGAAGTAGGCGTCTGGTGCGGAATGTAAGGCGCCTGTGCCTGTAAATGCTGCTGCGATTGTTGCTGCTGTTGATGGGGTTGATATTGCGACCCTTGCGTCCATTGCGGGCCACCGTGGCCCTTGCTCCAAGAATTCCAGTTTTGATTATGGGCTGGATGATCCTTCATGGGCGGCGGAGGTGGGGGAGGGACTCCGAGAGGCATTCCATGGCTGTTAGTAGGCGGACCACCTGGTGGTGGGGGTGGTAACGACATCATATTGTTTGTAGGGCCCGGTGATGGGGGTACAAAGCCACGATTTGCGACATCCATAACAGAAGCTGAGACAGTTCGTTGTCCGGGGTGGCCGTGCGGGGGTCCTTGCGCTCGGACAATAGCAGGCGGCCTAGAAGAAGGAACAAAGCTGGGAGGAACCAAATTCGCAGGAGATCCAGTATCGGCGCTGGTGTGAGTATGAGCTCGAGGGCGGGTCATTAGAGAACTTGTGGCAGCTGGGACATAGGATGACATTATAGCGGATCCAGAGCCAGCAGCTATAGGGGGATTAGCTTAGCTGCGGGCACTGAACGAATGTATCGAATGAACGGCGCTGGCAGAAAAATCGATGTAGAGCTGAGATGTGACAGGTTGTGGCACTCGCAGTGTGTGTTGGTTCCAGGTTTCACACCCAACTTGCGCGAAATCCCACGCGAGCAAGGTGAACTGACAGGGGAAAGCGAGTATCGGATGAGAAAAAGATGCTATTATTCAGGTTACGGATCGACAGCTCAGCTCATGTTTGAAGATCCAGTGTCAGTGGGTATTCAGTCGCCCTCGGTAGGCACTGACCGCCCTCGACCGTCGGCAAGGTGCAAAAGCTCCGGGGCGCCGCGGGGGGGGGAATAAGAAGCGCCCTTGTCCTGCGGCCGGGAACCAACCAACTGCAGCGAACTTGTGAGTCGGGGACACGACTATGTTTTAAACAGTGGGTATGATGTGAATAATGTAGAGACGGAATATAATCAGAAAGTTCAGGCAGGTACAAGTAAACAGCGAGTGGGCCCTGTTCGCAAGTTTACAGGCAGAGAGAGAGACCTGGGTATGTATGTATGTATGTAGGTTACCTACAGTACCTTGCGATGGTGCACAAGGCTTCAAATTCGGAAAATGTATACGGGCGGCTGCAATGCTGGGGCCCAGAGGGCAATACAATGTTCTAGACGGACTATGGAGGGCAGCTCGGCCGCGCACCGGTGGTTTCGTCGGGCTTCAAGATGCTGCCTGTTGACGGTTGTTTCGAAGGTTAGTATTCGCACGCCACACTCGACACAGCCACAAGCCTCAAGCACCGATACAACTACAGCAGGAAAAGCATCACCTCCACCAATGCGAGCTGTCGCGACAGGAAAGTGGCACGAGCCCTGCTCCGAAATACCTTACTATATACCCGCTGCAAAAGGGGCTACTGAAGGGCATGGGAAAATCGCCAACAGGGTTACAGGACAATTTGTTTCAAGTAATTGTGGCGATCTCATGCAGACGGGTGTTATTGGTCTGCAGGTACGTACAGCAAGGCGCCTCCAGTTTTAACCCGCATACACTAGACTACTACCCTCACAGGGCATGTTGTGCTACCGTACAGTAGACACTTGAGAAGTCCTGCAGAAAGGCGGGCTTCAAATAGGTACGGAGAATTTGGGTTTTGAGCTCACACATATCTGTAAAACCAGATTAACATCTACAGCACCAAAGCTCTATCGTATGCACGACGGACGGACGGTTGCGCCATCTCCCAAAGAAGGTCAGCTGACTGGCCACATGATAGCACATGTATTTACATGTAAGACAGGGAGATCAAAGGCCTCCCCGCATTACAAGGGCACAATATTTTCATCGCTCCTCCATGATTCAATATTTTTTTCGCTGCTTGAAGTAAGCAACTCTATCTGAAAGCTAATTTCTTTCAGGGTAATCTTACCCTCCAATGGTCAAGAAGTGCGGTGTCCATAGGTTCTTTCGGTCCAGAGGGTCAGGCTACTTAAGTAGTAGAATGCCCATTCAAGGGAGTTCTCAGCAAAACTAGATAGAACCCGCAATTAACCTCTAGGCACATCATCGGATGATGGAGTCCCCCACCAATCTGCGATATAATAGAAGTTTCGAGGATGAATTCATTCTCGTCTCCTGTCAAAGCCACTTTTCGAATCATCTTCACATCATGTCGTTGAGTTGAGACATGGCCACCCTATGACCATGAATATGAGTCTTTATAGACACAGCTCGCATTTCCATGGTGACACAAGGCTCGCACTAACCTGTGTAACGCCAGCTAAAAAGCAGCGGAGCTTGATATAAACTGTAGGTCTACAGCTACCGAATTGCCCATGAAATCATAACATAAAAATATAATCAAGCTATACCATCAGTCCCCCTCGTTACATATTCCAGCACAGTATGTCATCCACAGAAACAGACCCCGTCCTAACCTCCATAAACTCTGCCATCTTCAAAGACTGCCTCACCCCCATTATATACCGGAAATTCACCAACCGGTCCAGCACGAACCCAAAACAATCATCAGATTTAGATATCCCCATTTCAGAGTTATCCGAATTCATCGATGTATGTTTCTTTCCCCCCCCCCCCCAATAAAAAAAAAGAAAAGAAAAAAAAAACCTGCAGTTCCCCTACACACTCTCACTCCCGCTAATCCCCCTTGCAGTACCTCAGCGACGAGCTCTTTCCCACACTCCCCCTTCCCCTGCGCCAACTAACCTACACTGGCAAAGACTCTACTCCTTCACCAGAAACCCTCACATCCTTCTACCACGTGCAAACCGTCCCGCACACTTTTTCCGACTCACTCATTAGCTACGGGATTATCAGCGACGACGACGACGCAGGGAAGATTGCCCTGGCGGCAATAGAGGAGTATGTAGAGGAAGCTGTGAAGCCACCGCCAATTTGGAAGGAGACGAGGAAGGAGGAGTGTGAGATTTGCGAGAGGAATGTGCCACTGACATATCATCATTTGATTCCCGTATGTAAAATCTTTTTTTTGGGGGGGGAGAGGAAGGAATGAATTATGGTGTATGATTGTTTGCAAGTGGGCTAACTTATTATGGCCGGGTGTAGAAATCAACGCACGCAAAAGTCCTCAAGCGGGGATGGCATCCAGAGTATATGCTCAATAGCGTTGCTTGGATATGCAGGTTCGTAACTGTGACTTCCCCTCACCTTCTCTTCCTTCTCTTAATATCATTAAACTCATCACCCCACCAGACCATGCCACAACATGACCCACCGGGCCGCCGACAACGAGACCCTCGCAAAGGAGTTCTACACAATTGAAAAACTCATGGAAAGGGAGGATATGCAGAGGTGGGCTGCGTACCAATCGAAGCGGCGATGGAATAGGCCGAGGAAGTTAGATTGAGTTTTTTCAACCCACCCGGACCCTGACTTTGGGGTGGTGGGGGCTGAGTGATGACATCTGAGGGCAGTGAAAAATATATATATATATCCATAATACTTCTACCGAGCACGAATACCAATTTTTGGATTTCTGGGAAGTGAAAAAGTGGAGTAAATCGAAACGCCTATAAAACGCCATATGCATACAAGAAACACTATTCTCACTTTTTTTTTTTTTTTTTTTTTTTTCAAATCCCATAACATCGAGTAACATTATCCTACCTCCCGACTTCCGGAATAGGCAAGTCCCATAAGATCACGTGATCATAAAACCAAAAAAATTCAAGGAGCCCTCTTCGGCGCCGAAATTACCGTTCGCGAAAACACCGCCACTACCTCCTCATTCTCCTCCACTACCGAGCCGCGTATTATACTCGGGCCCTGGTCCTCCTGGACGGGATACGCCTCAGCAATACACACCCCATCATCATCATCATCCGAGTCAGAATGCTGGGTGTTATGGGATGTCTTCTGCTCAACATGTTTCTCCTCACGCTGTACAGACGGTCTCCTAGCTGTTTGCGGTGTCGACGAGAACGCTTTTGACGCAAGGACTATTTGTCTCAGCATTGCCATCTCAGCAGCGTCGTCTTCGTCGGAGTCACTCTTGGGAGGGGAGAGAGATTGTTGAGCCTGGATGAACCTATCCCCCCCATCCTCCTCTTCTTCTTCATCATCATTCTCATTCTCAGCCTCAGCCTCAGCCTCACTAACCTGCCCTCCCTCTTCCTCGTCCTCCCCAACCGCATGCCTCCTCTCTCTATTCCTATTCCCTTCTCCCCAAATCCCCCCCGAGACATTCGCGCTCTCTTCTCTACGCTTATCAAACTCCCTGTCCAGGGCTTGTAAGTAGTCCTCTTGAGCCTTTTGGACCCCGGCCGAGTCAACGCATTTGGAGTAGCGGGAGAGGAGGTCGGAGTTGATTGCGAGGAAGGAGGAGCCGTAAGAGAATGGAGAGAGAATTTGCTCAGCCCAGTCGGGGTGATTGCAAATGGCGAAAGTGGCGGCGAGGGCTTCGACGCAATTGAGTTTCCAGGGGCGGCCGTAGTTGACGGTGTTGGCGGCAATAAGGTAGGGTACTGCACAATGAAATACTGATATTAACCAGATCCATTCTATTGAATAAATTAAAAAACCTACCACGACTCAATGCGGTGGTGATGGTGGGAAAACTCACACAACCTCTCACACTTCCCCCCAATTCTCCCAAACGGCACCTCCTCCAGCCTTGCCCACGAGCACTCTACCACCGCCGCCCCATACTGCTCCAACGTCTCCTGGTCGGCCGGACTCACAGGAATCTTCCCATTCGGAGTAACTACGACACCTGCATGTTTCTGACCGATGCGCAGATCCCGCATGAGACCTAATCGGATGAGTTTTTTTCCTGAGCAGCGCTTGGGGTCGCAATGTTGCATGTCCCAAGCCGCAGCTTTGAATGGGGGGCGGGAAGGGGCAGCGCCGGACTCGATGTCTTCTGCGCTGCGGGTGATGCGGGAGCCGCCATGGTGAGTGCGTTCGCGGGTGACTTTGGGGGGTTTGGGGGTGTGTTTTTTGGGCATGGTGGGGGTAGTGGGTGGGTAGAGAGGTGGGAGGGTGGGGCTGCTGAGGTGTATGTGTATGTAATTGCTGAGTGATGGGCCGGCGGTCTGCGGGGCATAAAAATGACGTTTGGATGGTGGGGTTTCGCCAAGATTAAAGCTGGCCCTGTAAAAATCAATTCCATAGCCCAGCCGTTCGCGAAGTCAAGAATAACAATCAAATATTAGTTTTAAATGACATTGAGTTTACTTGGACGTTCTCTAGAGAGGGGAGGTTTGTTTGAAAAAGAAGCTGGTATCATGAAATGTGGCAGTGATGGGGCAGTGATGTTGAGACGTCGTCATAATATCCGTTTCCTTGTTTATATCCCTCGATTCTTCTACAAATAATGGCCAATCTTATTATTAAGATTCTCATCATATTGGAACATCATTTACTGCGGGCGGGTGAAGTTGAACAAACAATCGCAGTAGTTGCGGTTGGTTAAAGGGCAGAAACAAGTGATCGAGGCGGTAGTCACTTGGGGTCAGGTCAAGCAGGCCTGTTGAAAAGGGTATCGCGTGGACACAAGGAGGCCCAAGATCTGAGGATGGAGGGACAGTCGGTGACGAAGGGAGGATGACGGACATGTTCTGGTCTTCGTATGGTTGAGGATGTCCTTTGGCTGTCCAAGTAGGTTTCTGTACTGTAGGAGGCAGATGATCTGAACACTGCCTTGGAAGCCCTGCTCGGAACCTCCTAGCAGTACAAGTACCAGGGGAATATACATCGCCAAAGGACCGCAGGCCGGAGAGCCGTTCCACCATTAGCTGCGAAGGGGAGAATATGCTCAACTATTAGCCATTTCCTTCCTCTACTCGCATCCCTTCTAATTTATTGCTGTATTTTTTGGCCTGGAGTTTGGTTTGAGTGATGGGTCCATAAATCAGTGAGCAAATGGCTGGCTACAGGGCTGAAGCCATTTCAGCAATTCCTTGCCAAGCTGACGCATTTACAGCCAATCGCTGAGCCTCTTCGTAATGTCCCCCCCCCGCACCGCTTAGCCCCCTCGGTAGCATTTACATTACGACTGAACGTATACGTCTACGTTTCCAGAGCAAAGCAATCTATTCTGCACAGTTGATCGATCTCAGGCACGGTACCTTAGTCAACTCATCACTCACATTCTCACATCAATAAACCAATCAGGCTGGAAGCTGCAGCGTATAGGATGGCGGCGAGGGATAGATTTAGTGGATATCCCGGGGAGCAGACGCAGCTGCAGCGATTTATACGTAAGGGAGCTATGAGCTTTGGAAATGGCTGGATGATGGCTGATGGCTGATGGCTCATACGTGGGGCAATAGAGAGAGCTTGCGATCCAGCGAATTATGAGCCGAATCTGGCGTTGAACTTGGAGATTGCGGATTTGATTAATTCAAAGAAAGGGAATGCGTGAGTACACCGTCAATCGGCCACGAAATATTGGACATGGAGTCAGTCCGGGATATTGACAATGGCAGGGTTTGGGGGGCTCAAGTCCACGGGAAGCTGCAGTTGCGATAGTTAATTACATCAATAATCGAAATCCGAATGTCTCCCTACTGGCTCTGTCGGTACGTCTAGTCATTCTTACACTGTTCAACCACATAGCTTTGGCTAATGGTTGGTGGATATAGTTGTTGGATATATGTGTGAAGAATTGTGGATATCCCTTCCATCTGCAGATCTCAACCAAGGACTTTCTCAATGAGCTCGTCAGGAGATTCCCCGAACGGCCCCCAGTACGGTCGTCAAGAGTACAGATGAAGATACTGGAAGCTATAGAGGAATGGCGGTGGACAATTTGCGAAACTAGCCGGTACAAGCAGGACCTAGGATTTATTAGGGATATGCACAGGCTTCTTAGTTACAAGGGATACCAGTTCCCGGAGGTTAGGAAAGACGACGCAGCAGTTCTAAACCCATCAGATGTAAGTTCTTACAACTAAAACCGCAGGGGGCAGTTGTAATTAACATTGCTCTCACAGAATTTGAAATCAGCGGAGGAGATGGAAGAAGAGGAAAGGGCAGCACAGTCTGCGAAGCTTCAGGAATTGATTAGAAGAGGGACGCCAGCAGATTTACAGGAGGCAAATCACTTAATGAAGGTTATGACTGGATATGATACCCGGAACAAGACAGACTACCGAGCAGAAGCTGCGAAGGAGTTGGCGAAATTGAAGCAAAAGGCGAAGCTCTTGGAGGAAATGCTGCAAAAAGTCATCCCAGGAGATACCATTGGACAACAAGATGCCTACTCAGTATGAACGTCAATCTGGCGATCAGTCCCATTGTTGATACTAACTTTAGGCGTAGGACTTAGCCAATGCACTGAAGACAGCCCAGCCAAAGATTCAGAAGATGGTGGAAGAAGAGAGCGATGATGCAGCTGCTGTGGTTAAATTATTGGAGCTGAACGATATCATCAACACCACAGTTGAGCGGTATAATCTGATAAGGAAAGGAGATCACAGCGCGGCTGCAGCTCTACCTCTACAGCCATCAATTTCTCCTGGTCCCTCTTCGACGCCTACGCTCAGGCAACAGGAAGTGTCGTTAATAGATTTTGACGGAGATAATGGAACCTCCTCAAGTTCAGCGCCCAGTACAAGGCCAGAAGATGATCTATTAGGGTTGGCATTCAGTGATTCTGGGTCTGGAAGTAGTAATGACATTTTTGGCACTGGTGGAGGAATTGCTCTAGGATTTGGCGCGAATACAAGTATGTTTATACCTCTCGATACAATAAAAAAAAAATGGCATGCTAAATCTACCGCAACAGGTATCCCTGGGCCCCCATTGCTCTCTTCCACAATGCAAACAAACACCGCCGGAAAACAAAACATCACCCCAACTCCCTCACCCACCCCACCATCTTCCTCCCCATTACCAAAACCAAACTACAGCGCTTTCTCATCCCTCTCGAACCCCCCACCTACGCCCTTAACCAACGCCTTCGCGAATCTAAGCAATAGGAGCACTCCAATCACATCCTCGCAACAACCCCTTCACCAACTTCAACTCCAACGCTCCTCTCAGCCCTCACACAATGGGGGGGAACTAGATGATTGGGCTGACTTTGCATCGGCCTTACCACCGGCGTCGAATATACCAAAGTTAGCGGCGAATGAGGTTTTGGTACACTCGTCAAATTTGCATATTGTCGTGTCGGCGGAGAGAGAATTTGGGAGTGGGGATGGGGTAATGGTATTGAGAGCGAGGTTCTCGAATGCGTGTGCTCAGCCGATTCATGAATTGACGTTTCAGATGGCGGTGCCCAAGGTGTGTAGATTTATATCTAAGCTGCTTCTATCAAATTAAACCCCCGGTCCCACACGCACCCTTACTATTGCCATTGCGGTAATACCTTTCGTCGGTCTCATTTTGGGTTTTGGGAATTGGAAGTTCTTATTTCTATCCTGATATTCTTTTTGTTTATTTGCTGCTTATCTGTTTATCCCCTTTTATCCATTACAGCCTCTTCCTCTCTCTCCCTCCCACTGCACTCAACTGACGCAATAACTGAGCTATGTCTCATTAGTCCTTCCAACTCAAAATGGAGCCTCAATCCTCCCGATTTCTCCCGGTCGGTCAACCCGACGCGGTCACGCAGCGGATAAGAGTAACCGGAATAGGCAGGGGCCAGGGCGGCGCGCTGAAGATCAAGTGGAAGGTTAGTTATAGGGTGGGTAGTGAGACAGAGGGAGTAACGGAGGAGATGGGTGTTGTGGAGAGGTTGCCGGCTTCGTGAGCGTAACTATGAGTCTGTGTTATCCCGGGAGATAGACGAATTATGGAACGGTAATATCTCGTCGCGGTTGGGAATCAGTGTTTGATTGCGATTGTTGATTCGTATTTATATATGGTGATGGTTGACTGTGATGGCGATGGCGATGGTGATGTTATGTTTCTAAGCTTGGTGATAGCCCACTTCTGCTGTGATTCCTGTGAAATGATGCTTACTTACCTAGTTGCAAACTGTTTATACTTGTGTAGTACCTAGGCACCATACCAATCACCTAGGATCTTGATAGTCACTTACTTCACCCAGGAAGGGCTTAAGAATTTACACACGGGAGATCAAGGATGCCGGGCTACGGTGCAAACTATGGTTGTGGAAGAGTACATATATTAGCAATTAACAACCCCTCGTACATGATTGAGCTACTACTTTGGTACAGGGTCTTGTACGAGAGATTAATGTGCTACAGTCTGCCGCCTAGGTACCTGTACATGTCGAGATGTATATTCAACTCAAAAAATGATTGGATACTGTATATGTGGAGCCCGAGGTAAAACATATCTATATGTAAGGCAGGGAGATCTCACTCAATTCCTTCGAATAGAAGAGAGCCGTAGTTAAGTATATTCGAAAGAAAGCTGATGGAGGAATCTGAATCTGAAACCTATTGTTGTAAGCCATATCTACTCTAGAGAATCTGAATAACAAAATACCACTGAACCCTGGTGGCCAGCAGGCCACGATTAGCCCGAGAATCTGATTACGGTCTCATAGCCTCATATCTGATTCTGAATATTGCCAATTCTAAACTGAGGTAATAAACGCACGCGGCCAGATTACTAATTTGTGAGAATCCGATACACAGGACGTATTGATATGTGTCAGACATTCAATTACTGGGGGGGTTTTACCTAATTTAGGCTGAGAATCTGATACTGTTGCATAGTCTGGTTGACTGTTGCACTACCCCTCGCCAGAATGTAAGCCTACCGATACACGGGATGGATAGGAAGGTGAGATTGGGGATGGGGATGGCCATATTGTGATTCTTGGACATGACTACACGACAACTTATTCTTTTGCTTTTCCTCTGGCCATCTTTAACTCACCTGCAGTTACTGATAGGATATGCTGCCATGCCAGCAGGCGCTATATGCAAGAGGTTGAGCTGATAAGAGACTTCAGTTGTGTTCCTATTCTTTTCTATTGTGACTTAAAATTGGTTTTCGCGGGATTCAAATATATCGATGACGACGACATCTTCTAGGCCGGCCAAAACTAGTGCTATCCCAGCTAAAGAGGTGTTCTGGTCTATCGCATTACAATCCGAGAAATCCCTTATCATTACTTACTTCTCTGTCCAATCTAAAGCTCGTAGTGAGTGTGTCAGCAGGTGGCATGATACTACCCTTTGGCCTGGGTATCATTGGACATTTGTGACACTGAGTTGTCATTCAAGCAGAATCATTATGACCTTGTATTAAAAAATCGAAATCGATAGGTAACTAAATCAAATTAAAACCTAGTAAAAAAAAATGAAAAAAATAAAATCTAATAGGTAAAATAAAATAAAATAGGAAATTTAAAAATTCACTTTTTTCTTTTTTATAATCCTCGACTCTTTTCTGACTATAAAATCAAATATTCTCTCGTAACTAGCGTTCCTACTATCTCTTGTCAGCCAGGTTCAGAGGCAGAAATATCATCTCCATCTTGAGCACGAAATTCTCCTAGAATAAGAAAGCAAGGAGAACAGCTATCATAAGAACTATAAGCATATTAACTTCCGCCAATACCCTATGTTACCCTCAACCCAAGTAGACTCGTGCATATGAGCACTACAATGATACGCTAAGGCAACCAGACTAGAGCCTCAGAAGCTACTTAAGCTTGGATTGACATGCACGTGACCATTTCTGGATTCATCCTTGCAGTACAGCTTCCACTCTCGCTACCTGCAAGAGGTTTTCACAAAACTTAACCTCTTCTAAAAAGCTCTACACGCATCTACATTTCTAAAGTTTTACAGAGTGTCAACATGCGCGGAAAGTGAGGCGGAAAGTTCTCAAAGCCAACAAGAGGTGGTAAGTCTGCTAGTGTTATCCTCCTCAGAATCTTGAAACCAGAGATAGTTACTGATGATGGATGGAAAATGGGCAGGTGAAAAGAAGTTCTCTAGGGACTTAAAAGCCTCTAGATGAGTCAGAAGATAGACCCGGGATGTGGGATGTAGGACATTTTAACCCCCACCCGCCACTTCACTGTGTACATGAGCCTACTGTCTACTGCAGGAGGAACCCACCCCCAGAGTCTGATTCAGACAATGAAGGGGAGGGTAGTACCGCAACCATGGCTCGAGAAGAACGCCGTGCGGCTGAAAAGGCCCGCAAAGAAGCAGCCATAGCCGGGAAGAAGGCCGTTGTTGATGTCTCTGACGATGAGGAATAAAAAGAGGAGGAGGAGGAGTCTGCACCAATCAGTAATAGCAAATCTCGCCCCAGCAATCCTAATGATTCCGGAAATTCTAGCAGTGGAGGTATTAGCAGTAAAGTGAAGGAGGCAAAGGAGGCTGCGGCAGCGAAGAAGAAGTGGCAGAAGATGCATTTAGCGGGGGAGGCGGATGAGGCAAAGGCGGATCGTTTTACCAGCAATCTTTGCTAACCATCAGTGTAGAGCTTGAGGAGAGAAAGCAGCAGCCGCAGTGAGGTTGGAGGCATCTGGAAGAAAGTGATAAAGCAGTTAGATTTTTCTGGGCATTGGACATTGTTCAGCAGGTACATCCTATCAATAGCAACTGGTTGCTTTGATAGGTGGCACCGTACAATCTATATGAATTGATTTGCCTACATAGATGATCATAGCCTTATCAATTACATTTCTTATCGCCGCTAGCTTTTTGCCAAGACTGCGACTTCAAAATAATATTACCTAGTGCCGGAATCTCTGGACCCTCAAATCAATCTAAACTCACGGAACAAGGACAACAAGCAGCTTTTACAAAATGCCTAAGGAGAAGAAGAAACGGGGGCGGAAGAGCCGAAGAGGCAAGACGACAGCAGGAGGGGGAAGCCAAGCATGTCGACATTGACATGCCAATAGAGTTCTACGATATTCCTGGCCAGGGTCCGAGTACAGATAACGCAGCGAGTAGGCGGAGATTGCTAGTTACATCTGATTTTTAGGTACAGGAGATATAGGATATACCCAGAATGCGGAAATTGTAGAAGAACTGGCATTTTTCGGGTTGTTGGATGAGCAGGAGCAGGAATGTTTCTGAGTCTAGGATGTTCACGGCTTCTGGAGAGAATGATGAGCCTGGCGACACCAAAGCAGCTGAAGGGTCTGTACCAGAAATGCAATGGCAACTTCATGCATTTAGTACAACATCAATTTCCCAGACATTTCTGCGAGAGCTTGTTTGTTACATTCTGCAGGTGTAGTTGCGCAGGAGGAGGAGGACGACGGCGTGCTGGGAATGGGGAATGCTATGGATGTGGACGGGGATGAGGGTTTTGCTAGTATGGAGAGCTTGTTTCTATATACATTAAATGTTAGATTATGTCCCGGCTGGGCGATAGTGGCTAATCGGTTTGCTAATGTATATGCTGTTGCTTTTAGGAGTGGAGCCCTTTCTTCATGCATAACTCACCTACCCGTTCTCATCACATTCCATCGTGTTCTCCTCTTGGTACTATCTGGTCATGGCACGAACAAAACAGCATCTACAAGCCTCATATATAGCCGGAATAAGGAGAATAAGCTTGAAACTGACAAGCTCGCGGGGAGAGAGGTGGGTCCGGATTCATTCGAGAAAACCACTGGTAGGATACTTAGAACCATCAGTGAGAAAATCTGAGTACGGAAGTTGAGGATTTTGGCCACACATCCTGTGGAAAGCCCTACTTTGCGGTTCCTTCTGCACTTAGTGCTCTCAAGTGCCGAAGCCACTGGGAAGAGCAAGAAGCATCAAAAGGATCCTCTGAGCCAATCCACTCTACTATCTAAGTTACTCTGTGGGGAGGAAATGAGGGGAATACCAGTGCATCTGCCTTCCTGCAGAATCTGCTTAACGACTCAGTTGGCTCTCACGTGCTTGAGGCCGTGTGTAACGAGGCGAGACCAGAGGTAGGGCAACCAAGGGTTACGATGAACCGGGCAGGGGGCGGATCACACACGCAGAGACCCTTCGTGTGTGATGGGCAGGTAGAAGAGGGCAGTACCTTGGGGCAGGAGGGAGGAGGGTCGTCCAAGGGAAGACCGGCTGGGCTCAAAGACACACGTAGGGGTCCTACATGTGCGTTAGGTTTACTTGTAGAAGGCGCGAGAAGCGACAAGAGCGAGGGCGAAGGAACTCGGTTTCAAATACAGGACGTTGGATAGAAAGAAAAGGAAGCGGAGCAAGAACGAGAGCGACGGACTACTTATACCTGAATAAGTTTCTACTGACACAGGACTTGAGGGTAATAGTAAGGCCCAAGGAAACCATACCCACGCCAGTGGTGCTATTTGCTCACCCTCAACTCACGCGGGTGTGGTTATTACACCGTGATACAGTTCTCTAATCAGACGACATTTGCGGGGCTATGCGATAAATATTTCAAGGACAGGCTACCCTCCATGTCAAGAAATGAGACAGCAAGCTTTGTAGCGGTAAAGGTCGTGGACAGGTTGAATGGGGAGGAGCTCGAAGCAGTAATTGATGGCTTGGTGCCGCTCGTGCCTAATTTATTAGGTAATGAGCAATTCCTGTATAAAGCATGTGGTGGGCAAACTGTTGGAAATGCAAGAGAATACCGACTGACAGGTGAACCACAGAGGCCTTAACCAACGTTTTGAAAGCGACATTTAACGGGAGTGTTAAGTTGTGGATACAAGCAAGCTCGTTAAGATATGATAATGTGCGGGGGTTCTTTGTTGAGTCCCTAATATTTTTGCTTTTTTCGATATCTACAATTGCTGACATACCTTTTACACTACAGGCAATTGCAGATACATTCAACACGGATGGAATTTCCACCGTCATCTTTAAGATGTTTAAGATACCGGAAAAAGAGCTGCAACAGGCATCCGAAGATGCCATCAATAACGTCACAGGCGCAGGTAGTGGCAGTAAGGGGAAGAGAAACCCCTACACAAATGCACGGGTTGCTGCTGGTACAGTCAATTTTACAATTACCGGGGGCCTGCGGTAGATTTGCCAATGCCAGGTCAGTACTTTTGTGGGGATTCTTTGTGTGGGGGTTCCCGTTGATATGTGGAGGTAATGAGGCCATATGGGGAACTGGGATTGTGTTATCTGAGACAAATCCACCTACCTCCCCGCGATATATTACCGGGCCTACCCGCCATGCGCCATTGCAAATCCACCTGCCTAACCGTTTCATTGTAGGGAAGTTTGAGCTTATTCTAACTTCACGTGCAGCTTACTTGCCCAGACCCAAGACACGGTTCTCCACCTCGCCACCTACCCCACAGCATCCCACGTAATCCAAGCATCCCTTACTTCGCCACACGCCACAGTTCTCAACAAGTGATAGCTCCTCTGGGAACTTTGCACAGCTGCTAGTGGGTCACACCTCGTGGACGCATGCTGGACGAAACGCAAGAAATGAACAATCACCGTGCGGAGGACCGTGCCGGGATTGCGGTGGAGCTTGTTTGACGTCAGAGCATCTCTGTTCAGAAGCATTGTATGGAGGAATTGGGCGATGGACGGGTGACGAGGACGCAGTCTCGGGATACCAAGGCTCTGCTGGCATTGTGAGTACTGCGGGAGCGGCGAATCGTAGCGGAGGAGGTTCAACAAAGTCTGTTATTCAGGTACGTATACGTCTTTGCTTATGTTTGCAACTGCTGCGCAGCTCCCTTCCTGTTTTCCCCGCTCAATTTCCCCCCCGCAATCCGCTTATGTACAAATACGTCGTTGTACTCCTTCCTTTTGCTTCTTCCTAGGCTTCCAGAACCCCGATTTCATCACAATTTTCCGATCCCGCGGTCACCCCATGTACCACATTGGTTTCTCAAGCCTCTGCACATATGTACTGTACCACATTGGTATTCCAAGCCTCTGCACATATGTACCTACATATTTTATGCTAGACATCCGTAACCACCAAACTGACTCCAGAGTTGAGAAATCTGAGACCAACACGTGACTTTAATGATGAAGCTCGCACGAGTAACATCGCGCGGAACAGAGAAAATGAAGGAGGAGTTCTTGGAAAGAAAGCGCGAAGAGGGAGTGGAGAGGGGAGGAGGAACAAGCGCGAACTCAGAAGGCGTTACGGCTGATGAAAAACAATAGTACTGGTGGCTCTTCAGGAATGGGATCAAAGCGGCTAAGGGACGGTGATTGGGTGGGTCGAGACTGCCGGGGGATTCATGGACGAGGAGAAGCAGGCCTCAAGACTGTGCAAGGAGGGGGGTGGCAGGAGAAAAATCTAGAGGAAAGATACCCCGGTATTTCTGAGATGGGATTATGTATGGTTCGTGATAGTTATTGGAGTATTCTACAGCCTTCCTTTTGCTTCTACTAACCCTCTTCTGGATAATTTTACTTGTACGATATTTTGTTGGGGAGTCCTACCGGGGGATGAATTCTCAAAACCCAATTTTATATTTTTTTTTTTTGATGCATCTATCTGGTTTGTGACTTGCTAAATAGCCATCTTTTCTTTCGTCAGCATCATGAACGAGCCAAAGTTATTTCCTTTTTCTAAATTGACTCGGACTGTTCGACGACTCTAGAGTAGCTGCGCAAGCAGAAGTTAACATTCGATATGCAAGCAGTATTGCTTTTTTTTTCATTGACGAAAATCGGGAATACCTCAGTATCAGCTACGTAGTTTATAAAAAGTTTTTTTGCGGAGGGGGGGGGGTGGGGCGCGCGCAGCGGACTACACCTCTGAGCTTACTCCAACCTACTATAACAGACGCACCGGGTTTCACATCAAAAAATACTCTTACACCAATGCAAATGCACGAGATCACTGCCCTGCTGTTGGCCAGAACCCTCCAGTGGAAGAAAAACTCATGGAAATGAACCAGGGCTTATCATGAAAAAGCAGCACGGGATTTTCTGTTTCCTTTTCCGTAACGAGGCTTTTTGAGATATCATATTTGTTTGAGGCGGAGATATAGAAAAGGTCCCACACCACGATTACCCCATATACCCCAGCTTTATGCATCAGGCCGGGCAGATGACTCGGATGAGGAAAGGGAAAGGGAGAGGGAGAGAGAGATAGAGTAGGTACTAGGTATAAAATCTAGATACTTTTTGGTGGCGACTTATGATCTTGGTCCATAATAAAATATCTCCGCACACGTAATCCTTCGTGTATTGCAATCACGACCAACATGACCACAACTCTAGTATAAGAAAAACTTGTATGTGCTCAATCGAGTCCAGTTTGTAACGTGGACATCGAACGGCCCGCTGCTGGGGGATGACCATGGGCCGGGGGAATATTACTATGACGGACACTTGAGTAGTGTATATGTCTGTATAGTAGTGTGTTCCCCTCTTCCAGTCACTTAGGGGCTTCGTCCGCATGCTAACCACTCACATTAGACCCTAGGTCGACTAGTTGTGTTGCCAAAAAATTACTGATACGCTTGGAGCGAGGAGAGGCCAGTTATCCACGCATGGCATCAAGTAATTAATCGTGAACAATCAATTGCATTGCATTACATGCAACTCCACATATTTTCCTTTTTCTCACGACCTAGAGTAATCTGGTTGCGTGGAGTAGTAGATTGGATATTTGGGAATTATTCTTTGCAACCATTTTTCCCTGGGACCCCGGAGCATATGCCACGGCCGGCCTTGGTTCTTCCTTCTGAAGTACGAAGCCCGCCCGTGACATCGTGCTCCAGATAAGCGAACTGTCATGTCGGGTCCAACAATATGACGTTTTAGCAAGAGAAAAAAAACTCATCGCAACGTTCGAATGTTTTGTACCTGGGCCAAGGGCCGAGAGAAGTACCTAGCCTCTATCTACCCTTAGCCCGTGGCAAACGGCGGGTTGTTTCGTTTGCTTGTCTATTTCCAAAAATAGAGACGAAGTAGCCACCGAGCGATATTTGCCTCGCAAAGCCCCACAGGACGTCGACTCCGAACCAGCGATTAATATACGATTTTGTATTTGTATACCTTTCGGCCTATTCATCCATCCATCGCCGAATCCAGAATCCATGACGATCGCAAATCAAGCAGGTAGTACCGCTGGTGATAGTGCGGGAGTTGCGCATGAGGTCGAACAGGTATACAAAACATACTTGTATATCAGCAGCACCATCCCCCACCTGCGTCACGGCGCCGCTGCAGATCACAACGTACATTGCTTGTGTATCCTGGTGGGTTGAGCAGGCGCAGGGCAATCAGTGCAGGGACAAAGACCTTCTCATCCTCTTAAACTACCTATCACATGCCTAAGATTCGCGCATCCTTTGCTTATTCCCCTTGCTAACATTAATGGGTCGCAGCTCCTCCAAGTCGTCACTTCACAGCTCATATCGTTCATCCGCTCTTCGAACCCCACCAGAGCTGGCGGTGCGAACCACCTTGTCGACCCAGTGGCTTTAGATCCACAAGCTCTGTCAACGCTTCTGCAGGAGGATGTGACTATGCCGGATGAAGGTCGGGGTCAGGATGGGCTTCTAAAGATGCTGGAGAAAATACTCAAGTACTCAGTCAATACTTGGAGCGAGGGCTTCATGGATAAGCTGTATGCGAGCACGAATGCAGTGAGTAATCGCCCTGCGGGAAGCATCCAATTGGAGCGGAAATGGAGCGGCGGTCGGGTGGAACCGTGTGTGCGAGTACTGATGACGGGTGATTTATATGCAGCCTGGGGTGGCCGCAGAGTTGATTCTGTCGGTGTTGAACACAAATGTAGGGCACAACTTGGTTATGCGCCCTTTCAATAATGTTTACTCAACGCGGAGAGCATCTGGCGGTATAGGTGCATGTTTATCAAGGTAATTCATAACTGCCGCACCTACATGTATAAAGTCAGTTACTTAAGCATAACCCACCAAAGTGTCCCCGGTCTTGACGCTTATCGAAAAGGCGGTTGCTCGGCAATTCGCGAACCTTTTTGGTTTTGGCGACGTCCACTCGGGTGGTATTACTCTGCCTGGAGGCAGCTATTCCAACAGCACTTCCATGATAATTGCTAGAAACACACTCTACCCCGACACCAAAACCAAGGGAAACGGAGTTCATAGATTTGTAGCGTTTACTAGTGCCCATGGTTAGAAGCTCACTCCATGCCATGTTATGGGAGGTTCCATGCCACTGACAAATTCCCAGGCCACTACTCTGTGGAAAAGGCAGCCATCATGTGTGGGCTTGGAAGCGACAGTGTGTGGCAGATTGATGTTGATAAGGAAGGACGAATGTTAATACCTGGTAGGACTAGCCTCTTGCCATGGTCAGACTATGCAGGGTGATCTTTGCAGGGATAGTGCAACTGATGCAACTGACACAACCTAGAATTCGAGGAAGCCATTTTAAGAGCGAAGCGTGAAGGATATACCCCATTCTATGTAAATGCAGGAGCTGGAACGACCGTCCTGGGATCTTATGATCCCTTTGTCCAGATAGGGCAATTGTGCCGCGAGCATGGCCTGTGGTTCCATGTGGACGGTTCATGGGGTGGCGCTGTTGCCTTCTCAGAGAAACTGAAGTACAAACTGATAGGGGCAGAAATGGCAGACAGCTTAACAGTGAACCCGCATAAGATGCTGAATGTGCCGGTAACCTGTAGCTTTTTGTTGACGAGGGACACAAGGGTCTTCCATAAGGCCAATACACTCAGAGCAGGATAGTGAGTGATATGACGTACGTTTGGCTCTGGTCTCTTGAACTGACTGAGGGTGTGCAGCCTGTTCCACTCTGAGGTTCTGAATGACGAAGTATATGATATGGCGGATCTGACTTTAGGGTGCGGCCGTAAAGGCGATAGCTTGAAACTTGCTCTCGGGTGGATATATTATGGGAAGAAAGGCTATGAAAGTAATTCAAAACCTTCTGCTCTCTCAATTGGGAAACCAGCGGTTTGACTGACGCCTCTCCAGACAAGATTAACCACGCATTTGATGTGGCCGCATATTTCGCACAAGTGCTCGCGCGGAGCAGGAACTTTTATCTCGTCTCTTCGAATCCACCCCCATGCCTGCAAGTGTACGAAGACCCTTGGGTCCCATACCGAGGCTAGCCAATGTAAATTGCTAAATATTTATGATATCTTAGGTGTTTTTTCTATACACCAGATGGTTCTCTTTCAAATGATGCAAGCGTGTAAGTCAACCTTAAAAATTCCGAATGCGGGGAAAATTCAGAAGCTCATTCCAGAACTTTAAACTACCAAGAAACACCTTGAGGACGCGAACCATTGCGCAACATCTCATCCATGACGGATTCATGGTGGATTATGCACCTGATGTATCAAGGGGTGATTTCTTCCGTGCTGTGATCAACTGCCAGACAAGCAGAGACACAATTGATAGGCTGGTCGAGGCGGTACAGCGACATGGTAAGAGCGGGCGTTAGTCCCACACGGTAATTAGTTGGGTATGTCGGTCGCCCAATTGGATGTTCCATGGAGTGTAGTTTAAGATATTCCTATAGAAGCCTTAGTCCCGACTCTGCAACTATTGGCCTGTAGCGAAGGCGGGAAGTGGGGTACTGCTCCGACTTCACCTTCCAAGTGCCTTGTCGCCGCCCTATGAGTATGGTGTCCGTTAAATGTAAATGGTTTTCCGGTGTGCAAGGGTCCCAACGCCCACAAATGATCAGCCGAGCGAGCCCCACTAAACTTCCGACACCTTTTTTTTTAGTCTATACCAGCAATCGACCTACTGGTAAGGTCATGACGGGGACTTCCGACACCTAATTTAATGGTCTCGTTTCTGGCCTCGTTCTAGCCTCGTTCTCTTCAAGCCACTCTGCGGCCAACTTGTTGCAAGCCAAGTAAGCTGGTGATCTTGACCACAGAGGGCAAGCCAAAAAGTGTTTGCGGGCTCTTAATCTCTGAGAAAACAGTGCTATGCTCGAAATGGATGGTGTGGTTGAGATTGGCTAAACAGAGTGGGGGGACCAGGGGGTTCTGCACTGTAGCGGGGAAAACCAGTGCAAGTTCTGCCTGGTAAGCTATGCGACAAGTTTGTGTGTGTTTCAGCATGCATCTTCACAGTGCTTGCTCGACTGGGCATCCTTTTCCTTCGAGGATAAGACCCTCCACGTATATAGATTTGCCAGCACCCAAGTTTAAGCGTCTCTTGTGTCTCTGCACATGCTCATTTGGTCGTTGGGCAAGATCTGATGCCTACTTGTTACTTGGTACATGCTGCCTAAGTAAGCTTCAGCAGTAGGCGTTCGATACCAGCCAGAGCAGATAGATCATCATGCCAGTACTTTAGTGTACGTACCAGAGGTTGCTTTCGCCGTCGTAGGGAGCCCCACGTCGAAACGGCCTGTGTAAACGCCTATTAGCCATCGCTCCAAGCCTCTGTCCGGGTAATACGCCAGTTGTAGGGCTCCCGAAATAAGGCGGGGGAGTCGTGTTCAGAGGAGAGAAGAAGGTTGTCGACGTCAGGAAGATGGGGATGTATGGAAAATGGTAGGAGGTTCACCGTGGAGCTTGTGGACCAGAGTATGTCTGGCTTGTTTCTTTCAGCTACGTTAGCAGGACATGTAAAGGAAATAGTCTCAGGCGAGTGGAGGTATATAGATAGAGGTGGCAGGCCTAGCACAGTAAAATACGGGCCCGTACCGACGGACTTCATACTATGACGGCGCACATAAAGGACTCATTTGGTATGCTGTTGTCTTGCGCTCTCCCATTCACCGACTTGCCCGCAACATAACACCCATACTCACCGTAAGCCCAAACCATCATCACCACCTCCTCTTCCTCCAAATCCGCCTCCCCACTCTACTGTTGGTTAGCCCATTGTGTCCCAGCACACCTTGATACACCAGCCCGCGCACACATCGCATAAGTATCGCCATTCGCTCCTCTTCATTTGAACAGCAGGAGAGAGACGTGATAATAAATTTTGCTCGCCTTCCAGCCCGCCGAGATAATTGTTAACGCTGCATTGCAAAGCACTACGACAGCAACTCCCCCCCCCCCCCTCGCGAAAATACCTCGGGTTCAGTGTCATAATAAAAGTATCTCTGTGCATACGTTTCCTCCCTCGCTGGAAATATTTCGGGCGTCCCAGATTTACGGAATCTGCCCCTCATCAATTCCTAACCTTCCGTCATCACTACTCCCATCGTCACCATTCATCGTAACAGCGAAAACTTGAATTTGTCGCTCTTCAGGCCCACGCCTGTAAACCCACCCATCAGCTTCAGCCACGGCCGCTACGCTGACTGAGTACCCACTCCCTCTGTACACGGACGGCCCACCTAGGGAGCGAGTGTACATGGAAATGGACACTAACGAGCTGGAGGAGTACCTCAGCAGTCAGGATGCTGCTGCTGCTGTCGCTTTCGGCGCTTCAAGTCTTCAGCAAAGGCAGCTCATGAATGGAGATTTAGAGGCAATGGTTGCGGAGAATGCTAGGGAGCTACGCCGGCAATCGATCGCTTCAGCATATGGAAACGCAGTTGGTCCTGATTATCTGGATATGGGCTCCGCTGGCGATCCTTCTGCGTACAACTCGATGGTTTCGCCAACCTCCATTGTCTCAGCTGATACCTTCACGATGTCGCCTTCTGTATCGCAGATGACCATGACAGCCGAACTAAGCTCGGCACTAATGGAAGCTGGCAACGCCGCTGGTGACGCTGTGACGCAGCCCATGAACATGTTCAGTACAATGCACTCAGTCTCAAACGCCTCCATGTTGATGAATTCTTCAACATCGATGGCAATGTCTCCAATTGTACAAACCTCAATGCAACAAGCGTTGCAAAATCAAGCAGCAGCTTTCATGCAGGGTCGGTTTAGTCTTTTCCCTTACACAAAAGACGGTGGGATTGCTGATTGCCAGGTAGGCATGATACCCGAGTATGACACCCAGGGAATGGAAACGGTGTCGAAGCCACCTCCACACTCCCAGCCTCGCTTCGTTGAGGGTATGTACTCTTCAAGTGGCTTCGACATGATCGAGATCCTGGTGAGTACATCCGAATGCTATTTTCGAATATATTAGGCTGATTGTGCATATCATGTAATGTAGTATAGGGTTGCCTCACGGCCCAATCGTCAGATAGATATAGGAGCTGTCGACATGTCGTGTTCGTTTATTGTGACTGACGCCCGCAAGTACGACAACCCTATTGTTTACTGCAGTGCTACCTTTGAGAGGTTGACAGGCTACTCGAAGCATGAGATCTTGGGTCGGAATTGTCGGTTCTTGCAGGCCCCAGACGGTGATGTTGGAGCCGGGGTAAAACGTAAATATGTGGATGATGATACAGTATCATACCTGAAGCAACAGATCGACGCAAAGAAGGAAGCTCAGGCGTCCTTGATTAATTATCGCAAGGGCGGGCAACCTTTTATGAATTTGTTGACAACGATTCCAATTACCTGGGACTCAGATGAGGTGGTATATTTTGTTGGATTTCAGGTCGACTTGGTTGAGCAGCCGGGCTCGGTGATTAATCGGAATCAAGGTAATTCAAATAAATTTTCTTTTTAGTCTGGTTGCAACTTTCTTGCCATTTTTAATTTTCTAATATATAATCAGATGGGTCTTTCGCTATCAATTATCAATACTCCCAGCTTCCGAAGTATATTCCAGTACCACCTCAGGAACGCCGAGGATCCGTTACTGTACCCCGAGACGATGTATCACATGTTTTGAGTTTAATAGAGAAGGGGGAAAGCGAAATGTCAAAGAGAATCTGGGATAAGGTGCTGCTAGAGAATACTGATGATGTCGTTCACGTCCTTTCTCTTAAGGGTTTATTCCTTTACTGCTCTCCTGCCATTCGAAAAGTACTCGAGTACGAGCCTCAGGAGCTTGTGGGAACGGCGTTGTCCTCTGTCTGTCACCCCAGCGACATTGTCCCAGTAACAAGAGATCTTAAGGAGTACTCGGGATCTTCGATTAACGTTGTTTTCCGGATTCGAAGAAAGTACAGTGGCTATGTGTGGTTCGAAAGTCATGGGCGCCTCCACACCGAGCAAGGCAAGGGACGAAAGTCCATTATTCTAGTTGGGCGAGAGCGACCAGTCTACATGCTTTCTTGGAGGCAGCTAGAATTCTCCAATGGCATTCAGGATAACGAAGTGTGGACGAAGCTGTCAACGAGTGGAATGTTTTTGTTCGTGTCATCAAATATTAAGGCTCTTTTGGATCATAACGGAGAAGAGTTGATTGGTTCAAGCTTACAGGCCCTCATGCGGGCAGAGTCCCGACAAGATGTTGGCAAAGCATTGGAGAATGCCCGGGTTGGCAAAAGGTGTATAGTGAGACATGAATTACAAAACAAGCGAGGTCAATTCATGCAATGCTCCACGCATCTGTTCCCCGGGGATGGCCATGCAAATGGGAAGCCTACCTTCCTAGTTGGCCAAACAAGGCTTCTCAAGCACACGCGCGGCACGTCAACTTCACCAAGAGTCCAAATTGCTCCGGATGTACAGCCACCGTCAAAGGCCCCAACGAATGGATCGTCTGGCACACAAACTTTGCATACGCCAAATGGATCAGCAGATGAGAGTGCAGCGGCAACGACAAACCCTATCGCAGATCTAGAAGATAATGTGTTTGATGAACTTAAGCCGACTAGAAGCACCAGCTGGCAGTATGAATTACGGCAGATGCAAAGGGAGAATAAGAAATTGGTGGAAGAACTGGCAGCATTACTTGCGGCAAAGAAGAAAAGGAAGAGGAGGCGGGGCGTTGATCAGCTCGAGAAAGATTGTGCCAATTGCCACACCCGAGTCACCCCTGAATGGAGAAGAGGTCCTTCTGGGAAGAGGGATCTCTGTAACAGCTGTGGTTTGCGCTACGCTAAGCTAGTAAGTGGCCACTTATCTCAATTGCGTATATTGATTCTAATTAGCTTATAGGTGGGACGAGTGTCTCCTCGTACAACCACTAACGCCAGTACCTCACAAGGTGGTGAATCCTCTCCAGGCTCCCTGTCTTCGCCACCAACTAATGGCCACACTACTCTGACCTCCGTCGCTGAGGACTCTCCAAGCATCATGACGACCCCGATGTCTATGGAACAATCGATTCCCGTGATGCCAACCTCAGTAACTCCAAATGACCAGCCTCCTCCGCGGAAAAAGTCCATATCAGCAGAGACTGTGCCAATGACTAAACACAATGGCAGTCCAGTTTTTGTTAGAGCGCCGCCACCACTTGCCAACGGTGATGGTCCAAACATGGATCTTAGTGGAGGATAACTAGCCATATCTCTTTTTTAAATTTGTTACAATCCAATTGTTGCGAATACCTGACGAATTTCACGCCTTTTCCACCTTATTGTTATTTCTATACATGTATTCTTTCACGAAAGAAATTGAGATTAATCGGATGGCTCAATCAGGGCTATATTGGGTCTACGAGTAATCTCTGTTCCTCCCCACAAGCTGCGTTTGTTGTTGACCCCCGATTGCTTGGTATTGGGTTTCATTGTCGTCGTTGCACGACGTGCTGCGGTCATGCTTGATATAATTTACCGCTTATGGTGAAGGAAAAGAATTTGGGGTATCATACGGCGCATTTGGTGATGTTTTGGAATTTCTGTCTCTTTGTTCCTATGATATTCCCATACTTTTCTTATTTTTTTTTTTGCTTTTCGTCCTTCGCAGATCCTCTCCTCTCACTATTCACAGCTACTCACTCGGGTGAAGACCGAAGTTCGTCAGATTATACACTACGAATGGATGGCGCACTGGGAGTATGCACCCCTCGAACAACTCCGTCTTTGGCAAATGGACAAATTGACGATAGAACTATCGTAGAGGGGAGGATACTTTGCATTGGGGGAGGAGATGAGCAATTTTCTTTATACATTGTCTATTGATAGTGGTAATGGTGAAGTACGTACGTGAAGGAGAAAAAGGGCATGAACATACCTGACTCCGCTTTCCCTTTCTCACTTCCTCGAAGTGCCTTGGAATGCCTCCATTATGAATATAACTGAGCTAATATCACACAGAAATGATATTACCAGATTTGGTTTTATTTTGGTTATTTTTTTTGTCATCACCCTTATTTGTGTGTGTATATTCTTGGGGGTACATTCTTGGGGACTCCGTTCTGTTCGAAATTACCATTCTCGTTATATATGCACCATGCCAATCATCTCATTGCTCATCTTGTCTTGGACTTGCTGTTTTGGTTCTTCATCGTATTTATATTGAAGCTTTGGGGGCTTTCAACCCTACCATGAGTATATAGTCCTGCATACTACTCTATTGCATGTGGAGAGAATAAGAAGGAAAAAATTCGAACAAACTTGCCAGGGCGCAACATTCACGAAGGGTGACTGCGAGGCAGCCTTATCGGGACAAACAACATCTGGTTCGGGCCAACAAAGTCTGTAGCTGCAAATGATTTGGCTACCTACCACACCTGGAGGAAGATCCGATTGTTGACAGAATTGACTGGGCACCATAGATTTTGGGGAATACTGTAGGTGTAACCCAGAATAGCTCATGACCCGGAACCCGCAGTCCAGATCTCCTGCCAGATATAAGATTTGAGCACAATATACTGGTCTTATGGGCGATGAGTTCGCAGACCCCCACACGCGATCTCAGTGGGTAATGTGCGCTGGAATCCCGGTTTGCACCGATCTCCTGCGTCTTGGCTAATGCATATCTAGGAAAGGCTGAGAGAGATGCTGTATGTCATGTTTTTCCACAACTGAAAGGGGTTTCAGATACGGCCAGTTAGTGGACTTCAAATCACAAAGGGCTCTAGTCCGGATCCCGTCGAGTCTACCATTTTTGAATTGCATTCCACCGTAGAAAATTTTGGACTTTTCAACGTTGGACCTGTTTGACATATCCCAGAACGAGCAGATACAATCGTCACCTGCTAAGGCATACTCTGGTTGCACAAAAATACTTGACAGAGAAAGTGTTCTATGGCTGTGCGGTTTAAGTCCATGGGCTTGGCATAGGAATGTAAATTAAGTACATTAAGTAAGTAGGCAGTTTGCTGGTCCAGCAGCTGCCTCGCTAGTCTTTATAACTCATGCATGAAAGATCGACAGCTAGTTACTTCCACCCTATCGTCAGTTGACTAAATAGCGAGGGATGTGCCAACCAGACTAGCGACTCTACAAATAATATCAAATTCCCGGCCCGGCCAAATATTGGACTCGGAGGGGGCCTCTACCTAGCTGGCTAAGTGTGATACGAGTTAGTCTGGTTAGGTACAGATATATCTTGTCTTCGAATGCACTGACACATACTATTGTCTAACGTTGGTTTAGATGCTTATTCAAATAGCCCTTCGGATTCGGTTCTTGGGGTGGGGACCCCTGGTGCCTGAGTATTCCTAATGCAGATGCTGCAACACCGGTAATGCTGGAGGCAGGATTGGCGAGTATGCATTTCGATCGGGACCAGATCACTGCCGGTCCGACTCAGAATTCGAAAATGCACCGCATGCGAAATTTATGCATGTTGCGACCATGCCTTAATGGGTTGAGAGACAAAAGCCAGGCTCCAGGAATCTTTATGGTGCAGTCGCAAACTTCTAAGGGGAAATTAAGGGGCCGACCCGTAGGTACGTAACCCGTCAAAATTCAGAAAAGCAACGGCGGTGCCTCCAGCCCTGTAAAGGGCAAAGGGCAGAGGGTTACGGATTCAATGCTAACTTACATATTTTTTCTGGTTTCCAAGAGGGCTCTATTTTTATTCTATATTTTTATCGGTGAAGCAGGCAAGACTAGTTGCTTCCGTTGGAGCTCCAGTTGCAGCAGGGCAGGTGGACGTGGATGAACCAATGTAATCAGTAGTTTATCCGGAGGATGATTCGACGGGTTGTTGGAACATTTGCTCTATCGAAGGGAACCAATTGCGCTGTGCAGGACAGCTCTAGCGAGATGCTGATCCGAGATTGCTTTCCAAATGTAAAAAATATGATACCAACTGTACCTTGTACATACCTATGTACCAGCCTGTGGCTCAATATCAAAGTCAATTGGCTTTTTTGTTCAGCTGCAGGTTACGAGACAGAGTTCTTAGGTTTGAGACGAAGAAGTATGTACGCATTCCTGCACAGCAAGCAATACTATATAAGTTAACCCATCGTCATTTCCTTCCTCCCCCCCCCCTCCCCCCCCCCGCCCCGTACGATCAGCATCTTCCCCCTCATCGTGAGTTGCGTATCTGAATCAGTTATTTTCCCATTGAATTGGGCACTGGAGATGTGGGGGGAAATTGATGATCGTGTGTTGAATGGGGTCCTCGGCCTTATGGAACTATTGGAGAAAAGGGATCTAGTCCAGAAAATAGACTCGTTCATTTGGCGATCCGGAGAATATGTTTGAGCTGGGTACCGACCTATCCGTTGTTTGGCGGACCGGCAGTATCGCAAGATGAAGGTACCAGAATAAGCATCGTTGTGAATGCTGGTTTGTATCATCAGCGTGCATTACGCCAGGGAGCATATCTACTATCCCTTGCTGAGCACAGTGCAGGGTGAACCCCTGAGTGCGAGAAAGCCGAAGCCCATGCATCGACTTTTGGCATCTCTGCATCTACTGGATCTCTGGATCTCACCACCATCACCACCATCACCACCATCACCAACTGCCCCAGAGCAGTATTCATTCGGCGGAACAAAAGCATTTGCAAGCGTCCCGGCCCACTCTCCTTAATCCTTACCTACTTATGCTTTGCTGCTGCTATTGCACCCCCTCCGAGTACTAGCGAGCACTTTGCGATTCCGCAGCCTGCGCCGCCGCCTAACTGAGCTTCCGGGACTCACTTCTCCCTCCCCCTTCTCTTGCCTTGGAAATACCGCGCCTCATACGCCTGTACCACCAAGCCACAGCCTTGCGGGTGTGGCCCCCCGTGCGCTGCTCGCATATACAACGCCCTTTTCTTTAGGGTCATAATATTTTTTTTTTCTATTTGAGATTGTCGCATAAAAAAGCAGATTATCCAGGCCATCGCTGCCATTGAATTACATCTTACATTCCCTACCAAGAAGGTTGCAACATTAGTCTCTTGTTGGTTGTTGGTATGTTCACCAACTTGGCCCCTTACATGACCCTGCATCCTAACCTTACCCTTCTCCCCGCACAGCCGTCGAGGACTGCCCATCTTATCCGCTTCTATATGCCCTACATTTATCTACTCTAGGCATATCCATAAGGAGTTTCTATTAACCATTCAACTCTGTTTCCAGAAAACACTAGGATCACTACTAAGCCCGCCAGTCATCATTTTCGAGTAATAATCCAGAAATTAAACACAACTGGACAATTATACACAATCAACCTGGAGGTAGAAGGATTACCAAAGATGGAGACCAGGCTTTCTAGAATGGAGAATAGAAAGAGCTACATATCCATGGATCCCATGGAGAATATATCCATCACAGTATGTGGTGATGGTGGTACCGGTATGTTTGAAACATCCTCCTATAGGCTGGGCTCTAGGTCGTTGGGTCATTTCTCGTCTTTGATTCGTAAATGTCACCTTTCGGCTGTAGTAGGTCATCGGCTAATATGACAATGACGGCCATCTGTCCCAAAAGGCAAATCTTCAATCTCGCTGCGGCTTGTCCGAAGTAAATGGACGAATGAATATGACCCCACTATACAAGACTCATATTCTACTACTCGTGTAGTTGATGGGCGAACATATCAATTGGCATTGACGGATACTGCTGGGCAGGAGGAGTAAGGCCCCATAGTACTCACTTCCCTATATTATTGAACCCTTACCAACATCTAACTCTAATTGCGTTAGATACCGTGGTCTCTGGGCTGCCTCCAACCTCGATGCAGATGGTTTTCTCCTCGTTTACGACATCACTTCCCACGACTCCCTCGCAGCCCTGGATTATTTTAATGACCTAATCGACATGGACCTCGAAGATCGACCCCCCGGCTCCGTCCCCCCAGTCAAGATTGTCGCTGGGAATAAATGCGATTTGGCAAATTCCCGACAAGTCAGTAGTCAGGAAGGACTCGCATGGGCAAGGGCACATAATTGTGGGTTTATGGAGACTAGTGCCAGAAATGTGGTGAATATTGAAGAGACTTTTGCGCGTATGTGATTCCCATGGGTTAGGGGGAATAGTTGCTTACATTGGTTACGCAGTTCTTGTCCGGAGAGTTGTGGCAGCGAGAGAGGCAGCGGCGAATGGGTCGCTAAATCCGGTGCAGTTGAGGCCGATAGATGGGTCGACTGGGGCGAGGGCGTCGGCGATTGTGGGCGGTGGGGAAGAGAAGGATTATGTGCAGACAACAGGACAGAATAATATGGATGAGGAGCGGCCAAAGAGGAGGAGGGGGCTGTGGGCGACGCCGGGGTGTTGTGTCATATCGTAAGGAGATGGGACCAGCTGGAATAGCTTGCTTGCGATTTATTTCCTGGCTTTGGTGTTTTTTATTTTACATTCACTACTTAAGTTACGTGCTGCGCAGGTTTATGTCTTCTTTGATTTTTTTGATTCTTTACCGCTGGAATCTTGGAGTACATTTTTTTCCATCATTTTTTTTAGGTGTATATCTGTGTATCATACTATATACCCTTATCTCTTCCTCCCATCTTCTACCCTTCCCATTTGCATCCCATCTCTTCCTATCACCTACCTTCCCTCTCACTATCTCTTCCCTCTCCTTCCTCGTTTCATTTATTTCTTACAATTTCCTTAGTCTGGTTGCAACCCGACTAGCAATTTCGCCTCAATTCAATATACTAAGTAGTAACATTGTAGTAAAACAACAGTAACGATTAATGTCATGTATGATATAGTGGGGAGGGCGGTGGGCGGCTTAGTGGAGCAGTGGTTTTTGCCTTATATCCTTTTTTTTTTTTTTTTCCTTTGACTGTGTATAGTTAATTATTCTTATTCAGATTGTCAGGTCAGCGGGCTGGCTAGTATATGTACTGTATATTTGGGGCGGTGGGGTGGGGATTTCAAGAAGGAAACAATTTACCCAATCATCTATCTCTTCCGATATATGGACCTGTGTAGTAAGGTTGTGTAGGTCCAGAAGAGAAATCGGATTACTCATCTAGCTTCTCATATAGATAATCCCCCCCCCCCTTTCCTCTCATCAATGATCATAATGTCCGAGTCAGTGCTTGGTACGGTTGTGGATGTACGTACGGATTTAGGCAGTTGCATATTGGACTTGAATTAGTTGGGGGATCCTGTGGTGGTTGTGTGTGTGTGGGGGGGGAATATTAGATCGGTCAAATAGAAGTCGGCGTTTACCCTCACTGGCCCTTTTTTTTTTTTTTTTTTTTTTCCCCTTAAAACCCTGAACTTACTACTAAGTACAGAGTTACTAACTACTAACTACTAACTAATAATAATAATAATAATAAAAAGAAGTTTCTTGTTCTCTATTATATCTTTTAAAAAAAAAAAAAAAAAAAAAAAAAAAGAAGAAAAAGAAAAAGTAGAATAATATTATATATAGTTATAGTAAAATCTATTTTTTTTTTTTTTTTTCCCCCCCCCAAAAAAAGATATTCAATTATATAATAATATATAATTGTAATATTTATAAAACTCTAAAACTAACCTAACCAAAAAAAAAAAAAAAAAAAATTAAAAAAAAAAAAAAAAAAGGTAAAAAAAAAAAAAAAAGTTAAAACAAAAAATAATTATATTTAAAAATATTAAAAAATATTAAAAAAAATATATATATATATATATATGTTTTGGTCCGTTCCGGGATTCCGGTCCATACCGGTATGGACTGGGCCGTTGCGAGATTGCCGGGCCGTTCCGGGATGGCATATATCTACACTCTGAGCGATGAACGAAGGCAAATTGAGTGGAAACCGGGTCTATTATATTTTATACATAACAAAAGCTCAAACTCCACTACGAGTAATTTCATGATACCTCTCGTTCATAGTACTATAGGTCTTGTTCTTTTCTGCATGCAGCAAAGTATCACGAACATGTTACATCATGCTCCAAAGCCACTTGTTTCCCATCATTACTTTCCTTCCATCGCAGTTATTTGGGTCTCGCAGGTATGCTTTAATTCTGCGATACCTAGGTAGTTCTTGTTAGTCACCATGTACTTGAATTGGATATTAAGGAATTACTTCTCAAAGGTCACCTGGGATTTACTTCAATAATTGCGCTTCGAGATCGAGTGAAACCTAGGGGGTGAAACTGATCCAAATCAATAGCACCATGTAAGGGCGGGAATGTCGTGGTATGTTGGTAATTCCGCAGTGTGCTCTAGTAATGTCAGTGTGCACAATATGTTACATTGAACAAGTGTGTTGCGTTGAAGAAAGTTCTCACGAACTAAGGTTTCAATTTCGTAACGGACCAGAACATTTCTCTAATAATAACTTTCATTTCGGGTATACCTCTACTGAGTATTTTTTTTGATAGGTCGCCTATGTTATCTCCAATGTTCTTTGACCAAATGTTGCTACAAAATAACCTTCATATCGGATATGTCCCTATTTAGTAATTTTAATGTCGCTGTGGCCGCTGTGGCCGCTGTGGTGTTGTGGTAAATCCTTGTTGCTATCCGTGACATTGAACAATTTAATCCCGTAACGGCCTGGTCCGTTGCGATATCCAGCCATACCGTAACGGCCTGGTCCGTTGCGATATCCAGTCCATACCGGTATAGACCGGGCCATACCGGTATGGACCGGATCCCGGAACGGACCAGAACATATATATTGCAAAAACTAAACTTTTAATTTTCTCTATTAAAACAACACTTACTTAGTCTATATACAAAACCTAAAACTCAAACAAACTCAAACTTGCTTAACCCCCCCCCCCCTTTAAATCTATATCTAAAAATCCAACCAACTAAATCAAGCAAGGCATATATTATTTAATATTACAAGATAAAAAAGTCCAAAAAAAAAAGAGTCCAACTTGATAATTATTCACAACAAAAAACTGGTCAATTAGTTATTGTTATTTTTTTTTTGGTGCGTTCGTTTCATATTTCCTTCCGTAGGTACCTGTACCTAACTTACTTAACTACAGACTGTATGCTCAAAACTTAAACTCATACCCCAAAAAATCTTTCAAACAAAAAGAATGAAAAAGAACGAAAAAAAAAAAAAGAAAAACTGCCTATATCCCATAGCTTTACTTTCCGTGCTACGCAGCTCCTCTCCGGCGGCGTGCTGATGGCGACAAAGCGCTATTCTTTGGCCTTGCTCTCTTGCGGCTAGGTTTCAGACTGGCTATTGCTATTTGCGCGCTCCCGCCCCCATCGGCGCTTCCACATGCACCCCCATCCCCAGCCCCGCCCACCCCCGCACCCCACCCCCGCCCATCCCCCACAGAGTTCAGACCAGACCACATCACCTAAACATGATCCTTCGACTCCCCCCCGCCGCTCACCCTCGCCAACTCGTGCGCTCCATGCGCCGCATACATGCCCTCATCCAGTTCCATATCCTGGGCTCCACCAATCACCAAGGCCCCATCGCCGCTGCCCACGCCAAGCCCAACATCCACCACGCCCGCAGACTCTCCAATCCCCCGCAGGCCCTCGACGAGCTGGTCCCTCATTGCGCGGTCCTCCTCCGTCAGCGCCGCGCGGGCGATTTCCGCCGACGAGCTAGGGTGGTGGTGCTGGTGCTGGTGCGGGTTCACGTTGTCTAGAGGATCGAGTTGGTGTTGGTGTTGGTGCTGGTGTTGGTGGTGTTGTGGGAGATGCTGCTGTTGTTGTTGGTGATGTTGCTGATGGTGTTGAGTATGGAGCTGATTATGATGTTGATGGTTATGTGGGTTATGTTGGTGGTTATGATTCTCCACCTGAAGCTGTAGCTCCGAGCCGTCCGTGCTCATCAGCCTGCTTGCCGCCGCGGCGGCGTGCATCTGTGCCACCGGGGCGATATGCTGGTGTTGGAGGTGAGGGTGGTGCGGGTGGTGTTGTTGGACATGATGCTGTCCCTGGTGGTGGTGGTGCTGCTGAACTTGATGGTGGTGCGTTAGATGTGAGGCTACATCTTCCATCATCGCAGGGTCCACGGGGATATCCATCTCCCCTCCAACGACGCCCATATTCGGGTTGAGGTTTACGCCTACACCGACGCCCATGGTCATTTGCTGTAGGCCTTGTTGCTGGGACTGGAGCTGCGAGCTGAGGGGTGATTGGAGCTGAGATTGGATTTGCTGAGATTGGAGTTGGCTCTGGAGGGACTGTGGGGGAAGAGAGACGCTTGACTGGACCATAGATGTGGGGTTTAGATTGCTTAGGTCGAATTGCTGCATCATTGGGGATGCGACGGTGGTTGGTGGTTGTGGTTGTGGGGGTAGTTGCTGTTGTTGGGGTAATTGCTGCTGCTGCTGCTGTTGATGTTGCTGCTGCTGGGGAGATTGCCCCTGTGGACGGGGGGAGTTTGATGTTCGGTCACCCTTGACCACCGGGGCGCGGGCGTTTTCTTTACAGTCCTGGCAGTTTTTGATGACAGCCGAGACGGTTTCTTTGATTCTGACCCAGTGATATTTATCCGCAATCATTGCTGTAGTTTTATTGATTCCCCCATGGTTCAATCCATGGATCCGTTTTGCAATCTCGTACTGCTCGTGGCCATCACTGATCACCTCCTTGTCTTTCAGCAGCAGCTTATTCCCCTCTAGCCTATAATGCGTCGTTGCGCTCCGCAGCCGTGATTTCTCGCTCCGGTCGGCGTTTGGGGGGTATTTCCCCTTCTCGAGGTAGAACCGAATCTTGTCGAAACGCTCTTCGGAAACATAGTCTTCATCTTCCCCGAGCTCTCTGCCGTAGATGATAGCGTCGACGGGGGAGCTGTGGCCTTTGAGGCGGCCTGCGCCTTTAATGAGACCGATGCGCTTGAAGCCGAGGGCGTCCCAGATCTTTGTGGAGGCGGTGTTTGTTTCGAAGACGAGGTTGAAGACAGAATAGGTGTAGCCCTGGTGAAAGAGGGGAGGGGGGGGGGTCAGAGAGGGTGGGATAGGATAAGGGGAGAGGGGAGGAGAGGGGAACCGCGTACCAGCTTCGGTGCAAAGTCTAGGTATGCTTCTCCGAGTAGTTTCCCTACTCCTTTTGCGCGGGCATTGTGGCAGACAAAGAAGCTGCCGTTGCAGACGTGGTTACACCTGCCTGTGTGATATCAAATCGGAATTAGTATATGAGTTGTTCATCCTCGTCCACTTCCCACAAATCCACCCCCCCACCCTCGCACTCCCCCTCCCCCCCCTCACTCGCACAACAACGTACCTGGGTAATTTGGCCTTGCGTAAAACGCCCCGAGACACTCGTTCGCCCAGTCCCTGCCCTCCCGCAGTACAGTCTCATTCCCAAGCACCATCACGGCCGCAAACGCGCCAAACCAATAGCCGCGGAAGGCCTCGAGGGTGAGCGGGGCATCCATGGGGTAGGTATCGCCCCTGTCAATTTCGCGGTTGAACTCCTCGTGGAGCACGGCCACCAGGCCCAGCGGGAGGCCTGCGGCAGCACTCGGAAGCACGGGGATAATGGTCGCGACAGTTACATGGTCGCGCAGGATGACAGTGCGGGGTTGCAGCGAGGTTTGCGCATTCGGCGGCAGCGGAGGACCTACATGGTTGGGGGCACTTGGGTCCTCGAGAACGGCGGGCATGAGGGCGCTTGAATTATAAAATTCTTTGAATTTCGCCGTATGTTTTTTTATATTATTATTATTTTTTTTTTTTTGGGGGGGGGGGAGTTTGTGTGGGTGTGGGGTGGGGTTTGTGACTATAATTACGATTTGCGAGTGTAGAATGGGTTCTGGGGAAGTTATTTGAATCGTGTGAAGAAGTTGTGGTTGGTGATGTGATGTGATGTTGGTGGTGAGGCGTAGAACTGGGGATAGGAAAACTGGCTGGGGAGTTTACTCGATGAGGCTGGGGCAGCTGTTGTTGTGTGTGATGTGGCAACGGTGGCAGTGCAACATGCAGTTTGGTACCGTAATGTGCAGTACTTTGTATTGTACAGGTATTGTATTATTCAGTACGGAAAATAAGCATTGTACAGAATGGTCTACCGGTAACAACAATCCTATTGTTAACCCTCCCCTCTGTTTCAGTGTTTCTTATTCTTCTTTCTTTTTCTTTTTTCTTTATTTCTTTCTTTTTTTTATTTTTTTATTTTTATTATTATTTTTTCTATTATATTAATCGAAAACAATCCCACTTGTGGCATACGGACACCGGCACTTGTCCCCGCTTGCTCAAATGCCCACCGAGGTCCCTCACACGGCCCCGCCATCGCCTGCCTGCCCTCGCCCCCAATGCTTCGGTCTGCGAAAAGCCGCTTAATAGTGAGCAGTGCCCCCTCTTCCCCCCTCTTCCCCCCCTCTTCCCCCACCCCCCCTCCA